>CM062297.1:292890166-294090166 GCA_031216915.1 Pictodentalium vernedei | reverse complement strand
GGAAATAAATTTGTGGACGCATTTCTCAGCTCCACAATCATTTGGACCGAATTTGTGATAATTATATTGTTTTTATAATAGCAGAAGACAACAGATAGAGTTACATCCCTTGGGTCGTTAAGGAAACGAGTAAAAAGTATTTTGTTGACAAATCGTCCCCTGAGTTCCAATGTGTTCGATGTGCCTACAGACACATAGAACACATTGGTACTCAGGGCATCACGTATTTGCTCTTATTTTATTTTTATGATTGTATTGTCGGAAATCTGAAGATATTTGTGACTAGGGGGCGCTGTGGCTCAGTAGGTAGAGGTGCAGGCTGCAAGCTGAGAGGTCCTCGGTTCGAATCCCACCTGCGGCAACCGCGTTGTGTCCTTGGGCAAGACACTTCACCCCCACTGCCCATGTGGGGGCACGATAACACCGTGTACTAAGGCGTACTGCATGTCGATGGTACTACGCATGTCTTCAACCAATCTAACCCTGCCTGTGCTGCAGTTCGGAGTTACGATGTTGGGAAGCTGGCAGCTGCTCGTCGTTGCTCGGTGGTTCTCTCCGGGTACTCCGGCTTCCTCCACCCATCAAACTGTCACGGTCATGATTAGCCATTGTGCATAAATATGTGACCTTAAACATCAATAAATGAATAAATAAATAATTTGTGACTATTTTCAGGGTTTTTGGTTCGAGTTTTATAATGAGGTGAGCGGAAGCGAAAAGCTTTCATTGAAACCATATACCCCCGATGTTTTGTGTGCGCTTATACCCTGAATGTTGCACACTCTCATATACCTTGGATGTTGGGTGCACCCTTTGCGATGGCTGTTTGTCCAAGGCATTCTGACCAATCAAAAGACAGAATTTATCGGGATATAGTGACAATAATTTTTATTCAATAAACAGGAATTTACTCTATAACCTATATTCAATTAACAGGTCAAATTTGTAATGGAGGTATGGTAAATGGTTTTGTGTTGGAAAATTATATTCAATTAACAGGGTTATTCAGTTAAGAAATATCCAATTAAGTGAGCTCCAGTGTATAACAGAAAAAAGCAAAAACAATTTAATGATAATCAAGAAATAACAGTCATAATACAAATACAAAATGAACTTCTTGCATGCTGCTGGTGAACATTCCTGTCCATGACAAGAAATTTCTTGCCATTAAAATAAATAAAATTTGTAGATATTTAACCAATTGTCCCTCTGTGAATTGTATAGACTTTTTTACCAGTGTTAATTGTCTTGAGTCAAATTTTCATGTGTTCATCAAACCTCATTGTGGCCACTTTAGAGCAGTCATGACCAGATTTGATGAAAATAATTTTTAAATTACTCAGCAGGTAAAGAGTTAAGGAGTCAGAAAATATATGTTGCACTAAGATCACAAAAGTGGTATTTTTGCTGACTAAATTACAACTGGGTCACCAAAGACGTATACTCCTCAGCAAGTTGAGATCTCATTTACAAAATATTGTGGAATCATAATCAAGTCATAAAAAACATACAAAAATACCAAAGGTAAAAACTATCTTGAGTAGAAAAACTTTGGAAATATCTATGCAAAAACTGCAGCAAGAGAGCCCAGCTTAAAAATATACTACTCAAAGTTTGCTAAGCACCAAATATTTGACACATCATTGTGAAATTTGCTTGTAACATATTTGCAATATTTTTGGTGGAAATGATTGAGGAATGTATTGAGATGGTCCCCAGTGTTTACATTAGCTCTCTTGACAGACAGACTTTTCGTGACAGTCATGCAAAGCATGTACCCCTTGATTTTCATGATGTTTCTGTGTACTGACTACATGTACATGACATGTGTAAGGTATTCGATCTTCATTTCAACACAAACCCTTGTGATTTAATGATTGTATATGGCAAATGCAAATGTAAGAAGACATTTGTCTGAAGCAGAAATGTAGCAGGCTGTAGGGATGGTGGAGTAAGGGGTTACCCATCGTCAGGTTGGTGAAGCCCTTGGTGTGCACCATACGGTGATCACCAGAGCCTGGGCAAGATTTCAGTAGTATGGCACACCAGTAAGACGGCATGGTGGTTGCAGAGACAGGGCAACATCTGCAGACGAAGACCAGTTTTTGATCATTCAGGCCCGTAGGATCTGCTTTGCAACAGCAACCCAGCTTCGCAGTGACCTTCAGAATGCATCCGGGGTAAATGTTTCGATGCAGACTATACGGGCAAGGTTGCACGAAGGTGGTCTCCGATCGGGAAGAGCATGTATTCGCATTCCGCTGTCCCAGAACCACCACCAGGCATGATATGAATGAGCCATGGACCACGTTGGATGGACCTGAGAAGATTGGCGACCTGTCCTTTTTACAGGTGAGTCAAGGTGCTGCCTTGACCACACAGATAGGCATTCTAGGGTATGGAGAAGACCAGGAGAGTGATTCCATGCAGCCAACATTGCTGAGCATGACCACTATGGTGGAGGGTCAATCATGGTCTGGACGGCATCAGCTGGGATGGACGTACAGAGCTCTGTGTCCTTAAACATGGTACATTGACTGCACAATGGTACATTGATGAGATCCTGGATGTCCATGCCAGATTGTATGCAGGTGCAGTGAGTGGGTGATAGATTCATTCTGATGGACGATAATGCCCGTCCTCATGTTGCCCATGCTGTCAGGAAGTACCGACTGAGGGAGGGGATTGAGCGTATGGACTGGCCAGCAATATCCCCTGACCTCAATCCAATCGAACATGTCTGGAATGAGTTGCAGCTTGCAAGTTCAGCCTGTCCAGTCCAGCCAAGAAGTGTTCAGGAGCTTGGTGCCATGCTGGTCCAAGAATGGAACAACATCCAACAAAGGACCACCAGGAACCTGATTGGGAGCATGAGAAGGCATTGTCCAGCTGTAATTAACAGAGTAATGGGTCTCATACTCGATACTGAAGCCATACCAGTTCACTCCGTCAACTTTTTGGCACATTGAAAAATTTCCTCTTTTACCAAAAATATCCATTTTCCATGGTTATCGTATTTAAAAGCTAAAAAATAATGTCAAACACAAATAAAATCTTAATTTCTGTACTTAAATAATTAAAAATATAATTAAATAAAAGTATATACACTTTTCACAACAATATTTCAACTAAAACGTTAAACAGGTAGTTGGATGTACTTGGTGCTTAGCAAACTTTGAGTAGTATATAACAGAAGGGATGGTGGGAGGGAAAAAGAAGACTTGTATTTGCTTTGCTATCACGCAACAGAATGGTGCAAAAGACAGCACAGGATCTGACTTACATACACGCCATGGAATTATTTGACTGGTAAGCTCATTACCTATGTGAACTAATAAGAATCACCCTTCGTGAGTCCACATGTCGATCCCTAAACCATACTATCCGTACTGAAATAATGACTTAGTCTTTCAGCATGAGAGGCACAAACTCTTTTTACATACAAAATGTATTTTTTCTGAGGTAAAAATGAAATTTTAGTTAACTAAGGAATTTTTTTTCAACTATTGCCTGATAGTCGTATTAGGTAAAGAGTTAACTCCATGCACACTGATGCCATAACAACAAAATTTCAAGCAGCAAATTTCAGCATAATGCAACTTGAAATTTAACCAATTAAATCTTGTTTGACATAACTCAATGAGCTCCATCAAACAAGATAAGGTTTTATTTATTTATTTATTTTAAATGTCACATATTTCTGCGCAATGGATAATTGTGACCACAACATGGAGCTCATGGTAAGGCTTAGTCAATTGTGTATACCAATGCTGCCCATTTTAGAGGACTTCCATCCCAAGCATTGGTGACTGGGTCCTATGTTACAAGTAAAACATAACTAGTTTATCACAATAAACATGTGCTGCGTCACATCCTGGGGTTCCAACAGGAGGATAAGTTTGTTAAATTCCATGTTGGATTATGGGAAAGTCTGGAGCTTCAAAGTTTTATATTTTGACATCAGAGTGCAAAATAGGTAAACAAGACTGAAAGCAGGTGTTGAAAAATGTTGTAAATTACTTTGCAGTACCAAAAACTGAAGAATAGTATTGCTTTCTGGTACCATATATGTTTCAACAAGATTTATATTTTTCCACTTCTAATGTAATATATGTGCCCAATATTTTTAAAGAAGACATGCTGGAGAGCCTCTCCAATGTCGAAACAATTATATTACTGTTTAGCAATGTGAGTCTAGTGACCATGCACAACTGTATGGTCGCTACATTCAGATTGTCACACTGTTTACCATTTACCTAATATACACATATACATTACTTACAATGGTGCATTGCATGTATAAATCAATTATTGAGAGTTTAACAGGAGATTGGGGTCATTTGGATGAGATGTTTTTAATATGCATTTTCATGTTTTATAGCACCATCATTTATTCTACGGAACCCCAAATTTGTTTGTCATGATAACTATAGCACATTGGATGAGCAAAAATATTTGAAATTTTCTCCCCCGGCTGTTGGATAACCATGCAAAGTGTCAAGGTTGAATATACGCTCCAAGCCTCAAACCTCAGACCATGTTACTATCAATTCATCACAATAACATATATGTTTCACTAAGATCCTACCCAAAGCCCAAAACCCACATCATGAAATGAACAAGGCAACTTGAATGATAACAAATTATTAGTATTCAGTCATGGACACTGGCAGTCTGGCGACTTCAGCTCTGTTTTTTTTTTTCCATCCGATCTTAAGTATAAAGTAATTCCTCTTCCCATACTATTATGGGATGTTGGACTACAGGTGTTGCAAGTTTGCTGCAAATCAACATCATTTACCAAGCTTTGTGTATCTTCGCGATGTCATTATATCTCCGACTGTTTTACAAAATTAATGGTAGTTTATGTGCTCAGTTTTTTTTTAGTTGTGGCACATAGACAATGCTAGTTATAAATCGCCTACTTCAAATATGAAGGAAAAAGCCCACAGCATTCAACTGCCATGGAGAAATTCATATCCCATGGCAATCCCCACGGCATTTGCTGATGGCTAATTTTTAGGGGTGTATAATTCTATGCAGTATGTACACTTAATATCAGGAACATTTTTCATGTTGTGCACCGAGTACCCCAGAATAATAATTTATTCACTGAAACTACAGTGATAGTAGTGATGCTAAGTATTATGCCCCATTCTGTAACGTTGACAATGTATGTGGGTGAAAAATACAACACTTTCATGTGATTTCTTGACAAGTGTTTGCATGCGCTTGTATTTGTGAGCATTTTGTGATCCAGTGTGCCTTTCTTTGTCATGTTTTCGTAATCAAAGAAAGGTTATTAATTCTGATCTTCTGTCACCCAAACCACAAGCCGGCAGCTTGCATGAGTGGGATGGTTCTGGTAGAAATATTCATTGATAATGAGATGGAGGGTGACAGAAAATAGAAAGGGTCTTTTTGATGCGAAAATTTTATAAACAAATACAGCATTTCTATGACTGTTTTCAGGTGTGCAATACATTCGTGGTGGCATTTCCTTTTAACTCTTTCAACACTAGAGACCGCTTTTTCGGTCCAGCAACACGATACGTCATAATTTTATTAAGTAGGATGGCTACTAAGTGAACATGTGTGGTAGAACAATTAATATTTTCAGTTGAAAATATTAATTGCTCTATCCCCAAATAATGGATATGGACCCTTCCAATTTCTGCCATTTAACTGGCATGGAAGATACCACCAGTGTTTAAAGGGTTAAAGTTATGAATTAGTTTAAGAAATACATCATACCAATACACAATGTAACCTAAATTGGTGGTATTAATGTAATGCAGGCTAGGCAAGTGGAACAAACTTTTCAATTTTTCACACTGTTAATGTCAAAGGTCATCGTTAACGTTTTTCACATCGTTAACGTCAAAAGTCACCCATGACTAGATTTGCAGACAAATATCTTTAAAATCTTAATCTGCAAAGTATTTTAAAGATATTTGTCTGCAAATCTAGTCATGGGTGCTGTGAAGCAGCCATGACTAGATTTGATGAAAAATCTATCTGAATTTAACTCAAGAAATCATAGGTGAAATAATCCATTCAATTTTCAGAGGGGAAATTTGATTAAATGTGCCTGAATTATACTTTGGTGGCAAGAGAAATCCTGTCCTGGGCAGGAATATCTGCCAGCAGCTAGAGATGGGCAGTATTGGAATTTTGAGTTCGATATCGGTTTCGGTAATTTTAGGGGGGTATACCTCAGTATCGGTTCTGTATTGGGTAACTGACTTGACTGAGATTTGCTGATAGTACCAAAGAGGAATTCACATCAGGAAAAACAGAATAAGTGATTGTAGTATCATTGTACCACAAAGCTATAAATGACACTGCCAATGAGATCAACAGTGGCATTCTTTTTTATGCCCACAAATCATATCTATAGTAATTTTGTGACTTGTTCTAAATGCACCTTAATGTTTAAAGACCTATTTGAGGCTTTTGTGATCTCAGAGCATGTGCCCTGATCATGCTATCTTTAAGAGGTCCTGTTGAAAATAGACAAAACACCTGGGTGGTGATTTCTTAACAGGCAGCCAAGACTTGACTAGAAATCACTGCTAAGCAATTGGACGTGTATAGGTAGTAGACTAGTGGAAATTAAGGACAGCTGCCCAGTTCATGGAGGGTTAAGAAAACTGAAAGGAAAATCAGCCACTTTTTTCATGAAAATGAACCTTTCAACTGCTATCAAGTCTCAACAAGGACTTACATATAGCGAATGTAGGAAAATTGGAAAATTCAGATGGTTTTGGTATTCAGCAATTAGTTTGGTTTGGTTTTTCGGTATCCCACTGATATCGGTATCAGTTTGTTTGTTTGGTATATTACCCATCTCTGCCAGCATCATGCAAGGAGTTAAGTAGTTCCAAAATCCTTTATACCTATAGTGTAGGTATAAAGCCAAAATTTAGCTTGTAGGCTTTATTCCAATACCTCAGCACTTATTATGAATAAAAAAAAAATGTTATTTACTCATTTCCACCATTTAAAGCCATATACAGAAAATACAGTTGTAAAAGCTTCATTGTGTAGACTCCAAGTTTGGAAGGAGTAGGGAGTATTCATTTATCAGTGTTTAAGGTCACTTTTAGCATCTATGGCTATATCATGACTGCATCACATGCGTAAAGTCAGGCCAGCCAAATGTTTATTTACTGATGTTGCCCAATTTAAGAGGATTTCGGCATGAGGTCTTTATCACCAAGTTCTATTTTATCAATGAATCAGTACTTGTTCACTTCAGAAAACAAGCACTTCTGCACTTCTCAGGGTTCTCAAGATTTAATTGGTTAAATTTCCATTTGGTTTGAAGCAGAAAATTGGAAGAATGAATAGATGACCTATTTTACTGGGAGGCTGGTACTCTAGAGACATAGGAAGGGGCCATATTATGAACACTTTTAGCACATCCTAACACAATATTGTTTGGATTGGACAGAAAATTTGAGGTGCACTGAATGATCCCAATAGACGTCCTATTTTATGACGTGGCTGGAATTCTGGAGATATAGGAAGGGGTAATATTATGAACACTGTTCCATGCAAGTACTAAGATCTTAAATTTTTGATCTAACAGATAGCCAACACAGTGATTTCAGAACAGGGCTCCAACTTGTTCTGAAATCACTGTGTTGGCTACCTGTCGGGTCAAGAATTCTATACATAGACTCCAAGATCAAAATATGAAAAGAAAACTTTGTATGAAAATTAAAAATTTTCCTCTCCTTTTAAAATGGGCATGTTTTTTTATTTACTGGGGTTTAATTATACTTTTCAAAGCCAGGATCACCTCGTGTTAGACGGTTTTACGGGTGGAGGAAGCAGGAGTACCCGGAGACAACCACCGAGCAATAGAGAGGAACTGTCAGACTCCCCAACATACTAACTCCACACAACCAGGGTTAGCATTCGTTGAAGACAAGTGCACCATCAAAATGCAGTATGCCTTGGTACACAGTGCCACCATGCCCCAATATGGGCAATCAGGATTAAGTGCCTTGCCCAAGGACACAACGCAGTTACCCCTGGTGAGGATCGAACCATGGACCATTTGATCTGAAGTCCAGTGCTGTAACCACTGAGCCTCTGTGCTCCCTTGGATGGCCTAATTTGTCTCCTGCGTAAAAGGTTAACTGGTTGAGTGCCAGAAGCCACTATCATGGCTCTATTGAAAAGTGCTGAAAGCCACTTTAGTGGCTTTACACTGCATGCATTAGCTTGCTGCTTGCTCAACAGTAGGAAACGAATGTTTGTATAAAATTGCTTTATTGCAAACTTATTGGAGAGAGCCAATAGGCATTCTTCAATAAATTGTAACAAAACAATTGATTATAAGCTAACTCTTGCTAAACTAAGGTGTCCCTTGCTGGTTACTTGGTATCTTTGAAAAAATACTTGCATTTAAAATTACCCTTTAATAATAATTTAGTACTCTACCAGCTAACAAAGTGAAACACATTCAAATCAGGAAAAGCAGTTTATATCTCAATCGTTTCTGATTACTAACAGCACATGTGCTTTATCACAAACATTTAATGGTTGATTGTAGATAAATAATATAATGCTCAATAAATTGTGGCCAAAATTGGTTTCCACATTGAAAATCTTAACACCCATACTTATAATGGAATAAATTTTTAATCATAACTCCCTTTATATTTCCTTCTTAGAGAAACAGGAGATGTTTGTGACCATTAAGAGTTGATTATCGTAACTTTATTCCTCTTTTCTGAGTGGTAATTGCATAATTATCTTTCTTTATACTCAAACCTCTTAACAATTTTATGTTGATTGGATACATATTCTATAAAATACACCACATAGTTTCACAGATCTATGATAATACCATTGTCAAGCATAATTTACACACAAGATTACAGACTTGCTAAGATTTCTTCCCTAATGGACTACATACATATAAAGCTTTTGAAGACCTATTCACCTACATGCCTCTAGTCTTGAAAATTATAGGAGGGTCTCTAAACTCTCCAGAAATAAGGTTCAGGAGGATGATTTGCACCCCCCCCCCCCTTAAATCGCCCAACACCCCCTCCCCCTGCCTCCTAGCTCAGCAGTCAGTACACTGTGATGGCAAATCCTTACAATAGCCTTCTTGTGCAGCCAAGCCTTTAGAACAAGAGCACCGCCATGCGTGGCTAATTACATCCATTTACAGCCATTTTGAATTGTACAAACTTGGGTTGAGATCAAATGATCCAAACTGGAGTTATTGGTCAGAAACCAAAAATGTTAATAGGCGGTCCAATTTTAAGTCAAACTAGAGGCTCTACAGAGCCTGTAATCACTCACCTGGAAATACATATAAAAATGTGATTTCCCATAGGCTTTCCATGGTAACTATGAGCTGCAAATGTGGCCAGGTTTGCAACATTACATCAAAATTACATGAGGATCATTGGTAGGTGTGCCAGTCTTCAATCACTTGAAGTTTCAAAACATTTGAATCCATCAAACATAATCATAGAATGTTTCTGGTGGCCATATTTTCCAGCCAATGGGAACAAAAAGAGGATTGTTTGTAGAGGGCTTCCTATAGACCATTCTTGCCAAGTTTTGGTTCACGTCAGCTCAATAGTTCCAGAGAGAAGATGAAAATGTGATTTCCTATAGGTTTTTTCTATATTAACTATAAACGCAATTGTGGCCATGTTTGCAAAACGACCAACATTAAAATGAGGAATGTTGGTGGAGGGTGTCCCAGTTATCAACCATGCAAAGTTTCAAAACATTTGGCCCTGTGGTTTCAGAGGAGAAGAGTTTTAAAAATTAACCATTAACCAATCTGAATCAAAGAATGCTTCTGGTGGCAGTAACAGTTGTAGAGAACCTCTCATAGACAATGTCTGCCAAGTCTGGTTCACATTGGCTTAGTACTTTCAGTGAAGATGATGAAAATGTGATTTCCTATAGGGTTTCTATAGTAACTATAAGCCACAATTGCAGCCATAATTGCAACCCGATGAAGATTAAAATAAGGATCGTTGGTAGAGGGGGTTACAGTCATCAGTCACATTAAGTTTTTTCAAACCATTTGGCCTTGTAGTTTCAAAGAAGATTTTCTTGAAAATGCACACATTTATGAATTCTGTTTCAACAAAAAAAATCAGTAAAAAATGGGTTAAAATATTTTGAAAATTACAATTTTTTCAGACAGTATTCTCTTTCAAAATAGCTTTTGGACAGGTAAAGGGTTAAGGAATCTTAAAAGATATACAATAATTACAGTCATCTGAGCTGACATGATTGCAAGATAATGAACAAAGGTAACATAGATTTTCAAAACAATCTGTCAACATAATTAGATTACAGCTGAAGATATAAACCTACAGTTGCACTTGTTTTACAGTACAAGTCAAAATAAGTGTAATATAATCCTATAAACTATGTATCTTTTCTCTTTTTTTCAACACCGATAAGAGCAGAAGCTGACATCATTTTCTGGAAAGCTCTCACTGATAGCTTTTCCAGAAAATGTCAGATTTTGATCTTGTCAGGGCAGAAGCTGCAGTCTACTTAGTTTATTGCAGTTATGCTACAGCTTATTTTGACTTGTACTGTATACACAATATTTTGGGTTTTTTTTACCCAGTTTTCAGTGGAGAAAAAACTGGAACCAATCCTTACCAGATTCTCAAAAAACAAGTATTTTGCTGACAGTACCGATCATTTGTGCAGACAGGAGGGGCATTGGGTTAAACATTAAAATATAGCCTCTGGTGGCCACATATTTCCATCCTCTCATAGACCATTCCTGTGAAGTGTGGTTCACGTCGGCTCAGTAGTTTCAGAGAAGAAGATGAAAATGTGATTTCCCATAGGGTTTCTATAGTAACTATAAGCTGCAATTGTGGCCATGTTTACAACCCGATCAACATTAAATGAGGATCGTTGGTAGAGGGGGTCCCAGTCATTACTTATGTGAAGTATCAAAACATTTGGCACAGCAGTTTCAGAGGAGAAAATTTTTGAAAATCCACCTATCAGAATCAGAGATTGCCTCTGGCGGCATTGTTTTTCAACCCTCGGGAACAAAATGAGGATCGTTTGTAGAGGACCTCCCATAGACCATCCCTGCCAAGTTTGGTTCATGTCGGCTCAGTAATTCTGGAGAAGAAGATGAAAATGTGATTTCCCATAAGGTTTCTATAGTAACTATAAGCTGCAATTGTGGCCATGTTTGCAACTCAATCAACATTAAATGAGGATCGTTGGTAGAGGGGTCCCAGTAATCGTTTATGTGAAGTATCAAAACATTTTGCCAGGCAGTTTCAGAGGAGAAGATTTTTGAAAATCTACCAATCAGAATCAAAGAATGCCTCTGGCAGCCATGTTTTTCAACCCACGGGAACAAAATGAGGATCATTTGTAGAGGACCTCCCATAGACTATCCCTGCCAGGTTTGTTTTCACGTTGCCTCGGTTTTTCCAGAGAAGAAGAGGAAAATGTGATTTCCCATAGGGTTTCTACAGTAACTATAAGCCGCAATTGTGGCCATGTTTGTAACCCAAATAACATTAAATGACGATCGTTGGTACAGGGGGTCCCAGTCATCATTTATGTGAAGTTTCAAAACATTTGGCCTGGCAGTTTCAGAGGAGAAGATTTTTGAAAATCCACCAACCAGAATCAAAGAATGCCTCTGGAAGCCATGTTTTTCATCCGACGGGAACAAAATGAGGATCGTTTGCAGAGGACCTGCCATAGACCAGTCCTGCCAAGTTTGGTTCACACCAGCTCAGTGTTTACAGAGAAGAAGATGAAAATGTGAAAAGTTTACGGACGCCGGACGATGGATGACGACCAACAGATGACGACAGACGCCAAGTGATGAGAAAAGCTCACATGGCCTTTTAGGCCAGGTGAGCTAAAAAGGGCTGTAATCCATGTAAAAATAATTGGATGGAACCCATATTCGAACATGGCCAGTATTACTAGCTAGGTAAAATACTTACTGACTTTGGTTGATATCAAATAATCCAAACTGGAGTTATCGGTTGGAATCCAAAAATGTTAACAGAAAATTATTTGTATTTACATTCCCTTAAAGGGACAATAAACTGCAAAATTGGAAAAAAGAAGTTGACCATTTGACAAATCCACAATTTTTGTTATGCAAAAGTACCTGTACAGTTAAAACTATTAGTCCTGTCATGAAATGCGCGCAAATGAAATGCGTGCAAATAGCAAGTTGATCTGCACGTTAATCTACGTGTTATGACCATAGTAAGGCTATCAAATTCTGTACGTATGGCCTGGGCAATTATTTTAAAAACCGACATCCAGGTATTAAATCTCCATATACCATACATTTTGGTGGAGATAACTTATGTTACCTTCACATACAATTATGAAGGAGTCTGGCAGACAATTGTTACATTACCATGGCAGTTGTTTCTTGTCATCTTGGCTGCCTCTAAAGGCAGCAAAAACTTAGCTAGAAATCACTGTTAACCGTTTACCTAATGAGTTGGCCACATCATCTGCAAAATTTTTAAACTCAGCAGCTGAAAAATATTATTTAAAAAAAATTTCAACAAAACAGTATCATGTGGCCACTTACTGGAACAAGCTCAGCGAGCTCATTGAAATGAACGATCACATGATATAGTTTTGTTGAAATTTTTTGAAAAATTTGAAATAAAATAATTAGAATAACAATTTTTGATATTTATTTATTGGTTTGTGAGGTCACATATTTTGGCACAATGACTAATCATGATTGCAACATGAATATAAAGTCAATCAAGTACAGCAAATTGTTTATACCAATGTTGTCCATTTCAGAGGACTTCTACCCCAGGCAATGGTGACTGACCGGGTCCTATTTTACCAGTGAAGCAGAACCTGTTTACTAAAGTAAACAAGCACTGCTTCACTTTCTGAGGTTCCCACGGGGAAACAAATTTTGATATTGTGTGCACAGAGTAAAAGGTTAATCCTCTAGACTGATATAATTAGATCTTTTTGTGACAACACAGAATTTACAATCTCTCAGTTTATAATAATAATAATAATGAGGGAATTTTATAAAGTGTGAAATCACAAAGTGTTCTAAAATGCTGTACAGTTAAATAAACAATGAGCTCATGACTATAATGGCAATATACAGACTGAGAAAGGTATGAAGGTCAGAAGGTTACATACTGTCAAAAGCCTCTCTGAAAATGTGATTTTAATTTTTTTTTTAATTGGTTGAGACCTTTCGATGCCTGAACCTGAACTAGTAAATTATTCCATAGTGTTTATCAAAGATTTTTTTGGAGAGTATTTACAGTATGGCCACCGTGGACTGGTCACTTTCCATGGTTGGACAATATTTCCATGGACACACTAATATTACATTCTAAACACTAACTGTAGGAATAATCATCAAAAATTTAATTAATGAAGCACTGGGTACAACCCAGTGCTTCATTAATTCAAATTTTGCTGATGATTTTTATTATCTGGTAAATGCATCAAAGTCATGCATGGATTACGACCAGTCCATGGAAACTGCAGTGTAATTACCACTCTCCCTATTTTCAAATCTGGTGAGCTAAAAAGGGTGAGGGCATTAGCTCATGTCAAAACTACAGGCCAGCATCAGAAACAACTCATTTTTGCCTGAAAAGATTGAACATCCAAAATGTTAATGAAGGCATTAACTAGTAGAGTGCCAAATTAATTTTGATAGTCAAAAGTTCTTCATATGCATTTTTTTTTTGTTTCTGTACATCAATTCACAGAATATAAAGCCTCATTATTATGATTGATGTATAAATGTATATCTTATGAAAGTCAGGATTTCATATACAGGCAGCCAAGACTTGTCTAGAAATCAGTGCCAATGTAATGTACTAAACTTACAAGTTGTTGTACATGGGAAATTCTGAAATTTGCTCAACACCTGAAAGGGTAACCCATTAGCCAGTGCACACAATATCCAATTTGTTATTTTAATTATCCTTTTCCCCACATTTTTCACAAAATTTCAACAAAACCATATCATGTGACTGACTCAATGGAACAAGCACAAGTTCATCCCAATGACAGTGATATCATATGGTTTTGATACTTTTTTCTTAAAATTTTTTTGAACTGCTGAATTTGTAAATTACGTGGGTGTATGCAGCCAATTCATTGGATAAAGGGTTAAACCCATAGAAACTAAAGACCTTTTAGACCTTTAACCATTATATTTTACAAGGCTGGCAAACATGTTCTACAATATATTTATATTTTTTGCCGGCTGCAGGCAGACTTTCCTGCTAAAAACCAAAAATACTCTGTTACCGAGTGGAGACCTGTGGATAGCTCTTAACTCTTTACCCAACACAGACGATATCAAAATTTATTATTTTCATTTTAAATTTTGCAAATTTGCACAAAATTTCCACAAAGCAATATCATGTGAACCCTCATTGAATGAGCTTGACAAGCTCATTCAAATGAGGCATCACATGATATGGTTTTGTTGAAATTTATTGAAATTTTTTTTTCAACTGCTTAATTTGTAAATTATGCAGGCAGATGCAGCTGATTCATCAGGTAAAGAGTTAACAAAATATAGCCCCATAAATACAGTAGCCCTCTTAATCCTTTACCTAACAAACTGGCTGCAAACACCTGCATAATCTACAAAATGATCAAATGAAAAAAAAATTTCCATCAAAACCATATCATTGGAATGAACTCACCAAGTTTATTCCACAGGATTCACAATATGGTTCTGTTGAAATGTTTGCAAAAATTCTGAGAAAAAAAATTTAAAATAACAAATTCTGAAATCATCTTTGTAGGATAAAGGGTCAACAGTGATTTCTAGATGCCAGGCTTTAGAAAATATTCTCATCTTCGCAGCAGCCATGACTTGAATTTTTTTTAGGTAATCTGGAAAATACTTTTCAGGCTGAGATTTTATGCCTCTCCTTGGCAACACAGTGAAGGTTGTATTGGGATGACTAACTGACTCTTGTAGTGGGCATTAGTGGCAACTCCATGGCTTTTCTCTTGAATATGTACTAAGGATCTTTAGAGTGCACAGAGTGTGTCTCTCTCCACACAGAGAACACGTACTTTACATCTGCAGTCAAATGGACAGTATGCTGTGGCAGCATTGACCTCACAGCGGATGCTTTCAGAGAATGTTCAGACACCTAAGTGTTGAAACAAGAATATTTTCTACTTGTCTAGTCACTCTATTCTAAAATGCAGGTGCTGCAACTTAAAATCTTCATTTTCAAAAGATGTGCTTAACATTACCTTTGAAGTGAAATAATTTAGTCTGCATGGATTTGCATTTCTACAATCTTTGAGAAAAAGCCTTGAGGCACTCTCCCATAGATTGTAACAAGGTAGCTGAGATACAATACTGTGATAACAAAAATGATCTTTTATTCGATTTGATCAGAACAGAATTTTGACAGAATTGCAACCGAGAAATGCAATTTTGTTTAATGAAGCCGAACACAAAAGTGACTAAACTGAGAGGAAATGAAATTCAGATTAACTGACCAATGAATGATTTATTCATAATTTGTAAAATGAAAGTGTCAATGACACTGTAGCTCAACTTGTCAAGACATGTACATGTATAGTATGTGACACAGCAATGACAAAGATCTAGGTAATGACCTGATAACAAAGGTACATATAAAGTTTTGTAATGGTCTGTACATAAATACTGACCGTAGCCTGTAATAAATGTATAGGTAAAGTATTGTAAGACAGTCAGATGCTAAACTAGAAAAGAAATCTTTGAGTCCCAGAGTGGGTCTGACTGGACCCCAAAATATTTGTTCTCATAGCACAGTGATAACAAAGGCACCCCAAAACACACTCATTCCTGTCCCAAGGTGAAAACAAAGGTACCCAAGAATTTTCGTGAAGATCAGTTCATAAATACGAGCTGTATAGAAGTTGTGACAAAAAACTGATTGGACCTAATTTCGGTACAAAATGGCCACTGGCAGCCATCTTGAATTTTGGACCGCACTCAGAAACACTTGTTCTCGTCCCAAGGTGATAACAAAGGTACCCAAGAAGTTTCGTGAAGATCGGTTGATAAATACAGCCTCTAGCCCGAGCCGTATTGACATGTGCACTTACAGTGTATAAGTAGCACTAAATAAATCAAAATTCATCTAATTTGCATAATTTCTGCACGAGAAAAAAACCCGTACTGTATGTGATGTATTCGACTTTACTAAACATTCCTACAAAAATTTATTCAAATCAAAACTTTCATACAGAAGTTCTGAAGATTGATTGCACTAATTTTGGTACAAAATGGCTGTGGTGGCCATCTTGAATTTCGGATCACACCCCAAAACACTCGTTCTCATCCCACGGTGATAACAAAGGCACCCAAGAAGTTTCGTAAAGATCGGTTCATAAATATGGCCTCTAGCCTGAGCCGTATAGAAGTTGTGTACAAAAAACTGATTAGACCTAATTTCGGTACAAAATGGCCACTGGCAGCCATCTTGAATTTTGGACCACACTCAGAAACACTTGTTCTCGTCCCAAGGGGATAACAGAGGTACCCAAGAAGTTTCGTGAAGATCGGTTGATAAATACAGCCTCTAGCCCAAGCCGTATTGACATGTGTACTTACTGTGTGTAAGTAGCACTGAAAAAATCAAAGTTCATCTAATTTGCATAATTTCTGCACGAGAAAAAAACCCTGTATTATATGTGATGTATCCCATGGTACTAAACATTCATACAAAAAATTATTCAAATCAGAGCTTTCATGTGGAAGTTCTGCGCACAAATTTGATTGCCCCTAATTTTGAACAAAATGGCTGCCAGTGGCCATCTTGAATTTCAGACCACACCCAAAAACACTCGTTCTCGTCCCACAGTGATAACAAAGGTACCCATGAAGTTTCGTAAAGATCGGTTCATAAATGCGGCCTCTAGCCCAAGCCGTATTGGCATTTGCACTGACAGTGCTGAAAGTAACACTAAATAAATCAAAGTTAGTCTAATTTGCATAATTTAAGCACGAGAAAAAAACCCGTATGATATGTGATGTATCTCATGGTACTAAACATTCATACAAAAAATTATTCAAATCAGAACTTTCATATGGAAGTTCTGTACAAAAAAACAGATTTCTGCATCGTCGGTACAAAATGGCGGCTGGCGGTCATCTTGAATTTCGAACCGCACCCCAAAACACTAGTTCTCGTCCCACCGTCATAACAAAGGTACCCAAGAAGTTTTGTAAAGATCGGTTCATAAATATGGCCTCTAGCCCGAGTCGTATCCAATTGTTGACGTACAGACAGACGGACAGACGGACGACTGGCCATGGCATAAGCTCAAATTTGGCTTTGCCAAAGTTGAGCTAAAAAGATTTGCAGTGAGGATACATTATGTGTTGTTTTAGATCAACAGCAATGCAATGATTTGCAACTATATATTTAGAATAAAAATCTAAGGTTGACCACTGACATTCAGCTCATCATGGAAATCGCAATTTTATATTGATTTTCATATAGTTTTACTGATTCTTTTTCTGCAGTGTCATCAAGTGCATTGCAATTATATTTTGCCTCTATCAGAATTTCATGACCGCTTCTATGTTCACAGTACTTGTCCCAAAGCCAATCAATCCAGATACTCTTATAAGAATGCCAGGGGTTAATTCAAGACTGCGGGGTGGTTTGCAAGGCGGGACCAACATTTTATACTCTTTTGTTTTAGGACCGGCGCACAATTTAATGGTCTAGTGGTTAATTTTTGTGCATCCCAGGTTCTAAATGTTTGGACTTGGCCAACATGGGTTAAGGATACTTCTGGGGTGGAATTTCATGCAGAAATAATTTAACAAAACTCAGAATTATTAATTTAGAAAAGTGTCAATGTAAAAACCTTTATTTTAAAACTCGTATCATAAAATGAAAGTGTCAATGACACTGTAGAGCAACTTGTGTAAGACATGTACATGTATAGTATGTGACACAGCAATGACAAACATCTAGGTAATGACCTGATAACAAAGGTACATATAAAGTATTGTAACGGTCTGTACATAAATGCTGACCGTAGCCTGTAACAAATGTATAGGTAAAGTATTGTAAAGGTTAGATGCTAAACTAGAAAAGTAATCATTGAGTCCCAGAGTGGGTCTGACTGAACCCCAAAATATTTGTTCTCATAGCGTTCCTGTCCCAAGGTGATAACAAAGGTACTCAAGAAGTTTCGTGAAGATCGGTTCATAAATACAGTCTCTAGCCCGAGCCGTATTGACATGTGCACTTACTGTGTATAAGTAGCGCTGAAAAAATCAAAGTTCATCTAATTTGCATAATTTCTGCACGAGAAAAAAACTCTATTATATGTGATGTATTCCATGTTACTAAACATTCATTCAAAAATTTATTCATTTCAGAACTTTCATACAGAAGTTCTGTACAAAAAACTGATTGCACTAATTTTGGTACAAAATGGCTGCATCTTGAATTTTGGACCACTCCCAAAAACACTCGTTCTCGTCCCACGGTGATAACAAAGGTACCCAAAAAGTTTCGTAAACATTGGTTCATAAATACGGCCTCTAGCCTGAGCCGTATAGAAGTTGTGTACAAAAAACTGATTGGACCTAATTTCGGTACAAAATGGCCACTGGCAGCCATCTTGAATTTTGGACTGCACCCAGAAACAATCGTTCTCGTCCCAAGGTGATAACAAAGGTATTCAAAAAGTTTTGTGAAGATCGGTTATACAGCCTCCAGCCCGAGCCGTATTGACATGTGCACTTACTGTGTATAAGTAGCACTGAATAAATCAAAGTTCATCTAATTTGCATAATTTCTGCACGAGAAAAAAACCAGTACTATATGCGATATATTTCAAGTTACTAAACATTCATTCAAAAATTCATTCAAATCAGAACCTTCATATAGAAGTTCTGTACCAAAAACTGATTGTACCTAATTTTGGTACAAAATGGCCACCGGCAGCCATCTTGAATTTCAGACCACACCCAAAAACACTCATTCTCGTCCTAAGGTGATAACAAAGGTATCCAAGAAGTTTTGTGAAGATCGGTTCATAAATACAGCCTCCAGCCCTAGCCATATTGACATGTGCACTTACAGTGTATAAGTAGCAATGAATAAATCAAAGTTCATCTGATTTGCATAATTTCTGCACGAGAAGAAAACCCGTATTATATGTGATGTATTCCATGTTACTAAACATTCATACAAAAAAATTTATTCAAATCAGAACTTTCATACAGAAGTTCTGTACAAAAAACTGATTCCACTAATTTTGGTACAAAATGGCTGCTGGTGGCCATCTTGAATTTTGGACCACACCCCAAAACACTCGTTCTCATCCCACGGTGATAACAAAGGTACCCAAGAAGTTTCGTAAAGATCGGTTCATAAATACGGCCTCTAGCGTGAGCCATATAGAAGTTGTGTACAAAAAACTGATCAGACCTAATTTCGGTACAAAATGGCCACTGGCAGCCATCTTCAATTTTGGACCGCACCCAGAAACACTCGTTCTTGTCCCAAGGTGATAACAAAGGTACCCAAGATGTTTCGAGATCGGTTCATAAATACAGCCCCAAGCCCGAGCCGTATTGACATGTGTACTTACTATGTGTAAGTAGAACTGAAAAAATCCATTCATCTAATTTGCATAATTTCTGCACGAGAAAAAAACCTGTATTATATGTGATGTATCCCATGGTACTAAACATTCACACAAAAAATTATTCAAATCAGCACTTTCATATGGAAGTTCTGTGCAAAAATCGGATTGCAACTAATTTTATACAAAATGGCTGCCATCAGTCATCTTGAATTTCGGACCGGACCCAAAAACACTCGTTCTCGTCCCACGCTGATACCAAAGGTACCCAAGGAGTTTTGTAAAGATCGGTTCATAAATACGGCCTGAGCCGTATTGGCATTTGCACTTACAGTGCTGAAAGTAACACTAAATAAATCAAAGTTAGTCTAATTTGCATAATTTACACATGAGAAAGAAACCTGTATTATATGTGATGTATCCCATGGTACTAAACATTCATACAAAAAATTATTAAAATCAGAGCTTTCATATGGAAGTTCTGTGCAAAAATCTTATTGCACCTAATTTTGTACAAAATGGCTGCCAGCGGCCATCTTGAATTTCGGGCTAGACCCCAAAACATTCGTTCTCATCCCATAGTGATAACAAAGGTACCCAAGAAGTTTCCTAAAGATTGGTTCATAAATACGGCCTCTAGCCCGAGCCGTATTGAATTGTTGACGGACAGTTGTATAACGGACGACTGGCCATGGCATAAGCTCAAATTTGACTTACATCAAAGTTGAGCTAATAATGCCAAAAATCATTCAATTTATAAAATGGAACCTAATTTCTTATTGAGGTACAGTCATAGCTCCTACATGGACTGAAACTCTTAACAAGGGCTTACCAAAACTGAGCCAAAGCTCTTAAGCCAGCATTACAACCCTAACAGCGAAAAATGAACTAGCAGCCTTAATAACATGGCTTAAAGCCATTACCCACCTTGTAAATTTTTATGTCTCATGCTCTTAAAAGGGTTTACAGCACTTAGTTCGGCAGAACTAATAAGAATTTCTATTTCCAGCAAGAACAATTAGAAGCTAGTTTCGGCAGAAACTATAAGATGGGAAAAATCAGATTTGTCAGCTGAGGATGCCTGCTTATATACACACTGGAGACAGCAAAGCACCAATGAGAGAGAGTCTCTCACTGGGATCCTGGCTGCCCTGAACAGTGAGTATTGCATCATCCTTTCTATTTAACACTTAATTATTAATAACTAAAAGCGGCGACCCAACAACAATTATTGGATAAAATATTTATATTTTATCTGCAGCACAAAGTCTGTTAAAGTTAACTATGTGAAATGCTATCATACATGTACCTCCCTCAAATAATAGACTAGAGTGATTAACAATTTAAGCGATTTTATGTAAACAATTTTCTAGTTGTACTTAGTGCACACAGTATCATTACTGTAGATGACCGCGTTTGTTTGGAATACCTCATTGTAACAGAAGACACTGTGCTCTGTCAATTTCTTTGTCAGAATTTACTCTGCCAAGTATATTCTACATGCCGGAGCTGAATCAGAACTCCACAGAGCTCGTAGAGCCCCCTTCATCACATACTGTACATATACGTTGTCTTTCGATTTTGAAAATAGGAGATGTGCTGCTTACTGCTCGCTACCATTTGAAGTGAAGCATGCTATTGTTGAGTACAGGCATCGGGAAAATGTTTTAAAGAAAAACATGAGATTCCAAAAATATTGCCTGATTTTTCAAATAAGCTTTTCACAGTAATAATAAAATTTATTATACGCTAAACAATAGATTATTGAAAAAATGCAGAAAGATAGAAATCGTATCCCCCACTGTGAAGATATAGAAATTTTCACTTTCACGGTATCAATCAAAACGGCAGCTTTCAAAGCATCACTTCACTTCAAGGTGAATACGAGTCAAATTATTACTGGAAATGATCAATTTGTTCTAAAAACGTATAATGAAAAGAAAATCTTGTGTTTTTGAGTGGATACCAATCATATCCAGCAATAATTCAACACATATTCACTTTGAATTGATGCATGAAACCTGCCAGCTGAAGCAGATCGCAAGATGCTACCTGTTCCGAGTACTGATCAAATCACTTCCACGTATCAATGCGCATCAGTTGTTTACTTTCATGCATCAATTCAAGGTTGAAACGAGTGTAATTATCGATAGGAATGATCAGATTCTTATAAAAAGTGTATAATAAAAAGAAAATCTAGTGTTTTTGAGTGGATGCCGAAAATTATCTCATTCATGACTGAGTCAAATGGTTATTTTCGCTCGCACTAAAAATAAGCATTTGTCTCGGTCACTCAAGAGATTATTTTGGGGATCTACTCAAAAACACTAGATACCCTCTATTTGTTTGGGTAAGGGTTAATCGCTCACCAGGTGGAACCAGGTCATGCTATTGTCTACTTGCAAAAAGTAACAATTGCAGGTGCAATGGTGTACAAGAGCGATAGCTCGCCTAAAATCGAAATACTGTATATGTGAATAAATTTTTACAACCAACAATAAGTTAGCACTCTTTGAGTTAATGACCACCTTGACAGGATTTTACATTAAAAAAGAAATATTAGAGCTTTTCAACAGGAGTGTTGACTACAGTATAGTCGCCGTGGAGTATAGTCGCCGTGGGCAGTTATGTCCACACATGCATTTACAGGGTAATAGAAAATCAACATCACCAAAATTTTAATTAATGAAGCATCGGGTTGTACCTGGTGCTTCATTAATTAATTTTTTTATGATTATTCCTATAACTGGTGTTTGCAATCTAATATTATAGCATCCACAGAAATACATATACTGTCCACTTCATGGAAAGTGACCAGTCCACGGCGGCCATACTGCACCAGTTGTTCAGTTGAATGTGTATTCTTCACAGAGAACAGATCCTAAAACAAGCTCTCTGAAAAAGGGATTTGCACTTAATATCCATGGAAATATAAATGATGTGTGTCTGGTGATTATCAGCTGTATCAAAAGATACAACAATTTAACTAACTATGAAAAGAATCAACCAGCAATACTTAGGCAGCAACAATAATTGTTTTCAGAAACCTGAAAGAATACTGAGAGGTAATGATGCTAATAACTAGAATCTCATAGATCATTAAGTAAATACATTCAAAGTGCATTGCTTCAACAAGGTACTAAAAAATTGTATCATGCGTAATCATATACAGAAAATTGTATTTCCAAGTGAAATCACTGCAATGGCACTTGTCTTTTAACTCTTAACCCGGTGAGTATTTTTCAAAATATTTTTCATCACAATTAGTCATGGCTGCTCTTAAGCAGCCATGACTACTTTTGATTAAAAATTCATCTAACTTTAACTAAAGAAACCATTGTCAAAAAGTCTGTTCAGTTTACAGAGATATTTAGTTAATGTGCCCAAATCATACCCATAACAGTGGCGAGAGATTGTTTGTATTGGCAGGAATATCCGCCAGCAGCATGCAAGGAGTTATAATAATACTGGAATTTAAAGTCGATTTCAGCATCATGACTATTGCCCAACTATTCCAATCAGTAAGAAATTAGCAGTCACTCTCATCATGATAACAACCCAACTATAATATTCTACTTATCAACAACAGCTGGAAATGAACAAACCTTGAAGGAATTTGATAAACTATAAATGCTTTCTTACTGGTGAAATTTAGTTGTTTGTTGTGGTGTAACAACACTTTCAACATCCAGGATAACATTGTATCTGACAGTTTCATTGGTGGAGGAAGTCAGAGTTTCCAGAGAGAACCACCAAGCAGTAGTGAGCGACTGTCCAAATCTCCAACTTACTAATTCTGTTCATGCAGAGTTAGCAGCAGTTGAAGGCACACACACCTTCGACATGCAGTATGCATTAGTACACAGCATCACTGTGTCTCAAGTGAAATTCAGTTACCGATCTGAAAAAGAGACTAGTACAAGTCAGGGACCAACCCGAGCATTTAAAAATAAGAGCAAGACTTGGAGCCTATTTTTGAAATCTAGAAGCCAGATTTACTTCTTATCAGGTAAAGTGCTAAATTAATGTTCATTGTTAAAATTTCTTCTTATGTTTTGCCTTGATACCATTTATGGGAAAGTGGCATAAATTGCAACATGGCAAATCCGCATAAATGATGTAATTTCGCTTCAAAGATAATTTAAAGTACATATACAGAACTTAAAGCCTTAAAGATGCAGCACCTTCACACCAGCATAAGTCCCAAATATGGGCATTATGCACTCTACCAGTTAACTGTGGTGATATTACTTACTGATGATGGTCTTCTTGTTTGAAGTTTTCAGCAGTGTAGGACATATATTTGTGCATTTAATTACATTATTTTTTGGCATAATTAAAGTTGTTTCTCAAATGATTGAAAAATAATTGAAAAATACTTTTATTTCAGCACAAAAACCATTCATTTTCATAATAGTTCCTGGTCAAGAGATCATGGAGGAAATGGTGTCATACAGTTACAAGCCAACTTAGGAGCCTATATTTAAGTTTCAGGAGCCAAATCAAAATTTGAGTCACATTCACACTGGCTACTTACCAGGTCAGCCCTGGTCACATGATATATGAACCAGCTATGATAACAATTTACTAAACATGGCTAGAACATCAAGTTTTTTTGCTTCCAAAACTCCTCATTGGAACAAGCCTGTCAAGCTTGTTTGAATAAGTGGCCTTTATCCTCTTCATTGAATTACAAACATTTCAAGCTGCAAATTTATCCCATAACCAAGCCTGGAAATAATCAGACCTTCATCTGCAGAATGAGGTCCTCAGAGGGTAATTTGGTGATGTGATGGGTTAGCCACAAGATTGGACCCTATCTTGAATAATTATGAAATGAGGTATCACAATTGGACATTTATAATTACTGATTTTATTTACTGATGTTCAAAGCCACTTTCTGCATCTATGGCAATATCGTAACTGCAAGACCTACCTCCCTGCCCGCTGTTGTAATCACACTGCACACAGTACACTTGCATTACTTTTCAAAGATGAGTTGTACGGCAATATTTGGCGTTATTTTTTTAACACAAAACTATGTGAAAAAACATATACACAGAACGACACACACATGTGGATGGGTTAATCGGTATGGCATGAGTGCCAGCACGGAAGGATAAAAGGAGTGGTCACAGGCCTCGAGTTTAATCCTTTCATGATTGCACAAGTGCCTTATTGATTAACCCATTCACACATGCGTGTTCTGTGCTTTTTACATGGCTTCACGTCTATAGAAACAATTATTAGAAGGACACTCACCAATTCATTTAACAACTATCAACAAAAAGAACACATTTTATCGCCAACCAAATTTGCATGGGGAACCCATGTTACTATTTCATCCGCTGAATTCCAATGTGCCTACTGGCTTATTTTATTGACAGTTTAAACCTAATGATGGCAAGCTCTCTTTTAGAGGTGCAATGCCATATAATGAATGTCTTTTTGTGGAAAACCCACATCAAAGCACAGAATGGCAGACCATCCACCCAACCAACTATACAAAACACAAGAGCAATGCTAACGCATGTGCTGATGCCCCCAAAGGTAGCAAAGTCGGACTTGCATGTAAATAAATAACTTCTGAATGTTTTAAGAGAATTGGTTCATCCAAACAACCCTATAAGCTATGGTACAATTTACCTTAGCCAGAAACAGAGGCCAAAAACAATCAGGGGCCATAACTCTACCAAACATGAATGGACGAAACGCTAGGTATGAGGGCATCCGATCCCCCAAGCTGCCCTATCACCATACCAAAGAATATTAAAATCTGACAACTGATGCTCGAGTTATAATACAAAATGTTCGTATGGATGGATGGACGTATGGAGACCTCGACTATATACCCCCAAAAGAAGAGAATTGGTTCATCCAAACAACCCTATAGGCTATGGTACAATTTACCTTAGTCATAAACAGAGGCCAAAACCAAACAAGGGCCATAACTCTACCAAACATGAATGGATGAAACGCAAGGTACGAGGGACCGTTTCCCTAAGCTGCCCTATCACCATACCAAAGAACATTAAAATCAGACAACTGATACTCGAGTTATAATACAAAATGTTCGTATGGACGGACAGATGGATGGAAGGACATACGGATGGACGGAGACCTCGACTATATACCCCCGAAAAAAAAATTTCGGGGGAGTAACAAGAAGCAGTGCCAGCAAACTGACAGTCTATACCCTACTGGACCACACCAAGTCTCCATGGTCCAAAGACTTGTGAACCCACAATTGTTATGCCTGGCTTTTGGAAGTTGTAGAAATCTTTAGAGCAAACAAGAGGCCTCACAGAGCCAGAAGCGCACACCTTGAACAGAACACGATACAAGAGGCCCCAAGGAGCCTTAATCGCTCACCGGCCAAAGTGGTTCAAAGAAGTATTTGGGGTCACATTCAGTTAGACATGGTTCATCAACACTACAAAGGAATGAAGTCATGAGAGACAAATTTTATGGAACTAGGGACATGGCTTGAACAAACTTGAATCTTACCCCTCTAAGGATGCTGCATACCAAATATCAAAAGCATTCATCTGCTAGAGTTATTACAGCACACTGTACAAGAGCATGCAATGGACGAAATTGAAATAACACCTGCAGGCGTGTCAAAGCTACTCAGCAAGCTGAAATCAAACAAAGCCTATGGTGTTGATGGCATCTCACCACATTTCTTGAAAATGGTTCATGTAGAAATTTCTCCCATAATCTCTGACCTGTTTTCATTCTCCCTCCAAACTGGAAATGTCCCTTCAGACTGGAAGAGGGCACTCGTATCTCCAGTCTTCAAAAAGGGCTCTAAATCAAGACCTGAAAACTACCGATCAATTTCCCTCACATGCATTCTTAGTAAACAACTAGAGCACATCATTGTCTCCCACATAA
Organism: Pictodentalium vernedei; assembly: GCA_031216915.1. NCBI lineage: Eukaryota > Metazoa > Mollusca > Scaphopoda > Dentaliida > Dentaliidae > Pictodentalium > Pictodentalium vernedei. Next base: position 294,063,634 of record CM062297.1, on the reverse strand, counting down.
TGAACTATCTTGACTCACACCATCTTCTTCATCCAAACCAACATGTCTTCCGCTCGAAACTTAGTTGTGAAACTCAACTCTTATGCTTTACTCAAGATGTCTTAAACAATATGGGTCGGGATAAACAAACGGATATAGCGGTAATGGACTTTTCCAAAGCCTTTGATAAGGTTGATCACTCTCGGCTACTCTTGAAACTTCGCCGTATCGGCATAAACAATAAAACTGTAGACTGGATAGGTTCCTTTCTTGCAGGCAGATCCCAGAGAGTCATTGTAAATGGTGTCCAATCAGATTCCTGTCCTGTCCTCTCTGGAGTGCCTCAAGGTTCTGTCCTTGGCCCCTGTCTCTTCCTGATATACATTAATGACCTCGCAGCAAACTTGGAATGCCCTGTTTGCTGATGATACTATCGTATACTGCACCATAACTTCAACCTCTGACTGCAGTACTCTCCAACAAGACCTAAACAAACTTGAAAAATGGGAACATGCATGGCAAATGGCTTTTAATCCTGACAAATGCGAAATAATAAGTATCTCTCGAAAAACAAAACCCCATCAAACATGAATACAGACTGCACAATAAAATCCTCAAAAATACAAATAAAGCCAAATACCTCGGTGTAACGATAACAAAAGATCTCTCATGGAAATGTCATGTAAATAATATAGTAAATAAAGCAAACACCTCGCTAAGATTCATCAAAAGAAACATAAGAACAAGTAATAGAAACATCAAAGCACTTGCATATCAGACATATGTTCGGCCACAACTTGAATACTGCTCACCTGTGTGGCATCCTTGGCAAAAAGATCTTGCACACCACATTGAGATGGTCCAACATCGTGCAGCACGCTATGTCATGAACATATATAAACACTCTAGTAGTGTTACTGACATGCTTACCATCCTAAATTGGCCGACTCTTGAGCAGCGCCGATTATATACATCCATGGTCTTACTGTATAAAATCCACCATGACCTTGTAAAAATAAAAGACACTGCTCCTCTTACTCCTACTAGAGATCACAAGTATGTTAGACCCCATGCAGTGCCCAAATATATCTCAAATTCCTTCTATCCTCGAACTATCAACGCATGGAATAAGATCCCATACTCAATGGCAAGCTTAACAGATCTAGATGAGTTCAAATCCACCTACTACAAGTACTTTTTCAAAGTCAAATAGTCATCTAAACAAATCTTTTATCAGTTTACAAAAAAAAAAAAAAAAAAAAAATCATTCATGCGCCTCCTTATAATCTTCAAATAAATAGCTCGGAAGAAGAAGATTTTTAAAGAAAATTCCACATTTTGAACTAAGTTATCATTCGGGCTCCTACAGTGAGCCCAAATATGAACCCAGGGACTTGACTTGAACAAACTTGAATCTCACCCCCTAAGGATGCTGCATGCCAAGTATCAAAACATTCCGACTGCTGAATCTGAAGAAGAAGATTTTTAAAGAAAAATTCCTCATATTGACTAAGTTATAATTCGGGCTCCCACAGGGAGCCCAAATATGGACCCAGGGACTTGGCTTTAACAAACTTAAATCTCACCCACCTAAGGATGATACACACCACATATCAAAACATTCTGACTTCTGGATCTGAAGAAGAAGATTTTTTAAGAAAATTCCTCATTTCGAACTAAGCTCACAGTGAGCCCAAATATGGACCTAGGGACATGGCTTGAACAAACTTGAATCTCACCCCCCTAAGGATGCTGCATACCAAATATCAAAACATTCCGACTGCTAGACCTGAAGAAGAAGATTTTTAAAGAAAATTCCTCAGTTTGAACTAAGTTATCATTTGGGCTCCCACAGTGAGTCCAAATATGGACCTAGGGACATGGCTTGAACAAACTTAAATCTCACCCCACATAAGGATGCTACACACCACATATCAAAACATTCTGACTGCTGGATCTGAAGAAGAAGATTTTTTAAGAAAATTCCTCATTTCGAACTAAGTTACAATTCAAGCTCCTACAGTGAGCCCAAATATGGACCTAGGGGCATGGCTTGAACAAACTTGAATCTCACTTCCCCTAAGGATGCTGCATACCAAATATCAAAACAGTGAGCCCAGATATGGACCTAGGGACATGGCTTGAACAAACTTGAATCTCACCCCCCTAAGGATGCTGCATACCAAATATCAAAACAGTGAGCCCAAATATACCAAATATCAAAACATTCCGACTGCTGGATCTGAAGAAGAAGATTTTTAAAGAAAATTCCTCATTTTGAACTAAGTTATAATTCGGGCTACCACAGTGAGCCCAAATATGAACCCAGGGACTTGGCTTGAACAAACTTGAATCTCTCCCCCCCCCCCCCCAAGCATGCTGCATACCCAATATCAAAAGATTCTGCCTGCTGAATCTTGAGAAGATTTTTAAAGAAATTTGCCTGAAATGCACTAAGTTCAAATTTGGGCTCCTATACTGAGCCCAAATATGAACTCAGGGGGGCCGATTTGAACAAACTTGAATCAGATCCACCCCACAATGTTGCATATCAAATATCAAAAGATTCTGCCTGCTGGATCCGGAGAAGTTTTTTAAGAAATTCGCCTGAAATGCACTAAGTTCGACTTCGAGTTTCGAAAGTGAGCCCAAATATGAATCCAGGGGGCCGATTTGAACAAACTTGAATCAGATCCACCCCCATAATGCTGTATACCAAATATCAAATGATTCTGCCACTTGTGTGGGAGAAGAAGATTTTTTAGTAATTTCTCTAATATACATAGGGTGCTATCGGAGTTATGCCCCCTATGGAGCCCCAAGTGGGCATGTCCATTTCATTTGAACAAACTTGAATTGTCATATGGTAATGAACATCCATACCAAGTTTCGAGCAAATCGACCTAGCGGTTTCAGAGGAGAAGTCGTTTGAAAAATGTTCATGACACCAGACGGACGACGACGGACGACAGATGACGGATGGCAAGTGATAAGTTTAGCTCCCTTCGGTGAGCTAATAAACAGAGCCCAAGCCTGAATCTACATTAAGCAATCCATCTCCATAGGATACATTGTCAATCCTTGAGCCCCCTCAGGAGTGACTAAAATAGTTCAAGCATCAAGCTTTTTCCTCAGTTGATTGTAACGTAAAAAGTGGACCCCCCCCCCCCCCCTATGAAGCTCTTTCATACAACCTACATGTATAAGGGTTAATCTTAGTTACCCACCTCTAGAGGGTACTGAATACAAAATTTCTAATTCTTCAGCTACATGGCAAAGTCCAGTTCCCATAGGGCACCCAAATATTAACCCAGGCACTCGAAATGAACAAAGTTGAATCTGATTGGTTCTGGAGAAAAGATTTTTAAAATTTTTGAAAATATGCTGACTCAGCATTTTTTCAATGCCGTTCCCCCCCCCCCCCCCCTCCTACAGAACACCCTAACATAACGGATGGCAATTTTTTTTACCATTCAATTCTACTGGTCCTAAGAATGCTTCATACCAAATAACAGTTCTCTGTTCCATGTGGTTTGGGAAATATGGGCGTTTGAAAATATTTCTATTTTTAGCTCCTGGGGTTTCCATGGGAACGCAGGAATTTTCTTTTTGCACGAGTCAAGTACTTATGATCCAATAATACCACGTACCAAATTTGGTTCAAATCAGACCATCAGCTCAGAAAATAGAATTTTGTGTGGGGCCAAAAATCATACCCCTCCCACTACAAAGCCAAATTTTGCTTCACGAACTTCGTTTGAACAAACTTGATTCTATACCTCAAAAGGAAGCTCCATAATAAATATCAAGTCATTGTACCCACTGGTTCATGAGAAGAAGATTTTAAAAATATTTTTGAGCATTTTCCACCATCCCCTCCCTATGGGGCTGGGCATTTTGAGTTGAACAAAATGCAATGCCCCTTCGGGACCATCATTAACTCAAACATTCACTTGAATTGGCCCAGTGTTTTTGGAGAAAAATACCAAAACGCGGTGTTGATGGGCGACGGACGGATGGATGGATGGATGGATGGATGGATGGATGGATGGAATGGATGGATGGATGGATGGATGGATGGATGGATGGATGGATGGATGGATGGATGGATGGATGGATGGATGGATGGATGGATGGATGGATGGATGGACGGATGGATGGATGGACAGACGGATGTATGGATGAAAGGAAAGCGATTAGATAATCTCAGCTTGACTTTGTCAAGGTGAGCTAAAAATCCCCCAGCCACATCAAAGCAACTATCCCACCGCTGAACAATGAGGTCATGAAGAGATTAGATAAGGGATAGTTAGCAACAGGTTCGATATATACAGATTATTATGACAGTAACTCGTCTGGTGGTCAAGATTATGTTGAGTTGATGAGCGCACATCAGTCATATCCAATGAGTCATCGAAGGTGACAAGTAAAATGTGGTTGGTCTGCTCTCATCAATGATACAGAATACAGAACACCAGGACAGTTATTGTTAAAATAATCTTTTTATTTTTTACCTTTACAGCCAGTTAACCCTTTACCCAACGCATTTTAAATATCATTTTTTAAACATTTTCAGAAAATTTCAACAAAACCATATCATGTGACCCCTCATTGGAACGAGCTCGACGAGCTCGTTCCACCGAGGGGTCACATGATATGGTTTTGTTGAAATTTTTTGCAAAATAATATTTTTTCAACTGCTGAATTTGCATACTACGCGGGCAGATGCGGGCGATTCGTTGGGTAAAGGGTTAAAACATATGGAAAATCAGAGAATGTTTGTTCAAGTTATTGCACTAACAGTGTGAGGATGCCTGGATGCCCAGATGCCTGCCTGCCCCGATGCACATCGCCAAACCGTAGGTCTCAGTTGTTGACACAATTCAACCAAAAATAACTGAAATAGGCCTACACAAGTTAACTAATTTCTGAGCATGTTGCATGAATAGTATATTATGTTATGTTACTATCTGCACATCATTCATTCATCAAATAAATGAAGTAGTTAATACAAAACAACATCAACACAATTATTTATTTATTGGTGTTTTAAAGTCACATATTTCTGCACAATGGCTTATCATGACCATGACAGTTTTACGGGTGGAGGAAGCAGGAGTACCCGGAGAGAACTACTGAGCAATGACAAGCAACTGTCAGCTCCCCAACACAAACTCCACACAAGCAGGGTTAGCATTGGTTGAAGACAAGCACACCATCGACGTGCAGTAGGCCTTAGTACACAATACCACCATGTCCCCATGTGGGCAATGGGGGTGAAGTGTCCTGCCCAAGGATACAACGCAGTTGCCGCAAGTGGGATTCGAACCAAGGACCTCTCGGCTTGCAGCCTGCACCCCTACCTACTGAGCAACTGTACCACCACGTCAACACAATACATAATTTATTAATGAAGGTAATGATACTATAATGTTCAAGTTGTTTCTCATCGGCAAATCTATCACAGTCATGTGATTTTAATTAATATCACGGATATTAATTGATGGTGTTGAATTTAATGTTAACCCATTAACCAATGTATCGTCAAAACTGGCCAGTGCAATTTACAAATATCACTATTCAATTTTCATTACTTTTTCATTTTTTGTCACGAAAACATAGCTTATGACCCCTCAATGGAACAAGCTCACTCAATGACAAGTCATAAGCTATGTTTTTGAAGCAAATGAAAGTGTCAATGACACTGTAGCTTAACTTGTGTGTTGTGTTTGATGAAAAGGATAATGTTCAATGTTTATGAAAGGATTATGAAATAAGACAAGAATTGTGATAATTGGGAATATGTTCATTTCTGTTCCCTGTATGCTATGTTTATGATAAAAATAATATGAGGTGTACACTGTACTAAAGATCTGAGGGGTGGGTTAATATGACCTCACAGTTAATATATGTGGCCCTCACAGTTAACATATATCAACAAAATTACAATGAAATTATTCCAAAATGAGTCATCCTATCAAGTTACATTAAAATCCCTTCATAAATATGGCCTGTAGACTGTGCTAAAGGTTTTCGGGCTTCGGGCCCCTGTAGCCGTCAGTTTCCCAATTGCGTCCAAAGGGGACGTTCTCATCTAGACATTATATGAAGTCAACCTACCAAGTTACAATGAAATCCCTCCATAAATACGACCTGAAGACTGTGCTAAAGGTTTTCGGGCTTCAGGCACCAGTAGACATCACAGTTGACCAACCACGACCAAAAGGGGATGTCATCATCTAGGCATTATATGGAGTCAACCTAACAAGTTACAATGAAATCCTTCCATAAATACGACCTACAGACATGCTAAAGGTTTTTGGGCTCGGGCAGCCATCAAGGCTGAATGATCGTGACCAAAAGGGGATGTTCTCATTTGGACACTATTTGGAGTCATCCTACCAAGCTACAATAAAATCCCTTCATAATTATGACCTGTAGACTGTTCTAAAGGTTTTCGGGCTTTGGGCCCCTGAAGCCGTCACAGTTGCCCACTCATGTCCAAAAGGGGACGTTCTCATCTAGACATTACATGAAGTCAACCTACCAAGTGACAATGAAATCCCTCCATAAATATGACGTGTAGACTGTGCTAAAGGTTTTCGGGCTTCGGGCTCCGGGCTCCGGCAGCCATCATGGTTGAATGATCGCAACCAAAGGGGACAATCTCATCTGGGCATCATCTGGAGTGATCCTGCGAAGTTACAATGAAATCCCTTCATAAATATGACCTGTAGACTGTGTTCAAGGTTTTCGGGCTTCGGGCACCTGTAGCCATCACAGTTGACCAATCACGACCAAAAGGGGATGTCATCATCTAGGCATTATATGGAGTCAACCTAACAATGTTACAATGAAATCCTTCTATAAATATAAACTTTTGCCTATGCTAAAGGTTTTTGGGCTCGGGCACCCATCAAGGCTGAATGATCACAGCCAAAATGGGACGTTCTCATCTTGACCTTATTTGGAGTCAATCTACCAAGTTACAATGAAATCCCTTCATAAATATGACCTGTAGACAGTGCTAAAGGTTTTTGGGCTTTGGGCACCTTTAGCCGTCAAAGTTGCCCAAACATGTCCAAAAGGGGACGTTCTCATCTAGGCATTATATGAAGTCAACCTACCAAGTTACAATGAAATCCCTTCACAAATATGACTTGTAGACTGTGTTTAAGGTTTTCGGGCTTCGGGTTCGGGCAGCCATCATGGTTGAATAATCGCAACCAAAGGGGACAATCTCATCTGGGCATCATCTGGAATGATCCTATGAAGTTACAATGAAATCCCTTCATAAATATGGCCTGTAGACTGTGCTCAAGGTTTTGGGGCTTCGGGCACTTGTAGCCAACACAGCTGACCAATTACGACCAAAAGGGGATGTCATCATCTAGGCATTATATGGAGTCAACCTAATAGGTTACAATGAAATCCTTCCATAAATATGACCTTTTACCCATGCTAAAGGTTTTTGGGCTCGGGCACCCATCAAGGCTGAATGATCGCAATCAAAAGGGGACGTTCTCATCTAGACATTATTTGGAGTCATCCTACCAAGTTACAATGAAATCCCCTCATACATATGACCTGTAGACTGTGCTAAAGGTTTTCGGGCTTCGGGCACCTTTAGCCGTCACAGGTGCCCAATCATGTCCAAAAGGGGACATTCTCATCTAGACATTATATGAAGTTAACCTACCAAGTTACAATGAAATCCCTTCATAAATATGACCTGTAGACTGTGCTAAAGGTTTTCGGGCTTCGGGCTCGGGCAGCCATCATGGGTGAATGATCGCACGTTCTCATCTAGACATTATATGAAGTTAACCTACCAAGTTACAATGAAATCCCTTCATAAATATGACCTGTAGACTGTGCTAAAGGTTTTCGGGCTTCGGGCTTGGGCAGCCATCATGGGTGAATGATCGCAACCATAGGGGACAATCTCATCTGAGCATCATCTGGAGTGATCCTAAGAAGTTACAATGAAATCCCTTCATAAATATGACCTGTATACTGTGCTCAAGGTTTTCGGGCTTCGAGCACTTGTAGCCATCACAACTGACCAATCACGACCGAAAGGGGAGGTCATCATCTAGGCATTATATGGAGTCAACCTAACAGGTTACAATGAAATCCTTCCATAAATATGACCTTTTGCCTATGCTAAAGGTTTTTGGGCTCGGGCACCCATCAAGGCTGCATGATCGCGATCAAAATGGGACGTTCTCATCTAGACATTATTTGGAGTTTCGGGCTTGGGCAGCCATCACTGTTGATAGATCATGCCCAAAAGGGGACGTTCTCATCTAGGCACTATACAGAGGCATCCTACCAAGTTACAATGAAATCCCTTCATAAATACGACCTGTAGACTGTGCTAATGGTTTTCGGGTTTTGGGCTCGGGCAGCCATACCGGTTGCCCGATCGCAACCAAAAGGGGACGTTCTCATCTAGACATGACCCCAAACCTGCATATGAAATTTCGTGACGATCAGACAAGAACTGCGGGGTGTAGCCCATGCTAAAGGAAATGTGAACAGACGTCACAGACTCACAGACTCACAGACTAACAGACTAACAGACTCACAGACTCACAGACTAACAGACTCACAGACTAACAGACTTCCGCACGCGTGATGGCAATAGCTTATCTTGACTATGTCAAGTTAAGCTAAAAATTAGGAATTCAAGAATTTTGTCTGTCTGTGTCATCTGCTTTTCGTGTTAGGTTAAGGGTAAATATTTATGCCTGTCTGATTTTCAAACATAAATAATAGATTTTCAGCTGTTAAAACTTCTAGTGATTGTAAACAATTGGCTATATATGGAACATGAACTCTTACTACTCTGAATTCAGATGGAGTGAAACATACTTGCAATGTAGATGTAATAGTTCAATAACCTCGTTTGAGAAAGTGGGATATGAGTTCGTTTGAGAAATTCGGATATGAGTTTGAACCACACTCTCATTTTCCAACAGATCAGATTAAAGTGGTGCAAAATAGTGGTATTGGGTCAATTTTTGTGTTAGGTATGTAAAGAATGGAATAACTTCTATCTTTCATGCATTGATGTTGAAAGACTTCAAGAGACAAGGTCTCTGTCTGCAGAAAACGATTATCATGACAATGTATTAACGACTCTTCTGTTCCAATTTAGGAGCAATCTGGGCTTGCTATACATTTATAGTGGTTTTAGGTCACTTTCAACATCTAAGGATATATCATAATATTTGATTTACATTCTGAATAGTGGCAGGCCCAGATTCTTGTCGTTGTTGTTGGGGGTGATAGTGGGTTGTAATCTGAAAATTATTGGTTACATATTTGCTGCAGAAATTAGCTTGTGACCCCTTATTAGATTGAGTTCATCCAGTCTGTTCCAAAGTGGGTCATATGATTTTGAAATAAAAAATGAGAATGCTTAGTTTTAAAAAAAAAAGAAGTTTTGTTCAATAGTTACACTGGCAAAGGGTCAAAATAAACAAGAAGCCTTCCTCCATTAGAAAATCTTTTACCCAAACCAACTCAATAAAAATATGGTACAGCCACTGGAAATCAATTGCTTAAAAATAGATGCAGTTTTGTTTCTACATGGACCCAGAGTTGGAGTGGGGGGGGGGGGGGGGGGGGGGGAGTTCGGAGTGTGGGATTGTCTCCCTCTGAATTGATTATCAGGCAGATGCGATGGGTTTTACTGGTTGAAGAATATTCTGATAATGTATGAAACCAGCAATGGATGGAACTTGACAGAAGACTCAACAGGTTCAATGGTTGTTCGTTCATTTCCAGGTATGCCCAATAAATTTAACAAACTATTTATGTAATCTTGTGAATGTGATCTTGTCAGTCAAGCTATGAAAAAGACTTTGGAATGAAAAAAGAGAATCACCATTAATTTCCCTTCAGCAATTTACACCTCATTTTCCACTGAATGAAGTGCTTTGTACTACATGATAGTTAATTAGCCAAATTTCAAAAACAGAATTTTGAGTTAAGAACTCAAGACACATGTCTATAAATCCTTTATTTAACACAACATTTATTCTCAAATAACAAAGAAACTGAATTTTTGACCTTCAATACAAACCCATTAGACATGGGTGGTATTGGAATTTTGATTTTGGTATCGGTTTCGGTATTTTAAAAGGGGTATACCTCAGTATTGGTTCGATATTCAGTATCTGACTTGATTGAGATTTGTGATAATACCAAATGGGAATTCACATCAGGAAAATACAGAATAAGTTGTCCTTGTATCATTCTACCACAGTACCACAAATGCCACTGCCAATGAGCTCAACAGTGGAATTCTTTTATGAAAACAAATGATATCTACAGTAATTCTGTGACTGGTTATAAACACACCTTAACCATTAAAGACCTATTTCAAGCATATGCAATCTCAGAGCATGTGCTCTGACCATGCCATCTTCAAGAGGTCCTGCTGACAACAGACTAAGTACATGGGCAGTGATTTCTTGACAAGTCTTGGCTGCCTGTTAACAGGCAGCCAAGACTCAGCTAGGAATCACCACTAAGCAGCTGGACATGTACAGGTTATAGTCCAGTGAGAATTCGGGACAACTGCCCATTCCCCAGATGGTTAACAAAACTGAAAAGAAAATCAGCCACTTTTTTCATCAAAATGCTATGAAGCCTCAACAGGGCCTTATAAATAGTGAATGTAGGAAAATTTGGACAGTTTCGGTATTCAATGATCGGTTCGGTTCATTTTTTTGGTATGCCCATGATATCAGTATCGGTTCATTTTTTGGTATATTGTCCATCTCTACAAACCATGAGTACCAAATAGGAACAAGCTTAAATTCAAAAATATAGCCCATGAACCCTAATTGAATCAGCTCATAGATCTCATTCCAATGAGAGATCATATTGACATAAACTGTGTTCAGGAAGCAAAAACTTAAATGGTAAATGACATTGTTGATCACGCTGACTTTATGCTGACCATGACTAAAATATGATATGAAATAACTCATTTACCTGTCAAACTAAGTTATTCTGCCAAATTTCAATATGATGGATTGATTATGGTTTTATGCTGTTTTAGCATCTAGTTATTCCAATGCCGACCATATGAGAATTCTATCTACTGGTAAAGTGTTTTATGGAAAACTGTCCTCTATGAGGGTTTTTAGTTCAAGTGAAAAGTTGTTTTGAAAGAATGTTCGAACACAAAATCACTTGTCTTTTGCCGGTTGTCACCTATTTTTAAAGTAAGCAGGTTGATTTTATTTTGAATTACTATGAATATTACCTCAATCATCATTTAATATTTCCAACAAAATGTCTTTTAGGTGGTCATTTTTTAAAAATTATGTGCAAAATTCACCTAATTTCAGTGTAAGCTAAATAATCACAAGGCGACTTCAGAGTCGCTTTTTACTGAAGGCAGAGCGAAGATTGCTGATCTGAGGTTATTTCTTCATCCAAGTGGCCAGGTCGCATGATATGAAAATTCTGCTACTTAAAATCACAGTATTTTGACATCCCTGAGCAGAGGATTAATTACATCTTTGATATGATTACATTTTGCTCCAAACTGCACCCATGCAGTCAGCTCCCTTTCTAACTCAATTTTTTTTAGCACAATCAGTCAGTAGAACAACATTTAACATGCAAGTACAGCAGTCAGAGGTGGCGAAAAGTCAATGAAAGTTAAGGAGTGCTGGGGCCGTGGGGCACAAATGTCTGTGCCTCAGCAGACCAACCAGAGAATGGATGTTTGAAAAATGGATCCACAAAAATGGAATTTTCTTGGTTCTCAAGCCTTGATAGAAGTTGTTAGGCCACTTAAAGTCAATCTTCTGTTTCTCAAGCCATTTTCTGTAAAAATGCATGTGAGCAGGTGGTATATATTATATTTTTTATTTTGTAATTATCATTTCTTTACCAACAGTGGTTCATATCTTGTTTTTGTTTATTATTTAGGCCTCACCATCTACCGAATAACATGGGCAGTGAAGAATTTTATCCATGTTATTAACCTGGGTAATTTATCTGACACAAGCCAATTAATAGTGATTTTTTTATTGTTTGGATTGGTTGTAAAAGGGGAACATGCATTAGCCAAAATGACAATGTTTGAGAAACAGCTTTTTAATTTTTTGGCCTAAGAAAATGTGTTTTTGAAATAGGTGAAGACGAAATATTTTTTGTATCAAGCCATGTTCTATAATCACATGCATGCAAAGGTATGAATACCTGCTAATCTCTCATTTTTAAAGTGCATGCCATGGTCATATGGTCTGGTTATTGTTTGCTTTATTACCTCTTCAACAATTCGTTGCCTGAGTGCTGGAATGTTCTTTGACCCCTATGGGACATAGAACCTTCTAGCACTCAGCCGACGAATTTTCAAACCTGCAGACTAGTCTGCTGGTAAGAAAATGATTGAAGTCAATGTAATGTAAATGAAATAAGCTAAGCTGTTCATGACATTATTTACTTACTGATTGGGGTTTAATGACACTTTTGACACCCAGGGTCACCTCGGGTGGGAGAAAGTTGGAGTACCCAGAAAACCACTGAGCAGTGGTGAGAAACTGTCAGACTCCCCAATGTACTAACTCTGTACAAGCAAGGCTAGCATCAGTTGATGGCAAGTGAACCAGCAACCTGCAGTATGCCTGAGTACACAGCACAACTGTGCCACCACGCTGGTAATCATGATCAAGTGTCTTGTCCAAGGATGCTCATTGTAGTTATCAATAGTCAGGATCGAACCATGGACCTTTTGGTTTGATGTTCACTACTTTAATCACTGTGCAATGACATTACAACTTACTGAAGTGGCATTATTAACTGGTAGTGTGCTAAATTACTTTTTGATGGTATTTGGAACACGAGTATTTTTTTCCAAATATATCATACCACAGTGGAACCCTGTTAATTGAATAGCCACTTAGCCAATGAAAATTATTCAGTTAACAGGAGTATTCAATTAACAGGTATAGTGTCACACTCCTGTATTCTAGAGATAAACTCAGCATTTATTCTATTATATCTTGTTTGACAGAGCTCCATGAGCTCTGTCAAACAAGATATAATAGATTAAATGCCTGTATTGAATGTACTGAGGCCAAATAGGTCTATAAACAAAGAAAAACTGGTTACAAGATTTTTATTCAATTAACAGGAGTTTACCCTATAACTTACATTTAATTACCAGGGCAAATTTGTACTGGAGGTATGGTAAATGTTTTTGTGTTGGGAAATTATATTCAATTAACAGGGTTATTCAGTTAAGAGATATCCAATTAAGTTGGCCCCACTGTACCAGCAAAAGGAGCCTTAGTCTAGCAAGATGATGCTCATAAACAATTGTTTTGTTGCAATTTATTGGAGAGTGTTAATTTAAATTGGCACTCTCCAAACAATTACAACAAAAAAATTATTTATTAATAATTTTCTTCCACTGCTAAGCCAACAACAAATGAGTGCAAACAATGTAAAACCACTGAAGTGGCTTTCAGCACTTTTCCTTGGAGCCCTGATAGTGGCTTCTTCTCTATGCATTTTCCAAATGAATTTGTGCTACCTAGTTAGACTGGATATGTCCAATCTTACTCAGAAAACTGCAGGGTGAATTGTTATCTTTAGAAAGTCAACATCAAAGAATTGTATGGTGATCCTGATTCAATTTTTTAGAATAATCAAGACGGTTTTGAATCGAATCAGTGTCAAGAATTGAATAGAATCTGAAACATTCGCCGGACCCTACAAACAGTTTAACACTTGTAGTAATAAGTCAAATCCAGAAAGCTGCAACAGTGATTATATTCCCAAGCAAATCACTTTACAACACTCACAACCCCTGCAATCTTTACCTCAAATCATAAAGAAAATTTATTACCAGTGCAGTACAGCCCACTTAATTGGTTATCTCTTAAATGAATAACCCTGTTAAAAAATGAATATAATTTCTAAACACAAAACCACTTACCATACTTTCAGCACAAACTGACATGTTAATTGCATATGGGCTATTTTGCAAACTCCTATTGATTGAAGAAAAAGTCTTGTAATATTAATTTACCCCCACAGTCACTAAATTCCCTTTGTTTATGAACCTATTCAGCCTCTCAGTACATCCAGTACAGTATTTAATCTATTATATCTTATAAGATATATATAGAATAAATAGGTACAAGGGCTGGTAATCAGATTTATATCACAAGTAGAAAAAGAGTTTTAACCACGAGGCTCTGCCGAGTGGTTAAAACCCTTACAGTTAAAACTAGAAGTCTTGTCACGAACTGTGTGCTTATCTAGGCTTAAATGCGCGTAGGAATTGCACGCAATTGTTATATCGAATGGCATCCAAAGCACGGCAGGTTCTTCTGGTTATTCATGGAAAACAAAGGCAATGTTTCTGCCAATGGACCTCCGGGTTACCCAGGGGTCCATTGGCTGAAACATTGCTTGTTCACAGGCCATATGTACAAAATTTGATAGCCTTATTATGGTCAAAACGCGTAGATTAACGCGCAGATCAACGTTCTATTTGTGCACATTTCATGACAGGACTTCTAGTTTTAACTGTATTCTATGAGTGGTTTAAATCTGAATAACGGCCCTAGTACCTGGTACCTATTTGTCTGATTTATACCATGCTTATAATAAATAATCAACTTTGTCACTTAAAATGGAGAAAAAACAATACTTTCTACAGGCTTGCACGCCTGAGTTCAAAATTCTGTGGGCGGTAAATGTCTGCCTAACCCCGATTGCTGCAGCCCATTAATTCAGTCGAAGGCACCTCAAAATCGGCAATCTCAAACAGCAATTTTCGTGGATTGGAGGAGGAACAAAGCGCAATTTGCGAAGTTTGTGGTGTGTCGTTGACGCAGTCACCCAGACAGTAAGCAACTTTCCAAATACGAGCAAGAGGTCTGCCAATTCCAAAGTTGTAATTAGTTATTACATTGTACATCAGACTGTGACAACTCTCCTGTCATGCACGATTACAGGATGTATCATCCCCAAGCCAGTTCGACCCCTGACAATTCGCCTGGGACGTTTTGTCCCAAAACCAAAGCTGGGATGATTCGTCTGATTGATTTGCCCCAAGTTATTGGCATCTGGTGGTGAGCACAGTGCACTGGCTTGTACAGTCTTCATGTAATGTATAGACACGGGTTTGGGTATTTGTATGCAAGATAACTATAACACTCACTGTTAGTGTGTGTCATGGGTAACCTGGTATCTTGCATCCAAATATTCAAGCCTGCATCTATACATTACGTGATGTCATACATCATAATTACACAAACCATGTACCTTAAAATGATATTAGTTGTCTACCTAGCAGGCTGAAACAAAATGGCCCTCCTGGGGTGATTTGAGGCGAACCATAATGGTCCTCCTTCAATTTTCAAAATGACAAGCCTGTTTCTATCACAAACACATGGGTTTGTTTTGCTCAAATCTGTGCCAGTGGGCAGTACTTCCGGCCACCCGTGAATGCTTGATTGACAGCTAGACATATCGTGAAAGTTGACTGAATTTACCTTGCTTTTTCAGGCAGATTATTATTAACAATTTTTAAATTGTATTTTAAATATTTAATTGTAGGTATTTTAAACCAAATAAGTCATTGCATGCAGTGGATAGTATTGTAAAACGTTGTTTGTTTGAATGAAACATTGCGAAGTGTGAATGTATCGAAGTCGGCAAATTGAGTCAAAAGTCAAGTTGGATGTAGTTCCTACTATACCTGTAAATGTTTGTAATGGAATTCCCATTGAAAACATTTTAACTGCAAGTAGAAGCTTAAAACATCCCTGTTGTGGGATTAACTCTTTACCTAACGAATCGCCCACATCCGCCCACGTAATATGCAAATTGAGCAGTTGAAAAAAAAATTTATTTTTTTTTCAAAATATTTCAACAAAACCATATCATGTGACCCCTCATTGGAACGAGCTCACTGAGCTCGTTCCAATGAGGGGTCACATGATATGGTTTTGTTGAAATTTTTTGAAAAATTAAAAAAAATTATATTTAAAATAATAAATTTTGATATCGTCTGCATTGGGTAGAGGGTTAAAAGCTCAAATTTAGCATGGGTAGTAACATAGGTGAGCATGGTATAAAATAGAATAAATGTTCAGTTGATCTCTAAAAAACAGAAAAGATACAAAATTCCGGTTAAATGAATTATTTTCATTGGCAAAGGGACTATTTATTTAAAACAAGGTTTCACTGTACTGCGATAAGATGATCACCCCCGAATTCATTCACCACTGAAATATATATTTTTTTATTTGTTGATTTTTAGGTCATTTTCAGAAACTATGGCTAAATCTTGACTGCAACACAGGTATAGTGTTCAGTCAATCATTCCAACTTCTGCTGTATACTTTAACCCTTTACCCAATGAATCGCCCACATCCGCCCGCATAATATGCAAATTCAGCAGTTGAAAAAATATTATTTTTCAAAAAATTTCAACAAAACCATATCATGTGAACCCTCGTTGGAACGATCTTGACGAGCTTGTTCCAATGAGGGGTCACATGATATGGTTTTGTTGAAATTTTTTGAAAAATTTCAAAAAATGATATTAAAAATAATAAATTTTGATATCGTCTGCATTGGGTCAAGGGTTAAGCCCATCCCTCTGAAAGAAAGGAGAAATAAATACAGGGAACTGAATGAGTTGATATATCTATAATCAGGTTTTGTTAACATTTTTTTTTATATCATAATTTATAGCACAGAACTTCACCAATCATTTTAAACCTCCACAAAATGGGAAGTGGTGGTCATTTATTTGACTGGTACACACAGACCAAAAATTTCACTCTCTCACTTTCTCAATAAAACTAAACAAGGCTGATTCATCCATCAAACTGTTTATACAAGGAACAGGTGTAACTGATTAAAACTTTTGAGTATACATTCTGCATATAGTGAAATGAAAAGGAAAAATGTGGTCTGAATTTCAAATTCACAGTGAGATAGACATTCAAGAAACATTTTGGACAGAAATATTATTAATGAGAAAAGTTAGCTCTTGCACACTTACAGTTCATTCAGATAAATCCTGTTGCCACCATAATAACATCACCTGCAACACATTTTCCAAAGCCACCATTAAAATTCATGGAAACTCTCACATCTAGTTCCCACATCTGCTACACCAAGAACACAGGAAGGAAGAATCTATTATGGAATATAGGGTTCATTTGTTCCAACTGCCTTGCTATCGTGTTTATTTATAATGAAAAAATCAGTTCATAACAATTATTTCAAATTAAATGTCACCTAGCTCAAAAAAGATAATTGTTCAGTAAATTTGCCAGTAATTTAGTTCTGTTGTAAAAGTACAGACTACATCTTAGCCACCCATGTAACTGATTGGATAACTTATTCCATTATTCCATCCTGAACATTCAGTACTTTGGCAAATATATCTTAGTAAGCCTAGTCCAGATAGCAACACAGCCGGCAATTGATGAATGAAAATAGTACTGACTGAGATTTACTTTTACTTAGGAATTTCCAATTTCATGGTATTGACTCTTTGCCTACAGCAGACTGATTTTCTGATCAGTACAAAATGCTCTCTTACCAAGCAAGGGGGCAGGTATACTCTCAGTCTTTTCAACTATACTCCTTTAATCAGGGGTAGCCCACATATTAAGTAGTCTCAAAAGCAGACTCTATTGTATTTTCAAACAAATCAAGTCATGGCTGCTTTGCAGCAGTTATGACCTGATTTTATTAGATTTATTGAAGGGATTACCATATTTCTATGTGTGTAATGTAAGCTTGGGCAGATGGTGTTCTGTGAGACTGTCATCTGCCTTCTTGTTGATATGTATGTTCATAGCCATAATGATAAGCTGTAAACAGATCGTCGATGTTGATGATGGCCCTTATAATTTTCGGGTGTCACACCTCATCCAAAGGTATGGTTAGGGTGTGGTTAAGGTATGGCACCTGATATGCAAATTTCTGGGGTACACACCTTAATCACACCTCATAATTCTCCCATGCACCTTATCTACACCTGGCAGAAACCATTCCAAATTCATATTTAGGCAGGGCACACCCCAAAGGTACCTCCAGTACCCCAAACACCCCTCTTTAAAAACAATCATGTTGGAACCAGCACACCTCAAACATACCCCATGACTTGGAGTAAATTCTCTTCAAAGGTAACACACCTTAAGCATACCCCAGGCACTTTTGGGAATCCTGTGTGTGGCATCATATGAAACGTCACATGATCTCCATAAGTCGAAGATGGAATGCCGAAGGAATGACATCACAGCAACCCGACTCAATGGAAAATTTATGGTACATGTAGTTAGAAGTGAATTGAAGTGTGCTGAAGTGAGGAATGGATATATCTTTAGGTTGGAATGCTGGAAGAAATTTATTGCAAATTCGATGGTGCAGATTATTGGAGTTATTAAAGTGATATTCAAATAGAGACATGCTGGAAAAAAATTAGGTGACTCAAGAGTGCCGTTTTCAAAATTCCTTCCATACAATGTCATGTCAATGATGCTTCCACCAAAAGTCTTCCATGACTTCCAACTGAAAATTGATGATGGATAACATGTCTCAAAATTCTGCAGTTTGCCCAGATGTGTTGTGAGTGTTGAAAAGCCCATCTTCAAAGATCGCAAGAAGATTCACTTTTACTATTTGTGCTTGACATTCCAAACCCAAAGTCTGACTGAAATTTATGAAAAACTGAAAGTGAAACTAAAAAGTGTACTGACCGTGGTTCAACTGATGCGAATTAGTCATTACTTCAGACTGTACCGGTAATACAAAGACTGTTTAAAAGTGTACGTGAGAAGAATATTTTAAAAGAATATTCCTCATATTGCACCAAATTAAAATTCTGGCTCCAGTGAGGGGCCAAAATATTAATCGAGGGACTTGATTTAAATGACCTTGAATCTGGCCCAGTAAGGATGCAGTATATCAAACATCGAAAGATTCTGACTGGTGGATCTGAAGAAGATTTTTAAAGGGAGCCCAAATAGCCAAATAGTAACAAAGGGACTTGGTTTGAACAAAATTAGATCTGCCCCCAATACCCCCAGCCCCCCCCCTCCCCCCCCCCCCCCCCCCCCATGATGCTGTATACCAGATATCAAAAGATTCTGACTGGTGCATCTGAAGAAGATTTTTTAAAGATTATTCTCCACATTACATGAAGTTAAAATTTGGGCTCACACAGAGAGACACAGTTATAAACTGATGGACCTGGAGAGGCTCAAATATTAATCAAGGGACTTGACTTGATGTGAACAACCTTGAATCTGGCCCCCTGTAAGTATGCTGTATAACAAACATCAAAAGATTCCGACTGGTATCTGAAGAAGAAGATTGCTAAAGATTATCTCCATATTGGATTAAGTTAAAATTTGGGCTCTCTTTGAGAGCCCAATTAATAACCAATAGGCTTGATTGGACAAATTTGAATCCGATCCTTATAAAAATTCTGTATACCATATATTAAAAGATTCTGACTATAAGTTCTGAAGAAGAGTTTTAAAGATTTTTCCTGATATTGGACTAAGTTAAAATTCAGGCCCAAACTGAGAGCTGAAATATTAACCCACGGACATGGTTTGAACAAATTGAATCTGATCCCTGTAAGGATGCTGTATCCTAAACAACAAATATTCTGAATGGTGGATCTGAAGAAGATGATTTTTAAAAATTATTTCTCATATTGCACAAAGTTGAAATTTGGGCTCCCACAGAGAGCTCCATTATAAACAGATGGTCATGATTTGTACAACCTTAAATCCTACCCCTGTAAGGATTCTGTGTACCATGTATGAAAAGATTATGACTTGTGGTTCTTGAGAAAAAGAGTTTTTTAAGATTATCACACAAACTGGACAAAGTTCAAGTCCAAATATTAACACAGAGAACTTGGTTTGAACAAACTTAGACCTGAACTCTCTAAGAATTCTGTATACCAAAAATCAAAAGATTCTGAATGGTAGAGCTGAAGAAGGAGATTTTTAAAGATTATTCCCTATACTGCACAAAGTTAAAATTCTGGCTTCCATTGAGAGCCCAATTATTAACTAATAGGCTTGATTTGAATAACTGAGGGACTTGATTTGAACAAACTTAGATCTGACCTCCCTAAGGATGCTGTATAACAAATGTCAAAAGATTCTGACTGGTGGATCTGAAGAATAAGATTATTTAAAGATTATTCCTCATACTGCACTAAGTTAAAATTCAGGCCCCATAGGAAGCCCAAATATTAACATGGGGACTTGATTTGAACAGAACATGAATCTGACCTCATGTAACAATGTTATACACCAGATATTAAAAGATTCTGACTGGTGGTTCTGTAGAAGATTCTTTAAAGGGTATGTTTCATATTGCACCAAGTTAAAATTTGGGAGACCTGCACTGAACCCAAATGTAAACCGAGGGGTTTAATTTTAACAAACTGGTATCTGAACATTCCCCCACAGCCCCCTCCCCCAACCCCATGGATGCTGTATACTAAATATCAAAAGATTCTGATCATCAAAAATATGTTGACTCAGCATTTGTTTTATTCCACCCCACAGTACACTATGACAGAACCGATGGCAATTTTTTTTACCATTCCATTCTACTGGTCCTAAGGAAGTTTCATACCAAACAACAGATCTCTGTTCTGTGTGGTTTGGGAAATATGTGCGCTTGAAAATATTTCTATTTTTAGCTCCTGGGGTTCCCACAGGGACACTGGATTTTTTTTTTATGAATCAAAGACTTATGACTCAATAATATCATATACCAAATTTGGTTCAAATCAGCTCATTGGTTCAGTAAATAGAAATTTTGGGCAGGGCCAAACATCTTGTCCTTCCCATTACAAAGGCAGCATGAATTAAGACAGCATGGGGTTGTCTCACTGTTTGTCATTTCAATGAAACTTACAGAAACAATTAATAACTATTACATTCTTCAGAGAGGGACCGCTCTGCTGCCTTTTGGGAACTTCTTTTTGATATTTAAGAAAGCTGGAAAGAATGTGCCAGTAGTATAACTTGAAGAAAGCCTGCGACCCGGCCAGAGGCTGGTTTTGGCAATGAGTGATGAAATGAGTTGCTGGGCTGAGTGACCCAAAATGGCAATAGGCTTTTTAGTGCATTTGAGGAAGTATTAGGTAAAGTGAACCCAACAGTAGTATTATTTGGTAACCATTTAGGACAATAAAATAAGTTATTAGGCTCATTGAAGCAAATGGTGGGAGGGCTTTGAAAGCCATAGAAGCAGTTTGATGAGTCTGTATAAGGTAGTAGGACAGTTAGTTGGAGGGGGCTATTATGAACTTGTAGATTCGACTCTAGGAGCTTGGAGTGGGCTGAGTGGAAGCCAGGCAAATCTCATGCATGGACATTTTATGTTTAAATGGCTGACAAAGAGTGGTTGACTTCGAATGAGACTCTGAAGTTCACCTGAAAGGACATGGTAAGGTGATATTATAGTGTTATAGCAAGTAAAATACATGTTAGAGGAGTTGATGGACAGTGATAGTGAAAAAGAACAATTAATGTCAAAAGTGGAAGCTTATATGCACAGTGCGTTGATACTTTGATGGAGCAAACAGACAATATGTTGTGGAGTGAAGAGATAACAGAAGACAACAACTAGAGAATGCCACGAACCCCGAAGAGAATTTGAATATTCAGGTGGGAGATAAATTTATTGTGATTTGTGTTGCACATAATGATATTTTCATGGACCGTTCTTGCTGCGGGCATGAGTAAATCTTGTTTTATTATCATTAAATTATGTTCAGATGTTACCCGTCTCATGTTATCTTTTTAATGATGAATCTACACTCAAAACACAGCAAGAAGGTGAGACGTATGTTCACTCAGGTCAGGTGGTACTCTCTGAATACCGCCATTAGCTTTAGGATGACCATAAATTTCTCATCTGCACCTAACATGAGGACAGAAAGTTTAATTGTTTTAGTCACTTGTAAAATTGTAAAATCTGCCAAAGGTGGGGTGGGGGTGGGATGGGGTGATGGGGTAGGGGAGCAGTGGTATCAAAAAGGGCACTCAACTCTGGGCATGAATTATGACTGGGAATCCAACATATCATAAATTGTATTGTGACACTCAGTAGTACACATATTAATAATGATATTATGTATATATCGTCCCTTGAGTGCAACAAGGTGCCATCAGCAAAGCTTTGGCATTGCAAATGATGCCTTGTTGCATTCAAGGAACATTATGAAGCTTTAGAACTCACCCTGCTGAGTGTATAGCTTCTTTGTTTGATGATTATTGGCCAACTTCGCCATAAAACCTGACCATCCCCCACCCCAAACCTTGCCCCCTAAATACCACCCAGAACCCCACCCCTCCCCACCCCAACCCACATTGGCATTGGCATTGGCACACATAAAATACATTAGAAATGAATATTTGAGGGGGTGTTTCTCAGTTACAGTTATCAGAAAGAAAAGTTTGACCACTAATGCACTTCTAGCAAAAATTAAAATTTTTTAGTAAATTTTGTTTCTTAATATAGCTACGAGAATTGTTTACAATTGGCTGTAACGTGAGTGCAAGCCCTACTTCGGAACTTAACTGAAGCTAATAAATTTTCCAAACGAATCTGGAAAAGTAGAAGAGTGCAAAGCACTATAAAGAGATAGAGAAAGGATCGAGCGAGACCAGTGCTCGACATTACAGGTACTTTCCAGGCACATCTCTTGCATTTACAGAGCGCATGCACAACTACTGTGATGTCAATTCCGAATTTCCACCAACAAGAAGTTTTGTGATTTAGCAGGGAGGCAATGATATCAAAGATATCCCCTAGGAGGGTGGGCCTCCGGTAAACAATTGTGGTAGATATGTTAAGAAACAAAATTTACTAAAAAATTTTAATTTCTTTTCAAGCTACTCACAATTGTTTAGAATTGGCTGAATAAACAATAGGAGGAGGTGAATCACATAACCAATACCATCAAAGCGCAGCTGAAAGAAATGCGAGGAGGGCAGGGAATGACAGCAAAACTTATAAAGGACAAAGAGCAGAAAGTCACTGAAAGAAAAGAAGCTGAAACACAACACCACAGTGTTGAAAAGCATGAAGCGCCTGAAACAACAAGGCTGAGTGATAAAAAATGCACAAACCTGAAAATACATAATTTACGAGGGTGCACAACAGCCTGAGCAGCAAAGGGCCTAAAGAGGAGACAGAGGAGTGATCAGAATGACCCTGCAACTGCAAGCATGAATCTTTGACAACGTCCGTGGATCTGGATAAGGGGAGACTGTCAAGGTGATTGCTAAAAGTTTCTTGTTTAAAAGTGTAAATATTTTCGATAATCTTTCTGAATGGGTTAAACATAAAACATAAAGATAGGTATATGACGGACACCGAAAACCGATTTGTCATTTAAACAGACCAGCAATAATTCAAGCGATGGTAATAAAGCATGAAATTTAATGTCCATTATTGAGAATTTGTTGAATGTCACATGGGTGGTCTGAATAAAAGATTAAAGGTAGTAAAAGCCAGAATTCTCTTAGAGTCATCATCTATGTAATTATGGCCAGTTGAGAGGTAATTATGGTGTAAACGGTAAGATATCAAAATGTGTCATGTGTCTTTCAAAGGAACTTTAAATCGAGTATTAAATTAAGATAGATCTAAGCGGCCAAGTTCAAGAGAAGCGATTAAACTGAGAACTAATGTTCTGGCTATGGAAATAAAAATCGGGGGGTTTCTCGAAAAATTTATTCTAGCCAATTCCAGTCTGAAGGTGGGTAAGCTATGGGTTGTTGCGTGTAGATGGGGATGTCCCATGCTATAGGTTAGAGGAGGTTCCGCATTGGTGTGAAAGTATAAGCACGTTGTTATGTAGGGGAGCCACGCAGCTCATATTTAGAATAGGAGCAGTCACAGGCTAAGTCAGTGGCCATATATAAGAATACGATCAAAAACACAAAGTACGAGCTCAGGGAGCTAATTTGCATTTAGGTAAACGGCTTTACCTGTTTTAGAAGGCAAGCCATACGTAGGCAGAGTAGGCTTTGCCTGTATGAACATTATTATTCTGAGACAAACGTAAGGGAGAATTTAACCCCATTGGTGGCAACTGCTTGTGTGAAAACCATCAAGTAAAGTGACAATAAGCTAATGGCTGTGGGACGGCAGTGGTAGAGTGACATCCCGTCACTTGTTGGAGGAAAGGCGTCCCGATAAAGTGACAATACGTTAGTGGTCGAGTGACGGTAGTGAAAGGAGTGAAGGGAAAAGGCGACCAAGGAAGAAATACCAGTGAAAAGGAGGAAAAACCAGCAACAACAGAGAATGTGGGCCCACAAGTAACTCAAAAGCTGTGTGGGTAGGGGGTGATTGATATTTTGTTTTCTTATTCTTTTGGATTCCATGTAAGTCACAAATTATCATATTTATTTTTATATATATGTATTAATATTGTTGTTTTCAGTAAATCCCTGTTGATTTATGCTTTTCGAGGAAAAGTTATTAACCCCTTCAGGATAAGAACCACCCTAACAAAAGTGAAACAGGCGGGCTCGTTACGGCAAGACATATGTTCAGGCGACACTCCTCGAGTTTCAACTGAATATGCCATGTGAATCTATTTCCCCCATCGACGACAAAGCCCCCGTTTCCGACAGAGTCAAAGGTCTCTACCTGACGATTCCAGCAAGTGGAGAAAAGGTCGATAAGAAGATGGCCCCCACCATTCACAAATCGTCTGAAACACTGAACGATGCAGCATCCATTTGGTGGGAAGGACACTGTCCCATCGGGACAGGGAGTCGGCTAGGATATTGAGACATCTGGGGATGTGCCGAATGGCCACTCGAGCATGTACATCCCATGCTAATAGCAGAAGATCTCGAGATAGCCGATACATGAGAATCGAATGCATGCCCCCTTGATTCCAGATGAAGGCTACCCCTGTTAAATTGTCCGAAAGAAGCAGGACTGTGTGATTCTACAGTTGAGAGATCCATTGCTCCTGAGTCAACTCAGAAAGGATCAATGCCTGAGCCTTGGGAACAGACACCACATTGTGAAAAGTGTCAAAATCCATTCCCAAATGACGAAATTGCAGACAAGGAATTAGATCTGACTTGCAGTTGCCTCTGAAACCCAGCGATGCCAGCAGGCCAAGCAATCATTGGACATCAGAGTCCAAAATGGCAGCATTGGGGTGTCGTTGGAGTATGTAGTCCAGGTAGGCTGATGAAGTCACAGACAACTGAGTATGGTAAAAAGCGAGCAAATGTGACATCAGTCGGGTGAAGGCCCAAGGAGCCAGGTTCAAACTGAACGAGAGAGCTTTGAATTGAAAGGTAAATCGGAGAGAGCAACTGAGTGAACCTCAGGAGAACTTGTCTAAACGAAAACAGTTGCCTCAACGGTGACCACTGGAGCCAAAGGAAGAGAGAGCATAGTCCCCACGTCAGGCATTCCATCATCAGCTCCACCAACAGCTACAGAGGAATCTGCTACCGAAAAAGACTGCCCAACATCCTGTGTGACAGAGTCACCCCATGCACTCTTGGAAATATCTGAGGAGGCATGGCTACGTTTGCCCCAAGAATGAGGGGTTCTAACTCTGGTTAGAATTTAGATGACCAAACCCCACAAACACCACAGGGATTGGCCTGAGAGCAATTGTTGCAGGTGACACAAGTACTGTGAACATCATCGAACTGTTTCACTTGCAAACAAAAAGGACAAGGGATTGTTTTCGGCATTGTCCCAAATGATGTGAGAAGTGAATTTACAGGGAAAGATAAAAAAAAAACAAGCCAAATCACAATGCTTCTCACTGGTGGAAAACCGATCAACGCAGGTTGCATTTTCATGCGTGGAAAAAAAACAAGGCAAACAGAGAGGACACAAGCAAAAATTAGCATAAACATGTATGAAAAATATATAATTTAGAGCTTGAGTAAAAGGATACAATCCAGAATGCACTTAGTAACAATATATGTAGCGAGCACAAGTAGTTCAGGAAGAAAATGTAAGCAACAGGCATGAGGCACCAGTCACAAAAAATCCGACCATGCAAGATGGCGGAAAAAAAGGAATTGACATCGCGGTAGTTGTGCATGTGCTCGGAAAATGCAAGAGGCATGCAGAGAGAGTACCTGTTATGACAAGCGCTGGTCTCACACAACCCTTTTTCAATCTCTTTATAGTGCTTTGGCACTCTTCTACTTTTCCAAATTTGTTTGGAAAAGTTATTAGCTTGAGTTATATATAAGTTCTGAAGTGGAGCTTGCACTTATTTTACAGCCATTTGTAAACAACTGTGAGTAGGTTGAAAAAAAGGGCATGTGCTGCCCCTCACACACTTTATAGAAAACTAATGTTGAACCAAAGTGACATTTATCATGCTCCAAGATCTCCCAAATGAATATGAAATGTTGAAATACTGAATAACCTTGTTTACTGAATATATCTTCCAAACACAAAACCATTTACCATACCTTCAATACAAATTTAACCTGTTATTTGCACATAGGTAATAAAGTAAACTCTGCTTAAATGAATAAAAAGTCTTGTAGTATGTTGAGAAATTAACCTGACAATCACAAATTCCCCTAGTTTATGGAATTAATTGGCCTACATGTAAGTACATACAATACTGGTATTTAATCTATTATGTCTTGTCCAACAGAGCTCCATCAGCTCTGTCAAACTTGATAGAAAAGAATAAACACTCATTTTATCTCCAGAATACTGAAAAGTAAGCAGATCCATGTTAACTGAATACTCATGTTAACTGAATACTTCTCATTGGCACAGTGCTATTCAATTAACAGGGTTCCACTGTATACTGATGAACAAAATGAGGTTATCAAATTTATTTATTTATTAGAATTTAAGGTCACTTTCAGCATGATTACCTATCTCATGACTGCAGAATGGAGATGAAGTCAAGTTTATCTAATTGCTACCCACTTTAGAGGGCTTTCACTCCAGGTGTTAGTTCTAGCATTGCTCCACATCTTAGGGTTCCCAAAGGAAGAAGACATGAAAAGGTCATCATGCATAATGCCAACAGCGATGACAATGATCCTTGGCTTTGATAAAATGTTTAACTTTGGAGAGCTCCATGTTACAATTAGGTGTTAACTCTTTACACAACACATAGGATATCAAAATGTTTTATTTTAATGATTGTTTTTTTTAATTTTTCAAAAGTGTTAAACAAAAAAAGATCATGTGACATGAAATGGTTTTGTTGAAATGTTTTGAAATTTTATATTTTTTTTAACTGCTCATTTTGAAAATTATGTGGGCATAAGCTGTCGATTGGTTAGGTAAAGGGTTAAAAGAATGTAACTGAAATGAGTAATAATTCAAAAGACAACACAATTTACCCATGTACACAGCAATTCCGATTAATCTGCTTACCACTTTTTCTTTTCTGACAGAGCAGATGCGCTTGCAGGTGTAATGAAAAGTAATGCAAAAAGCTATTTAGGTTTTCTTTGAACTTGCACTTGCAATATTATGACAAATATAATAGGGCCCTACAAAACTTAGAAATTCAATTTGATTGGAAATTGTCTTAATGATTCAATTTGATCAAACCGAGTCATGCTGATTCAGAAATTTTCAAATTGTGAAGATGTCCTCAAAATTCTAGGAAGTGTCTTTTCTTAAACTCTTCTTCCATCATCACATCTTCCCTCCAATCAATACGAACATTTAACCTATTTTATTACATGCTAAACGATAGATTATCAAAATGATTGTGGAAAGATAGAAATTGTATCCCCCACTGTGAAGATATAGAAATTTTCACTTTCACAGTATCAATCAAAATGGCGGCTTTCAAAGCATCACTTCAAGGTGAATACAAGTCAAATTATCACTGGAAATGATCAATTTGTTCTAAAAACGTATAATGAAAAGAAAATCTTGAGCTTTTGAGTAGAGACCAACCATTTCCAGCAATAATTCAACACATATTCACTTTGAATTGATGCATGAAACCCGCCAGCTGAATCAGATCGAAAGATGCTACCTGTTCCAAGTATTGATCAAATCACTTCCGCGTATCAATGCACATCAGCTGTTTACTTTCATGCATCAATTCAAGGTTGAAACGAGGGGAATTATCGATCGATAGGAATGATCAGATTCTTATTAAAAGGCGTATAAAAAAAAGAAAATCTAGTGTTTTTGAGTGGATACCGAAAATTATCTCGCTCGTGACAGAGACAAATGGTGATTTTCACTCGCGCAAATAAAAATAACCATTTGTCTCGGTCACGAATGAGATAATTTTTGGTATCCACTCAAAAACACTAGATATCCTCTATATATCTTGTTTTAAAATGCTGATCATATAACAGAGAAACACTCCACCTAACATACAGGGTTATTGCTGCATATTCTGTTCACAAAAATTTCCCTTCAAATTTTTGTTTGTTTCTACCTTTTACCTCCAAAACACAGGTTATGATTTCTTACTGAAATAATCTTGACAAGCTTGTTTCAATGAAAGATCATAAGTTCGATCCCGTCTGGGATGACCAGCGTTGTGTCCTTGTGCAAGGCACTTTATCCAGGTTGACTACGATGACGCTGTGTGCTAGGGCGTACTGCACGTCGATGGTGCATGTGTCTTAAACCACTGTAACCCTGCTTGAACAGAGTTAGAATGTTGAGGATCTGATAGTTGCACATTGATGCTCGGTGGGTCTCTCTGGGTACTCCGGCTTTCTCCACCCATAAAACTGTTACTGTCATGATTAGCCATTGTGCATAAGTATGTGACCTTAAAAACACCAATAAATAAATAAATGAAGGATCATAAGCTATGTTTTGGAGACAAAAAATGGGAAGTTTTACTTATTCAAGAAACACTTTTGCAAGAATTGTCTCTTATTTGTGTTAGCTAAAGGGTTAAATGCTAACATTCGGTCTCCCACAGAGAGTCAGAATATGAACTAAGAGACTTAATTGGAACAAACTTGAATCGGACCTTTCCTAGTAATGCTGTATGCCAAATATCAAAGATCCTAACTGGTGGATCTGAAGAGGAAGTTAAGTTAAATGAATCTGAAGGCAAATATTTTTAAGAATAAGAATTTTCCTCATATTGCATGCAGATAAATTCGTGACCCATAGGGAGTCCAAATATGACCCCAGGGACTGAATTTGAACAAACTTAAATCTGACCCCCATAAGGATGCTGTTTGCCAAAATTCAAAGGATTCTGATTGGTGGTCTGAATTGTAAGTTCGAAGTCAACAGAACTGACCAAACTCTGCTGAATTGAATATAATCTCTTCTGATTGAATACATCTTTTGGCAAGTTGGTTTTCAATTAACTATTTATCTGTGATTTTATCTTTTTCTTATCCACCAGTGATTCCCCCATTCTTTCCATATATTTGATTTTTCCTGAAGTGTTGTATAAAAAAAGAATGAAGTCTTTGACTTGAGAGTATTTCATCATTTTTAGTATCTATGGCTTTATTGCACTGCAACATAGGTATAAAGTCAAGTTTAGCCAATTATTCATACCTACGCTGCCCACTTTTATAGGACTTCCACACCAGGCATTTGTTGCCATTTCCTATTTTAGCTTGAGATGGGCAATATACCGAAAAACCAAACTGATACTGATAACACGAGGATACCAAAAAACAGAACCCACAATTGAATACCAAACCTGTCTGATTTTTCCTATTTTCCTTTATTTGCTACTTACAAGGTATTGTTGAGGCTTGATAACAGTTGAAGTTTTCATTTTCATGAAATAAGTGACTGATTTTCTTTTCAGGTTTGTTAACGCTTAAGGGCCTCAGAAATTGTAGTGATTTCAAACTAAACTACAACCTGTAACTGTCCAGGTGGTTAGTAGTGATTTCTAGTCAAGTCTTGGCTGCCTTAACAGGCAGCCAAGTTAAGGCAGCCAAGACATAACTAGAAATCTAAATTTTATAGTAAATTTCCTTTCTTATTATACCTACCACAATTGTTTACTACAGGCTTGCACTACAGTGGAAGTCCCTAACCCGGATAAAATACTCTCTATTTTTGTCTTTCCCAAGCAAGTTGGGAAAGAAAAGTGGTGCAAAAGCACCAATAAAAATAAGCCAAAACTGGGTCGAGTGCAACCGGCGCAGACCCAGTATGGGACGCTCTCTCCCAAGTACAACTCCACGACTTCCGTTGCCAGTGCGCATATACCGTCTCTAAAGACTCATTCTTTTTGAATCCGTAAACGTTAGAGTTATGTGATCAGCGGGGAGGAAAGATTCTTTACCCGTAAAGAAGACGGGAGGGCCTCCATGTAAACAATTGTGGTAGGTATAATAAGAAAGGAAATTTACTATAAAATTTAGATTTCTTATCAAGCTACTCACAATTGTTTACTACAGGCTGAATAGACAAAAGCCTGGAGGGAATCGCATAACCAACCCCCACATAACCCTAGTGCACTGGAACCGTGAAGTAGAAGGAAGAGGTCCCGAGGCTTATCAACCATAATGTCGCAATCATTGGTAAAGGACAATGAAAAGAGACATATGAGCCTGTGTGACACACAGACAGAAAAAGGGCAGTAACAGCACAAGGCTGAAACTGACCTTCAAGAAGCCTAATGGCTATGGCAGACAACAGCCTGAGCAGAAGAAAGAGGACCCAGGGCAAAAAGGTCCTCCGACTGCTCCAGCAACTGGCGTAAATAAAAGGTGGAGAAAGTAGAAGCATTTCTCCAGTAGGCTGCCTGCATAACATCCGACAACTTGACGGAGTTAGAATAAGCCCAAGAGGTAGACAGTGCCCGCACCTCGTGGGCAGAAATACGATTGGTAATACAATCGCCAGTTGCTAAACGACTATAAGCCGTACGAATAGCAAGACAAATCCATCGAGAAATGGATTGAGGAGAGATCTTCTGTCGACCCGGAATGAGAGACAGAAAAAAACATTTTCTGCCCTTCCGTATGAAGCGTGTCCGATCAAGATAAATGCGAATAGCACGGACCGGACAGAGCAAAGGGCGAGTACCCTCAACAGAGGGAAGAGCCCTGATACAGATAGGAGGAGGAGTAGTATCTGGTAACTGATTCTTAGCCAAAAAGGAGCAATCAGTGGTAAAAGTAACACTGTTGGGAGAGCTCCTAAAAAAGGCCGGGTCAACCGAGAGGGCGTGAAGCTCACTAACCCGTCTGTCCGAAGCAAATGCCATCAGAAAAGCCGTCTTATATGTGAGAAAATGCATATCCACCTGGGATAAAGGTTCGAACGGCGCCCCCCCCCCCCCCCCCCCCCCCAAGCAAAGCAGCACCCACGAAAGATTCCATCGTGGAGTAAGCTGCAAAGTCCGAGGCCTTTTCAAAGAAAAGTGCCGAACAAGCTTGGAGAGGTAAGGATTAGTGCCGATACGACGCTTCCCCACAAAAGAAAAAGTCTCTGAAAGCATAGACCTGTAACCCTTGATGGTAACAGGCTGGAGACCCCGAGAATCAAACAGATATACCAGAAACTCCGCAATCTGTGAAATCGAAGGATTGGCATAATCAACAGAGTGATCAGCACACCATCGACAGAAGACCTTCCATTTAGCTGCATAAGCTAAACCAGTGGAGTGCCTCCTTAAAGAAGAAATGCACTCCACTGCTCGTCTCGAAAAACCTCTACGGAGGAGACAGGACCTGACAAAAGATATGCGTGAAGGCACAATGAAGTCGGGTCGACGTGAAAAGGTCGCGATGTAGCGGGAGACGTGCCGGAACCGCCGCCATCAGCGAGCGGAGCTGATTGATCCACACCCGCTGAGGCGACAGGGGAGCGATCAGAATGATTCGACAACTGCAGGTTCGAATTTTGGCGAGAACCTAAGGAAGAATCGGAACCGGCGGGAAGGCGTAGCCGACTAGACCGTTCCAATCGAGTGACAGAGCGTCCACGGCAAAAGCCAGAGGATCTGGACACGGGGACACGAAAGTGTCCACCTGATGGTTCCAACGAGTCGCAAAGAGGTCGATGTGGGGACGTCCCCAGAGATCGCAAAGCGACTGGAACACTGCCCTGTAAAGCATCCACTCGGTGGAAATAACCCTGCCCTGTCGGGACAGGGAGTCGGCTAGGACGTTCAGACGACCGGGAATGTGACGAACAACCACTCCGGCGTGAACATCCTGAGCGAGCAGTAAAAGATCCCGAGCTAACTTGTACATCGGAAGCGAGTGCGTGCCGCCCTGGTTCCGAATGTAAGCAACCACTGTCGAATTGTCGGATAGTAGAAGGACCTGGCGATTCGACAGGTGAGGGATCCACTGCCTGAAACTCAGAAGAAGAGCAAGAAGCTCCTTCTGGTTGATGCGTAGAGCTGCTTGATCCTGGTCCCACATCCCGTGTAGGGAAAGACCGAGAGGATCCAACGTCGCACCCCATCCGAGATCGCTGGCATCTGCCGTCAGAACGCGATCGGACGTGGGTAAGTCCAGCGGAACACCCTGCGTAATCCACTGAACATCTGTCCAGGGAAGAAGGTGAGGATAGAGAGAGTCCGGAAACGGAAGCACCTGATCCAGAGAATCTACATTCGGTCTCCAACAACTGAGCAGAAAGTGTTGGAGAGGTCTGACACGCAGCCGACCTAGAGGAATGAGATCCGTCACCGAACCGCAGAGACCGATCAGCCGGAGAAAACTCCGAGCGGTCGCGGACCTGGACTGGGACAGAGTCAGAGCAAAAGCTGAGAGAATCACAGCCTTGGCCTGGGGAACAGCCACCAAATTGAATTTGGTTTGGAAAGACATCCCCAGATGACAAAACGACTGAGAAGGGACCAGGTCCGACTTCTCCTCATTGACTCTGAATCCTAGCGACGTGAGCAAGCTCAACAGAGTGGCGACATCTGATTCCAGTAAGGCAGCATTGGAATGCCTCTGGAGGATATCGTCCAGATATGCCGAAGTAGTCACCCTGGACTGTGTGCGATGGAACGCTATCACATACGACATCAGTCTGGTGAACGCCCAAGGAGCCAGGTTGAGGCCGAAAGGCATGGCCTTGAACTGGTAAACTCACCCCAGAAAAGTGAACCTGAGATACTTCCGTGACGCCCGATGCATCGGAACGTGGAAGTAAGCGTCGCGCAGGTCGATGCTGGCTGCGAAATCTCCCTGGTGAATTGATTGGCGGACCGACCTGAAAGTCTCCATGCTGAACTTGGGAGCAATGATAGACTGGTTCAGGATACTCAGATCGATAACCGGTCGGAGTCGGCCGTCCTTCTTCGGCACCAAGAACAGGCGGGAATAGAAACCCACTGACTGAACGTTCTTGACGACCTCAATCGCCCCCTTTGCCAGGAGATTGGCAATCTCCGTGGACAAAAGTTCCCGACGTAAAACGTCTGAAGGAACTGTGGTTGGAAGAGGCACCCTTGACAGAGTGGGGTGCCATCGGAAGGATATGCGCAGCCCGGACCGAACAACATCTAACACCCATGGATCGGATGTGATGGTGGTCCAATGGTCTGCGAACTCTGCTATCCTTCCTCCAACCTGGGACGAGTCGAGGTGAGGACCTTCATTTCGAGCCCCGACGAGGCCCGCGAGAGGAGAAACCACCTCCTCTGCTAAATGAAGAATCCTGAGACTTCCCTCGATTCTGCCGACCCCTACCTTTACCCCGTGAGTAAGAAGTAGAGGCGGCGGCAGAAGGACCAGCCTTTTGCTTCACAGAGGAAGCAGAAGGGTACTTGTTAGGCTTGGAACGGCCCTTGCCTCCCCGAGAAGGCTGATCAAGCTGACGAAACAGCAGCTGATCTTTGGAATGACGTAGGACGTCATCCCGGACCGTCGACACGGAACCATGGACAAGTTGCGGACCTGCCAAAGAAGCAGATCGAAGAGTAGCACGCTGCTCCTCGGGAAGGGATCGTCCTGTATCCAGCACAGCGTCCCTTCGAACTAATTCCAAATTGGCCGTGTTACAGGCATGCGTGTGAGTAAGGTGCATAAGCGCCTTGGACAGCACACGCAAAGGAGCCTGTACCTCATCAAACTTATCTGGAGGCAGATAAGCAGCCAAAGCTGAGACGACGTGATCTGAGAGAGAAAGCATGCCAAGCATCTCTCTAGATAAGCCCAACGTGGACTCCAGAGTCGTCATTGGAATGACGGCAGACTTGGGCTTGGAAAGCCCGAGGGAAGTGGAGTCCTGATCCAGAACCGTCAAAGCCTGGCAGACTGACGGATTGGCGGAATCGTAGGAACGATAACGCACAGGAGGCAAAAAGGTGTCAACCCTGGTGAAGAACGAAGTCTTCAAAGCCTTGGAATTCAGCTTGGCATCCAATGCTGAAAAAGCCTCAACCACCTGTACCGACTGGCATGGTCGAAGGCGCCCAGAAGCAGGTTGCTCCATAGGCTGTTGGCGCGCGACCGATGATCGCGGCCAGGCTGACACTGTCGGCTGGTTAGCAGGTTTGAGCTCAGGCAGAAACCCAAACACAAAGTCAAGAGCCGCCCCCAAGTCCGAAGACTGCTGGCCCTCGACCTCAAGCATGTCGGACTCCTCCCCAGAGTCGGAAGACACATAGCCCATCGTGGGCAAACCAGCCGACGCCTCCCATGGTGTCGGGACACCAGAGGAATCGGAAACCGGCCTGTTTCCAATCCCGGGAGGCGGCGCCATAGGAGGCGCCTGGAAACCACCCATAGCCTCGCTGGAAGCAACAGGAAGGCTCTTAGAAAGAACCTGAGTGAGTAAGGAGAGGGCCTCCCTAAGCTCACTGCCTGTACCGACCGGTTCGACAGGGGAGCGAACCAGCAAAGTGGCTTCACCTCTGACCCTCTTAACCAGCGAAGGGTCACGATCCTCCAAAACACCCGACGCGGGACGACGGGCGGCAGCCGAAACATCTGAAGGCAGACGTGTATAGGGGTACGATGCACCCCGAGGATCAATATTGCGAGAACTCATGAGAGTCACCGCGGACCTCTGCGGGGCAGAAGGTCCAGGCTGCACAAAAGGCGTTGGTCCCCCCAAAACTGGTCGTGTGACCAGAGTGAGTAGACGGAAACGCCACGGAGTTCATAGTGTTTCCACTACGAACATCCGAATCCAAAGACACAACTGTGGTGCTCAACGGCGAAGAGACCACAGCGATGGGCTCGGCCGGCAGCCCCTTCCGACTTCGCCGAGTTGAAGTCAGGGAAGGCTGAGGCCGATATCCCACGTCTACAGTATCGGACAGTCCTGCAGTCCCCTGCAGCGAAAAGCCGAGGCCGGCTGAAACAGATAACGAAGCAGACGGGCCAGCAGCAGTGGTAGATACGTCGAGAGTCGTTGAGGCTGGTGAAATAGTGGAGAGAGCACACCGGCTCGGCTCCGAAGGAGGAGTCACAACCCTAGTGACAGCCTCAGATGGCGACTGGAGGGGGACCGTAGTCCCGGAACCAGGCATCTCTACACCAGAACACTCAACGGCTCCCACAGTATCCACCACAGGAAAAGACTGCACATCCCCCACGGAGGAGGAATAACTCTCACCAGACAAAGTCGGCTCAGGAGGCCCCAAACGACCACGTTCTCCTTTCCTGCGGGAGCGGGAGGCACGGCCACGAGAATGAACGACACGGTTTACTGACGCCCAGAAGATGGAAGACCATGTTCCACAGACACCACACGGCCGCTCGGCCGAACACCCATTACAGGAGGAACAAGACGAATGTACATCGTCCACATGCTTTGGCAGCAGACATTGCCCACAGGGAATTGTCCTGGGCATGATAGAGGTGAGAGGAGCAGAGAAGGTGAGATGAGAAAACAGAACACCCCCAAAGAAGAGAGAAAGGTGACAGAAACAAAGACCCCAGAAGGTCGACCGGGAACCACCCAACAGGAAGACTACTCTCAAAAGAAAGAAGAAACACTGCAGGAGTGGTACCCCCGCTGACACCTAACTCTAACACAATTAGAAAATTTTGCAAAAAAAGCATTAACAATAATTGTGAAAAAATCTAAGTCCGAACCGCGTGGCACGCGAAATTCGCGCGCGACTCGAGAGAGAGCAAATAAATATACAGTATGGACATATAATAGAAAAGAGAATATATAAAACACTGTTCCTGAGAATACAAAGGATACACTGTGGTATAATGAATCAGGAATCATCAAACATCGAGCTGGTGGAACACTGATAAGCGTGCAAAAACATCTCGACACGAAGCGGATTTTAAAAAGAATGAGTCTTTAGAGGCGGTATATGCGCACTGGCAACGGAAGTCGTGGAGTTGTACTTGGGAGAGAGCGTCCCGTACTGGGTCTGCGCCGGTTGCACTCGACCCAGTTTTGGCTTATTTTTATTGGTGCTTTTGCACCACTTTTCTTTCCCAACTTGCTTGGGAAAGACAAAAATAGAGAGTATTTTATCCGAGTTAGGGACTTCCACTGTAGTGCAAGCCTGTAGTAAACAATTGTGAGTAGGTTGATAAGAAATCACTGCTCAGGTGACTTATCTATTGTCAGCAGGACTTCCTAATGATGGCATGTCAATGTCGCATGTTCTGAGATGCCGAAGCCTGAAACAGGCCTTTGAAGGTTAAGGTGTGTTTGGAACAAGTCACCAAATTACTGTAGATTTGATTTGTGTTGGCAAAGGAATGCCAGTGTTGAGCTCACAGTCAGTGGCATTTGTAGCCCTGTTGTAGAATGATACAAGAACAACTTATTCTGTATTTCCTTGTTGTGAATTCCCTTTTGGTAATATCAGCAAATCTTAGTCAAGTCAGATACCGAATAGCAAACTGATACTGCGATATACCCCCCCCCCCCCCCCCCCCCCCCCCCCCGAAAATATCAATTTCCAATACTGCCCATCTCTAGTTTTAGCAGAGTGTGTTTACCATGGGAGGGAGGTGGGGTGAGGGGTGGGGGGGAGTGGGGGCTGAAGATGAGTAATAATTTTATCCAACATCTCTCCAGATCTGTAGGATTAGAAGTATTACTTTTACTGAATCTTCACAGCCATACACCATATTATATGAGACAGTACCTTCCAAGGTGCCAGTGTTGAAAGGGTTAACTGCTGTCCCTAAAGAAAAATGTTTACTTGGGCCTTTGGAATTTAACTTAACTTTCAATGGGTAATTAAGTGACATCACTTGGCAAAGTTTTATGGATGAAAAATGATGAAATGCCTGGAGAGAAATCCCAGCCCACTCCCCCAAGCTGTGGGAAGTAACTGTCAAGGTTTTCAATTTATTAACCAATCATAACTAGAGTTTAAGCTTGACTTATATTTGCAGAAGATGTGTACCATGAGGGTCCAATACAACATAACTTACTGTACACCATGTTTTTTTAAGTGGGGTACAGTGTTTCATTCAAGGGGGTATCACAACTGACTTCATAAAGAGAAAGATGTGTCAGGGTGAGGGATAATGTTGCAGTAAAAATCTCTCAAATCAACCACTAATAAAGCAATGAATAAACCTGCCTTGCTCACTGCAGACGTGTAAGGGCAAAAAATAAGAATCAATGCTATGCCTGACTGTTTAGCTTCTAGCAATTTATCTGCATGTGGATCAAAAACATGTACCATTCTTCCATTATAAATGAGGGCTGGAAGCTGTCACCATATTTAGAACATCAAATAATTGCCGTTTTCAATTGCAATTCACAAAAACATATCTTTTCATTCTATTTATTTATAAGAAATATTTATTGGTGAATAAGATCACTTAAAGCATCTATGGCTAAATCACGACAGCATCGTGGGTATGAAGACTTCATTGAAGTTAGGTTTCGCTAATTGTTTATACCTATGCTGCCCACTTTAGAGGACTTCCACCCCAGGCATTGGTTACCAGGCCTGTAATATTTTACACCTTTGTGGACACTTATGTCTCAGTATTTAACATATTTAACTGACAAAGCTTATCTTGTTCTCACACACTGATTTATTTAAAACATACATTGGGAGGTAACCCTTACTTTCAATGTTGTACCTCTGAAAGACGGACATAAGTCATGAACATTGTGTCAGTCATTATTACATCCCTCCTTTTTTTTAAATAATTGAAGTTTTTGTTTCATCATTAGGATCAATGTCATCATTCACTTCAGCTTGGGGCTCTACATATTTCCTAGCATGTGCAGAATTTCGCCTGCATGTTATGCCATCTTTTGACTGAACTACAATCTCATTTCCAATTTTTTGTTTCACCTCATAAGGGGAACTCTCATAAGTACTTGAAAGTTTGTTATGTTTCTTTTGCTGAAGTAGGATTTTATCTCCAACTGACAAGTCACTATCACATGCTCTTCTTGTTTTATCTGCTTTAAGATTGCCTTTCAATTTGTTTTCACAGTCTCTCTCTCTTAGTTCATTATCATTTAGTACATTCTCAGTACAATATACAAGTTCAGGGAGTTTTGCTCGCACAGAACAATGAAACATAACTTTAGCAGAACAAACTCCAGTTGTTGAATGAGGTGTATTTCTGTTAGCTGTTAAAAATTTTAATAATTCTTTTTTCCAATTAAGTCCTTCAATCTGAGCAGCATGAGTAGCTTTTAACAGCATCCTGTTTTGACGTTCAACCTCCCCATTTGCTTGAGGACACAGTGGGGTTGTTTTGAATGCAGAATATTATGCTCTTGAAGAAAGATTTCAAATTCTTCCGAAATGAATTGTGGCCCATTGTCAGTTCTTATGGATTGAGGTAACCCATAACATGCAAACATTTCTTCTAAACTGTCTATAATTTTTATTGCTGTTGTGCTTTTTAATATTATAACTTTCATATAATGACTATAATAGTCCACAACAAGCAGAGTATCACCAGATGGATATCGTCCCATCAAATCAAATGCAAGTTGCTCCCAAGGCTATTCCGGATGAATTGTATGTTTTATGGGTTCTGGAACACTAAGCTGACTTACTACATGGCAAGCATGACAACTTTGGCAAATTCATTCTGCATCCTTATCTAATTTCGGCCGCCACACTCTTGTTCGTAATCTCTGTTTTGTTTTTGTGATTCCTTGATGACCTCCATGTGCAATATGTAAGATTCTTTCTCTCAAACATTCTGAAATCACTAGTTTTGTTCCTCTTAAAACCAACTTTCCCAGGGAACACAGTTCATTTTTAATCATCTGATAAGCTGAAGAAGACATTGACCAATCTCCTGTCTTAATACATTCACAGACTAATTTTAACTCTTCATCACCAGATGATGTTTGCTCAATTTCTTGTATGTTAATTGCTTTTGGTACAGCATTTTTAGCCACAAAATAAATGTATTCTTCTGCAACATTTCTACTAGTATATTTTTGTTCACCAGAGTTCATCACTGATAATCATAACAGAGCATCTGCTACATTTTGTGGTCCTGGTTGATATCTTACTTTGTAGTTATATGGCTGTATGCGTAACACCCATCTTTCTATATGAGCTGACGGTTTTGATCGTTTTGAGTAAATGAATTCCAACAACTTGTGATCTGTTATTAATTCAAATTCAGTGCCAAATAAATAAAGATGGAATTTTTCACAAGCCCAAACTAAAGCGAGTGCTTCTTTCTCTGTTTGGGAATAACGTTTTTTAATGTCGCTTAAACTTCTGCTTGCATAGTAACAGACTTGATGTTCACCATTTTGAATTTGCACTAATACTGCACCTAACCCCACTGGGCTAGCATCAGCTATTACAAGTGTTTTGGCATTCTTGTCAAAATATGTTTTGGCATTCTTGTCAAAATATGCAAGAGTATTTTCATCAGAAAGACTGTCTTTTAAACTCTGAAATGCATTTTCATGTTCTTTCCTCCATGCAAACGGAAAATTTTTCTGAGTCAGTTTTTGAAGAGGCTCAGATATTGTTGCCAAATTGGGAATGAATTTACTGCAATAATTTACAAGTCCCAGAAAACTTATTGTTTCTGTCGCTGTTTCAGGCCTTCTAGCTTCATTTATAGCCTTCAATTTGGACTCTGCAGGAGCAACGCCTTTATTTGACAACACATGTCCCATAAATTCAAGTTTGTTCAATCTCAATTTACATTTGTCTTTGTTTAGAGTTAAACCTTTTTCAGGATGTTTGTTGATAACTGCCAACAGTCTCTTATCATGTTCTTCTCTGTTAATTCCATGTACTATGATATCATCTGAAACATTTTAAGCTCCATCGCAATCTTGCAGTACTTGTTGTATTGTGTGTTGATAAATTTCTGGAGCAGCGTTTATTCCAAACTCAATCTTTTGTATCGATAAAGTCCCTTGTGGGTGACAAAAGTTTAATATCCCGAGATTCCTCACCGAATTCTAATTGATGATATCCCCATCTCAAATCTAATTTACTAACAACTGAACTGCTATTTAGATTGTGTAACACTTCATCTACAGTTGGTATCGGATAGTGTACATGAACAATAGTTTCATTTGCAACCTAATCTTGCCCGACGGTTTTGGTACTACAACCACTGGACTGACCCATGATTATGGCCCTGAAACTTTTTTTTATGATATCTGCTTTTTCTAACTCACAAAGGTTTTCCTCTACTTTTTCGCAGAGTGAAAATGGAATTCTACGTACAGGTTGAGCCACGGGCTGAACTGAAGTGTGATTGTGTAGTTTAACAGAGTGGTCGATTAATTTCCCAATGCCTACAAAGCTATCACTGTATTTCTCAAAAATGTCATTTTCAGATAAAAAATTCACATCAGCTCTAACTTTGTGCACACCTAATTTCATTGCTGTTTCTCTTCCCAGGAGTGACACTCCATCAGTATCAACTTCAAAAAAGTCAACACAGTTCACAAGGAATTTATCTGTTTGTATGCTTGTCTGGAATTTTCCGAGCAAGGTTAGAGGTATTGTTAACCTGTAAGCAAACAATTTCACTTTTTCAGCGATACATTTCAGTTTTTTTTCTTCAGTGTTTGCCACGTGTTCTTGTCAATAATGTTACAACTTGCACCTGAATCAATAGGCATGTTAACAGGAATGTTGCCAATACAAACTTCCAGGATGCAAGCATCATCATTCAAGTTAATGCTGAAAGCATACTCGTCGTCTGAGCTCTCTGTATTCAGAAAATACTTGAATGCATTTTCAGTTTTGTTTTGTAGCTTGTTTTACTCGAACTAAATTTTATTGAATTTTCCATTTTTGTTTTACACATTTTTGTGAAATGCCCAATGTTCTGACACTTATTACACTGTTTGGTTTTTACTGGGAACACACTGTCTCTACCAAAATGACCGGTGTGACCACATTGATGACATACGTCCTCTCCCTTCTTTCCTTGAAATGAATTTTAGTGTTTGTATTTTTGAGAATGCTGTATGCTATGAATATCTCTCAAAGCAGATTTGGCAGAACTATGTTCGATTGATGCCGCCTGATGGATTGTAGCCTCATTAGCTTGAGCCATTTCCTGCATTTGTGTGAGAGTGAAAGTTTTCCCATTTTCAAGAATTTTTTTTTCTAAGACCACAGGACTTACATTTATCTATAATCTGATCTCTTATTTGTTCATTGATTTGAACACCAAAATCACATGTTTCAGCTTTTTGCTTTAGTCGCGTTACATATTGATCAATTGTCTCGGAATCTTCCTGTTTCATTTGACGGAACTCGTGTCATTGAAATGGGATGTTCGCTTGTGGGGCGAAATATTCGTCAAGTTTTGCTAGTGCTGTTTCATACTCGTCGCCATTACCAACCCCTCAGGAGCACGGTAGTTCAGTGGTAAACTGTTGGACTTCTGTGCAAGATGTCCAGAGTTCGATCCCTGTCCTGGACAACCTGCGTTGTGTGCTTGGGCAAGGCACTTTATTCCGGATGCTTACATGGGGGCATGATGACACCGTGTACAAAGGCGTACTGCACGTCGATGGTGCACATGTCTTTAACCACTGTAACCCTGCTTAAGTGGAGCTTGAACAGAGTTAGAATGTTGGGGAGCTGACAGCTGCTCGTCGATGCTTGGTGGTTCTCTCTGGGTACTCCAGCTTCCTCCATCCATAATTAGCCATCGTCCATAAGTATGTGACCTTAAACACCAATAAATAAATAAATAAAAAATCCAGCAAGAGGATCACAGATCCAGAAGTCGAGTTTTGACATTAAATTCTGAATAAGCTATTATAGTAACAGTGACCTTGACCTTGGAGTCCCAGACTCTGAAATCAATAGGTGTCTTCCCTTCCTATAAGGTAACCTCTGGTATAAGTTTGATAAAGGTGCGTCAAATAGAACTAAAGTTATTGCCCGGAAACCAATTTGTCACAAAATATTCTATTGATAGTAACAGTGACCTTGACCTTGGGGCCCCAGACTCCGAAATCGATAGGTGTCTTCCCTTCCTATAGTGTAACCTGTGGTATAAGTTTGGTGAAGATATACGGAATAGAACACGTTATTGCCCGGAAACCAATTTGTCACAAAATATTCTATTTATAGTAACAGTGACCTTGACCATGGAGTCCCTGACTCCAAAATCAATAGGTGTCTCCCGTTCCTATAGGGTAACCTCTGGTATAAGTTTGGTAAAGGTGCGTCAAATAGAACTAAAGTTATTGCCCGGAAACCAATTTGTCATAAAATATTCTATTTATAGTAACAGTGACCTTGACCTTGGAGTCCCAGACTCCTAAATCAATAGATGTCTTCCGTTCCTATAGGGTAACCTCTGGTATAAGTTTGGTAAAGGTGCGTCAAATAGAACTAAAGTTATTGCCTGGAAACCAATTTGTCATAAAATATTCTATTTATAGTAACAGTGTCCTTGACCTTGGGGCGCGAGACTCTGAAATTGATAGGTGTCTTTCTTTCCTATAGGGTAACCTCTGGTATAATTTTGGTAAAAGGTGCATCAAATAGAACTAAAGTTATTGCCCGGAAACCATTTGTTTACGCCCGCCGTCCGCCCGCCACTTCATCAAACTATAAGTTGAGTTTGACTTCGTCAAAACTCGACTAATAATTGCCGACATCAGACAATGTATAAAAAATTTCCTGCACACCCATACTGCCACAATGCAGTAGCTAAGCATGTTTTTGCTCAACATCTGTCACTGCCCTTGAGAAAGAGTTCGAAAGATCGCTTCCATTTCATTGCAATCACGGATGGCGTGCCACTGCAATCGATAATGGGAATGCCGCCGACATCATTTAAATGTGCCATATTGTCAATTGTTGGACGAATAATTTGAAAAAAATGGTGTATAAAAGTTCTCCTTGTCGCCAATGTAATATTTTATGCCTATGTCTCAGATTTAACTGACAAAGCTTATTCTTGTTCTCACACACTGATTTATATCAAAATGTACATTTACCGAGAATGAATGCCGGGAGGTAACTCTTATTTTCAACATTGTACCCCTGAAACATGGACATAGGTCATGAACATTGTGTCAGTCATTATTACAAGGCCCTATTTTATCAGAAAAAGAAAAAAAAACTTGTTCACTGCAGTACACAAGCACAGCTTCCTGGGCTCCGATGGAGAGATAAGAATTTAAGGTATTCATATTTGATGTGGGGGGATGGGCCTGTACTAGATTCATTATCAACCCCCCAAAATTTCAATCTGCAGGTGTTTCCCATAATGCAGCTAGGAATTTAAGTCAGTTGTATTTGATAGAGCTCAGAGAGCTCTGTATATCAAGACTGAATTGGTTAAATTCCTAGTTTAACATGAGAAAAACAGAGTCACTGGTGAGAATATTGTTGTGCAATTAGAGTGCAGGAGTTAATGAGGGGCAGGATTTCAACCATTCTGGTGACAAGATTGTCACTGTCCCGGCAGAAATATCTATCTGCTAGCAACATGCGAAAGAGTTAACAGAGACCTATGACCTCTTTTAACAACAAGTGCAATGCGAAGGGTGGCTATGCCCCACCCCAGCCACACACCCCCACCCACCCACTGCAAAGCATGAGTTTCTAGTCATTTATCTTTGTTGATATTGAATTAATAAATATCTTGTCTTATCTTATCTCCATTAAACCATAGCACCAATACAGCAAGCCACCAAATGTGTCCATGGGACACTAATCTCATAACTCAGATAATGAAAGCATCAGTGACACTGCAGCTTAACTTGACTGTGTATAGAGTTTGATGAGAAGGATAATGCTTCAATGTTTATGAAAAGGATTATGAAATAAGACAAGGATTGTGATAATTGAGAATATTTTAATTTCTGTTTCCTGTAGGCTATGTTTTCAATAAGAATAATTTGAGTGTAGACTGTACTAAAGAATTAAGACCTGGGTTGATGAGACTCTAACAGTTAACGTATGTCAACCAAAGTTACCAAGTTACAGTAAAATCATTCCAAAATGATTCATCCTAATCCTACCAAGTTACAATGAAATCCCTTCATAAATATAACTTGTAGACTTTGCTAAAGGAATCTACTTCATGTGACGGTTCGGCAGTCACAGTTGACCGATCGTGACCAAAATAGGAGAGTCTCATCTAGATATCATACCGAGTTATCTTACCAAGTTACAATCAAATCCCTTCATAAAAACAATCTGTAAGTAGTGTAAAGGAAACTAGGTCAAGTGACCAGGCGGTGATAACAGCTGACCCATCGTGATCAAAATATGACAGTCTCATCTAGACATCATACCAAGTTATCCTTCCAAGTTACAATGAAATTTGCTTCATAAATATGAACTGAAGACTGTGCTAAACAAATCTAGGTCACATGCCTGTGCAGCTGTCATGGTTGACCGATCATGACCAAAATAGGACATTCTCATCTGGACAAAATACAGAGTCATCCTACCAAGATACAATAAAATCCAT
Organism: Pictodentalium vernedei; assembly: GCA_031216915.1. Lineage (NCBI taxonomy): Eukaryota > Metazoa > Mollusca > Scaphopoda > Dentaliida > Dentaliidae > Pictodentalium > Pictodentalium vernedei. The sequence continues at coordinate 294,018,806 of CM062297.1, read as the reverse complement.
TCATAAATATGACCTGTAGACTGTGCTTTTTTTTGGCTTCAGGCCTGCGTAGCCATCACAGTTGACCGATCACGACCAAGAGGAGACGTTCCCATCTAGACATTATTCGGAGTCATCCTACCATGTTACAATGAAATCCCTTCATAAATTCAACCTGTAGAATGTGCTAAAGGTTTTTGGGTTTCGGGCTCTTGCTGCTCTTATGGTGGACCGATCATGACCAAAAGGGGATGTTCTCATCTAGACATTATACGGAGTCATCCTACCAAGTTACAATGAAATCCTTTCATAAATACAACCTTGGGCTGTGCTAAAGGATTTTGGATTCTCGCAGCAGTCACAGTTGACCGATCTCAACTAAAAGGGGATGTACTCATCTAGGCATTTTATGAAGTCATCCTACCAAGTTACAATGAAATCCCTTCATAAATATGATGACCTGTAGACTGTGCTAAAGGTTTTTTTGGTTTCAGGATCACGCAGCCACCACGGTTGATCAATCATGACCAAAAGGGAACATTCTCATCTAGACATTATACAGAGTCATTCTACCAAGTTGCAATGAAATCCCTTCATAAACACGGACATAAAAATAAAAAGGATTAAATACTCAGTTATATTTATTTATTGATGTTTATGGCTACTTTCAGCATCTATGACTATATCATGACCGCAACGCAGGTATAAAATCAAGATTAGATAATCATTTAAATCTTTGCTGCCCACTTCAGTGGTATTGGTGAAGGGGTCCTATTTTATTAGTAAAAGATAACTTTTTTCCCACTGTAAACAAAGCAGGGCTCCATTTCCCAGGGTTCCCATGGTAAGTTATTATGCGTTTAATCAACTGAGAGTATGAAATTAATTAAATTCGGTTTTCAGATTTTCTTGAAGACTAGATACTTTTTACTGGAAAATTGTTTTCATTTAAATGGCTTCCATTCATTATCATTGATTTTAACAGAATATCCAGCACATATGTCCGTGGAATTAAACTTCAATTTACACATTCATCTTTAAATCTTCTATGGTTAGCAGTGCATGGAACAAATCTTCTGAGCTCGATCCACCAATATCCATATTTCTTTGTATTGTTGGCAAATGTTGAAAGAATGTGGCAGCCTTCAGTATTTCTATACATTTATTGCATGTTGATGTCATGGTTAGCATTTATTGCTATATTGTGACTGCAAGAGGAGTATAACTCCTTGCATGTTGCTGGCAATACATGTATTCCTACCCAGGACAGGATTTCTCCTGCTACCTTAATAAGTATAATTTGGGTATATTTAATCAAGTATTCCCCCTGTAAATTGGATGGATTTTTTCATCAAAGATTTCTTGCGTTACATATACATGAATTTTTTGTCAAATCTAGTCATGGCTGCTGTGAAGCAGCCAGGACTAGATTAGATGAAAAATATCTTGAAAATACTTAGTGGGTTAAAAGTTACAGTAATGTTCAGTCAAAAATTTAAAACCGTTTCTCACTTTGGAGGATGTACATCCCAAGCAGTAATTATGAGTCTTCACCTAAGAACATGTCCCACAATTAGGTTCCACTGCTCTTCATTTCAGGTTTCTGACAGGGATATTGGCTTCTGATAAAAATTGTGAATTTGGTTATGTTTTGAATGTGTAAGGTGGCAAACAGTGTTCATGCTATCAGGTCCAATGGTGTCAATTACACTAAAATATTTCATTTGGCATAAAAAAATCAAATTTAGTACCAAATATATACTTTTGGCAGGTCTCAGAGGCTTTGCGGTTTATTATTCAGTGTGAGGTTTTCAATAAAATTATTGCCTGACAACACAGGTGAGAGAGAAGTCATGCCTTCCAAGTAATTTATAGGTAAGAACTGGGTAAAATCATTGTTCTTTGTAAATAGTTTATCCATTTAAGATGATTCTTATCAAAACATTTCTTTGTTACTTGTTCTTTTTTATCTTGCTTAATCTTTTTATGATCCTTCTGGAAGATAATAAATTATTTGCTACTATTTATTGGTGTTTAAGGTCACATATTTCTGCACAATGGCTATCAACCATTTATAACCATGTTGCCCATTTCAGAGGACTTCCACCCCAAACATTTAAGGGGTATATCTCCTTAACCAGTTAAAAATGGGTTAAGACCTCGATTTTTGAATACATTTACTACTTACAAAAATGTTTCCCTGTCAGTTTTGCGCCCGGTAAAAGAAGTTACGTTTCTCTGTTGTATTCCCATTTGATGTTGTTGTTGTTCAAAAACAGACTATTTTTTAAAATTTTTACATTTAGCAGCCCATGGAGGGTTAACAAATGCTTACCGGAATAATTTATCCAATCAACTGGTAATGTGACACCATGACCTATCAATGGCCATTTTCTCTCGAAAACCCTACCAGATGTTTGTAAAGAAATCCAGGGAAAACATAAATTTTTAAGCCTTTGATGGGTATCACTATTAACAAACACAAAATGGGTTAACGCTTGGTTTTTTGAATACCCTTATTACTTACAAAAATGGTCTTTGGTGAATTCCACTTCCAACAAAGGAGATTATGTTTATTTCTAAGGTACACATTGGGTGATGTGCGTGCCTGAAAACAGCCCATTTCAACAAAATTACGATGCTTGGCAGCCTCTAGAGGGTTAATAAACGCTCACCGGAATATTTTGTCCATGCAACTTGTAATATCACACAAAGACCTGCGAGTCGTCAATTTTTCTTGAAAACCTACAGGATGTTTTTAGAGAAATCCACAGAAAATGGGAATTTTAAGATTTTAAGGGGTCTCTCTCTTTAGCCTGTCCAAAATGGGTTAAGACTTCGACTTTTGAATACCCTTACTACTTACAAAAATGTTTGCGTATAGATTGTGCGCTCGATAAAAGAAGGCACATTTCTTTGAGGCGTACCCATTGGGTGCTGTTGGCATCCAAAAACAGCCCATTTTATCACAATTTTGACTTTTAGCAGCCCGTGGAGGGTTAACAAATGCTCACCGCAGTATTTTGTCCATGCAACTTCTATTGTCACACCAAGGCCTGGGAGTGACAAATTTTTCTTGAAAATCTACAAGACTCGTTTAGAGAAATCCACGGAAAATACAAATTTTTGAGCTTTATGGGGGTATTGCTGTTTAACCAGCCCAAAACGGGTTAACGCTTGGTTTTTTGAACACCCTTATTACTGACAAAAATGATCCTCGGTGAATTCCACTCCCAGTAAAGAAAGTTATATTTATCTCTCGTGTATTGTTTGGGTGCGGTGGGAGCCTGAAACCGGCCTATTTCATCAAAATTTTGATGTTTGGTAGCCTCTGGAGGGTTACCATATGCATCGCCTGATATGTCATGTGTATCAAAGGGCGTGTCACAGACAGGTCTAGCAATGACAAATGTATAAAAAAAATCTACAAGACGTGTTTCGAGAAAGTGCCGATAAACCCCAATTTTGGCAGTTTTTTGCCAATTCTGAGGAAATAAGGGTTAAATAGAAAATTCCGCTTGGGTACATTTTTAGATTTTGTGCCCCTCTATGCGTGTGCAAAATTTCGTGAAAATCAGTTCGAAAATGGCTTCTGAATCGTACGGACAAAATGTGTGGAAAAAAAAAAAAAAAAAAAAAAAAAATAATAATAATAATCCGTAGAAAAACAATAGCCTTTTCCAGAGGGAAAAGCCTAATGATACACAAAAAGCAGATAAATAAATAGAGAAAACATACAATGAAAAATAAAACTAGACTTTATGATTCTGGAGAATCATGGCTTTTCCCGATGAGATTCCTTGATTTTTCATGCCCCCACAGTGTCTGATGAATTGTTCTTAACTGTCTAACTGAAGTTCCTTCATTGATGTTATGAGAAAGGTGATCTCAAATGACTCAGTTTGATAAAAAAATTGTTTAGGTAAAACCATCATTACCGGTGGAGTGGGTTAATATTAATATCGTCGTCCCACAAGTTAATGGCCGACAAAAGAAGTTATGTTTGTTTGACACATACGCACTGAGTGCTCTGTCTATTTGAAAATGGTCCATTTTATCTCAAATGTATCCAAAATATTGATGTCTGGCAGTTTGTAGAGGGTTAACATGTGCTAACAGGAATATTTATTCATGCAACTTGCAATTCCAAACCCAAAAGTGCGAATGGCCATTTTTACTAAAAATCTACAAGATGTTTTCAGAGAAAGCCATGCGCATACGCTCTTTTCGAATTCGACGTGACGAAATGCAAAATTCGTATCGCTCTTATTATTTATTTATTTATTGGTGTTTAAGGTCACATATTTCTGCACAATGGTTAATCATGACCGTGACAGTTTTACGGGTGGAGGAAGCCGGAGTACCCGGAGAGAACCACCGAGCAACGGCGAGCAACTGTCAGCTCCCCAACATACCAACTCCACACAAGCAGGGTTAGCATTGGTTGAAGACAGGTGCACCATCGACGTGCAGTACGCCTTAGTACCGTGCCCCCACGTGGGCAATGGGAGTGAAGTGTCTTGCCCAAGGACACAACGCGGTTGCCACAGGTGGGATTCGAACCGAGGACCTCTCGGCTTGCAGCCTGCACCTCTACCTACTGAGCCACCGCGCCCCCTCGTATCGCCCTTCATGGAAAGTGATGCCGCAACTATCCATGAACAACGAGTGAAAATTTCATGGAAATCTGCCTAGAATTGGCTGGGATATAGCGTTTTGAAAAGAGGAGGTAACTGTTTGAATTTGGTCCTTCCTTTTCAAGCCAGTTCGAAAAAAGATGTCGTGAATGGGCGCAGACTCCTTTAGTGCCCCCCCCCCTCTCTGGAGTAAGTCCACTTAAATGTTACAATTGTGTGTGACTGGTGGAGAGTTGGCTGTAAATGGAAGTTGCTTCTTTAAGACCGCCACCCAGGGATCCAAACACAACCTTTAAACCAAAGAGAATCGTCAGAAGTTTAAAGTGAAAAGAAATTGGCGGTGATTGGGTTTCTGGTATTGGACATTAAAATAGCACTTCTGACATACACGAACCGTGTCCAGACCGCTGGAGGCACCGACTTGAAATTTTCAGAACTTGTTCGACGAACCCTGGCCGACATTTTGGGATCTGTTAGTTTAAACATATTTATTTGCCAACAAAAGCATAGCAAAAGGATTGGAGGACAAGTGCTCAACACTTAGCAAACCCTCCTCTCCATTACATATAACATTTAATAATATAATTATTGTAATAATGGTAGCAATTAAATAATGTACAAAACTTTACTAATAGATTTACACTTATATTTTCTGCCAAATAAAAATAGGCAAGAGAGAGAGAGAGAGAGAGAGAGAGAGAGAGAGAGAGAGGAAGAAGAAGAAAAAAGAAGAAGTAAGGCTCACAGTGAAGGGGCAGAGATTTCCACTGATAAATGTTGCTCAAACTCCTACGGAAGTGTTCCATTACAATGGCTAAACAAGAGGGATCTGTTTGGAGCGTCCGGACCGACTGGAAAACACCACGCATCGCTTGGAATGTGAGAGTACTATTCGTCCCGACTCTGTCAGTTTAGAATGGACATGGGCAGTGTTGTAGGCGACTGTAGAGCTGCGATTGAGCATAACGTCCCAGGTATCGGTGCCTCATTGCCTTACCGACTCCAAGGTATGATTGTTTGTCTCAATATCGTCCTTACTACTTGTAGTTTATACCGTTGCCATACTTTAATGTAGCCTCTTGCCGTTTTCGAGACTTTTGACCCAGAACGCCGCCAAGGTGGGGAAGTGCGGGGGAGGGGGGGGGGGGGGGGGGGGTTGGGGGGGGTATCCTGACACTATCTTTAAACCTTAGATAATCCGCAGAAGTTGAAGTGAAAAGAAATCGATGGTGAGTATGTTTTTTGGCGGGAAACGATTAACGAAAATTTGCCAGTTAGACATTCAAATTGCACTTCACACAAACACGAACCGTGTCCAGACCGCTGAAGGCAGCGACTTCTGATTTTCAGAACTTGTTCTACGCACCCTGGCCGACATTTTGGCATCTGTTGCAAGTGTCGATACCACGTGGAGAACACCATGCATCGCGTGGAAAGTGAGAGTACTATTCGTCCCGACTCTATCAGTTTGGAAAGGAATTGGGCACTATTGTAGACTACTGTAGAGCAGCGATTAAGTATAAAGCCGGAGTTTTTTTGTGCCAAATTGCCTAACCGGCTCCAAGGTACGATCTTTCGTCTGTACATCGCCCAGCTCGCCTGTAGTTTATAGCGTTACCATACGTTGAAGTAGCCTTTTGTCATTTTCGCCACATTCTACCGAGATTTGAGGGTACCTTCCTTCAACCCCAATTTACAGCGAAATCTAGCCATGCTCACAACCACGCCCTCTCCCCGTCGGCCCGGGTGCTTCTAAAGATAGAAAGGTCAATGGGGAGGGGCAGGTGTACTTGGTGTAAAAACAGCAGGGGGGGGCACGTGTCCTAGGTAAAAGAAACAGCAGGGGACAGGTGTCCTAGGTAAAATAAACAGCGGGGGGGGGGGGGGGGGGGGGGGGGGGGAGGAGGGCAGATGCCCCTGCTAATTAATTTTAATAGCAGGCAGTTGTTCATGGGGCAGGTGTCCAATCCTATTGCACAGGTTCCAAATTTTCTATGGTACTTGGCCTTGACGGAAACAACATTTCAACAAGAAACAACGGGAAACCTATTTGTAGTAAAGCTGCAAATATAAACCTGATTTTAGGACCATTCCATGGACAGTTTAAAGTCTACTGCGATATCAGCGTTTCTTACTCTCCGCAGTATTTCACCCGAGTCGAGTGCTGACGTCATGCAAGTTTGACGGACACGCTTTCAATTTTGTTATTGACAACAACATATTTATAATTTCGTGATTACTGATCGGAATTTTGAAAACTACACACACAATCGCGAAAGAGTTTTCTGAAAAACACGATTCTGCAAAAGGTTTTAGTGAAATTTGATTATTTTTTTTTATTTTCAACTTCGATGGCTCTTGTCGAAAAGGTGCTAAAAACTGATCGTCCCAAACGAGATCAAAGACTGACGCCGTATATTAATAACATACAGAGAATCTTCTAAGAATATACACGCGCAATTCTAAAATGCAATAAATCAAGTCCTTTTTCAGGTTTTATGAGAGAAATATGTCCAATTGTATCATTGAATTATGTTTAGGTATATGTGGGCGAGACATTTTCTATACGGACAAAATACAGATTAAATAAAATATTTGCCATTATTTTCCGCAGACGTATTTTTGTCTTTGCTTCTTAGGGAAATCCATGCTGCTAAATACAATGAAGAAGTGTTATCTAATGAGGTCAGAACCGTCAGGTGGTCGATCCGACACCGCACCTCGAAGAAGATTTAGTGGGGGGTGTCGATTTTACAAGTAATGTAGGCAGCGTACACGGCATGGGCTGTCTGTATTTAATCCTATAAACAGGGTTAAGGCTTGATTTTTTGAATACCCTTATTTATTTATTTATTTATTTATTTATTTATTTATTTATTTATTGGTGTTTAAGGTCACATACTTATGCACAATGGCTAATCGTGACCGTGACAGTTTTTTTGGTGGAGGAAGCCGGAGTACCCGGAGAGAACCACCAAGCATCGACGAGCAAATGTCAGCTCCTCAACATTCTAACTCTGTTCAAGCTCCGCTCAAGCAGAGTTACAGAGGTTGAAGACATATGTACCATCGACGTTCAGTATGCCTTAGTACATGGCGTCATCGTGCCCCCATGTCGGCAACCGGGCTACTTAACGCCAATTATCCAAATGGGAGCACGATGCCGCCGTGTACAAAGGCGTACTGCACGTGATGGTATGCATGTCTTCAACCAATATAACCCTGCCTGTGCTGCAGTGCGGAGTTACGATGTTGGGGAGCTGGCAGCTGCTCGTCGTTGACTGGTGGTTCTCTCCGGGTACTCCGGCTTCCTCCATCCGTAGAACTGTCACGGTCATGATTGGCCGTTGTGCAAATATTATCATGCACTGTAGTGTGGAATATGAAGTGAGACGTACCTTTCAATGTGTGTTTGGTTGGAGAAAGAGAGAGGGGAAGGGGTGGGGGGTGGTAAGATCGGTAATATTGTTGGGATAAATCTACCGATGGCGTTGGACACCATGGAATTGACAGCCCATTTTCTGAAAATGTCTATGCTTGGCAGCCTCTGGAGGGTTAGCAAATGCTTACCGAAATATTTTGTCCATGCAACTTGTAATGTCACTCCAAGACCTGCGAATGCAAACTTTCTGTTGAAAATCTTTTTGAGAAATCTACAGAAAACTGGAATTTTAAGCTTTTAGGGGTATATCTCCTTAACTAGCCAAAAATGGGTTAAGACCTTGATTTTTGAATACACTTACTACTTACAAAAATGTTTCCCTGGCAGCTTTGCGTCCGGTAAAAGAAGTTATTTTTCTCTGTTGCCTTCTCATTTGATGTTGTTGGTGTCCAAAAATGGACTATTTTTTCAGAATTTTGACTTTTAGCAGTTCATAAAGGGTTAACCAATGCTTACCAGAATAATTTATCCATTCAAGTGGTAATGTGACACCAAGACCTATCAATGGCCATTTTTTGTTGAAAACCCTACCAGATGTTTGTAAAGAAATCCAGGGAAAACATAAATTTTTAAGCCTTTGATGGGTATCACTATTAATAACAACAAAAGGGGTTAACACTTGGTTTTTTGAATACCCTTATTACTTACAAAAATGGTCCTTGGTGAATTCCACTTCCGACAAAGGAGATTAAGTTTATTTCTCAGGTACACGTCGGGAGCTGTGGGTGTCCGAAAACAGCCCATTTCAACAAAATTACGATGTTTGATAGCCTGCAGAGGGTTAATAAACGCTCACCGGAATATTTTGTCCATGCAGCTTGTAATGTCACACTAAGACCTGTGAGTAGTCATTTTTTCTTGAAAACCTACAGGATATTTTTAGCTAAATCCACAGAAAATGGGAATTTTAAGATTTTAAGGGGTCTCTCTCTTTAGCTTTGCCAAAATGGGTTAAGACTTCGACTTTTGAATACCCTTACCACTATCAAAAATGTTTCCCCATCAATTTTGCGTCCGATAAAAGAAGGAACCTTTCTCGGTGGTACACCAAGTGGGTGCTGTTGGCATCCAAAAACAGCCCATTTTATCACAATTTTCACTTTTAGCAGTCCGTGGAGAGTTAACAAATGCTCACCGCAGTATTTTGTCCATGCAACTTCTATTGTCACACCAAGGCCTGGGAGTGACAAATTTTTCTTGAAAATCTACAAGACTCGTTTAGAGAAATCCACGGAAAATACGAATTTTTGAGCTTTATGGGGGTATTGCTGTTTAACCAGCCCAAAACGGGTTAACGCTTGGTTTTTTGAACACCCTTATTACTGACAAAAATGATCCTAGGTGAATTCCACTCCCAATAAAGGAAGTTATGCTTATCTTGCGTGTACTGTTTGGGTGCAGTGGGGGCCTGAAACCGGCCTATTTTATCAAAATTTCGATGTTTGGCAGCCTGTGGAGGGTTACCATATGCATCGCCTGATATGTCATGTGTATCAAAGGTCATGGCACAGACAGGTCTATCAATGATGAAGGTTTAAAAAAAATCTACAAGACGTGTTTTGAGAAAGTGCCGATAAACCCCAATTTTGGCAGTTTTTTGCCAATTCCGACGGAAATAAGGGTTAAATCGAAAATTCCGCTTCGGTACATTTTTAGATTTTGTGCCCCTCTATGCGTGTGCAAAATTTTGTGAAAATCGGTTCGAAAATGGCTTCTGAATCGTACGGACAAAATGTGTGGAAAAAAAAAAAAAAAAAACCCAAAAAAAAAAAAAAAAAAAAAACCCCAAAAAAATAATAATCCATAGAAAAACAATAGTCTTTTCCAGAGGGAAAAGCCTAATAAATGAAAATAATAATGAAATGGAATCTTTCAAATACACAAGATAATAAATAGTGATTGACAAAGCAGATAAATAAATAGAGATAATATAAAATCCCGCTCAGGATCACCGATCCAATGTCGAGTTGTGACAACAGTTCCTCGCACCAAGGCCAACACACCTATGAAGTTTCATGACTCTAGGTTGAACCACTATCAAGTTCTCATCCGGAAACCAATTGTTGCGATATACTATGTTCAAGGTCACTGTGACCTTGACCTTTGACCTGGTGAGTCCAACATCAATAGGGTTCTTCCTCGCACCAAGGCCAACACGCCTGTAAAGTTTCATGACTCTAGGTTGAACCACTATCAAATCATCATCCGGAAACCAATTGTTGCGATATACTATGTTCAAGGTCACTGTGACCTTGACCTTTGACCTGGTGAGTCCAAGATCAATAGGGTTCTTCCTCGCACCAAGGCCAACACAACTATGAAGTTTCATGACTCTAGGTTGAACCACTATCAAGTTATCAACCGGAAACCAATTGTTGCGATATACTATGTTAAAGGTCACTGTGACCTTGACCTTTGATCTGGTGAGTCCAAGATCAATAGAGTTCTTCCTCGCACCAAGGCCAACCCACCTATGAAGTTTCATGAATGTAGGTTGAACTACTATCAAGTTATCATCCGGAAAGGAATTGTTGCGATTTACAATGTTCAAGGTCATGTTGACCTTGACCTTTGACGTAGCGAGTCCAAAATCAATAGGGTTCTTCCCCTCACCAAGGCCAATCTACCTATGAAGTTTCATGAATGTGAGTTGAACCATTATCAAGTTATCATCCGGAAACCAATTGTTTAAGATTTACTATGTTCAAGGTCACTGTGACCTTGACCTTCGACGTAGCATGTCCAAAATCAATAGGGTTCTTCCTCCCCCCAAGACCAACCTACGTATGAAGTTTAATGAATGTGAGTTGAACCACTATCAAGTTATCATCCGGAAACCAATTGTTTACGCCCGCCCGCCCGCCCGCCCGCCCGCCCGCCCACCCGCCTGCCCACCCGCCCGCCCGCCCGCCCGCCCCGCCCGCCATTCACCAAACTATAAGTCGAGTTTGACTTCGTCACAACTCGACTAATAACAAATTAACCTGATAGAATATCTGGACTACACATAATAATAATACACAAAGATACACAAAAAGCAAATAAATAAATAGATAAAATATACAATGGATTATACAATGGATTAATCAATAAAATTAATTTAATTCTAAAATAAAAAAAAAAACCCAAAACAGATAAATAAATAGCGACAATATATAATGAAATAAATAGCTACAGTCTAATGGAATGAAATATTTCGATATATATTTTATTTTACATATTAGCCAAGTTTCAACAAATGGCCGACACAATCGAGAAAGTCCATATCATTTTTCTCATGCCTCAACAGCTGTTCTTTCAGTCTTATCAATCTGTTGTCCATCTCTTTATACACGCGTTTCCTTTGAGGAGGGGCTGCAGCCATTTGCAATTGTAAAATTTTTGCTCATTCAGCTTCTTCTACTTTCTTTATTGTTTCAAGAAATCTATAGATATTGGGATGATGATGAGGTATAGACCTGTTTATTCTGTGGTGAAAGCCTTCTAAATTATTGTTTGTCCATGGCCCAGTTGTTGTAAAATGATTCCACATTGGAATAGGGTATCTGGCGTCATCATCCACCCATGTTGTTACCATGTAATCGTTGAGGTGGGCTGTATTGTGGTCTTCAAGTGTCAATTCCATGACTTCCAAACATGCATCCTGTACTTTTTCAATGGGTAAAAGGGGAAGAGCTGCTGCTCGCCTTACCCAATCTTGTGTTTCTTGATCTTCTCTATAGGCTGTAGCCAGACCCAGACTCTGAATTTTTCTCCAGATGGCTTGAGTGTAATGAAAAAAGCACCCCTTCACTTCAGCGTGTGGAAACTCTCTCTCTGTGGCTTGTATTGCAGCTATCTCAAAGTCAGTCTGCACCATTGAAGGTTGGAGTTGACAGTTTAGTTTATCTTCAACGGCAGCCTTTAAACATCTAAATAATCTACTATAGGTGTTGGCTTGTCGATCTGGAAGTAGTGCATATACTAGAGGGAATGTTGTAGATCCCTTTCTAACATGTAATATATACAGCTGGTTCCAAAGAGATGGACATGCGGAAAAGGTTCCATCCATATAAATTGTAAGTGAGGAAAATTTACTGTGGAGAATCCAAAATTTACTCCTTAAATAGGGAATATGCATTATGTTTATTCAACATAGAAGCCACTTAAAAAAAAATGTTTAGGCTAAAAACATATTTCTAATTTAAAGGAAAACTTAATTTCAAGTACCGTATATGCAAACCTCAGTAAAATACAAGACATTTCTCAAAATACCCCTCAGTCATGATAAAACTAGAGGTACTGTGATCAAGCTCACAAAGTGATACCCTCCGCGCCTGTCAGAACGGAATTAAATTGCTTCATGCACATCTTCATATGGAGTTCTTCCATTGTGTAAAGTTTCATGAAAATTCTTCAAATGGTTTAGTAGGAGTTGCGCTTATAAGGATAGACAGATGGATGGACAGACAGGGTGATGCCTATATACCCCCCCCCCCCCAAACTTTGTTTGCGGGGGGTATAAAAAACCATTAAAGTTTTAAATGGTGAATTTAATCATGCTGGCCAGATAGTGCAATTCTGTTTGTGTTAACAATGTTATGTTATCCTCTATACAGTATGGCCACCATGGACTGGTCACTTTCCACGGGTGGGCAATATTTCCACAGATGCAATATTAGATTCCAAACACTAATTATAGCAATAATCATCAAAATTTAATCAATGAAACACCGGGTACAACCTGGTGCTTCATTAATTAAAATTTTGCTGATGATGATTTTTATTACCTGGTATGTGCATGCATGGATTACGACCATTCCACAGCAACTTTTCTGTAGATGAAATGAAGAAGCTTGGAAATATACAGACAACATCATACAAAGGATGGAGATAACTTATCTTTTTTGCTGGCCAATAAAATGTTCTCATGCTTTTTCAATGATAAATGAGAATCACATTCTTATCCAAAAAACAAAGTTTTAGTGGGTCTTGTTAGTTTAAATAACATAATTAACATACCTGAAAATGTTGCTAATGCCAAAACATACTTTCCTTGTGTTGTTTGTAACTAATTACTAATGGTTAAAAAAATGAATTACAGATATATGTGTCCTACTTAAATAAACATAACTTGAACACATCAATATAATATTACTTTCAATAAGAATGACATATTGTGAAGTCTGTGGTTAGAAGTATTTATCATCCTAAAGCGTGGAAAAAAATCCTGTTTTCATAAGCCTTTCAAAACAGATCAAGTGGATAATCACCAAGCATAAAAACCTGCTTATTCAATCACTCATCATGAATGATTAACAATGAAGTTGAAAAATTGTATTGCAAAATCCTTGAGAAGAGAAATTTATCTTTTCATTCATTTTTTTTTTTTGTTGATCAAGTTCATTCAGATTTGTCATAATTAACTCTTAGCACTCTGTTAGCATAAGTTCACCATCTTCTATGACACTATTTTGAGCATATATCACAAGAGTCACAGGAAGATCCAAGAATTATTATCTAAGAGGGTGTGAGAGTCTATCACAAATTATTACAAGGAATTTCCCTACACACAAATATGGTCTTCCAACACTCAACCAATTAAGGTCACTTTTAACACCTCTGGCTATCTCCAGACCACAACATGGGGCAGTCATGAAGTCAAGTTTAGCCAGTTGTTTATACGTATGCTTCCCATTTTAGAGGACTTCCACCCCAGGCATTGGTTCCTTGTCCTATCTTACCAGTAAAGCTGAACTTGTTTGCAGGAGTAAACAAGCACTGCTCCACTTCCATAGTGACAAAGTCAATTCTACAAGGCCTTTTGGTATGCCAGACATTATTTCAAAATGCAAGGCTGGGTACAAGGAAGGTAAAGTCCCTAGCTGGTGGGTTCTGTGATCTACTCATAGAAAGGTATCATGGTACACCATGGTGTTGTTACAAAAAATTCTAGTATACCACACTATTAGCCTAGTATATCAGGGTTTTTTGACAATACATGGTGTACTATACAAGTCTTTTACAAGGTCACTCTGGTGCATGCATAGCCATTTCATCACACATGAGGTTACCGACATTAGAACCAATAAAGATTAAAATGAAAGTGTCAATGACACTGCAGCTTAACTTGACCGTGTGTCATGTTTGATGAAAGGGATAAGGTTCAATGTTTATGAAAGGATTATGAAATAGGACAAGAATTGTGATAATTGAGAATATGTTGAGTCCTGTACCTTACTATGTTTTCAACAAGAATAATTTGAGGTGTAGACTATACTAAAGAATTTAGGCCTGGGTTGATGTGGCCCTCACAGTTAACGTATATCAACCAAAGTTACCAAGTTACAGTAAAATCATTCGAAAATGAGTCATCCTACCAAGTTACAATAAAATCCCTTCATAAATATGACTCACATACTTTGCTAAAGGAATCTAGGTCATATGCCCATCTGGCAGCCATGGTTGATGGATCATGACCAAAATAGAACAGTCTTATCTCGATATCACACCGAGTCATCCTACTGATTTACAATGAAATCCCTTCATAAACAAGACCTGTAGACAGTGCTAAAGGAATCTAGGTCACATGCCAAAGGGGCAGTAACGGCTGACTGATCATGACCAAAATAGGAAAGTCTCATCTAGCCATCATGCCAAATCATCCTATCAAGTTACAATGAAATCGCTTCATAAATATGAACTATAGACTGTGCTAAACAAATCTAGGTCACGTGCCTATGTGACTATCGCAGTTGACTGATCACGACCAAAATAGGACGTTCTCATCTTGACATTATTCCGAGTCATCCTACCAATTTACATTGAAATCCCTTCATAAATGCAACCTGCAGACTGTGCTAAAGGAATCTAGGTTATGTGCGCCTACATCCATCATGATTGACTGAACCTGACCAAAATAGGATGTTCTCATCTAGACATTATACGGAGACATCCTACCAACTTACAATGGAGTCCCTTTATAAATACAACCTGTAGACTGTGCTAAAGGTTTTCGGGCTTCAAACCCACACAATCATCATGGTTGACCGATTGCGACCAAAATGGGAAAATTGGACATTCTCATCTAGACATTACCTCGAAATTGCACATGAAATTTAGTGATGATCATACAAGAACTACGGGGTGTAGCCTGAGCTAAAGAAAATGTGAACAGACTCACAGACTTCCTCACGCATGATGGCAATAGCTTGACTTTGTCAAGTTAAGTTAATAAAAATTAAGATTATATTTTTATGCAGTTCACTGGAAAAATAGCAGAGTACTTGTGTCCATATGTATGTACTGAAATATCAATATATGGGTCTTGTACCAGGTCCGACCCTCCTGAATCCTCTGTTGTACTGGTAAAATAGGACAAGGTCACCAATGCCTGGGGGAGAAGAACCCTAAAATGGGCAACATGGGTATAAAGATTGGCTAGACTTGCCTTTATACCCATGTTGCAGTCACGATTCTCAATTGTGCAGAAATATGTTACCTTAAACATCAATAAATAAAATAAATAAATTTACCTTCTGGGTTTCCCATGGTAAGTGAGAGAGGAGAGTTAATCTCAGCAAAGTCAGCAACTGCCTACCTTACCTACCTGCAGACAGTAGGTCTGGTATATGATTGGTTGGGAAACTTGCCTACAGGGTAAACAGTGTTACTCTGAATGACTTGAATGAACTTAACATGAAATAAATGATGGATGTAAAGTTGGGGAGCATTTAAGATAAGAAATTCAAAACTTTTCTGGTGTTTGCATATGATCTACAGTGTTGAACTGAGGGCCTTATGATATTCCAAAATATGACCCCAACAACATGATTTGAACAAGCATGCAGCTCATAAAAATAGTGGCAGTTGTACAGAAGACTGCTTTTCACTGGTCTATTATCCATAGTGTCATTAAGGGCTCTATATCAATATTCAATAACAATACAGTGGTGGAACCCTGTTAACTGAATAGCCATTTTGGAAATAAAAATTATTCAATTAACAGGGATTGTGTCACTTTTCTGTATTATAGAGATAAACTTAGTATTTATTTTATTATATCTTGTTTGACAGCATTCCATGAGCTCTGTCAAACAAGATATAATAGATTAAATGTCTGTATTAGATGTACAGAGGCCAAATAGGTTTATAAACAAAGGAAACCTGGGGAGAGTCAGGGTAATTTCTCGACAGGTTACAAGATTTTTTATTCAATTAACAGGAGTTTACTGTATAACCTATATTCAATTAACAGGTCAAATTTGTACTGGAGGTATGATAAATGGTTTTGAATTGGGAAATTATATTCATTTAACAGGGTTATTCATTTAAGAGATATCCAATTAAGAGGGCTCTACTGTATAGCAATATCTTAACCTGATCCTGGGACTTGAATTAAGAGTTCGCCTGCTGCAGGCAGACTATAATCCTACCAAGTTCAAAAACCCTGCTGTCCAGAACTATATTCCCAGCTCATGTTACTAAAATATAACCTTTTAAATATAACTACGCCTTTCATAAATGATATTTTGGTGCTAGATGTCAATGAATTTTCTCTAAAATCAAGTCATGATACTTTTCAGATAACAACTGCTAGATGAGTCTGGCACAAATACAAAGATTAAATGGAAGAGGGTAGGAATAATCTTTTTTATGTTTATTGGTGTTTAACCCTTTATCCAATGCAGACGGAATCAAAATTTATTATTTTAAATACCATTTTTTCCAAAAATTTCAACAAAACCATATCATGTGACCCCTCGTTGGAATGAGCTTGACGAGCTCATTCCAACGAGGGATCACATGATATGGTTTTATTGAAATTGTTTGAAAAATATTTTTTCAACTGCTGAATTTGCATATTTTGCGGGCGGATGCGGTCGATTGTTGGGTAAAGGGTTAAGGTTATTTTCAGAATCTTTGCCTACATCATGACTACATCATCATAAGGTATGAAGTCAGTTTTAGCCAAGCGATTATATCCATGCTGCCCACTTTAGAGGACTTCCACCCCGGGCATTTATTTCAGGTCCTATTTTACCAGTAAAGCAGCACTTGTACACCACAGTAAACAAGTACTGCTCCTCTTCTCATGGTTTCCACAGGGGAGTAATAATTTGGGCAGTCAGATTTGTCTCATCAAAAACTGATTTGTTGCTCTTTATTGGATAGACCCCAATTCTGCCTAAACATATATAACTGGTAGCATAGTAAGAGGAAACAGATATTAGTGATAAAGAGAGTTTACATTATATAACCAATCCTTTACCAACATGCTGGTCAGTCAGCATACCAAAAGACTAAAAACCCACTTTACATTAAATTCTTATTTTAATGCCCCCCAAAATATGAAATAATTATATCGCATTAATGAGAATAAAAACTGAAAATGTGAACAGTTGTTGATTAGTGAGTTGTTGTTCAGGATAATCAAGGATGTGTCCACACTAGGTGGCCATGGGCAGTATCACCACAGCACTGAAATTTACCACCTGGAACTTAGACCCACCCAGAACATTTTTTCTGTGACTGCGCTACCAAGATTCCAAAAATAATCTGCAATGTTGAACTAATTATATTAACAACCTGTTGGATAATGCCAATCCTTCCTTAGTTACCCACAGTTAACCATTTATCCAGTTTATTGAGTTATTTATTTATTGGTGTTTAAGGTCACATACTTCTGCACAATGGCTAATCATGATTAGCCATTGTGCATAAGTATTTGACCTGTTTAGCCATTGTTTAGAAGTATGTGACCTTAAACACCAATAAATAAATAACTCAATAAATTGGATAAATGGTTAACTGTGGGTAACTAAGGAAGGATTGGCATTATCCAACAGGTTGTTAATATAATTAGTTCAATACATCACATCAATTTCAGATAAGTTTTTATTTCCCAAGTAATAGGGTATCATGCATTTTCTGCATGGTTCTATTTTAAAAGAAAAACAGTCACATCTGGTCACACAGGGTAATTCTACATTTTTAGGAACTGAATTCATGGACTTATAACTTATAACTGGAAGGGTTCCAGAAGCTCACATTTGGGTTTTATTCTGAAGTGCAGGGACCACAACTTAAACGCTTCATATTCAGTGGCTGTGCTTTATATTATCTTTAAAGTGATATTATTTATTCGGTAAGGATTTGCCTATTACAATTTGTAAATTGTAACAAGTCAAAGACTTATAAACAAACTTAAGGACTTTTTGGGGTTAAATTCATGGATTTTCAAAGATATTTTTAGACCAAATTCATTAGCTTTTAAGGCCCATTAATAAAAAGAAAAATTTGCAATTTAGATACTATTGTGTTTTCTACAAATCATTTATCTGCAAATTCAGATCAAAATGTTAGAGGTTCAATTTTGACCCACAGCATCTCTATTGTGTCTTTGAGCAAGACACTTAATTCCACTTAGTTTAGGGCATGAGGTGCATAGACAGAACTGCACAAGTGTTTGAATGGGTTAATGTTTGTCGCACTCGTTTGGTTTGGCGCAGCATACCACTCGAGGCTTCGCCTCTCATGGTATTCTTGCGCCCAACCAAACGAGTGCGATAAACATTAACCCATTCAAATGCCTGTGCGGTTCTGTATTTATTACACACCTTTGCAAATTTCTAAAACAGGCCTTTTACGGTAATACTAAGTAAGAATTAACCTATCCTTCTGAGACGTAAAGGAAATAAAATAAAACAAAAATCCAAATTAATCTTCACAAGCAGGAGACCAGTCTTATTGTTATTTCGTATGCTGATTGAACTTTCATTCATAGTTTCAACTTGCAAATTGTAATGCATCACGACTTCGATTGATGAAACACTGTTCATCTGAAATACAGTTTACCATATTTTTATGCCTTAATTATACAGCACGAATTGTGAATGGTTCATGTGATCCCCACCAAAAAGTTACCACACTTTCACAACAAACAATAGGTATAAATTCGGAAAATACTTCAATGAGAAATTATAAAAACCCACATGTTTATCTGACTTCCAAGTTCCAAGAGGCTGTTGTTACTTGACTGATTGACAGGTTAAGATTTTAGTAAAGATTACAGTAGTTATTGTCAATTCATCCCACGTAAATGAAATTTATATTTTTATTGTCCAAGAGAAATGATTGTATTGTTCACTATGCCTGTTCAAAATTGATTAAAGTTTGTGTTACAGCCTTTAACTGGGGTACAGAATCCATACGAATTCCAGTGAATATTGACAGGAAATTTGTTTCGTATTTCGATTTTGGTGACCTAGAAACTTGCTTGCGCAACGCCATTCATTCGAAATGACGTCACTCATAGACACTTTCATATTCTGTCTACATTGTTCTTTAGTTTGAACTGCATGTCAGTCATTGCCAAGTCTTACTTCAACCCATCGGGTAATTTAATCAATAGTCAGTATTGTTCACGTTAAGAAAATAAATTAGAAAGTTTCTTTTGATGATCGGTCAGTGTATTAGTATGTGAGTTTCTACGGAAACAATAGAAACTCAGATACTATAGACCGCTAACATCCACTTTACAACATCAAAATAATTTTCATCGAAACAGGCCCATGTATCCCCAGAAATATGACTGGGTCCTTTCTTACATTAAAAATGTGCAAAAATCTGTATCCCACACGTGTGCGATAAAAGTTTATTTTTATCACACATTCTAGAATGTTGTGAACAAACCTTAATTTTAAATGGGTGTGTTATAAAGTGTTCTAAAGAATACTGCATGTCAATGTTATATATATGTCTTCACCCATGCTCACCCTGATTGTGCTGGGTTAGTAAACTGGAGAGACCAGCAGTTACCCGCAGTTGCTTGGTGGTTCCCTCCAGTTACTTTGGCATCCTTCACCTGTAAAAATGTTTGGCACAATATGACCCTGACTGCTGAAAATGTTGTTAATCCACCAAATATGCAAACAAATATATATTAATCTTCAACATCTCTTTTTTTAACCCTTCACCCAATGCAGACATTATCAAAATTTATTATTTTAAATATTATTTTTCCAAATTTTTCAAAATATTTCAACAAAACCATATCCTGGTACCCCTCACTGGATCGAATAATTCGTGAGTAAGTAAGGACAAATCGTTAGGTAAAGTGTTAACTCCATGCATGCTGCTGGTGAATATTCCTGCCTAGGACAGGATGTTGCTTGCCACTGAAATAAGTATTATTTGGGCACATTTAATCAAACTTTCCCCTTATAAATTAAATGGATTTTTCACCAAAGATTTCTTGAGTTAAATGTGGATGAATTTTTCATCAAATCTAGTCATGGCTGCTGTGAGGCAACCATGACTAGATTTTATGAAAAATATCCTGAAAATACTTGGCGGGTTAAGAGTTAAACATAATTAAGAGTACAAATTATTATATATTGTTTGACGAGGTCAAGGGGTTTGCTGTACCCGAATAAGCAGTCAATTCAAAGAGTTTGCAGGACCATTTAAGTATATTCAAGGCATTAGAAATGAGAAAAATGCAAGGATTTTCAAGTATGTTCTGAGATAAAAACAAGAAAATAGAGCTACACATGGTTACATGAGCATGTACACTGAAGAAATTTGTATTCAATATTTCCTATTTTAACATTTTGCCCAATGCACACAATATCAAAATTTGTTATTTTAATAATTATTTTTTTCCAACTCTTTCAAATAATTCAAGAAAACCATATCACATTACCGATCAATGAAATGCACTTGACAAGCTTGTCCCAATGATGGGGGTCACATGATATGGTTTTCTTTTCTTTTTTCTTGGAATGGCTCAATTTGTAAATTACACAGGTAGATGCAGCTGATTTGTGAGGTAAATGGTTAACCCTGTAGTTTTCACTGTAGACATTCCACCAAGTGGAGATGATTCAATCTAGCCATATTCAGATCACTGCAAGGCCTGCTGAATATGTTGAAATGAATCTACTCTAATGGCTTATCTCATTTGTGCAAGCTTTTCAAGAAAGGTTCCAATGATCAGTGGATTTCTAGGTTCTTGGCAAGGGATTAAGTAACCCACAAATTTCAAGGAATTCAAGGAGCCACAGGAACCCTGTTGACAAAGAGCTCTTCTGTCAATCAAAATGTAATAGGTTATATTTCTAATACTTTGAGGGTTCCTTTATTGGGAAAGTTCCAAACAATTCGACTGGCAAACTGTATATCTTTATTTTCAAGAACTTTCAAGAGCCTTTAGGGGAGTCAAGGTTATTTTCCAGTCCTTTCAAGGCATTGACAAATATTTCTGAAGTTAAGGTCTTTTAAGGATCCATGACTACCCTATCATAGCCCACCATTATTGATAAGCAATAAAATCAATCATCCTCAAAGATGGTTTCAATAATATGGATTATGAGTTTCTGTGTAGAAATAATACCGGGCAAAACAAAAGACCCAATCATCTTTAGCTGAGAAAGTTTTCACTGAGCCATATTTAATAGCTTTATTATGAACAGTTCAAACTTGCCCAAACTGTCTAGATGCAGTTTATTTTAAGAACATTAGGAGCATACAACTGTTGAGATGACACAAAAGATGGACAACTTGTATCTTCATCATCCTTTTGTGGAATAATTAGTTCTGAAATTAATTTTGGAAAGATATAGGACCAGGTATGCAAATCAGATTCCAGATGACATTCAAAACTGTCAAAATGATCAAAATGACTTCAAATCATGCCAGGTCACTCCGGATTATCCTAACTCAGCGAATTGACCCCGTTCCCAAATGTAATTTACAAATGAAGCAGTTGAACAAATATAAATTTTTCAAAAGAAATTCAACAAAACAATATCATGAGACCCCCTCAATAGAACAGGCTCATAGAGCTTGTTCTAATGAGGGGCCACATGACATGGTTTCAATGAAAATTTTTTAAAAAATTATAAAAAAGATAATAAAAATAAATTCTGATATTGTCAGCATTGGGTAAAGGATCAACAAAGTTTGAGGATTGAAACTTGCAAACCCTACCATGGTAACTCGATCTATTAATATGAGCATTACTCACTTCTGCTGTATCCCCTTTAGACTCAGAATGCATCTTCACTGACACAGGGCTTTGAGATTGAGCTTTAGAAGAGTCACCAGTTGCCACAGATGATAAAACTTTCATTTCATAGATGTGTGTGACTTCTTAACCATGCAGTTATATAAGATCCAGTTTTCATCAGTCCAAATCTTACAGGTTTTATATGGCAATGATGGGGTTCATACTCTATGCAGAAAACAAGCATCTTGGGATCGATCTTGTTCATTTTTGTACCACATTTTTTGAATAATTTATAGTCTGATATGTTTTAGAATAGACTTGTAGTGGAGCGGTCTGAAATCATTTTACAACTGTTCATGGTACCTGAAATAAAACTGGAGTTCCCAGATGGACCAGTGCATTTTTGTTTATAATTTGAAAATTTTATCTGGATGATCTGATTAATAGTCGATAGCAATTTCCTAATTAATTGTTAGACTATGCAGGTAGGTATCAGAAAATTAAGCAAACATATATGATTTGTCGTCCCAATCCCCAATAGGGGCAAGACTTCAGGGTGGAGTAGTATCAACACCTAATACATATATCTCCTCCACAAATTCAGATTTATTTAGTCTCTTCCACAAATTAATTAAGGGCACTGTCAGCATCTATGGCAATATCATAATTATAAAATCAAATTTTGGCAATTGTTTATATCTATGTTGTCCACTTTAAAGGACTCCCACCCTAGGCATTTGTCAGTGATCATATTTTACCACTCAAGCAGAATGTGTTAACCACAGTAAGCATGCATGATTCCACAGCCTGAGTTTGCACATGGAACAAACTGAAATAGAAACTTGATGTAACAGTCGCATAATATCTAGTTAATTAGAAAAAATCTATATACCGTTTCCTTAAAAATTGTGGCTGTAAAATGAATATTTAATTAACAGGTGTCTTCTGTGTAAGTAAAAATAGCACTGATGAAATATTTACCCTATAATCACATGTTAAAAATTAATGAATAATGTTCCATATGCACAAGCTTTCTCTAATTTAAAAAACATTCAGCACATTTAGACTTCCCTGAAATGAACAGCAGTGACTCAAGTTCTCAAATGACAGATCTGCCATTGTTTTGTATGGTGCCTTGGGCTACACCCTTTACCACATTAAGTTAATTCACAATTGTGACACACTTCAGTTGGTTTACGGCTCCTGTAATACTTCAAATGTAAACAAGAATTCACTACTTGTGGACACATGGAGTAGGTCAAAAGAAATAAATTTACCCTTGGATAATTAATGTTCTATGAAGCTGTAATGAGCATATCACATATTTACTGTCCACACTTAAAGTGGGAGTCTAATCATCAATGAGTTTTCTCAATGAATAAATTTCCAAATTAAATCTAAAATTAGAACTGTATAATTTACTTAACTCCTCCCTATCAATTTTTTTACTCACTACCATGTGTGTACTATGTTGTTGACTATTTAAGGACTAGACCTGGATCATCTGGTGTAAGTTACCCAGAATTCTACAGATTTAGTTTTTCATTAACCCTTTGCACACTGATGTCAAAATATAAAGATTTCAAGCTGCAAATTTTTCCAACAATGCAATAAAGAATTTCAGGGGCAGACTGGGCCAAGAAAAGTTACTGGGGAATGCACCAAGGGAGAAAATTTTGATTTTGCAAACTGAACAAATCCGGCTTCCTTGCATCTGAGCTATCAATGGCAGTCCACATAGAGGACATTTCGAAGGCATTTTGTATCATCTTCATCGATCATTCAACGAAAATAGTTCTACCAGGGGTGGAGGGAGGACCCATCGGGAAGACCATAGTTCGGCCAAACAAGAGAAAATTTTGATTTTTGAAATTGAAGGAAAGCTGTTTCCTTTTATCTGAACGATGCCAGACTAGACTGCTGGTATATCGAAATGTCCTCTATGTGGACTGCCATAGAGAACATTTCGATATAAAGGCAGTCTATTCAATCAGATCCATTTCGCCTTTTGGTCATTTTCACAAAATTTCACATACGAACAAGTGTTGGGCTGCATCAATTTTGGGGGCCTCAGGGAGAACCCAATGGGGGGGGGGGGGAGGGGGGAGGGCCCACTTTGAATTTTCCCAGTGGACCATATGGCCAGTCCACCTCTGAAGAATTTAAACAACTCAGACTTGCTCAAAAGGATGATTGAGCTCATTTTAAGTACCGAACTAACAACTGCTCATTAGGTTCAACTTCTGTGCAAATTTAACCACTGAATGATTACCGAGATAACCTGTGGACAAATGGACAAACACACAGACAAACAAACAATACTGATAGCTAAAACTTTATTCAACTCTTGATGGTAAAGGATGTGAAGATCACATTTGCAAACAAATGTCTTGGAAAACTAAAAATTGTCACTTCTTTCCCCCCAAACATAGCATATGACCCCTCATTGGAACAAGCTCATTGAGCTCATTCCAATGAGGGGTAATAAGCTATGCTTTTGAAACAAAAAGGAAAATCTTAAAGTAAAAGGAAATGCTTAAAGTAATAAACTTTCAGTGCCGATTCTTCTTAATAGCATTAACTAGTTTAGCTGTTACATGGGATAAAGGGTTGAAATAATGTGATTAACTAGTTATGTGTTACAGTTAAAACCGGAAGTCCTGTCACAAACTGTGTGCTTATCTAGACTTAATTGCGCATAGGAATTGCACACAATTGCCATATCGAATGGCAGTCAAAGCACCCCAGCTTCACCTGGTTACTCATAGCAAACACAGGCAATGTTTCGGCCAATGGACCTCCGGGTTACCCGTAGGTCCGTTGGCGGAAACATTGCTTGTGCACAGGCCATATGTACAGAATTTGATAGCCTTACTATGGTCATAATGCGTAGATTAATGCACAGATCAACGTGCTATTTGTGCACATTTCATGACAGGTCTTCTAGTTTTAACTGTATGTTTGAAAAAAATCAAAATATGAAGTCCTATTACATTAAATGCTGGTAGTGTTTGTTATTTAAATTATTAGTTGAAGTGTTTTTTGAAAAGACAATCCCCATTACCTCTTGTTTGGTATATATGCATGCTACTTTTCATTCAACAGTGGGACATATCTAACAAATAGAGGATCTGCAACGAGTCCTCAGTATATACTGAAATTTACAAAACGAGTTCAGTAAATTTGATGTGGATCAAACTTTTGCAAGGTTAATTCAGACCTTATTTACTGGATGAGTTTTGTCAATTTCAATATAAACTAGGGATTCGTCAAAAACAAAAGTTCTATATGTTATATAATTCAGAACCTCACAAAAGAGACTAAAATGGAACAAGAAAAATGCAGCAGCTTTTTTGGGGCATTTTATTACATCACAACTTAAGATGAAAATTGTTTGTCTGCAGTGTCTGAATCAGGAAATAGACCCCAATAAAAAAAACAGAAGTAATGTGAAGTAATTAATGATACAAATTTAATGAAATAATTTTCATATAAATACCAAGTACTGTCAAAGACAACAAGTGTTTATCCTTCCTCATTCCCAGAGTCTGAATCTACGTTTATTCTCTAGAGCTTGGAGAGCCCAGAATTACCATTTTTATTGAGTGGGCTTAATAACTGGAAGAAGGAACAGATCATATAATAAACATTTTGAATATCCTTTGGCACAAGAGATATAAGAGAATGTCTCTCTGAAAGTGGTAGACATCATGCCAGAAATTTATATCAATAGCACTACATATTTTTTTGCATTTGGGTGTTTTAGGATAGGTTTTAATTACAACCAAGATATTGCAATGCATATAATAAAAAGAATACCTACTGTTTTGAGCCTGTATTTGAATGACCCCATGAGAGACAGCACCAAAATCCATCTAATCACAAGCTGCTGAAAACTGCTCATAAAAACATATATTTCCTTCCAGTCACTCGAGATAATTCTGGTACTTATACTTAAAAACGGTATATTACCATCAATTTATCACAATAATGTATATGTTCTAATAAGACCCTAGCCATAGCCCAAAACTCACACCATGATTTGAATAGAGAAATTTTTAATGATAACAAGTTAATAAACCATCCATGTACCCCACAACATTGCTGGACAAATAATCCAAAAAGGTGGGAATAATTTGTTGACTGATACATCTGTGATGTCAAACAGCTACTAGTGCTGTAAACATAGAAAAAACTTAGCAAGTTCTCGTCCAATCAGAGGGGGTGGATTTTAGTCTTATTGGAACAATGTGTAACAGAACAAATCTATCTGAATAAAATATGTAAGTCTTATAGCATGAGTAAATTTTTTTCAAAGATACAATGCTATCAACAAGGAAGCCTTAGTTTAGCATGAGTTTGTTCCTAAATGCTTGTTTTGTTATAATTTATTTGGCAGGGTGTTCCAAGAGGCTCTCTCCAATAAATTGTCACTAAACAATTTGAGAAAAACATTTTCTATTCCAGTGTTGAGAAAACACCAAGCTAATACACACAATGTAAAGCCACTATAGTGGCTTTTTTGCACTTTTCAATAAAACCTTGATAGTGGCTTTTAGCACTCTACCAATTAAAAAGTGCAAAATTCATTAAAAACAAAAACTGTACAAGAATGTGCTAAAACAAGGTCATACCTAGTCAAGAGGTGATAGTTAATAATGACTCCAACTATATATTTGTACAGTTTGAAGCTCACATTTTCGGTCACAAATTGTCACGGCGGTCACAAATTGTTGTTGGTCATTAACCACATTCACACCTTGGACTCTCGTCAACATCAGGACAATGGAGCTTCCACTTGTAATACAAGAAACACTGCTCAAAGTGAAGGCTTCCCTTGCTACCACTTGGAGTATCCAGGTGTGCAAGGGAACAATTTACATGACAGTGGATTTTGAAACAGAAACAGAATGGCATCCTTGGAGAGGTGTAGTGCCTTTCATGAGGTGACCACACTGGTCACCTTCCAAGTGACTTGGATATGCTGGATGAAGTCCACCGGAGCAGTACAACTAATGTTAAGAAGAAAAGGAAGAAAAAGAAGAGACCCTCCACAAGAAGACGTGATGCCTGTCGAATGACAGAGTTTCTGGACAAGAAGAAGGAAGAGGAGGCAAGTGAGGGCATCAAAGGGTCGACACCTGTCACCCCTGACTGACCCCTGTTCAGTCCGGTACCCCCCTCACAGGAGGAGGGTCTGGAGGATTATGGGTTGTCAGGTGACAGATCAATCTCTAACCCATCAGACTCTTCATCTGAACAGGAGACGGAGGAGGGAGATCTGTCTACAGTGCAGGAAGTAGTCTCAGATGATGCACCTTCAACCCCTCCAGCTCTTGCTTCTCTGGCTTCTTCGGACCAGAGCTTTGACCAGGAAGTGAGCAACACAGAATCTGTGGAGGCGTTCCTGGGTCTGGAGATTGAGGAAGAAATGATACAACAACATCTACAAGGGAAATTCAACAAATACACGCAGCAAGGAAAAAGCCCGGAAACAACCAAAGAATGGCAACTGGACGACCTGAAATTTCAGAGAAGAATGGCTACAATCTTGGCAAAAATAACTTCACTAACAACTTCAGCAAGGACTTGGCCATACGAACCAGGCCAGCCACCTAGTTCTCCTATGCCAACTACACCATCAACACCACCATCTCCAATCTCTCCATCGCAGCCACCTCCTCCAAAGAAGAACTGCAAGAGACATAGATGCTACTGAATACCTTAACTCCTTCCTCCTTTGCTACGCCCAGACAAATACAGTCACTGTTAAGAGTCAAAAGGGGCTTGCCTTAGACCGTCCGTGCATGCCTTTGGCATGCTAAAATCATTGGATTCTCACATATTCTGTATATCAAAGATTTTCGGATGATCACAGATAGATTGTAAATATTTAAGTTACTAACAAGTGGGTGTTACTTCACGTTATTGTATCCTACTATTTTTAACCCCTGGCCATATATGGACCCCATACCTCCCCATCTGTCTGTATCCAACATTGCCTATTATGTAACTATTCCACTTCTATTCCAGTAAATAACATCTGGTTAAAATCAGATGGCCAGTTCAAAAAATTGAAATTAAGGATTTGGCCATGAAATCTGCCACTTCTAGGACAGGAGTGCAAATTTGGTCTGTGGAACATTCCTTGAACAAAATTGAATGTACACAATTAAAGGAGGTTGCACACCAAATATCAAATCATTGCCGCCAATAGTTAATGACAAGAAGATTGTTCATGGTTTTTCCCATTACCAAAAGAGTTTTAAATGGGGTTCCAACATGATGCATCTTGAAGCAACACCTGTTGTTTATATATATGGAGGGTAGGGAAAACCATTATGCAAAAATCAAGGATATATTCCCATTAATATCAAATTTGATTCAAATCAGCTGACCGATTCTGAGAACAGAAATTGTAGGTTGGACTATCAAATTTACCCTTCCATGAACAAGCTCAAACATCTCTCAAGAAACTTTTTTTGAATAAACATGAATCCACATCATAAATTGAAGTTTCATACTGAATATTGCTTGATTGCAGCCAGTAGTTCATGAGAAAATTATTGTTCTGTGTTTTTTCAATTAGCAACAGTATTAAATGGGGGTTTCATAGGGAACCCCAGGAAAAAGCTGTACCGAATAAGTGTTTTGATAGCCTAACTGTTTCTACTACTCCTAAAGAAGCTTCAAACCAAATGCTCCAAAGTTTTCTCATGCAGTTCTCAAAACATGGGCATTTGAATTCTGTCTGCTTTTCAGCTCCTGAGGTTCCCATGGGGGACATGGAAAAAAAAAGAAAAAGAAGAAATTTGGGATGGAGGCCATAAATTTTGCCCCTCCAGGGTGAGTCCAAATCGCGCCTGAGGATCTTTATTTAACAAAAATTTAAATTTTATAGTAAATTTCCTTTCTTATTATACCTACCACAATTGTTTACTACAGGCTTGCACTACAGTGGAAGTCCGTAACTCGGATAATATACTCTCTATTTTTGTCTTTCCTAAGCAATTTGGGAAAGAAAAGTGGTGCAAAAGCACCAAGAAAAAATATGCCAAAACTGGGTCAAGTGCAACCGGCGCAGACCCAGTACGGGACGCTCTCTCCCAAGTACAACTCCACGACTTCCGTTGCCAGTGCGCATATATGTTGCTAATGGCTCATTCTTTTTGAATCCACCAACGTTAGAGTTATGTGATCAGCGGGAGGAAGGATTCTTACCCGTATAAGAAGACGGGAGGGCCTCCATGTAAACAACTGCGGTAGGTATAATAAGAAAGGAAATTTACTATAAAATTTAAATTTCTTATCAACCTACCTACAATTGTTTACTACTGGCTGAATAGACAATAGGCTGGAGGGAATCGCATAACCAACCCACACATAACCCAAGTGCTCTGGAACCGTGAAGCAGACGGAAGAGGTCCCGAGGCTTATCTACCATAGCGTCACAATCATTAGTAAAAGACAATGAGAGGAGGCATATGGGTCTGTGTGACACACAGACAGAAAAGGGCAGTAACAGCACAGAGCTGAAACTGACCTTCAAGAAGCCTAATGGGTAGGGCAGACAACAGCCTGAGCAGAAGAAAGAGGTCCTAATGCAAAAAGGTCCTCCGTCTGCTCCTGCAACTGACGCAGATAGAAGGTGTAGAAAGCAGAGGCATTTCTCCAGTAGGCTGCCTGCATAACATCCGACAACTTGATGGAGTTAGAATAAGCCCAAGAGGTAGACAATGCATGCACCTCGTGGCAGATATACGATTGGTAATACAATCGCTAGCTGCTAAACGAGCGTAAGCCATACGAATAGCAACAAATCCATTGAGAAATGGATTGAGGAGAGATCTTCTGTCGACCAGGAATAAGAGACAGAAAAAAACGTTTCCTGCCTTTCCATATGAATTGTGTCCGATTGAGATAAATGCAAATAGCACAAACCGGACAGAGTAAAGGGCGATTACCCTCAACAGAAGGAAAAGCCCTGATACAGATAGGAGGAGTAGTATCTGGTAACTGATTCTTGACCAGAAAAGAGCAATTAGCGGTAAAAGTAACACTGTTGGGAGAGCTCCAAAAAAGGCCGGGTCAACCGAGAGGGCGTGAAGCTCACTAACCCGTCTGGCAGAAGCAAAAGCCATCAGAAAAGCTGTCTTATATGCGAGAAAATGCATATCCACCTGGGATAAAGGTTCGAACGCCCCCCACCCCCCACCCCCCCTCCCCCCCCAAGCAAAGCAGCACCCACGAAAGATTCCATCGTGGGGTAAGCTGCAAAGTGCCTAACAAGCTTGGAGAGGTAAGGATTAGTGCCGATACGACGCTTCCCCACATGAGAAAAAGTCTCTGAAAGCAAGGACCTGTAACCCTTGATGGTAACAGGCTGGAGACCCCGAGAATCAAACAGATATACCAGAAACTCCGCAATCTGTGAAATCGAAGGATTGGCATAATCAACAGAGTAATCAGCACACCATCGACAGAAGACCATCCACATAGCTGCATAAGCTAAACCAGTGGAGTGCCTCCTTGAAGAAGAAATGCACTCCACTGCTCGTCTCGAAAAACCTCTATGGAGGAGACAGGACCAGACAAAAGATATGCATAAAGGCACAATGAAGTTGGGTCGATGTGAAACCTCCTCTGGTGACAATGGCAAAGAAGGTCACAACATAGAGGAGCAAGTGGAGATGATTGATCCACACCCGCTGAGGTGACAGGGGACCGATCAGAATGATTTGACAACTGCAGGTTCGAATTTTGGCTAGAACCTGAGGCAGAATCAGAACCGGTGGGAAGGCGTAGCTGATTAGACTGTTCCAATCAAGTGACAGAGCATCCACGGCAAAAGCCAGAGGATCTGGACATGGGGACACGAAAGTGTCCACCTGATGGTTCCAACGAGCCGCAAAGAGATCGATGTGGGGACGACCCCAGAGATCGCAAAGCGAATGGAACACTGCCCTCTGGAGCATGGAAATGACCCTGCCCCATCGGGACAGGGAGTCGGATAGGACGTTCAGACGACCGGGAAAGTGACGAACAACCACCCCGGCATGGACATTCTAAGCGAGCAGTAGAAGAGCCCGAGCCAATTCGTACATTGGAACCGAGTGTGTGCCGCCCTGGTTCCGAATGTAAGCAACCACTGTCAAAGTGTCGGACAACATAAGGACCTGGCGATTCGACAGGTGAGGGATCTACTGCCTGAAGCTCAGAAGAAGAGCAAGAAGCTCCTTCTGGTTGATGTGTAGAGCTGCCTGATCCTGGTCCCACATACCGTGAAGGGAAAGACCTAGAGGATCCAACGTCGCACCCCAACTGAGATCGCTGGCATCCGCCGTCAGAACGCGATCGTACAGGGGTAAGTCCAACGGAACACCCTGTGTAAGCCACTGGACATCCATCCAGGAGAGAAGGTGAGGATAAAGAGATTCTGGAGACTGAAGCACCAGATCCAGAGAATCTACATTCGGCCTACAAAGATTGAGCAGAAAGTGTTGGAGAGGTCTGACACGCAGAACCGAACCGCAGAGACCGATCAGCCGGAGAATACTCCGTGCCATCGTGGATGTGGACTGGGACAGAGCCAGAGCAAAAGCTGAGAGAATCACAGCCTTGACCTGGGGAACCGCCACCAAATTGAATTGGGTGCGGAAAGACATCCCCAGATGACAAAACGACTGAGAAGGGGCCAGGTCCGACTTCTCCTCGTTGACTCTGAATCCTAGCGACGTGTGCAAGCTCAACAGAGTGGCGACATCCAACTCCAGTAAGGCAGCATTGGAATGCCTCTGGAGGATATCGTCCAGATATGCCGAAGTAGTCACCCTGGACTGTGTGCGATGGAAAGCTATCACATGCGACATCAGTCAGGTGAAGGCCCAAGGAGCCAGGCTGAGGCCGAAAGGCATGGCCTTGAACTGGTAAACTCGCCCCAGAAAAGCGAACCTGAGATAATTCCGTGACGCCCGATGAATCGAAACGTGAAAGTAAGCATCTCGCAGGTCGATGCTGGAAGCAAAATCTCCCTGGTGAATTGAACGGCGGACCGATCTGAAAGTCTCCATTCTGAACTTGGGAGCAATGATAGACTGGTTCAGGATACTCAGATCAATAACCGGTCGGAGTCGGCCGTCCTTCTTCGGCACCAAGAACAGGCGGGAATAGAACCCCACTGACTGAATGTTCTTGACAACCTCGATCGCCCCCTTTGCCAGGAGATTGTCTATCTCCGTGGACAAAAGTTCCCGACGTAAAACGTCTGAAGGAACTGTGGATGGAAGAGGCACCCTGGACAGAGTGGGGTGCCTCCGGAAGGATATTCGCAGCCCGGACCGAACAACATCTAACACCCAAGGATCGGATGTGATGGTGGCCCAATGGTTTGCAAACTCTGCTATCCTTCCTCCAACCTGGGACGAATCGAGGTGAGGACCTTCATTTCGAGCCCCGACGAGGTCCGCGAGAGGAGAAACCACCTCCTCTACTGAATGAAGAATCCTGAGACTTCCCTCTAGTCTGCCGATGCTTACCTTTACCCCTTGAGTAAGAAGTAGAAGCGGTGGCAGAAGGATCAGCCTTTTGCTTCGCAGAGGAAGCAGAAGGGTACTTGTTAGGCTTGGAACGCCCCCTGCCTCCCCTAGAAGGCTGACCAAGCTGACGAAACAGGAGCTGATCTTTGGAATGACGTAGGACGTCATCCCGGACCATCGACACGGAACCATGGAAAAGTTGCGGACCTGCCAAAGAAGCAGATCGAAGAGCAGCACGCTGCTCCTCAGGAAGGGATCGGCCTGTGTCCAGCACAGAGTCCCTTCGAACTAATTCCAAATTAGCCGTGTTACAGGCATGCTTGTGAGTAAGATGCATGAGCACCTTGGACAGCACACGCAAAGGAGCCTGTACCTCGTCAAACTTATCTGGAGGCAGATAAGCAGCTAAAGCTGAGACAACGTGATCTGAGAGAGAAAGCATACCAAGCATCTCTCTCGATAAGCCCAACGTGGACTCCAGAGTCGTCATCGGAATGACGGCAGACTTGGGCTTGGAAAGCCCGAGGGAATTGGAGTCCTGATCCAAAACCGTCAAAGTCTGACGACTGACTGGCGGAATTGTAGGAACGATAACGGTGTCAAAAAGGTGTCAACCCTGGTGAAGAATGGAGCCTTCATAGCCTTGGAACTCAGCTTAGAGTCCAAGGCTGAAAATGCTTCAACCACCTGTACCGACTGGCAGGGTCGAAGACGCCCAGAAGCAGGTTGCTCCATAGGCTGTAGGCGTGCGACCGATGATCGCAGCCTGGCTGACACTGTCGGCTGGTTTGATGGTTTGAGATCCGGAAGGAACCCAAACACAAAATCAAGAGCTGCCCCAAAGTCCAAAGACTGCTGGCTCTCAACATCAAGCATGTCTGACTCCTCCCCAGAGTCGGAAGACACATAGCCCATCATGGGCAAACCAGCGGACGCCTCCCATGGTGTAGGAACACCAGGGGGAATCAGAAAGTGGCCTGTTTCCAATCCCGGGAGGCGGCGCCATAGGGGGCGCCTGGAAACCACTCGCTGCCTCGCTGAGCAATGGAAGGCTCTTGGACAGAACCTGAGTGAGTAAGGAGAGGGCCTCCCTAAGCGCACTGCCCGTACTGGCCGGTTCGACATGGGAACGAACCGGCAAAGTGGCTTCACCTCTGACCCTCTTAACCAGCGAAGGGTCGCGATCATCCAAAACACCTGACGTGGGACGATGGGCGGCAGCCAAAACGTCTGAAGGCAGACGTGTATAGGGGTACGACACACCCCGAGGATCAACATAGCGGGAACTCATGAGAGTCGCCATGGACCTCTGCAGGGCAGAAGGTCCAGGCTGCACAAAAGACGTTGGTCCCTCAAAACTGGTCGTGTGGCCAGAATGAGTGGACGGAAATGCCACGGAGTTCATTGTGTCCCCAGTAAGAACATCCGAAGCCAATGACACAACTGTGGTGCTCGACAGCGCAGAGACCACAGCTGAGGGTTTGGCCGGCAGCCGCTTCCAACTTCGCCGAGTTGAAGTCAGGGAAGGCTGAGGCCGATATCCCACGTCCACACTACCAGACATCCCTGCAGGGATAAGCCGAGGCCGGCTGAAACCGAAGACAAAGCAGACGGACCAGCAGTAATAGTAGATACGTCGGGAGTCATTGAGGTTGGTGGAATTGTGGAGAGAGCACCCCTGCTCGGCTCCGAAGGAGGAGTCACAACCCTAGTGACAGCCTCAGATGTCGACTGGAGGGGGACCGCACTCCCGGAACCAGGCACCTCTTCATCACACAACTCAACGGCTCCCGCAGTATCCAGTACAGGAATAGACTGCATATCCCCCATGGAGGAGGAATAACTCTCACCAGACATGGTCGGCTTGGGAGCAACCGGACGACCGCATTCTCCTTTCCCGCGGGAGTGGGAGGTATGGCCACGAGAACGCACAACACAGTTCACGGATGCCCAGAAAGTGGATGACCACGATCCACAGAGATCACAGGGCCGATCGGCCGAACATCCATTACATGAGGAGCATGAAGCATGTGAATCATCCACATGCTTTGGAAGCAAACATTGCCCACAAGGAATAGTCCTGGCCATGATAGAGGTGAGAGAAGCAAAGAAGGTGAAATCAGATGAAAACAGAAGAACACCCCCAAAGAAGAGAGAAAGTGACAGAAAATTATACCCCAGACGGTTGACCGGGAACCAAACAACAGAATGACCACTCTCAAAGGAGAGAAGAAAATCTGCAGAAGCGGTACCCCGCTGACACCTAATTCTAACACAATTAGAAATATGAACAATTTAAACATTTACAATAATTGTGAAAAATTAAGTCTGAACCGCATGGCACACGAAATTCGCGTGCGACTCAGATAAAGAACATATAAAAAAACATTATAGAGAATGATAAATAAAACAGTTCCTGATAATACAAAAGGATACTTGGATCCAAGATGAAGCAGGAGACAACAATCAACGAGTTGGATGAACACTGATACGAGTGCAGAAGAACATCTCGTCACATGGCGGACGAAAAAAAGAATGAGACATTAGTGACGTATATGCGCACTGGCAACGGAAGTCGTGGAGTTATACTTGGGAGAGAGCATCCCATATTGGGTCTGCGTCGGTTGCACTCGACCCAGTTTTGGCTTATTTTTTCTTGGTGCTTTTGCACCACTTTTCTTTCCCAAATCGCTTGGGAAAGACAAAAATAGAGAGTATATTATCCGAGTTACGGACTTCCACTGTAGTGCAAGCCTGTAGTAAACAATTGTAGGTAGGTTGATAAGAAATCGAATCTACTCCAGTGAGGGAGGCTGCATACCAATTATTGCAACCAGTATTTCATGAGGTTGTTTAGTGTCCTACCTATTACCAAAAGTGATAAACGGGTGGGACTTCTGGGGCTTCTTGGGGGTTGAAGTGGAAAAATGTTTTCATA
Source organism: Pictodentalium vernedei (assembly GCA_031216915.1). Taxonomy (NCBI): domain Eukaryota; kingdom Metazoa; phylum Mollusca; class Scaphopoda; order Dentaliida; family Dentaliidae; genus Pictodentalium; species Pictodentalium vernedei. Next base: position 293,983,285 of record CM062297.1, on the reverse strand, counting down.
ACTCAAGTACTTTCAACAATACAGCATACCAGTTCTGGTTCAAATCAGCTGACTGGTTCCAAATACTGAAATTTTGGGTGCTGCCATAAATTTAGCCCCTCCCACAACAATTTCAAAAACTTTTTTGAACAAACATGAATCTATACCATAAAAGGAGTTTGCATATCAAATGTTGAATCAATAAAGCCACTATTTCTTAAGACGAAGACTGTTCAGTGTTTTTCCCATTAATAACAATATCCCCACAGGAAACCCCTGAAAAAAACCAATAAGGTTTTTTCAGCCTAACAGATTCTACTGCTCCACGGGAAGCTTCATATTTTACTTTGACCAGGGTCATGCTGTGTCATACATCAGGGAAAATAGATTAATGGTTTCAAAAACTATCTAGCATATTACCTTATATTTTGAGTCCAAACACTTCAGAAACTTTCAAGCTGTTAACACATTATTGTCGGAATGTCCTGAATCTCTTGAACACTTTTGGTCAAGTTTTCAAGCTAAAAAAGACAGAAAAAGTAATCTGACCAACCTCAAATCAGGGTTTACTCTAAACAGGATCTGTCAAATTTGGGGGTTGTTTCATCATAAGAAAACATTTGCAAAATTTCAAATTAATCCACAAGAGAAAAGAAAACTTATGCTGAAATCCACCTAAATGATAACATATTCGCACACCCAAAGGCCACTAGTATGGAACCACATGCATTACAAATCTGGAAATTACATATGGACTTATTTTTGTAACTAGCTGAGCTGTGACTGTCCATGAATGGGTTTATCAATACCCCCTGCCTCCCTCCACCACCCCCTCCACCCACCCACCACAATAATTGGAATAATGCTAAAGCAATAGTTATAAAATGGGCACTATGATACTGAAATGCACATCCAGATTAAAATTGCAGATGTGAAGTCTCCATCTTCTTACCATGCTCACAAAATCTGAAACACTTGAGAAGTGAAAAGGTGTAAACATGCAATTTCTAACTTGCATCTTGATGGTAATATGGGTAAGTTTCTGGAGAAAATTTAGACCTGGCAGTTGCAGCAAATTACAGGTTCCCATGGCAGGCCTCAATTTGTTTTGTTTCGCATTGCAAAATGCGAAGCAAAAATTTCTAAATTTCTAGCAGTGATGCAATTCCTGGAATTGATCAGCATTTTTTAAATTCAGGATAAAATCTACAAATGCAAAAAGTATTCTCTGAATTGCCGAGTTGGATGTATAATGAGTATGCAAATTGTGTACTACTTATATCATCAACTACCATGCACTTCTGATTGGTGGGTGGCGAAATCACAATGAGGTCAAACCGGAATGTCAGGGACACGCATTTATGTATTTCTGGGAAGTAAACATGTGTCTCATTAAACTGAAATTACAATATGGCACAAGGTAAACCTTACATGTGTTCTGGAACTCAGGAGGACATACATAGCAAGAATATAGAATAAAATTAGATGAATTTGTTGATATATTAAAGATGGGATCAACTTTTTTCATAGGAATGTATTTTCTTACCTGGACTCATCTAGTTCTTGAATACTAGTAAGTAACAGAATAATATAATTCCTCTTCATACACTTGGAAAAATAAGCTTGAAAGTAAAACTCAGTTACATTTCCAAAGATCAGGAAATTGTGTATTTCAGGTCAAATTTTCACTCTCGGCCAAACCATGATCAACCCAGAGGGTCCTTGGATTCTGACTGGTGGATCTGAAGAAGAATAATTTCAAAGAATATTTCTCATATTGCACTAAATTAAAATTTGAGCTCCCATACGGAGCCATAAAATGACCCCAGCGACTTGATTTCAACAAATTGAATCTGAGCCCCCAATGATGCTTTATACCACCAGGTCTTTAAATTCATTTATTTTGGGAACATCCTTTTGCTCCAATTTGGGCACCTTAAAACCAGAAATAACAGCTTTGCCCTTTTATTTTTTATTGCCATGCCTTCGTTTGTGTTTCCGTGGTCATATTATGATGGAAGTTATTCTCAAATGTAGAAGTGGCACAGAGAATTTACATATTTTTCTTGATGTCTTGACACCTTCTCTTATTTGGGCACACATGTAAAGGGTGTGAAATTGGGGTAATCTAAAGGCCTGATACTACATATTAAAAGATTCTGACTGGTGGATCTGATGAATATTTTTCAAAAAATTTTCAAAATTTGTTCTTATATTGCTCCAAGTTAAAAAAAAAGGCTCCCACAGGTGAACCAAATATAATCCCAGTGTCCTGATTTTAATACACTTGAATCTGCCACTCCTTGGGATGCTGGAAAACAAATATATAGAAATTCCAATTTCTGGATCTTAAGAGGAAAATTTTCAAAGTATATTTTTCGTATTGCACTAAGTTAAACTTCAGACTCACAGAAGAAGCCAAATTGTGGATCCAGGAACTTGATTTTGACAAATTGGAATTAGCTGCCACCCCTTTCCAATATGTTGTATATCAAATATCGGACGATTACAACTGATGGATCTGAAGATTTTCAAAGAATAGTCCCCATATTGCTCCAAATGGAGTTGGGATCTGATAAAGACTTGATTTCAACAAACTTGAATGTGACCCCACTATGGATGGTGATTGTAAAATATAAAAAGATTCTTATGGTGGCTTTTTAAAGAATATTCCTCATATCAAACTAAGTTAAAATTTGGGTCCTCATTGAGAGCCCAAATATCAACCCAGGAACTTCATTTGGACAAACTTGAATCTCCCCCTTGGGATGCTGAATACCAAATATGAAAAATATCTGGCATTAAAAGAATGTACCTCACATTGCACCTAGTTAAAATTTCTGCCTTCTCCCAGGGACTTAATTTGAACAAACTAGTTTAAAGGATTTTTCTCATATTGCATTAAGTTAAACTTTGGACTCCCTCTGGGAGCCCAAACATGAATCGATGGACTTCATTTGAATCTGACTTCCATAAGGATCCTGTATACCAAATATCAAAAGATTCTGACTGGCGGATCTGATGACATTTTTTTAAAGACTGTTTCTCATATTACACTAAGTTTAACTTGGGGCTCCATAGGAAACCCAAATAAAAAAAACCTGGATCTTGATTTGAACAAACTTGAATCTCATCCTCCTAAGGATGTTGTATACCAAATATCAAAAGATTTTGATCGGTGGTTCTGGAAAAGACTATTTTTTAAATTGTTTAGGGGTGCTATTAGAGTGAGGCTCCTCATAGCAACTTTATCTGAACAAACTTGAATAGACACATGATGAGGAACAAATTTGGCTCAATTCCACACAATAGTTTATGTGAAGTTGATAATGTAAAGATCTTGTAATGTAAATGGTTCTATCATGCAAAGGATGGATGGTGGATGAGGGACAATGGACAGAAAGTGATCACTAAAGCTCCCCTTGAGGCTTAAGCTTTACTCAGGTGAGCTAAAAAATAAATCCATGTTTGCACTAACATCTGTTCATCCAGTGCAAAGGAGAAAATCCACCCATCCAAAAGATGAGTGGATGGGTCACTAGCTAAACCACTGTTCAACCAAACTGAAACAAAAAATAAATTATATCCTTGCAGTCCACGTTTCAACTAGACAGACATAAAAGTGAGGGGAGTCAATGGTGAATGAAATCACTGGATTACAAAGAGGAAACCAATGAAAATAATTACATGATTTGAATATTTAGCATTAAATCCTCATGTATTGGTGTGCAATAAATGAATGTGTGTTTGGAACTTAACTTGCCATTGTGAATATGTCAAAGCAACAACAAAAATAAACAAGAGGCCCCAAGGAGCCTGAAGTACTCATATGGCAAACACCCATTGATTCTTCATAAAACGATCCAAGAAGACTTTTAAAAATAACTATTTACTTACTGTTTAACTTTTTATTTTTCTTTCACCAATTGTGGCAGTGGTCTAACAGGGTATTTTTTTGTTTTTAAAAATTTGATTAGCAGTTTTTATTCCTGTCCTGGAAAACTGATTAGCATTGGGGACAAATTGATTAGCAGTTATAACTTATAAAGAGATTACTAAATTTCAGAAAAACACACATTTTCAATCTAATAGTTTTTTTATTCAATAACAAGAACAGAAATTTGATGAATTTGAACAAAAATATAAATTTTATAGTAAATTTCCTTTCTTATTATTCCTACCACAATTAATTGTTTACTACAGGCTTGTACTACAGTGGAAGACTCTAACTCGGATAAAATACCCTCTATTTTAATCTTTCCCAAGAGAGTTGGGAAAGAAAAGTGGAGTAAAAAACACCACGAAAAAATAAGCCAAAACTGGGTCGAGCGCCATTGGCGCACACTCAGTAGGGGACGCGCTTCCCTTAGCACAATTCCACGACTTCCATTAACCAGTGCGCAAGCAGTCATCAATTAATCATTCTTTTGAGTCTGCCAACATAGGAGTTATGTGGTTAGTGGAGAGGAAGGATTCTTACCTGAATAAGAAGACGGGAGGGCCTCCATGTAAACAATTGCGGTAGGTATAACAAGAAAGGAAATTTACTATAAAATTTATATTTCTTATCAACCTACCTTACAATTGTTTACTACAGGCTGAATAGGCAATAGGATGGAGGGAATCACATAACCAACCCACACATAACTCAATTGCACAGAGGAAGCGATCCCTAGTCCTTTCAAACCATAGCATCACAAACATCAGTAAAAGACAATGAGAGATAAGGCATATGGTGATGTGCGACGCACACAGACAGAAAGGGTAGTAACAGCACGGAGCTGGAACTGACCTTGTAAGAAGCTGAATGGCTGGGATAAACAACAGCCTGAGCAGAAGAAAGAGGGCCCGTAGAACAAAGGTCCTCTGCCTGCTCCTGCAACTGTCGCAGATAAATGGAGAAGGTAGCATTTCTCCAGTAGGCTGCCAGCACAACATCCGACAACATGACAGAGTTAGTATAAGCCCCGAGAGGTAGACAATGCATGCGCCTCGTGGCAGAAAAGCGATTGGTAATACAATCGCCAGTCGCTAGACGAGTGGAAGCTGCATGAATAGCAAGACAAATCCATCAAGAAATGGATTCAGGAGAGATCGTCTGTTGACCAGGAATAAGGGACAGAAAATCGAACATACCCTTCCAAATGAACAGAAGGAAGAGTCCCGATACTGATAGGAGGCAGAGTAGTTTCCGGTATCTGATTCTTGGCCAGAAAGGAGCAATCACTGGTAAACATAACACTGGTGGGAGAGCTCCAGAAAAAGGCTGTGTCAACCGAGAGGGAGTGAAGCTCACTAACCCATCTGGCTGAGGCAAAAGCCATCAGAAAAGCTGTCTTGTATGTGAGAAAACACATATCCACCTGGGATAAAGACTCGAATGGTGCCCCACAAGCAAAACAGCACCCAAGAAAAATTCCATTTTGGGTAAGCTGCAAAGTCCTTGGCCTTTTCAAGGAAAAGTGCAGAACAAGCTTGGAGAGGCATGGAGTAGTACCGATATGATGCTGTCCCACATACAAAAAGGTCTCCGAAGCATGGACCCGTCCCATTGATGGAAACAGGCTGGAGACCGCCAGAATCAAACATATACCAGAAACTCTGCAATCTGTGTTATCAAAGGAGTGACAGAAAAAACAGAGTGATCGGCACACCATCGACAGAAGACCTTCCGCGTAGCCACAGAGGCTAAACCAGTGGAGTGCCTCCTTGAAGAAGAAAAGCAACTCCACTTCACGTCTCGAAAAAACCACTACGGAGGAGACAGGACCTGACAAAAGACATGCACGAAGGCACAATGGAGTCGGGTCGACGTGAAACCTCCTCAGAAAACCTTGGCAAAGAAGGTCGCGATGTAGAGGGAGACGTGCCATAACCGCCGCTAACAGAGAGCAGAGCAGAGTGATCCACACCCACTGAGGCAACGGGTGCGATCAAAATGATTCGGCAACTGCAGGTTCGTATCTGGACTAGAACCGGAGGCAGAATGGGAACCGGCAGGAAGGCGTAGCCGACGAGACCGTTCCAAAGGAGGGACAGAGTGTCCACGGCGAAAGCCAGAGCATCTGGACATGAGAACACAAAAGTGTCCACCTGATGGTTCCAACGAGTCGCAAAGAGATCGATGTGGGGAAGACCCCAGAGATCGCAAAGAGACTGGAACACCGCCATGTGGAGCATCCACTCGGTGGAAAGAACCTGCCCCATCAGAACAGGGAGTCGGCTAGGATGTTCAGACGACCGGGAAAGTGATGAACCACCACCCTGTCATTGACATCCTGAGCGAGCAGTAGAAGATCCCGAACCAATTCGTACGTGGGAACACAGTGCATGCCACCCTGCTTCCGAAGGTAAACAACCACTGTCGAATTGTCAGACAATAGAAGGACCTGACAATTCGAAAGGCGGGGGATCCACTGCCGGAAACTCCGAAGAAAACCATGAAGAGTAGCTAGATCCTGGTCCCATGACTCAATCTGTCAGGGGAGACGGTGACGAGGAAGAGACTCCGGTAACTGAAGCACCAGATCCAGAGGATCGACATTCAGTCTCCAACGACTGAGCAGAAAGTGTTGGAGAGGTCAGACATGCAGCCAACCCAGAGGAATGAGATCCGTCACCAAACCGCAGAGACCGAGCATCCGGGGAAGACCCCGAGCTGTTGCGAACGTAGGCTGGGACAGAGTCAGGGCAAAAGGCTGAGAAAAGCACAGTCCTTGCCTGGGAAACCGCCACCGTATCCTAGCTGAGTACGGAAGCCCATCCCAGATGACAAAACAACGGAGAAGGGACCAGATCCGACTTCTTCCCACTGACTCTGAACCCTAGTGACGTGAGCAGGCTCAACAGTGTGACGACATCCGATTCCAGAAAGGCAGCATTGGAAAGCCTCTGGAGGATGTCAACTAGATATGCCGAAGAAGACACCCTGGACTGTGTGCGATGTAAGACTAAAACATGCGACATCAGACGGGTGAAGGCCCAAGGATCCAGGTCGAGGCCAAAGGGCATGGCCTTGAACTGGAAAACATCCTAGGGAATGGAGTGGTGAACTGACCTGAAAGCCTCCATGCTGAACTGAGGAGCAATGATAGACTGGGTCAGGAGACTCAGATCGATAACATGTCTGAGTCAGCCATCCTTCTTTGGCACCAAGAACAGGCGGGAATAAAATCCCACTGAAAGAATGTTCTTGATAACCTTGATCGCCCCCTTTGACAGGAGATTGCCTATCTCCATGATCAAAAGTTCCCAACATGTAACTTTGAAAGGGACTTGTGCTGGAAGAGGCACTCTTGACTGAGTGGGATGCCTCAACCTGGGACAAATTCGAGGTGACTACTGCTGACGCCTACTCTTACCCTGTGAGTGAGTAGAAGTGGCGGCAGGAGGATCAGCCCTTAGCTTCACAGAGGAAGCAGAAGGGTACTTTTGGACGGTCCCTGCCTCCAACAGAAGGCTGATCAAGCTGAAAAAGCAGCAGCTGATCTATGGAATGACATTGGGAGTCATCCCGGACCATCGCCACGGAACCATGGAATAGTAGCGGACCCGCCAATAGAGGCAGATCGAAGAGCAGCACACTGCCCCTCAAGAAGGGAACGGCATGTGTCCAGTACAGCATCCCTGCGAACTAATTCCAAGTTAGCCATGTTACAGGCATGTGTGTGAAAAGATGCATGAGCGCCTTACACAGCACACACAAAAAATCTGTTCGTCGTCAAACTTATCTGGGAGCAGATAAGCAGCAAAGCAGAGATCGAAGAGAGAAAGCATTCCAGCATCTCTCCCGATAAGCCCAACATGGACTCTAGAGTCTGCATATGAAAAATGGCCGGCTTGGGAGTTGGAGTCCCAATCCAAGACCGTCAAAGTCTGGCAGACTGACGGATTGGTGGAATCGTAGGAACAATAACACACCGGAGACAAAAAAGTGTCAACCCTGATGAAGAACGACGTCTTCATAGCCTCGGAACTCAGCTTGGAGTCCAAAGCTGTAAAAGCTTCAACCACCTGTACCGACAGGCACAGTGGAAGGTGCCCAGAAGCAGGTTGCTCCACAGGCTGTAGGCGTGCGACCGATGATCGCGGCTGGGCTGACACTGTCGGCTAGTTTGATGGTTTGAGATCTGGAAGGAACCCAAACACAAAGTCAAGAGCTGCCCCCAAGTCAGAAGACTGTTGGCTCTTGACGTCAGGTATGTCGGAATCATCCCATGAGTCAGAAGACACAGAGTCCATCATGGGCAAACCAGCTGACACATCCCATGGTGTAGGAACACCTCCCATGGTGTAGGCACACCAGGGGGGATCAGAAAGCGGCCTGTTTCCAATCCCGGGAGGCAGTGCCGCAGGGGCCGACCGGAAACCATTCATAGCCTCGCTGGAAGCAACGGAAAAGGCTCTTGGACAGAACCTAAGTGAGCAAGGAGAGGGCCTCCCTAAGCTCATTGACTGTGTCAGAATGGTTCGACATGGGAACGAACCAATAAAGTGGCTTCACTCCTGACCCATTTTACCAGCGAAGGGTCACGATCCTCAAATACACCCGATGCGGGGTGACGGGCTGCAGCCAAAACATCTGAAGGCAAATGTGTATTGGGGTATGACATACCCCGAGGATCTACAGAGCAGAAACTCAGGAGAGTCGCCACAGACCTCTGCGGGACAGAAGGTCCAGAGGCACAAAAAGCGTTGGTCTCGCAAAACTGGCCATGGGACCAGAGTGCGTGGATGGAAATGCCACAGAGCTCATGGTGACCCCACCATGAACATCAGAATCCAATGAGAAAAACTGAGGTACTCAACGGCTGAGAGACCACAGTAGAGGGTTCGGCCTGCAGCCCCTTCCAACTTCGCCAAGTTGAAGTCAGGGAAGGCTACACTACCAGACATCTATGCAGACCCCTGCAGGGATAAAACTGCTGTGCTCAACGGCGGAGAGGACACAACAGGGGGTTCGGTCAGCAGCCACTTCCAACTTCGCTGAGTTGAAGTCAGGGAAGGCTGAGGCCGATACCCCACGTCTACACTACCAGACACCTCTGCAGACCCCTGCAGGGATAAAACGGCTGTGCTCAACGGCTGAGAGGACACAGCAGGGGGTTCGGTCGAGAGCCACTTCCGACTTTGCCAAGTTGAAGTCAAGGAAGGCTGAGGCCGATACCCCATATCCACACTACAGACATCACTGCAGACCCCTGCAGGGATAAGTCGAGGCTGGCTAAAACAGTGACCAATGACATTGTAGACGGAACAGCAGTAGCAGCAGATACGACGGGAGCTGTTGAAACTGGCAGAAAAGGGGAGAGAGCAACCTAGCTCGGCCTCCAAAGGAGGAGTCATAACCCTAGTGACAGCCTCAGACGTTGACTGAAGAGGGCACATAGTCCCGGAACCAGGCATCTCTTCACCAGACATCCAACAGCTCCTGCAGTATTCACCAAGGTAAAAAACTGCACATCCCTCACGGAGAGGGTATAACTCTCACCCAACGTGGTCGTGTCAGGAGGCCCCAAAACGACAGCATTCCACCCCCCCCCCCACCCCGCAGGTGTGGGAGGAGCTGCACATCCCCCGCAGAGGGGGTATAACTCTCACCAGACATGGTTGTGTTGGGAGGCCCAGAAACGACAGCGTTTACCCCTCCCCCCACGGGTGTGGAAGTGTGCCATTGTTGACTAGAGAACTTGCTGCCTTAGGAAATTGGGGGTTAATGTTTTGCATTATTTTGTTGGCAAGTCAGATAAATTGACTGACTACCTTAAAAACTATGGTCCTTGCTGCCTTGAAGGGTTGTCAGCTGCAGCATGATTTCCGAAACTCGTAGTGAATTTGAATTGAGCCGAGGATCAGTTGTTGCACAAGGAAATCATTCAGCGTGAAGAGCTGACTTTGGAAGGTTTTGGTGAGCAATCAAATCAGTTCTCGACTAGACCTTCTGAGGGTAGGACATTCTTTTTATTGGGAAAGAATTTGCGGATGAGTGGGCTGGCCAAGTGGATTTCGAGTAATTTTGTGATTCTGTTGTGGGAGGATGACGGGAAGTTTCCTGATTCGCACCATTCGATAGTTGTGAAAGAGATAGTTGGGGAGTTCTTTTCACGATTTCGGGTGGTTGGAGACAGGGTAAGTCTCGTTGTTTTTTTTTTCTCACGACCTGATCCATGAAATATTCGGTGACATTCTCAGTTGCCGAATTTCGATTCGACATCTGCGAATTCTTCCTGTATCAGTTGATAATATTTGCTATTTTCGCCTTGGCTTAGCGATTGGTATGTTCCCGGGTGTATTGTTATTTATTTGATTTTCCGTGGTTGGGCTGCGGACAGTTGAAGTGGCCATAATCTCAGTTGACGAACTCTGGCTCGTCAACTGCGAGTTCTTTCTGCTGTCACCAGGGATTCTGGTCGAATTATTGGTCTGATATTGGAAATGCAGCCTGGCGAGTTACATTGGTAAATATTTGGTGACATTCTCAGTTGCAGAATTTCGATTTGGCATCTGCGAGTTCTTTCCTTATCAGTTGATAGTATTTGCTATTTTTGCCTTGGCTTAGCGATTGGTATGTTCCTGAGTGTATTGTTATTTATTTGATTTTCTTTGGTTGGACTACGGAGGGTTGAAGTGGCTATAATATTATAAGTGAGAGAATTATCAGTCGACGAACTCTGGCTCGTCGGCTGCAAATTCTTTCTGTTATCACCCGGAATTCTTGTTGGAATATTGGCCTGGTGTTAAAAATGCAGCCTGGTTAAATTCACTGCTAAAGTTATATAAAAATTGTGGCTTACGAATTGCGATTACCCAGTGGTGTGTAATATAATATGCATTATTGTGGACTCTCAAAATTCATATCTTTTGAGAATGCATGATGCGGATACATTGAAGGAAGACCTAAGTTGTCAGTACAAATTATAATAGAATTTCTTGGCAACAAGCTTATGTTTGTTGCCTGGAAATTCTTATTTATTAGATTAAATTCCTTCATAAGTGTATTCAGTGGATATTTGGCTGATGCCCTGGCATCGATGATTTTCAATAAAGTATATATTTGCAGCTATTAAAGATTAATTGTTGTGTATGTTGTCCCAGACCCTACAGAAATAACGCTTGTGGTTACCGGGTTGTCCAATCCTGCCTCTTGTGAGCATCATCTTGAACTTCATGGGGTTCCGACCAGCCCACCAAACTGCGATCCACCATCCTTTTGTATTAAGCCTGGTCGGAAATATTTGTGTATATTTATTTTATTGGAAATATTTCAATCGCCCGGTGTGATGTGATTCCTTGAATCGCACCACAGCGGATGATTGGGCTATTCTGCTCACTATAATAATCTTTTTCAAAACTTAATGTTGGGCTGAGGTGGGGATTCGTCACAGAAGGAACAACCGCGAGAACGCATCAAAAGCGACAGCAAAAGGCATTGCCCTAAAGGAACCGAACTGGACATAACAGAGGTGAGAGTAGTAAAAGAAAAAGGTGAACTCAACAGATACAGAAAGTAGAAGAACACCCCCAACTACGATAGAAAGGTGGCAGAAAAAAGAACCGGTGGGTACACAATAGAACCCAGACGGCTGACAGGGACCTAAAAAACAGAAATTCAGCCCTCAACAGAGTGAAGAAATCCTGTCCATACAATCCCTCATTGACACCTAACTCCAATAATAATATTAAAATTAATCAACCGAAAAATTTTATGTCCGAACCATGTTGAAACGATGTCAAAAATCAGTGCGAAATCAGAATATATAAATGAAATTCAATGAAAATGTGGTTGAAAATATTAACGAGAATATATAAAACACAGTCCTGTTATTATACGATCTTCAGATACATAATTCCAGTCACAGGAAAACCATTATCGACGAGTTGAATTATCACTGTTTCGTAATGCAAAATGGAGACACATCCTCCACGTGTCTCGGACAAAAAAAGAATGCTTAATTGATGACTGCTTGCACACTGGTTAACGGAAGTCGTGGAATTGTACTAAGGGAAGAGCGTCCCCTACTGGGTATGGCGCTCGACCCAGTTTTGGCTTATTTTTTCGTGGTGTTTTTTACACCACTTTTCTTTCCCAACTCTCTTGGGAAAGATTAAAATAGAGAGTATTTTATCCGAGTTAGGGTCTTCCACTGTAGTGCAAGCCTGTAGTAAACAGTTGTAAGGTTGGTTGATAAGAAATCAACCATATCAAATCGAATAAGAGTTCAAGCTGAACTTCAGCCAGTTCAGGCTTAGATGGTCAATATCAGTGTCATCTGATATTATTTAATGCTTTCAGGAGGTATACATGCGGGTGGTACATGCGGTGACATGGGTCCCTTTTCCTGCATTGGGGAAAAGACAACTTTTTCCCAATTTCAACATCAGGTCCCCCCACCAATTTCTTTTACACACAGCAATGACTGCATAGTCACTCATGGCTAAGCTCATACTCTTGATTAAGATCATCACTAATTTTACAAATGTGAGTTACCAAGTGGCCCCTCTGAGTCTAAATGCACCCTCCAACTTTTCAGTTTTAGAATAAAGACTATTTTAGTCACAGGTACTGGTAATTATGACAAAAAGAGGTAAGTAGTCATCTGATGATCATGACAACTAACCTTACCAAATACATAAAAAGCTTGAGTACCCTGGTCCCATGGGCTGGCAATGAAAAAATAAATACATCAGTGAGTGATCGAGACATGCTCTTTCAGTTCATGATCCGACTTCCACTCTGCAGTTTTTAAATCGATCCATCCAACAGAAAAAGGTTGTGGAAGATGATAATAAAGAATGACTGGTGCATATCAAGGAAGCTAATTTAGAGGCACCAACATCGTTGAAAACACTATTCACTAATGGAAAATAGTTGTTAAATTTATCATTTCGCATGACCAATGGTGATAATTGGTGTATTATGCTGTTTATCTGCAGTTTTACCATTTTTCAATTGGAATGTTAGATGAGCACAAGACAAAAATGTTGAATTCCACCATGCAAACCAAGTTTTGGTGACTGGATTGCTCCTGGGAGATCTTGCTTCAAAAACAGCAATTCAAAACCGAACAAAAATACCCTGTCTAAGAGAACAAGCACTGCCAAACATCTCAGATGTCCCAAAAGAAAACTGCATTATTACAAATACTGCATGTGAACAGAATATTAGCAATTTCCAATAAATACAGAGAATTAAAGCTGAACAGGTTAAATGAGTGAAGGCCAAATTGTCAGGTCCATGTGCTGAACAAACTTGTAAGAATGCTATACATATGTACCAAATATTAAAAGATTCTGGCTGGTGGATCTAAAGATGATTTAACAAGTGCACTGCCAGGCGCTGGATCAATATACGGCCGCCTATGAAGAAACTGAGATTGTGAAGAAATTTTTAGTTGAACAAAAGGTCAATAATTCCTTCAAAAATTCCTGTACATTCCTGGCTTATGACCCATTAAAGTTGAATATATTGTTTTCAAGTTATTGGGTGGAGAATCAAAAGTCACCAAAACTCCCAGATGGTTGCCATGATGGCCATATTGGACATGCCAGAATGCTGGTATCGAAAGGAACCATCCTCTAGTCATGACTAATCAACCATAGAAAAAACAGTATCTGTTGGATGTATTGTTTTCAAGTTATAGCATGGACAAATAAAAGTTAACAGACGGATGGCTGGACAGATGGATGGATGGACATTGATGCTGGTTATTGAAAGGAACCATCCTCTAGTCATAACTAATCAACCATTAAAAAAAACAGTATCTGTTGGATGTATTGTTTTCAAGTTATCACGTGGGCAAACAAAAGTTAACGGATGAATGGACGGACAGACAGACAAATGGATGGACGGACAGACAATGATGCTGGTTATCGAAAGGAACCATCCTCTAGTTATGACTAATCAACCATAAAAAACATTATCTATTGGATTATCAAATGGACAATCAAAAGTCCCTAAAAATCCAAGATGACTGCCATCTTGGATATGCCAGAATGCTGGTTATCGAAAGGAACCATCCTCTAGTCATGATTAATCAACCATAAAAAAGCAGCATCTGTTGGATCTATAGTTTTCAAGTTATCGCGTGAACAATCAAAAGTCCCTGAAAATCTAAGATGGCTGCCGTGGTGGCCATATTGGATATTCCAGAATGTTGGTTATCGAAAGGAACCATCCTCTAGTCATGACTAATCAACTATAAAAAAAATAGTATCTGTTGGATGTATTGTTTTCAAGTTATCGTGTGGACAAACAAAAGCTAACAGATGGACGGACAGATGGATGGATGGACATTGCCCTACCATAATACGGCCCGCTCATATGAGCGGCCGTTATAAAAAGAATTTTCCTCATATTATACTACATTAAAATCTGGGCTCCAATAAGGAGTCCACGTAGAAACTTAGTGACTTCATTTGAACAAACTTGAATTTGCCCCTCCCACCTGCCCCCCCCCCCCCCCCCCCTCCCAGTATGTTGACCAAATATCATAAGAATATGACTAGCAGATCTGAATAAGATTTCTAAACAATTTTCCTCATATTGCACTTTTCTCAATTTGCAATAAATTAAAATTTGGACCCAAATATGAACCCAGGGACTGGGTTTGAACACAAATCTGATGTCCATAAAAATGATGAATAGCAAATATCAAAAGATTCTGTATGATGGATCTGAAGTAGATCATTAAAGAATATTTTTCTTATTGCACTAAGTTAAAATGCAGGCTCCCACATGGATCTCAAGTATTAACTCAGGGACTTGATTTGAACAAATTTGAATCTGCGCCTCATAAGAATTCTGTACACCAACTATCAAAAGATTATGACTGATGGATCTGAAGAAGATTTTAACCCTTTACCCAATGTAACGACCAAAACCGGCCAGTGCTATTCTAAAAATCGCCAATTAATTTTCATTATTTTTTCATTTATTGTCTCAAAAACATAGGTTATGAGTGAGCTCGTTCCAATGAGGGGTCATAACCTATGTTTTTGAGAAAAAAATGAAAAAAATTACTTATCCAAGACAATTTTTTGCAAGTGTTGTCTGCTTTTCATGTTAGGTAAAGGGCTAAAGAACATTCCTTGTATTGCACCAAGTTATGAATGCAGGGATTTGATTTGAACAAACTTGAATCGGACCCCCATGAGTATGTTGTATACCAAATCTCAAAGATACTAACTAATGCAGGGCTTATATTTCACCTAACTTTGGGAGAATTCATTTGGATTCTCTCAAAAATGATTTGAAAATCATCCTGGGTATGCATTAGCTTGATGTTTGCTCAGCACTCTGTAGAAGCAATTTTTTATATAAATTTGTTTGGTAGCAATTTATTGGAGAGTGCCTATGGGCACTCTCCAATAAATTATAACAAAACAATTATTTATGAACAAAATCTTGCTAAACTAAGGGTACTCTTGCCTGTAGTATGGTATCTTTGAAATTAAATACACGTTTCAAATCGCCTTTGAAAAATAATAATTTTGCACTCAACCAGTTAAAAAATTAATATGCCAAAGTATGCCTGCTATGCCATGGTGCTAATTGGGAAGAAGTGATTTTTTAACATGTTTTAACCAAAATTAAAAGAAAAAAAACTCATAAAACATAGTATATGAAAAGAAACGTTTACTTGAAAGTAGTTATTGTTATCTGAACAGCCCAGAATTTGTGTTTTGAAAACTTCCTCCCGATTTGTGTCCTTCAAATTTGCCATTGTCTTGGTTTGGTGTCACTAAAACCTGAAATATCAAAATTATACTTTTTGTGACTTGGGTTTAATGTGATACATCAGGTGTCAGCGGGAATTTATATTCAATGTCAATGAAGTTGTTGAAGTATGCAATGAAACAGGATTTGAATGCCAAATTTTACAAACTTGTCAGTTGAACAGTTGGCAAATTGAAAAACGTTAACTTCTGCATCACAACGAATTTACAAATGTTAATTTAAATGGGGGTTGGAGAGGCAGCCTATGCTTTTAAGCCATATTGGGGCTTCCATTTTCTTGTGATCCACAAGAGTAGATAACATGTTATTATGTGTTAGCTTTAGTCGCAAAGCATCATATTTACTCTTTGTTTTTGTTAACCATTTAAGCCTTTACCTAATAATCAGCCACATCCACCTGCATAATTTACAAATTAAGCAGAAGAAAGAATCATTTTTCAAAGAAATTTCAACAAAACCATATCACATAACCCCTCATTTGAATGAGCTCATTAAGTTTTTTCCAATGAGGAGTCACATGATATGGTTTTGATGTTTGGGGGGAAAATTTTTTTTAAAATAATATTTAAAATTATAAATTATGATATCGTCTGCATTGGGAAAAGGGTTAATATAACAATAACAACAGTTTGGAGGGAGTTGTAGTTTATTAATGGCCCAAGAGGAATAAATAACAGCTCGAGGGTTTATCAAGGGCCATTAATAAACCAGGATGCCAAACAAAATCATGTTATTACTATTATTACCATCAAGCCAGAAAATAAGCAGACTGTCATCTGCAAAATGAGGTCCTCAGAGGGTGAATTTAGTGATGGTACCCTGCATAGCAGGGTAGCATCACTAAATTTACCCTCTGTGAACCTCAGTCTGAACCAGATTCTCAAAACTAAACATAAAGAGGTACCCAGATGATAAATTGACCCACTGTATGGGATAGCATCATCAAATTCACCCTCTGGGGACCTCATTCTGCAAATGTCAGACTGCTTATTTTCAGGCCCGATTACCATGACCGATTGACCGGAAGCAGTCTGCAGGCTGTTAATGAATTTCGTTTTCAATAACGCCTGCCCCTTGCTTCCAGTTGAGTTTTATCGCCCTGGTAAACTACATTAATGTGTACTAGAGAATTCCTGCTAAAGTGGTAATTATAAAAGATAAAAATAGAAATCAAGAACTACTCTACAAAATGGCAATGTCAGTAATTCAGACAGGGTAATGTATACCACTAAATCTGGAATCTTCTTTGTTTTCAAGGGGGCATATACACCATAAGACTTTCTTCAAAATAGTGGCATACACCCAAAAGATGGTAATTTTCAACTATCAGATCATGAAGTTTCATATTTTCTGAGAAACTATTGTTTTTTATTTAAAGATGAGCCACAGATGAATCTCAAAGATCCCTATGTGTAGCCAACATGTTGTACATGTATATTAAACAAGAGGCCTCTCAGCGTAGACAGTTCCACTCGGGGTCACTGCTTTTAGGGTAAGCTAAATACAAGACATGTATCTAAGTATTACTGGTTGTGACCTTAATCTTCATGATATGACAATTAGTCATGGTCATGACACAATGCTAGGTTATGGGTAACAATTGTGTGAAGTATGAACAAGATCTGTCACATAGATTCAATTATACAGACCAGACATGGGCTGTATAATATCAAAGTTTTGCTGACTGTGGCCTTGGCCTTGATGACATGACCTTGGATCAAGGTCATGACACACCTTTGAATCATGAGCAATAATTGTACCAAGTATGAATAGATCTGTCAATCATACCAAGTAATATGAACCGGACAAGAGCTGTATAATATCAAAGTTTTGCTGTCTGTGCCCTTGACCTTGATGATATGACCTTTGATCAAAGTCACGACACACCTTTGAGTCATGAGCATTAATTTCATCAAGTATGAACAAGATCTGTCAATCAGATCAAATTATATGGACCGGACAAAAATGTTGGTAAAATATCAAAGTTTTCTTGACTGTTACCTGATCTATAGGGGCCAGTGACTTTCACCTTGTGGGTACAGACCCAGAGATGAAAGTACCCAGAGACAAAAATCTTTGATCAGGAGCCAAAGGCTTTTGCTTAATGCCAAAGGCTCTTGCTTAATGCCAAAGGCAGAATCTGAGAGGAACCACGGGTGATTGTTCGTCATATGTGCAGGAATCTATGTGTGTTAAGGCAAAAATTGAAGCCTACCTTCATTGAAAATCCCTATCTCTGAACACTTTACGTACAAAACCTATAACAAAAATCCCTGAATTCAGTCAAATCCCTGAAAACTTTCATCCCTGTACAGACCTCATTATGACTACAAAGTTTTGTTAAAAATATTTAGTGGTCAAGAAATTATTCAATCTGTTATTTTAAATAGTTCATTAATTCATGCAGGGATTGCAGGAGCTGGGATTTTTACCTCCATAATTTGTAAACTTGCCAAATTTGAACTGTAAAATTGTCAAAATGTCCTTCATGTCACTGGTCACATTCTCACCACTCTTTGACTTGAACACGTTTGCCACCACTAGCTAGTGACTTCCTAAGAATCCTGGCCCCACAGCACAATCCAATCACACCAGAGCTCTGAAATTCCTGACTCCAGGCTCGATTAGATCAAATATCTATTGTAAAATGGAAATATCACAAATTCATCAAATTTGCTTTATAGTTTGTGGAATAAGCATTATGGGGACCACAACATTTGACTTTTTGTGTGGGTTGAACGTTCACTCTGAACAGGGGTGGATTGTATTAAACCTTTACCAAATGATTCGGACATATCCACCGGTGTAATTTACAAACTAAGTTGAAAAAAAGTTGTTGTTTTAAATTTCAACAAAACCAAATCATGTGTCCCCGTCATTCAATTTGAAACGATTTTGTTGAGCTTATTCCAATGTGGGTTACCTATATGATATAGTTTTGTTGGAGTGTTTTAAAATAAAAGTGATTAAAACAACACATTTTGATATTGTGTTCCTATTCATTCGGTGAACCAAAGGGTTGATAATGCAGTCTCCATAATTATGATTTATGTATGTGAATAGTTCAGTCAAGATGATTCACCAATTTCATAAAGAATGTTAATTTGTGGTGTTTCGTAGAAATCTTCCAATAATTTCACCAGAAAAATGTAGGGGTATTAAGGGAACAAACTCTTTGTGAGCATTGAAAACTTGAAAGCCATTTTGAATTAGCTTACTGAGTTACTCCCCGTGAATGCGCGATACACTGCTGGTCGAGTTTTTTAAAAATACATTTTGAGAGCTTGTCACGTCTTGAAGAAAATAAAACGAAATTGTCTTAGCAGTTCGGAAGGCAAAACGTGTTATCTGACAAGAGGTCAAAATACATCGCGAGAGAATAGTCCGAGTAAGCACCTTCATCACGATGGAATGGGACACACTGAAAAAGTGTTGCCTGAGCTGAGGGAAAATGTTCAGCTGGAAAATAAACTTTCGTTTTCTCTGTTGTTTGTCGTTCAATTTGAGCAGTTTTTGATGACCAAATGAGTCAGGACAAGTTTAAATTTATTTTTTGTAAAATATGCGATAAAATATCTCTGAGAGACGCTAAAGAGCAAGAGAATCCAATGGATTTTGCGTGCCGAAGGCGCGCAGGGACGTTTTGAGGCAAGTCCCGTTCCCCCCCTCCCCCCCCACCCCCCCCCCCCTCCCCAGCAACTGTATAACATTTCGTTTTGTTTTTCCTTATGTCTAGGCGTGGTAAAGGGGCTGTGGCATTCAGTTAGCGGCATTTGGGTTTTGTTGGTATTCCTTTTCTGTTTAGGAGGAGGAGGTGCTGTCTTCTCTTTCGTGAAGCGGTGGAAGTTTTGGTCCCTGATCTTTTGAGCTTCGAATTCTTTTTCGGTGAATTTATCCAGTGTTAGTTTCTTGGCAGAATCATCTGTGTGGTCTTTCACGCATTGGGTGTATTTTTCCTTGGCACCGATGAAATCTAACTTCAGGTTGCCGTAGGTGGCAGTCTGATCAAGGAATTCGACGAATTCGTCGTCTCGTACGTGTGTGTTGTTTTCTTCTTCTTTGTGGCTTGATTGATCGGAGCTGATAGGAGATCCAGGTTCGGTATAGGCGGCCTCCGTCCCCCTTCTCCGGTAAAGGGGTGGTGGTTGGCGTGGGAGGGGAGAAAGGTGGTGATTTGATGGTTGTCTCCCTCTCATTCTCCTGTTTCTCTGTCTCAACCCGTCTCATATCAAGCCAAGCCTCCACTGAGGCGCCGGGGATCCCTGCGCTTGATGGACGGACTCTTCCTTTTCTTCCTCTTCTCTGTTGGTCCAGCTTCCCTCGGGTGAGGACCAGAGTGAGAGCGGGTCCGCTCACCAAAGGTACTACCTCTCCACGAGGGTGGTGGGGTGATGTCATCTGTCTCGATCTCCAATGTCAGGTGGACGCACTTGCCTTTCATCCGGAGAGTCCAGGTGAGAGGTCAAGAGACGCCCAGAGTCGCTGAAGTGATGAATGAAAAGTTTCAGCGGGCCGAAGGCGCGCAGAGACGATGTGGGATTGAAATCCCTTGCGACCCAAATAACTTTATTTGTTTATGAATCCACGAGAGTTGGAAGCGAGGGCCAATATATTTATTTACTGGTGTTTCTGCACAATGGCTAATCATGACCGCGACAGTTTTACGAGTGGGGGAAGCCGGAGTACCCGGAGAGAACCACCGAGCAACGGCGAGCAACTGTCAGCTCCCCAACATACGAACTCCACACAAACAGGGTTAGCATTGGTTGAAGACAGGTGCTCCATCGACGTGCAGTACGCCTTAGTACTCAACGTCACCGTGCCCCTACGTAGGCAATGGAGGGGGGGGGGGGGGGAGTGAAGGGTCTTGCCCAAGGACACAACGCGGTTGCCGCAGGCGGGATTCAAACCGAGGACCTCTCGGCTTGCAGCCTGCACCTCTACCTACTGAGCCCCCCCCCCCCCCCCCGCGAAGACCAATACTCTTATTGGAGTGGGGTCCTACTAAACACCGAGGATACCGAGGCAGTGGCATAGCCAGCAAAAAAGCACGTGGAGGGGGGTGGGGGGGGGGGGGGCAAACTCGCACAGCCTGCCTTAGAGCCGTTTTAATATGGGGTGAGATCTCCTTGAATTTGTAACTAGTGGTGTGTGTGGGGGGGGGGGGAGGTTTTCAGATTTTTGCGTCCCTAAAATTTGAGCAAGAGGGAAATAAATGTGTCCGATATGGGGCCGCCAAGGGTCATCGGTACCACGGGCCGACCACCGTTCTGCCCGTGGTTGAAAAATTTTGAATTCCAGGGTTCAAAAACCCCCATCTCCTTGCACCTGAGCGGATATTTTGAGGTTTTTCATGTACAGATGACTGTCTACCTTTTCACCGACACGGCAATCCGATGGAAAATAACAGTTTATTGTTAGCGTATAGAGCATGTATATACTCTAAATTATGTAAAAATTAGCAACAAAACAATTTTAAACTATTCAAGCCTATGGTGATACTGTGATAGGGTTTGTCAGCTCCGTCTGAGTGTAATCTTTGATGTTGAGTTATTGATTGTCAATTTGCTTTGAGGTGATATCCTCTTTTTCATATGCACTATCTTCAGAGGCAAATCACCTCTCCTTGTCATTTGAGGTACACAGCATCGGCCAACAACGGGTCAGTTTTCGATGCTGCAAGGAGGGAGAAATTTAAATTTTATAGTAAATTTCCTTTCTTATTATACCTACCACAATTGTTTACTACAGGCTTCCACTACAGTGGAAGGCCTTAACTCGGAAAATATACTCTCTACTTTAATCTTTCCCAAGCGATTTAGGAAAGAAAAATGGTGCAAAAACACCAAGAAAAAATAAGCCAAAACTGGGTCGAGTGCTTCCGGCGCAGACCCAGTAGGGGACGCTCTTCTTCAAGTACAACTCCACGACTTCCGTTGCCAGTGCGCATACACGTCGCTAAAGACTCATTCTTGTGAATCCGCCAACGTTAGAGTTATGTGATCAGCGGAGAGGTTGGATTCTTACCCGAATAAGAAGACGAGAGGGCCCCCCATGTAAACAATTGTGGTAGGTATAACTTGATAAGAAAGGAAATTTACTTTGAAATTTAAATTTCTTATCAACCTACCTTACAATTTTTAACTACAGTCTGGAGGGAATCACATAACCAACCCCCACATAACTCAGTTGCACTGGAACCGTGGATAGAGGAAGGGGTCCCCAGGCCTATCAAACCATAGCCACACAAACATTAGTAAAATACAATGAGAGATGAGGCGTAAGGTTCTGTGCGACGCACAGACAGAAAAGGACAGTAACAGCACAGAGCGGGAACTGACCTTGAGACTAGCCTAATGGCTAGAGCAAACAACAACCTGAGCAGAAGAAAGAGGGCCCAGAGCAAAAAGGTCCTCCGACTGCTCCTGCAACTGACGCAGATAGAAGGTGGAGAAAGTAGAAGCATTTCTCCAGTAGGCTGCCTGCATAACATCCGACAACTTGACGGAGTTAAAATAAGCCCAAGAGGTGGACAATGCACGCACCTCGTGGGCAGAAATACGATTGGTAATACAATCGCCAGTCGCTAGACGAGCGTAAGCCGCGCGAATAGCAAGACAAATCCACCGAGAAATGGATTGAGGTGAGATCTTCGGTCGACCACGAAAAAGAGACAGAAAAAATCGTTTCCTGCCTTTCCTAATGAACTGCGTCCGAATGAGATAAATGCGAATTGCATGCGCCGGACAGAGCAAAGGGCGGTTACCATGAACAGAAGGAAGAGCCCTGATACAGATAGGAGGTGTTGTAGTTTCTGGTATCTGATTCTTGGCCAGAAAGGAGCAATCAGTGGTAAACGTAACACTGTTGGGACAGCTCCTGAAAAAGGCCGGGTCAACCGAGAGGGCGTGAAGCTCACTAACCCGTCTGGCTGAAGCAAAGGCCATCAGAAAAGCCGTCTTGTATGTGAGAAAACGCATATCCACCTGGGATAAAGGTTCGAACGCCCCCCCCCCCCCCCTTCCAAGCAAAGCAACACCCAAGAAAGATTCCATCTTGGGGTAAGCTGCAAAGTCCCAGGCCTTTTCAAGGAAAAGTGCCGAACAAGCTTGGAGAGGAATGGATTAGTGCCGATACGACGTTTCCCCACATACGAAAAGGTCTCCGAAAGCATGGACCTGTACCCCTTTGTTGGTAACAGGCTGGAGACCACGAGAATCAAACAGATATACCAGAAACTCCACAATCTGTGATATCGAAGGATTGGCACAATCAACAGAGTGATCGGCACACCATCGACAGAAGACCTTCCACTTAGCCGCATAGGCTAAACCAGTGGAGTGCCTCCTTGAAGAAGAAATGCACTCCACTGTTCGTCTCGAAAAACCTCTACGGAGGAAACAGGATCTGACAAAAGATATGCGTGAAGGCATAATGAAGTCGGGTCGACGTGAAACCTCCCCGGGTGACCTTGGCAAAGAAGGTCGCGACGTAGAGGGAGACGTGCCGGAACCGCCCCCGCAGAGAGCGGAGCTGATTGATCCACACGCGCTGAGGCGACAGGGGAGCGATCAGAATGATTCGACAACTGCAGGTTCGAATCTTGGCTAGAACCTGAGGCAGAATCGGAACCGGCGGGAAGGCGTAGCCGATTAGACCGTTCCAATCGAGTGACAGAGCGTCCATGGCAAAAGCCAGAGGATCTGGACACGGGTACACGAAAGTGTCCACCTGATGGTTCCAACGTGTCGCAAAGAGATCGATGTGGGGACGACCCCAGAGATCGCAAAGCGACTGGAACACTGCCCCGTGGAGCATCCACTCGGTGGAAATGACCCTGCCTCATCGGGACAGGGAGTAGGCTAGGACGTTCAGACGACCGGGAATGTGACGAACCAACACCCCGGCGTTGACATTCTGAGCGAGCAGTAGAAGATCCCGAGCCAATTCGTACATGGGAACCGAGAGCGTGCCGCCCTGGTTCCGAATGTAAGCAACCACTGTCAAATTGCCGGACAACAGAAGTACCTGGCGATTCGAAATGTGAGGGATCCACTGCCGGAAACTCAGAAGAGCAAGAAGCTCCTTCTGGTTGATGTGCAGAGCTATCTGATCCTGTTCCCACGCCATGTGAAGGGAAAGACCTAGAGGATCCAACGTCGCACCCCATCCGAAATCGCTGGCATCTGCTGTCAGAACACGATCGGACGTGGGTAAGTCCAACGGAACTCCCTGCGTAATCCACTGAACATCCGTCCAGGGGGAGAAGGTGAGGATGAATAGAGTCTGGTAACTGAAGCACCAGATCCAGAGGATCGACATTCGGTCTCCATCGACTGAGCAGAAAGTGTTGGGAGAGGTCTGACATGCAGCCGACCTAGAGGAATGAGATCCGTCACCGAACCACAGAGACCGAGCAGCCGGAGAATATTCCGGGCTGACGTGGACTGGGACAGAGTCAGAGCAAAAGCTGATAGAATCACAGCCCTTGACCGGGGAATCGCTACCGTATTGAATTAAGTACGGAAGTCCATCCCCAGATGACAAAACGACTGAGAAGGGACCAGGTCCGACTTCTCCCCGTTGACTCTGAACCCTAGCGACGTGAGCAGGCTCAACAGTGTGTCACATCCGACTCCAGAAAGGTATCACATGCGACAGCAGTCGGGTGAAGGCCCAAGGAGCCAGGTTGAGGCCGAAAGGCATGGCCTTGAACGGGTAAACTCGCCCCAGAAAAGCGAACCTGAGATACTTTCGCGATGTCCGATGAATCGGAACGTGGAAGTAAGCGCCACGCAGGTCGATGCTGGAACCGAAACCTCCCTGGTGAATGGAACGGCGAACCGACCTGAAAGTCTCCATGCTGAACTTGGGAGCAGTGATAGGCTGGTTCAGGATACTCAAATCGATAACCGGTCGGAGTCGGCCGTCCTTCTTCGGCACCTAGAACAGGCGTGAATAAAACCCCACTGACTGAATGATCTTGACGACCTCGATCGCCCCCTTTGCCAGGAGATTGTCTATCTCCGTGGACAAAAGCTCCCGACGTGAAACGTCTGAAGGAACTGGAGTTGGAAGAGGCACTCTTGACACAAGTGCAGTGGGGTGCCTCCGGAAGGATATTCGCAGCACGGACCGAACAACATCTAACACACAAGGATCGGATGTGATGGTGGCCCAATGGTCTGCGAATTCTGATATCCTTCCTCCAACCTGGGACGAATCAAGGTGAGGACCTTCATTTCGAGGCCCGCGAGAGGAGAAACCACCTCCTCTGCTAAATGAAGAATCCTGAGTCTTCCCTCTAGCCTGACGACGCTTATACCCTTACCCCATGAGTAATAAGTAGAAGCGGTGGCAGGGGGATCAGCCCTTTGCTTCGCACCGGAAGTAGAAGGGTACTTGTTAGGCTTAGAACGGCCCCTGCCTCCAAGAGAAGGCTGATCAAGCCGCAACATAGCAGACGAAAAAAGAATGAGTCTTTAGCGACGTGTATGCGCACTGGCAACGGAAGTCGCGGAGTTGTACTTGGAGAAGAGCGTCCCCTACTGGGTCTGCGCCGGTAGCACTCGACCCAGTTTTTGGTTTATTTTTGCTTTGTGCTTTTGCATCATTTTTCTTTCGCAAATCGCTTGGGAAAGATCAAAATAGACAGTATATTTTCCGAGTAGGGACGTCCACTGTAGTGCAAGCCTGTAGTCAACAAATGTAAGGTAGGTTGATAAGAAAATCTTCTTGCGCATTTATTAAAGAGCCTCATTCCACGCTGACATCGACTGACGGACAATTAACTAATCCAAAAATTGCAAATGTGGCAAAAAACACCTTATTTTTTCATGAGTGAAGAACTCGAAAATGAATGGTGTCATTTGCACTAAATGCCAACATCTGGCATAAGTAACGGTATGATAAGGTCCTAGGGCCATGTGAAGTGGAACACTAACAGGGCAAATATGCATACTGTCCCCACCACCAAAAAAAAACAACAAAACTAGAGGCTCTACAGAGCCTGTAATCGCTCACCTGGAACTACATATAAAAATGTGATTTACCATAGGCTTTCCATGGTAACTATGAGCTGCAATTGTGGTCATGTTTGCAACATCACATCAACATTACATGAGGATCATTGGTAGAAGGTGTCCCAGTCTTCAATGACGTGAAGTTTCAAAACATTTGAATCCACCAAACAGAATCATAGAATGTCTCTGGTGGCCATATTTTCCAGCCAACAGGAACAAAAAGAGGATCGTTTGTAGAGGGCCTCGTATAGACCATTCTTGCCAAGTTTTTGGTTCACGTCGGCTCAGGAGTTCCAGAGAGAAAATGAAAACGTGATTTCCCATAGTGGTTTTCTATAGTAACTATAAACCGCAATTGTGGCCATGTTTGCAAAACGATCAACATTAAATGAGAATTTTTGGTAGAGGGTGTCCCAGCCATCAACCATGCAGAATTTCAAAACATTTGGTCCTGTGGTTTCAGAGGAGAAGAGTTTTCAAAATTGACCAATCAGAATCAAAGAATGCTTCTGGCGGGCACGTTTTTCACCCAACAGGAATAAAATGAGTAACAGTTGTGGAGAACCTCTCATAGACCATACCTGCCAAGTCTGGTTCACATTGGCTTAGTACTTTCAGTGAAGATGATGAAAATGTGATTTTCCTATAGGGTTTCTATAGTAACTGTAAGCCACAAATGCAGCCATAACTGCAACCTGATGAAGATCAAATGAGGATCGTTGGTAGATGGGGTTACAGTTATCAGTATCAAATTACTTTAAAACCATTTGGCCTTGTGGTTTCAAAGAGGATTTTCTTGAAAATGCACACACTTATATGAATTCTGTTTCAACAAAAAAAATCAGTAAAAAAGGGTTAAAATATTTTGAAAATTAATTTTTTCAGACAGTATTCTCTTTCAAAATAGTTTTTGGATAGGTAAAGGGTTACAGGAAACACATTTTCTCCAATTTTTGTCAGATCTCAAAAGATAAATATAATTACTGTCATCCAAGCTGACATGATGTGAACAGAATGTAAACAAACTTCCATTCTTTTCACAAACATCTGTCATAAGTCATTGCTGTGTTTCTGGTAAGTAAGAGAGACTAGATAATTACTTTACCGTTGAAGCTGTTTTACAGTACAAGTCAAAATAAGTTAGGTTAATCCTATAAATTATGTATCTTTCTCTTCCTACACTGATAAGATCAGAAGCTGACACCATTTTCTGATAGCTTTCCAGAAAATGTCAGATTCTGATCTTGTCAGGGCAGGAGCAGAAGTTCACTTAGTTTATTGTAGTTATGCAAGAAATTATTTTGACTTGTACTGTATACACAATATTTTGGGTTTTTTTTTCCCAGTTCTCAGTGGAGAAAAAACTGGAACCAACCCTTACCAGATTCTCTCAAGTATTTTGCTGGCAGTACTGATCTTCATGCAGACAGGAGAGGCCTTGGGTTAAGCGTTAGAATACAGCCTCTGGTGGCCACATATTTCCATCCTCTCATAAACCATTCCTGCGAAATTTGGTTCACGTCGGCTCAGTAGTTCCAGAAAAGAAGATGAAAATGTGATTTCCCATAGGGTTTCTCTAGTAACTATAAGCCGCAATTGTGGCCATGTTTACAACCTGATCAACATTAAATGAGGATCTTTGGTAGAGGGGGTTCCAGTCATTACTTATGTGAAGTATCAAAACATTTGGCCCGGCCGTTTCAGAGGAGAAAATTTTTGAAAATCCACCTATCAGAATCAAAGATTGCCTCTGGTGGCCATGTTTTTCAACCCTCGGGAACAAAATGAGGATCGTTTGTAGAGAACCTCCCATAGACCATTCCTGCCAGGTTTGGTTCAGGTCGGACCAGTAGTTCCGAAGAAGAAGATGAAAATATGATTTCTCACGAGGTTTCTATAGTAACTATAAGCCACAATTGTGGCAATGTTTGCAATCCGATCAACATTAAATGAGAATCGTTGGCAGAGGGGGTCCCAGTCATCGTTTATGTGAAGTATCAAAACATTTCGCCTGGCAGTTTCAGAGGAGAAGATTTTTGAAAATCGACCAATCAGAATCAAATAATGCCTCTGGCGGCCATGTTTTTCAACCCACGGGAACAAAATGAGGACCATTTGTAGAGGACCTCCCATAGACTATCCCTGCCAGGCTTGTTTTCATGTCGCCTCGGTTTTTCCATAGAAGAAGAGGAAAATGTGATTTCCCATGAGGTTTCTACAGTAACTATAAGCCGCAATTGCGGCCATGTTTGTAACCCAATCAACATTAAATGAGGATCGTTGGTAGAGAGGGTCCCAGTCATCATTTATGTGAAGTTTCAAAACATTTGGCCTGGCAGTTTCAGAGGAGAAGATTTTTGAAAATCCTCCAACCAGAATCAAAGAATGCCTCTGGAAGCCATGTTTTTCATCCGACGGGAACAAAATGAGGATCGTTTGTAGAGGACCAACCATAGACCAAGATGAAAATGTGAAAAGTTTACGGACGCCGGACGACGACCAACGCCAAGTGATGAGAAAAGCTCACATGGACTTTTAGGCCAGGTGAGCTAAAAAGGACAAAAAAACTCACAAAAAAGAATTGAGAAGTGCAGTCATTGTTAATTGACAGTCACAACCTTGTTATCGATGAGTAGTCTGTTCTCGGTTCGGTGGCGAGTACAAGATTGATAAATAATCTACATCACCACAGACTTGGATGGTCTAAATTGGACTTTTCTTATTTTTTACACAATTTTAGGTACCTATATGCTGACAATTAATATTTATTTTCATCTTTATGTATAATTTTGTTTTGTTCTCGATTGTTCTCGGTAAGCAGACTTACCCATCAGGTCTGCTGTAATTGTGCATGTTTGTTTTTGTTTGGTCAAACTGACCAGTATCAATGACTCTGTATACGTAAATTGGTTAACTGTATTGGGATTTTAAGCATGTCCTTCTGCATCTTTTGTAAAACAACATGTAGGTAATTTACTATTTTATTTTCTTTGCACATTTTAAAATACTTTTCTGGAATTTTTAAATACATTTTTCAGTAAAGTTCCTTAGATAAATGTATTTTTATAATATTGGTTAGTAGTATGTGATGTGGTTTTGAGGTAAAGGTTGGATGACCTCGGTGGATGACCTCGGAAGTGACGTCATGTCACGTGACGTAGTGGCGCCATAAGCAGCGCGTGTTGTTAAGGTGATACGAGCTTCCGTCGTCCATTTTGTATACAGGAGGCCGCCATCTTGGTTTCTATGGTAGCAAATTTTACGGACTCGGTTAGGAATCTCAATAACGGAATGCTTTATATGTATACAGGGGAAATCTGATTCAACCTTGATCAATGTTATAGTCGAGACTGAGATAGGTGTAGCTAGGAAGTAATGGATGAGATATGGGGCAGAATGACAGAAGCCAATAGTACTGGTACAAGGCCGCAATGGAACAAGACTGCTGTAGAAGCTAATGATAGGACAGATAGGTCATAGACCTGTAATGGCTTTGGAGCTTTGGCGACAAGATGGAAGCGGTTGGTAAGACTACATTAGACCTATTGAGGGCTTTTACATAGCCTAATGCGACACGAAAGGGATTCTCCAAAAGGTATCCTCGATAGGTATCCTCAATAGGTATCCTCAAATAATACAATACCAGGCCATAGGTATCCTCAAATACTGAAATGAGGATAAGAGTCGTATTAAAAATCCCTCATTGAGGGATTTTTAATGGTCCTCATAACCTCAAAATTCAATGAGGCTATGAGGGATAATAAATGAGGACTCATTGAGGGTTTTTACATAGCCCTCATGGCTTCATACGACAAAAAAAGGATTCTCCTAAAGGTATCCTCGATAGGTATCCTCGAATAATACAATACCAGGCCATAGGTATCCTCAAATACTGAAATGAGGCTAAGAGTCGTAGTAAATTATACCTCATTAAGGGATTTTTAATGGTCCTCATAACCTCAAAATTCAATGAGGCTATGAGGGATAATAAATGAGGACTCATTGAGGGTTTTTACATAGCCCTCATGGCCTCATACGACAAAAAAGGGATTCCACAGTCACAGGCGTTTTCCAAAATGGGGTTCCATAGGATATACCTGTTAAATACTGAAATGAGGATAAGAGTCGTATTAATTCTTCCTCATTGAGGGATTTTTAATGGTCCTCATAACCTCAAAATTCAATGAGGATATGAGGGATAATAAATGAGGACTCATTGAGGGCTTTTACATAGCCCTCATGGCCTCATACGACAAAAAAGGGATCCCATAGCCAAGGGTGTTTTCCAAAATGGGATTCCATGGGATATGACCATTGGATATAGTCTTTCATTATACAGAAGGGAGATAACTCTGCATACAGATTATGGGAAATCAAGCAATCTGATTGGTTAGTTAGAATCTAGATAAATGAAACAACAAGAGTACTTGGAATAGGGTCAGAACTAACAAGAATAGACTAGAAATTGCTAAATATAGCAATAATAAGGTATACTGTTCCAGTTGATAGGCGCTTCTACGCTACTGGAGTATACTCTAGAATAAAGGAACATGCCTAGGTAGACGTAAACTATTGCATATAAAGATAGAAACAGAGAATTCTGGGTAAATTTGTCCTATAGCACTACGTGCTATTCTTAATAGGGGAAAAACGTCATGGGATAGGAATCAAAAAAGGGATTCTGGGAGAATTCTAATCCAGAACATTACTCCTGTTCAATAGAATGCACCCCCGATACCCTCTCGGTACTATAGCACTACGTGCTAAGCCGATCAATTGGGGAAATAAAGTCAATTTCGGTGATTTTGGGTGGATTTTGGTGATTTGGGGGGATTGTCGGGTTGTTTGTGGTAATTAGATTTACCCCTGTTCAATCGAACATACCCGCCGAACACACCCCTGTCTTGTTAGAAGCCATTGGTAACATAGCCATCACGTGCTACCATAGAAACCATGATGGCGGCCTCCTGTATACAAAATGGACAACGGAAGCTCGTATCACCTTAACAACACGCGCTGCGCATGCGTACTAAATTCACTGATCACTATGGAGATGACGTCACAAGATGGCCGCTCACGCGGGTTACCATGACAACACAACATGGCGCCACTACGTCATGTGACATGACGTCACTTCCGAGGTCATCCACCGAGGTCATCCAACCTTTACCTCAAAACCACAACACATACTACTTTGGTTGATTTGTTTTCAGGATTTAAAAATTGGGTTTTGCTGTGTCTTGTTTGCAAGAATTCCACTTTATAAATTTCTTGCTGAAAACTATAAATTTAATGAAACATTTTTAACAAATATACACAAAATATGTTACTCTAATCTCATCGGATGAGTTTTAATTTAATCGCAATTACTTTCTTCACTTTCAGTATAGCTTTTTTTAAAGACAGATTTGGGGTAACATAGTCCTTAAAAATATTGTTTGCAAAACAAATTATGCTGATTAAATGTTTGGCAAGCATAACGGAACAGAATGAACCGATAACAGTAACAAAAACTCCAACAATTGTCACAGCTATGATATTTAGACAGAGATTTTAGCAGGCGTAATATTGACCACGAGACTTACCAAAACTGTACCGTCGGTGTAAATTAGATCAGACCTAATTGTGTTAAATAATGTCCGTTAGAGGGAATAAATATTTTAAAATGCATGACTTGAAGTAGGCCTATTAGTGTTGCCGCCTTTGATACATAATATAGGGGTATTTTCGACAAGTGTATGGTTGACCTCTAACCAATATGGAGGAAAGGGGGTTTAAGGGGAGGGAGCTAATGTGTTGGTATTCAGGTATTATGTTCAGTAGGCCTATGTGAAGAATGGTTGAAGGTTGCCTTGTCTCAACTTTGTGATGCAAAATGTATTATTGTGATATTTTCTGACTCTCCATCGGCATTATCATCATGGCATTAAGTATCGCCTGTGAATGTGGATAAAATGTGACAATACAAGGTCCAGACTAGTCCATGTGTCACCTGTAATATAATGATAGTTCTGTGTTGTGCAGTTTAGTGGTTATGGAATTGAAGGTTTATTCAACTCCCATCAGATGCACTTGTCTTCAACCAATACTAACTCTGCTTGTGTGGAGTTAGTACATTGGAGAGTCAGACAGTTGCTTGCCACCTCTCAGTGGTTCTCTCCAGGCATTAAGGCTTCATCCACCCATAACACAGTCCAATACAAGGTGACCATGGCTGTCGAAAGTGTCATTAAAGCCCAGTGTAGTAAATGATGTAGGGCTATTGCAAAAATGGAAAAGATAACGCCTGCCGGTATTGAGGTAAATGCTATAATCTTGTCAAAGTGTTGTGAACTTGTTTTATGGGATCATGAGAACTAAAATTTCCCTTAATTTCAATTCTTTGCGGAGTGAAATGTAATTATAACCCTTTCTGACCCTCTGTCACCACTAATGCCATTATAGTGCTATGTAGTTTGGGATTAGGGCTGTCATCGAATGGAGGAGGGGGGGGGGGGGGGGACCTGTTGGTATTGTCAGCATGTCTCCGGTAATTGAGGTTGGATTTTCCAAATGTTTGCAACTTGTTATTCGTGACGATAAGTACTAAAATTTCCTAGGATTTAAACTTGATACAGCAAAATTTAATCATAATTTCCTTTCCCAGGACAAACATGAAGCCTGTTCACATGTTCTATTCATAGCATATACAACCATGCAATCTGATTTTGGATTGTTCTTGATGATACATATACTGTGGGTTTTATTTGAAATATAACTGTGCTTTATTTAAAATAATGCAGAGTTGTTCATCTAATAATGACCAATTATTGCTAAAATAGCAGGCCTCGAAATAAGGGCCCTAGATCGTAGCCTGTTGGCAGGTTATGGTCAAATAACATGGTCGTAACCTATAAGTTTTTAGTGTCGAAATGATTTTTCGACTTGTTGATGCCGATTCGATTAGTACTCAACAAATCTACTAACCGATTAGTAAATCACTCGTCGATTTGTCGTCTGAGTGCATTCTCTAAAGCCTAGTTTCCACTTTGTGTTCCTTTAAGAAACTGCCGTCGATTTGAGGAGCGTTATTGCGCACACACTTCTTCACTCTTCCAAATTGGAAACAAGAAGCTCTCTATTTCGCACTTCTCCACTTTTCAAGAAAATAGATTAAACTAGCGGACAAAGATTTGAGATTCCATTACACTAATTAAAACACACAAATGAGGTGTGAACAGTATACCTGCAAACTGTTGTGTTATTTTAATTAACCCTTTACCTAACATGAAAAGCAGACGACACATGCATACAAAATTCTCGAATAACTATTTTTTTCAATTTTTGTACCAAAAACATAGGTTATGACCCCCTCATTGAAATGAGTTTGACGAGCTCGTTCCAGAGGGGTCATAACCTATGTTTTTGAGACAAAAAATGAAGAAAAAAAAATAATGAAAATTAATTGGCGATTTTTGTGAATAGCTCTGGCCAGTTTTGGCTGTTACGTTGGGTGAAGGGTTAATGCTGACAGCGGAAGTACATCTACAGAACTTAACAGAAGTGAATGCTTTCAACCTGTTCTTGTGTTGGGTAAATGTTGCAGTAATAAGATTGGTCAGAAAACAAAACGTCACATAATGATATTTACAACTGAATGAAGTTTACAACACACATTACGTAGTGCACATACTGACCAAACAAATCACACCGTTTGGTCACGTGTATTTACTATTCACTTGTATTTACCTTTCAATAAGAGTACAGTACTAATTACCGACCAAAAGTGCTAATTACCGATCAAAACCCAATGAGTACCGACCAAAAAAATAATAAAATTTATCGGCAATCTGATGGGAAATAAATAGAATATTTATGTGATGCACTTTTCTTCCAAACCATAGCTTTTGACCCCTCTTTGGAACGAGCTCATTTCAAAAAAGGTATTATTAGCTATATTAACAGATGTTTCATGCTGTGAACTCAACCTTTGTAATTTATAAGGGCACCCCCCCCCCCTGCACTGAGGGCAAGGTGAGCGAGTGGTGAACATCTGGTACACCAAGCTACTTTGGGTATATTTTATTTATACCATGATCTTCAGATTATTAAGAGTCGCTATTATTTTTTCTCGATTTTACTGAGCAGCAGACGAACACGCGTACGAATCTGTTTTTGTTTACATCAGCACCGGTGGGCGGTACTTCCTGTTAGTAATATGATGTGTGATGTGACACTTTAATACAAGACTGATCATGTGACACCTCAATTCTCATTGGCTGATCATGTGATACTGAAAGTGAGACCATGTGACAAGGAGCCGTGGAGGGCTGACATGTTTGTTTTTCAATGGTGGAACATGCAACACATGTGTGAGGTGAGCTCTGTCTATTATTAATATTATTAATGACGAACACACGTGCGAATTTGTTTTTGTTTGCATCAGCACCGGTGGGCAGTACTTCCATGTGTGAGGTGAGCTCTGTCTATTATTAATGACGAACACACGTGCGAATCTGTTTTTGTTTACATCAGCTCCAGTGGGCGGTACTTCCGTTGTCATTTTTATCGCCGAAACACAGTGGAAAAAGAAACTCGCAAATCATGGGGCCCTTTACATTTTAAAAAACATAATAACATACTATTTCGAGTTTTGGATGCTTTATTAACATGAGACAGCACATGATTGTTGGTACCTTATGGGGTACACTCATTTTAAAATGTAATAAATAATTGCTGCGTTCATTTCACTCTTCGCAAGGCGACAAGTTTGCATTCAGGTCGAGATCACCAAATGTCAACTTAGATGTAGTTCCACTGTTGGTGTAAATTTTAACTATTGAAATTCCATTGCTGTCGTTTTCACCACAGACATAGGCCTTTTATATATAGTAGAATAGGTAATCATGGTATAAATAGCTTTTTTGGGAGCTTTGTTCACGATGGATCAAACATTCACAAATCAACAATAAATTCTTTCAATAATTTATTTTCACATTGCTAGCAATATTTTAACATTGAAACAATTCACATAAGCACTTCATCATTTTGAACAGAGAAGAGTTCAACAAAAGAATATTACATTTCTTTTGTGGGCATGTGTAACACATTCATTCATTCTCATGGGATAACATACAATTGCTCTCCATCGATCTCTAGCATATAAATTCAGGTGCTCCCCAGCATATAGAATCAGATGCTATGATAATCTGGGTTATGTTTTATGGAACAATTAAGCACAACTAATACAGCTTTATTCATAAAGAGCCGCTTGTTGAAATTGGAAGCAAAGGGGTGGGATGGGGGGGAGGGGGGGGGGGGGGGTGCTCATGGCAGTATAGCTAGTTGGAACAACTATTACCAGTGCTCTGTATTCAAACATACTAGCCAACATAGAAGGATGATAACAGTCAACACAAAGAATAATGTTTAACCCAAGACTGCATGCAGTTTGAAAGCAATAAATTTGAACAATTAACTTTTTGCATGCTTCTGGGAAATAAACACAATACTCTTGCAAACAATAGGGGTACATGTTGGCTGTTGGCTTCTGTTCAACACAGTGTATCATTGTAAATTGGACCAATCATACCTCAAATGATAGCTGGGCTTCATTTGTTTGGAATTGTTCATCAAATTCAGTCATGGCTGCTTCACAGCATCCATGAGTGGGTTTCCTGAAATGAAAGTATCAATGACACTGTAGCTCAACTTGTCAAGACATGTACATGTATAGTATGTGTCACAGCAATGACAAACATCTAGGTAATGACCTGATAACAAAGGTACATA
Organism: Pictodentalium vernedei; assembly: GCA_031216915.1. Taxonomy (NCBI): domain Eukaryota; kingdom Metazoa; phylum Mollusca; class Scaphopoda; order Dentaliida; family Dentaliidae; genus Pictodentalium; species Pictodentalium vernedei. The sequence continues at coordinate 293,947,777 of CM062297.1, read as the reverse complement.
TAAAGTTTTGTAATGGTCTGTACATAAATACCGACAGTAGCCTGTAACAAATGTATACGTAAAGTATTGTAAAGGTGGGTGACAGTCAGATGCTAAACTAGAAAAGAAATCTTTGAGTCCCAGAGTGGGTCTGACTGAACCACAAAATATTTGTTCTCATAGCACAGTGATAACAAAGGCACCCCAAAACACTCTCATTCCTGCCCCAAGGTGAAAACAAATGTACCCAAGAAGTTTCGTGAAGATCAGTTCATAAATACGAGCTGTATAGAAGTTGTGACAAAAAACTGATTGGACCTAATTTCGGTACAAAATGGCCACTGGCAGTCATCTTGAATTTTGGACCGCACTCAGAAACACTCGTTCTCGTCCCAAGGTGATAACAAAGGTACCCAAGAAGTTTCATGAAGATCGGGTGATAAATACAGCCTCTAGCCCGAGCTGTATTGACATGTGCACTTACAGTGTATAAGTAGCACTAAATAAATCAAAATTCATCTAATTTGCATAATTTCTGCACGAGTAAAAAACCTGTACTATATGTGATGTATTCCATTTTACAAAACATTCATACAAAAATTTATTCAAATCAGAACTTTCATACAAAATGGCTGCTGGTGGCCACCTTGAATTTTGGACCACACCCAAAAACACTCGTTCTCATCCCATGGTGATAACAAAGGTACCCAAGAAGTTTTCGTAAAGATTGGTTCATAAATACGGCCTCTAGCCTGAGCTGTATAGAAGTTGTGTACAAAAAAACTGATTAGACCTAATTTCGGTACAAAATGGCCACTGGCAGCCATCTTGAATTTTGGACCGCACTCAGAAACAATCGTTCTCGTCCCAAGGTGATAACAGAGGTACCCAAGAAGTTTCGTGAAGATCAGTTGATAAATACAGCCTCTAGCCCAAGCCGTATTGGCATTTGCACTTACAGTGCTGAAAGTAACACTTAATACATCAAAGTTAGTCTAATTTGCATAATTTACGTACGAGAAAAAAACCCGTATTATATGTGATGTATCCCATGGTACTAAACATTCATACAAAAAATTATTCAAACCAGCGCTTTCATATGGAAGTTCTGCGCAAAAATCTGATTGCACCTAAGTCTGTACAAAATGGCTGCTGGTGGCCATCTTGAATTTTGGACCGCACACAAAAACACTCGTTCTCGTCCCACGGTGATACCAAAGGTACCCAAGAAGTTTTGTAAAGATTGGTTCATAAATACAGCCTCTAGCCCGAGCCGTATTGAATTGTTGACGGACAGACGGACGACGGATGACTGGCCATGGAATAAGCTCAAATTTGGCTTCGCCAAAGTTGAGCTAAAAATCGAAGAAAATACTCAACTGGTTAAATGCCAAATGCTCTTTTTGAAAATTAACAGCTTGGACACACAGGTGTTCAAAAGTTTGCCAAAGATCATGAAAAATTGTGTATTTGAAGGTTTTTTGACAAATTATGTATTTTCGTATGATTATGTACAATAAGAGAGACAAGGGAATGAACTCCCTGGCTTGGAAGATATCTACCTGGCTTATTCAAACTCACAGAAAAACCAAATGCATGAATTTGTAGTCAAAAATATTGATGTAATCCGACAGCTAAGGCATTAAGCTTTATGTTGGTATAACACTTGCCCAATAAAATATTTTTTTAATGCTAAAACAGGTCAAATATATCTCGGGACTTGGATATATCTAACTAGGACCCCTGCAGTCACTGCCTCTTCCCCCAGGGAAGTGAGAAGAGTGGGAAATGACCAGTGGCATACACCCTCCCACCCCACCTCAGAAAGAATTTTGCAAAATTTAGTGCTCTAAGAGAAAATCTGAGGCACTTGTAGAATGTGCAGCCTCTATATTGGACACCATTTTTGAGCTCATGTTGTGTGAAAGTTGTATTGGGCCAATGTTTTTTGTTTTTGGGAGGGGGGAGCAAAAATTGGGGAGGAGGGGGGCAATGCCCCAGGCCCCCATAGCTATGCCACTGGGTGGAGAGTGACTACATTTCACACAGAATTAGTGATACATAGCATAACTCTGAGCAACAAATGGTACTTTGCAGTGAAGTGCATTACACTGCGAAGGTTTGTCGGAAATTGCAAGGAAATATTTTTGATAAAATCGAAGTTTAAATGGTGCAATATCCTTAATTCTAACTAGCAGCTGGCATTTATTCCCTCCCATATCTATGCCCTTTGCATCAGTAATTTCTGAGATACAATTTGATGATGAAGTCAGTTAATTTACAGATGTACTGGGCCACTGGACAAGCTGTTCTTATCTCTCTAAGACTCTATCCCAATCCTAGGCCTAAGTAGTTTTCAGGCCCAGCTAAGCCTGAAGTACTACAAATTACTATAGAGACTAAACTTTTATTATTGTGTTATTAGTTACCTTTGAATTCAGTGTATGATGAGTCAACCAGGGTTCATACACCTTTCTGAGGGTAAAATTCAATGACTTTTCCAGGATTTCAAGTGAATTTTCCAAAACATTAATGAGAGTTTAGTGGCAAATCTGGTAACAAAAGTGGAATTTTTCAAGCATCTGGGTCATGGAAAAGTCCCAGACTTTTCCATGACCAGATACTTTAAAAATTCCATTTTTGTTCTCACAACCACATAACATAGAATTATTTATTTATATATTTATTATGGTTTAACAGCACTTTAACAGCCACGGTCATATCGCGTCAGAGACAGTTTTACAGGTGGAGGAGGCCAAGTACCCGGAGAGAACCACTGAGCAACGACCAGCAGCTGCCGGCTCCCCATCATCGTAACCCCAACATCGTAACTTCGCACTGCAGCACAGGCAGGGTCAGATTGGTTGAAGACATGCGCACCATCAACGTGCAGTATGCCTTAGTGCATGGCGTCATCGTGCCCCCATGTGGGCAATCGGGGTTAAGTGCTGTGCCCAAGGACACAACGCGGGAGTCTGAATCAACTGCTCAGACCGTCACCCATCCAAGGACTAACCAGGCTCGATGTTGCTTAACTTCTGTGATCTGACGAGAACCGGTTACCGCTACGTCACCGCCCCCACCCCCCCTAACATAGAATTGTAAAAATTGATATAACAATATGCAACATTTGATGAATGAATCATAAAGACTAAAATCTCATTCTTCATGTCAAATCAAACTTCACAATGTTTTGTGTCCATGTTTTTGGCAAGTTTGATATTGGCGTTAAATTTTGGAGGAAATATCTATCACTTTTCCAGACAGGAAGAAAAATACCCCTATTTTTCCAGGATTTCCAGGCCTGGAATAATGTTTTTAAATATCTATGACTTTCCAGGTTCCCAGGACCTGTACAAATGCTGTTCAACTGATTTAGACTGATTCTCCATTTTTAAATCATGTCAAAAAACTGTAAGATAATATTGTTATCAACATCCGAGACATGAATACACTCAGGGACGTAGGAAGCATTTTGAATGGTGTGCATTTGTCTCAACTTTGCGTCTGATAAATCAAACAAGGAATCTTGTGAGTGAAGAGGCTTTACACCCAATTGCTGTTAATTTCCAGTAAGATTGCAATGAAGACTGGCAAAGATAATGTTTGTCTAAACTATCTCTCTCTCTCTCAACTATATTTAGAAAAGCGAGTGTGTTGGGGGGGGGGGGGTGGCCCTGACTGTCTCAGGCAAAACACGTCACCAGCAAAACACTTGGCACTGTGAGACAGATAATGTAGTGTAAGATTTAATGACTAGTAAGTTAGCATCAGAAGCAAGCTTACATGGATTCCAGGTGGTCAGTGCACTCACATGGATGAGTTTGATAATATATCTGTGGACTTGCATAAAGGGTTTCATAAGAAAAATCTGATAATTATCAATTCTGCCAGTCTTCATCATGGTTTTTTAAATTGAGTGTTTTTTTTTTAATCATTGGAATGAGTACATTTTTTTTGGCAAGCCCCATCAATCCAGTGTTTTTTTCAGCTCCTCCCAACACGTGTCAGCTCAACTTTTCTGGTAATGATTTGTCCATCATCCTTATGACGTGAACATTTTGTTTCTCTACAATATGTATTATCAAAAGACAGTGTGCTGCAAATTATAATATGGTATGTGCCCCTCAAGGTCAAGGTCACAGGCCCTATGTTAAGGTGACAGAAAATATTTGACATTTTACTGTCACTTTTGTCCAGTCCATATAACTTGGTATGATTGCCCAATTGGTACAATTTATTTATTTATTTATATATTCATTTATTTATTTATCAGTATTTAAGGTCACATATTTCTGCACAATGGCTAATCATGACCACAATATGGAGATAAAGCCAAGTTTAGTCAAACTTTTATGCCCATGTTGCCCATTTTAGAGGACTTCCACCCAAAGCATTGATGACTGAGTCTTATATTGCCAGTAAAACAGAGCTTGTTTGCCACAGTAAACAAGCTCTGCTTCACCTCCAAGGGTTGCCATGGGGGATGTTTGTTTGTTTGTTGGTGGTTAACGTCACATATTTAAGCACCATGGCTAATCGTAACACAACATGGAGATGAAAGCAAGTTTAGTCAATCGTTGATCTGCATGTTGCCCATTTTAGAGGACTTTCACCCCAAGCATTGGTGACTGGGTCCTATTTCATTAGTAAAGCGGAACTGGTTTACCACAGTAAACAAGTGCTGCTTACTTCCCGGGGTTCCCACGGGGATGCCACGGGGGAACCTGGTACAATTATTGCCCATATGATCAAGGTCAAGGACACAAACAGTAACACTTAAGACTCTTATCTTGTATTCACCTTCCCCTAAAAGTAGTGACCCTGAACGGAGGTGTCTGAGCTGAGAGGCCTCTGATTTCTATTAAGTGGTCTAAAAATCTTATTTCCAGGCCTGCATAATCCATTATCTACCATAATGGCCATATCTAGTCAGCACTATTCACAAAAATGGTCATTAAAATTTCAGCATATTTTTTCAATTTATGTCCAAGATATTATCTTATGACCCTCATGGGAATGAATTCATTGAGTTTATTCTCATGAGGGCTCATAAGCTAATTTTTAGAAGTAAACAGTGCCAAAGTTTACTTATTAAAAAAATATTTGTGCATATGTCATCTTCTTGTCATGTCAGGTACAGTGTTAGTTTTTACTGACAAAAAGCTAGAAGATAATCACATGAGTTACCGGTATATGTCCCATTTGACTGTAAGCTAATAATGATCTTGAAACAACACAAACTTATAAAAATCATCATGTATAATGTGGGTACCATGTAGAATACAATGTACAAATATAACAAAAGATATAGACAAATTCACAATATTTTATATATACATATAACACAAAAAATTCAAACATGATTACTTCATAGGAATGTAAAGTTGGCTACAAAATCACAGCACAGCTTATATTAAGTCACATGACGTGAATTGCACATTTAAAAAGCAAAGCAAACATGCAGTTCCATTCATCTCTTTCAAAAATTACATTTTTTTACACCAAGAATATCTCACTCACCCCTTACCTATGTGACTCGAGGATGACATAAACAATTTTCAGAATTAACTAAAAATATCAGTTTTTGTTTAAAAAAAATATCTTATGACCCCTCATTGGAATGAGCTTGTCAAGGTTGTTCAAATGAGTGGTTATAAGTTATCTGTGGAAGTCAAAATTGAAAAATAAGATTTGAATGACATTTTATGTGTATAATATTGTCCAGGGGGCCAACTCTATTATAAAACATTTACAATTGTATTTTCTAGAATTTTATTTTCTACCTGGGAATATAAATGATTGAAATGAATCATCAGCATTTTAAACTACAGTTAAAACTAGAAGTCCTGTCATGAAATGCGCACAAATAGCACGTTGATTTGCACGTTAATGTGTGCGTTATGGCCCAATTAAAGATATCATATTCTGTACATATGGCCTGTGCACAGGCAATGTTTCAGCCAATGGACCTCCGGGTAACCCGGAGGTCCATTGGCAGAAACATTGCATGGGTTTGTTATGAGTAACCAGGACAACCTGCCGTGCTTTGGATCCCATTCGATATGGCAATTGCGCGCAATTCCAACGCACAATTAAGCCTAGATAAGCGTGACAGGACTTCTAGTTTTAACTGTATTTGATAATTTATCTGCCAGTAAATTGTCGAATCTTTTAAGCCTTACCTAACAAAGTGAAGTAATGCTCTGTTTTACTGGTAAAACAGGATGCAGTCACTAATGCTTGGGGTGGAAGTCCTCTTAACCCTTCACCCAATGCAGACAATATCAAAATGTATTATTTTAAATATAATTTTTTACAAATTTTCAACCAAACCATATCATGTGACCCCTCACTGGAACGAGTTCATTTCAAAGAGGGGTCACATGATATGGTTTTGTTGAAATTTTTTGAAAAATAATATTTTTTCAGTGGCTGAATTTGCATCTTACGTGGGTGGATGTGGCCGATTCGTTGGGCAACATGGGTATAAACTATTGACTCAATTTGACTTTATCTCCATGTTGTGGTCATGATCGGCCATTGTGCATAAATATGTGGCCTTAACTAGTAGAGTGCTACGTTAAATTTTGTGTTTTGTAACATGAATATTTTTTTTTTCAAGATATAGTATAGCCCTTTTAATTGGATATCTCTTAACTGAATAACTCTGTTAATTGAATATAATTTCCCAACACAAAACCATTAACTCTCCCTCTAGTACAAATTTGACCTGTTAATTGAATTTAGGTTATAGAGTAAACTCCTGTTAATTGAATAAAAAATCCTGTAATCTGTCGAGAAAGTATCCAGACTCTCCCCAGTTTTCCTTTGTTTATAGACCTATTTGGCCTCAGAACATCCAATACAGGCATTTCATCTATTATATCTTGTTTGACAGAGGTCATTGAGCTCTGTCAAACAACATATAATAGAAAAATGCTACATTTATCTCTAGAATACAGGAAAGTGACACAATCCTGTTAATTGAATAGTCCTGTTAATTGAATAATTTTCATTGGCAAAGTGGCTATTCAATTAACAGGGTTCCACTGTACTATGCTACAAGCAAGGTGAGCTTTAGTTTTTCAAGATTTTGTAAATAAATAATTGTTTGGTCACAATTAATTGGAGAGTGCTTGTTGGCACTCACAAATAAATTGTAACAATGCAATTTTATGTAAATGTATTTTTTTTTCTACTGGTTATCAAAAAAGCCATTGCATATGGTGTAAAGCCACTAAAGTGACTTTCAGCACTTTTCAATAGAGCCATGATAGTGCCTTCTAGAACCCAACCAGTAAAACAGCAATAAATAAATAATATGCCTGCATAACTTACAAACTGAGCAGTTGAAATTTTTAAAGTTTTTTAAAATATTTCAACAAAAATCATTTCATGTGAACCTTTATTGGAATGAGCTCATCACATGAAATGGTTTTGTTGAAATTTTTGGGAAAAAATTGAAAAAAAACATAAAGTAACAAATTCTGTTATTGTGTGAATTGGGTAAAGGGTTAACTCTTTGAATGCTGCTGACAGATATTCTTGACAGTATTAGATTTCTCTTGTCACTGAAATGGGTATAATTTGGGCACATTTAATCAAATTTGCCCCTGTAAATGGTATGGATTTTTCACCAATGAATTTTGGAGTTAACTTTAATTTAGTTTTAATTTTTCATAAAATCACAGGAATATATCAAGAAAATACTCCACAGGTTAAAAGTTAAAGGGCTTATTCATTTCAACAATTTATATTCATGGGGAAAAAAATACACTTTTGGAAAATGCAACTGTAAAAGTTTTTATATTATTGATTCCAGGTTTGGCCGTTTCTCCAGGTATAGGGTTACAAGATTTCTCTAAAGTTTTAGGTGGGATACTGAAACATGGAGACTAGGGAGAATTCATTTTGAGGTAACTATGGCAGGCAACCCACTGCATGTTTCGAATCACAGTCACCTGATGGGTTGACTTCAAACCAGCCTTTTCTCAAGAGTCCAGTAGAATCTGCAAGAAAATTTGCTAATCATTAACCAACAGGTTGTCTGCAAAGCAATCCATGAACTGCAGATTAGCAGGCCTTGCCTTTTCAAAACCTGTATTACAAGTAGGCACTGTGAAAGGGGCTGCCTTTAAAAAAGTGAAAGAAATGACCCCATATTTGTTGAATATTTGTTTATTTATTGGTGTTTAAGGTCACATACTTATGCACAATGGCTAATCGTGACCGTGACAGTTTTACGGGTGGAGGAAGCTGGAGTACCCGGAGAGAACCACCGAGCATCGACAAGCAACTGTCAGCTCTTCAACATTCTAACTCTGTTCAAGCAGGGTTACAGTGGTTGAAGACATGTGCACCATTGATATGCAGTACGCCTTAGTACACACAGTGTTATCATGCCCCCATGTAGGCAACCGGGATAAAGTGCCTTGCCCAAGGACACAACACGGGTCGTCCCGGACGGGGATCAAACTCGAGACCTCTATAGCATGGAAGTCCAACAATCTACCACTGAGCCACCGCACTCCCTATTTGTTGAATTGTGCATCAGTTATGAGGCCTATTAAGAGGCCCAACAGATTTTTTTACAGAACTGTTTGCAGGGCTAATCAGTCTCAGCTTTGCAAAAAGGCAAGGTCTAGATCATTACAATGCCAAGTTCTCTAATTCTACTGGACTAGCAATTAAAGATATGGGTGCCTTTCCACAAATTGGCTGGTCATGCATTGATTCACAGTGTGCATAATGTGTCTTTGAATCAAACTCTTTACTCGATCAACAGATAAGAGTTTCCATGAGGTCTGTTAAACAAGATATAACAGAATAAATGTCAAGTTTTATCACTCATATATTGGAATGTGGTGGCACAATGGTTACAGTATTGGACTTCAATCCAAAAGGTCCACAGTTCAATTCACACCAGGAGTAACTGTGTCTTTGGGCAAGGCACTTAATTCCAGTTGCCCACATGGGGGCATGGTGGCACTGTGTACTCAGGTGTACTGCGCATCGATGGTGCACTTGTCTTCAACCAATGCTAACCCTGCTTGTGTGGAGTTAGTATGATGGGAAATCTGATAAATTTGACAAATTCCCCTTGTTTATAGACCTCTTTGACTTCAGTACATTCAATACAGGAATTTAATCTATTATATCTTGTTCGACACAGCTCTATGAGCTCTGTCAAACAAGATATAATAGGATAAATACTCAGTTTATATCTCCAGAATACAGGGCAGGGACCAAATCCCTGTTAACTGAATACTCCTGTTAACCGAATAACTTTTACCTGAAAAGTGGCTTTTCAATTAACAGGGAGCATGGTGACTCAGTGGTTATGGCATTGGACTTCAAATAGAATGCTCCAAGGTTGGATATCCAGCAGGGGTAACTGCATTCTGTCCTTGGGCAAGCTTCGTAATCCTGTTTGTCCATATGGGGACACAGTGGTGCTGTGTACTGATGCATACTGCACGTCAATGATGCACTTGTTTTCAACCAATGCTAACCCTGTTTGTGCGGAGTTAGTACTTTGGGAAGTCTGACAATTGCTCGCCCTTGCCCAGTGGTTCTCTCCGGGTACTCCGGTTTCCTCCACCTGTGAAACTGTCCGACACAAGGTGACCCTGGCTGTTGTAAGTGTTGTTGAACCCGAATAAATAAATAGATAAATAACAGGGTTCCACTCTATTGTGATTAGTTAAGTTACATGTTATGTGGTTAATGTTCAAACTTTATGGCAAAAAGGACAAAGACACAATCATATATACTGGAAATAATGTACATAAAATAGTCAATGAGGAAATCACAGTACAAAAATACAAAATAAAGAAAGATGGCAGGATTTGACATTTACATAAGCAGAGTCTGAAAATTCTGAAAGCGCAATGCCTAATGTCGATTGGTTTTGCATTATGGATTTGAGCTCAGTAAAACTGAAAAGCTTGTCAGTCACAGCTGTCAGAAATTGTCTATTGTTGGAGTTTGTACTGTCTTCTGTTTTTCTATTTTTAAGCTGATAATTTATTTATTTATTTATTTATTGGTGTTTGAGGTCACATACCTCTGCACAATGGCTAATTGTTACCACAACATGGAGATAAAGTCAAGGTCAGTCAATCGTTTATGCCCCATGTTGCCTATTTTAGAGGACTAGCACCCCAAACACTTCCCGGGGTTCCCGTGAGTGAAGCTGATAATCAGTTCAGATATATTTTAGTCATAATGAATACACTCTAATCTTCTGTTATGCATGTTCTTCTTAAAATTTCCTTTTTTGTATACAATACAGTGGCCGTGGACTGGTCGTAATCCACGTGTGGGCAGTAATGTCCACGCATGCATTTACCAGGTAATAATGAAAGTGTCAATGACACTGTAGCTCAACTTCTCAAGACAAAGACATGTACATGTATAGTATGTGACACAGCAATGACAAACATCTAGGTAATGACCTGATAACAAAGGTACATATAAAGTATTGCAAGGGTCTGTACATAAATACTGACCGTTGCCTGTAACAAATGTATAGGTAAAGTATTGTAAAGGTGGGTGACAGTCAGATGCTAAACTAGAAAAAAATCTTTGAGTCCCAGAGTGGGTCTGACTGAACCCCAAAATATTTGTTCTCATAGCACAGTGATAACAAAGGCACCCCAAAACACAATCGTTCTTTCCCAAGGTGAAAACAAAGGTACCCAAGAAGTTTTGTGAAGATCAGTTCATAAATACGAGCTGTATAGAACTTGTGACAAAAAACTGATTGGACCTAATTTTGGTACAAAATGGCCACTGGCAGCCATCTTGAATTTTGGACCGTACCCAGAAACACTCATTCTCGTCCCAAGGTGATAACAAAGGTACCCAAGAAGTTTTGTGAAGATCGGTTCATAAATACAGCCCCTACCCTGAGCCGTATTGACATGTGTGCCTACATTGTGTAAGTAGCACTGAATAAATCAAAGTTCATCTAATTTGCATGATTTCTGCACGAAAAAAAACCCCTTACAATATGTGATGTATTCCATGTTACTAAACATTCATACAAAAATGTATTCAAATCAGAACTTTCATACAGAAGTTCTGTACAAAAGACTGATTGCACTAATTTTGGTACAAAATGGCTGTTGGTGGCCATCTTGAATTTTGGACCACACCCAAAAACACTCGCTCTCATCCCACAGTGATAACAAAGGTACCCAAGAAGTTTCGTAAAGATTGGTTCATAAATATGGCCTCTAGTCTGAGCTGTATAGAAGTTGTGTACAAAAAACTGATTAGACGTAATTTCGGTACAAAATGGCCACTGGCAGCCATCTTGAATTTTAGTCCGCACCCAGAAACACTCGTTCTCGTCCCAAGGTGATAACAAAGGTACCCAAAACATTTCGTGAAGATCAGTTCATAAATACAGACTCTAGTCTCGAGAAGTATTGACATGTGTACTTACTGTGTGTAAGTCGCACTGAAAAAATTAAAGTTCATCTAATTTGCATAATTTCTGCACGAGAAAAAAACCCGTATTATATGTGATGTATCCCATGGTACTAAACATTCACACAAAAAATTATTCAAATCAGCGCTTTCATATGGAAGTTCTGTGCAAAAATCTGATTGCACCTAATTTTGTACAAAATGGCTGCAATCGGCCATCTTGAATTTCGGACCGGACCCCAAAACACTAGTTCTCGTCTCACGGTGATACCAATGGTACCCAAGAAGTTTCGTAAAGATCGGTTCATAAATACAGCCTCTAGCCCGAGCCGTATTGGCATTTGCACTTACAGTGCTGAAAGTAATATGTAATGTATCCCATGGTACTAAACATTCATACAAAAAATTATTCAACTCAGAGCTTTCATATGGAAGTTCTGTACAAAAACAGATTTCTGCATTGTCGGTACAAAATGGAGGCTGGCAGCCATCTCGAATTTCAGACCACACCCAAAAACACTCGTTCTCGTCCCACGGTCATAACAAAGGTACCCAAGAAGTTTCGTAAAGATCGGTTCATAAATACGGCCTCTAGCCCGAGTCGTATCCAATTGTTGACCTACGGACAGAATGACAGACGGACGACGGGCCATGACAAAAGCTCAAATTTGGCTTCGCCAAAGTTGAGCTAAAAATCATCACCAGAACAATTTTAAGGAAGCACTGGGTTGTACCCGGTGCTTCATTAATTAAATTTTTGATGCTTATTACTGGGGGAACGGTGAAGCTGTGTACTAAAGTCGTACTGCACGTCGATGGTGCACATGTCTTTACCCAATGCTAACCCTGCTTGTGTGGAGTTAGTATGTTGGGGAGGTGACAGTTGCTCACCGTTGCTCGGTGGTTCTCTCCGGGTACTACGGCTTCCTCCACCCATAAAACTGTCATGGTCCTGATTAGCCATTGTGCAGAAATATGTGACCTTAAACACCAATAAATAAACAAATAAATAAATAGATGATTATTACAATAAGTGTTTGGAATCTTATATTATTTCATCCGTGGAAATTTTTGTTCTTACAATACAATAGCTTCAAATGGGCTTGCCTTATAACAATGCATTGGAGAGAGCCACAATGAACTTTCCAATAAATAGTGGTAAGACAAATCCTTATGAACATAAAAAAAATTACCATTCAGAGAAAATGTTCACATCCAAAGAATGTAAAGCCTTTAACCCTTTACCAAACGTAACAACCAAAATTGGCCAGCGCTATTCACAAAAATCACCACTCAATTTTCAATATTTTTTTTGTCTCAAAAGCATCACTTTTGACCCCTCATTGGAACAAGCTCTTTGAGCTCGTTCCAATGAGGGGTCATAAGCTATGTTTTTGACACAAAAAATGAAAAAAATTCAGTTATTCAAGAATATTATTTGCATGTGCCGCCTGCCTTTCGTGTTAGGTAAAGGGTTAATTGAACCACTGTTACTTTTCAGCAGAGCCTTGACATGGGTATCTAGCACCCGAGCAGAAAATCTTTGAAAAATGTGTGTTTAAAAGTGTCATCTCCTGACAATTCATAATCATTTTGCAAATTCGACATAAATGATTTCATTGTGGTTGGGCCGACTATATTTTGTCCAAATCAGGCCAAATCGGAGAAAATTTTGATTTTGCAACTGAAGAATGCTGTTTCCTTTCATCTGAGCTATCAATTATAGACTAGACTGCTGATATATTTGAAATGTCCTCTATGTGGACTGTCACTGGCATTTCAATATATCAACAGTCTATGCAGTCAGATCCATTTTGCCTTTTGGTCATTTTCACGAAATTTCATGTATCAACAGGTGTTGGGCTGCATCAATTTGGGGGGCTCCAGGGCCCCCCTGCCCCCCCCCCCCCTCCCCCCATTAGTGGGCCCACTGGGAATATTCCCAGTTAACCACACAGACAGTCCAACTCTGACAAAGTCATTTTTAGGTCATCATTTATACTCCTGCAACCTGCTTGGAACTCAATCACCATGTGCTGGTTATTCATTCATCGATGATGGCTATATTATGATCACAACTCAAGAATGAAGTCAAGTTTAGCAAATTGTTTGTACCTCAGATGCCCACTTCAGTGGCCTTCCACCCCAGATATTGGTTACATGGACCTATTTTACTAGTAAAGCAAAACAGGTTTACCATCGTAAACAATTCCACTTCCTGTGGTTCCCACTGGGGAAGAGGGGGGATGGGAGGAGGAGGAAGTTCACTCATTTGTTGGGTAACAAGTTACCTAGCTATAAAATTGTTCGTTTTAATATTAAATAGGGTACTTTATTACAGGTGATACATGTACATCATAAAACACTGATAGTCAATTTAACACCCAGAACTAAATGCCTAGCACAGAAGCTTCATAAATGGAGGCACTATAGCACATTTTTCTTTGCATCAATTAAAGCTACAGTATTTATATAGAATATACCCAAAGTAGCGTGGTGTACCAAATGTTCACCATGAGTGGTGAAGTGGTGTTAACCGCGAGCCTTTGGCGAGCAGTTAACACCACTTCACCACGAGTGGTGAACATTTGGTACATCAAGCTACTTTGGGTATTTGTACCATGATCGTCAGATTATTAAGAGTATAAATGTTAAATAATACAATATTCAATATTAACATGCGCGAATCTGTTTTGTTTACATGAGCACCAGTGGGCGGTACTTCTGCTGTCAATTTTATCGCCGAAATGAAATGGAAAAAGAGACATGCAAATCTCAGGGCTTTTTTTCATTTTAATAACATAATAACATACTATTTAGAGTTATGGATGCTTTATGAACATGAGATGATGCAAGATTGTTATTTTTGGTATCTTATGAGGTAAACTCATTAAAAAACGTGATAAATAATTGCCGCTTTCATTTCACTCTTCGCGAGGCGGTGAGTGACCGGTTTGCATTCAGGTCGAGGACACCAAAGGTCAACTTGGATGTAGTTCCACTGTAGGTGTAAATTTTAACTATTGAAATCCCATTGCTGGCATGTTCAACGTGATTTATGTGTAAAGCTAACATTTATGTCCTAGTCTTTTTATATACTTTCCCAAAAAAGAAAGTGTGTATGCTAAAAAATAACACTAAAAAAAGATATATATCATTTTCATTCAAGGAAATTTTATTCAATCACAGATGAATCAATTTGTGATCAACACGAGAAATTTCATTACGCTACGACGAATGCTCTTGGTGCCATGGAGAGTCAAAGACACTGAGGGTCAAACACAAAAGTCACACACTCAATATCTGGTATGACCTCCATCTGCATTGACTACTGCTGTGCATCTACGCCTCATGGAAGCGAACAAGTTAGCATGGAAGTGGGTTAGGGTAGGGTTAGGTTAGGGTTAGGGATAGGTTAGGTAGGGTTAGGGTAGGGTTAGGTTAGGGTTAGGTTAGGATTAGGGTTTGGGTAGGGTTAGGGTAAGGTTAGGCTAACCCTAACCCTACTCTACACCACTGCAGTCAAGCACAACGATGACGTAACGTCAAAATCGGCCGAATAGCAGGACTTCGAGGACGTAAGCCGTACTCTCTCAGCCGGTTGATTACTGTTTGAGGATGTATCCGTCTCAGGTTAGGGATGTTCCTGGCTGTCGTCATTGCCGTTTGTTGCCGGTTCCGGAGATGGACGACACACGGATATATAGATCTTGTGCAGGGGTGGTAACTCGGGGTATCCCAGAGTGGGGTCGGTCTCGAACGTCATCATGTTGTGCATGTCGATGGACTAGTCTGTCTACAGTGTTACGGTGGCAGTTCAAATGCTGGGCAACCTCTCTGTGTGTTCTGCCAGCTCTAATCATACCCAGGGCAAGGAGACGTTGATTCATTGTCAATCTTGGCATGCTAATGTGGAGTCGTTTTAACAGCAGCGCAAGTTTGAATGTGAACGATAGGAAGGCCTTACTTTAGTGTTTAAATACCCAAGGATTCACACTGCTGCATGAATTTTCAGACCCTCCATGTGCAAAACGTGCCTTTTCACAAACGTGCAGCACGTCATTTAACGTTAATGCAATTTTAACGGGGAAAGCTGTTTTCGTGTTCAATATAACTTATTCATGAACAGGTTAACACTCTTTACACCTACGAAATTATTTTTTTGGAGTTTGATCAATTTCTGCAATGCACACTTTCTTTTTTGGGCGAGTATACATAGTAGAATAGGTAATCATAGTTAAGTAATTCATTCCCAGTGACCTTGGAAACCTCAGAGGCCATACAATTTCTGCATTATAAGTACTAGATGGTATTTTATCTTTGATAATGCAGAAATCGTTATGTCTTATTGATTTGTTAGCTACTCAGTGATCTGTGATTTGTAACAACCATCAGTAATCATTCTTAAATCAGTTTTTTACATTACAAGGTATGTCATAATATCCTTACTGATGACAGAATTATAGGTCAAACCATCAAGGTGCTTCTTTCTGTAACAAATTAGTTTTCATGGCTCCAACAAAAAACAGCTTTAACTGGTTGAGTGCTAGAAGCTACTACCATGGCGCTATTGAAAAGTGATGAAACCTACCATAGTGGCTTTATACTATATGCATTAGCTTGATGTTTGCTCAGCAGTAAAACAAAAAATGTTTATAGAAAGTTGTTACAATTTATTTGAAAGTGCCAGAGGCAAAATAATCATGTTACAAATCACATTTTAAAAATAATTCAAAACTCTCTACCAGTTGACTGTGACAGTCCAAAATTATTATTATTTAAAAAAAAAACTGTTTAGCATTGTTTTGTTGCAGAGTGTAGGTACTCTGGAAAAAAACTCTGTTAAGGCCCTTCGAAGTAGATCGGTTTCCCAGCATGTTTTTGTAAAATTGCATGTGGACGGGCAGTTTTTAATTTTAATTTTTATTTTTATAATTATTTCTTTACCATCAAAAGTTCCTGTTTTTGGTTTGTTTCATGTTTTAGGCCTCATAATCTACAGTATATTGCATGGGTAGTAAGTAGAGTATTTAATCCCTTGAGTGCAAGAAGGCTTTGCAATGCTAAAGCATTGCAAAGCCTTGTTGCACTCAAGGGACAAATTTATCAATTTTATTAACTTGGGTAAAATATTACACATAAACCATTTAATTTTTATTTTTTTAAGTTTGCATTGGTTATAGAAAGAGAGCATGTGGCAGCCATAAGGACTATGTGGGAGGCCCTGAAAAATAGATATTTAACTTTTTTAGGCCTAAATAAAATATATCTATATTATCCCTCTGCACACTGATGTCAAAATACTGTAATTTTGAGCAGGAACTTTTTTCCATTCTGCAACTAAGAATTTAACCAATTCAACCTTGTTTCGCAGAACTCACAAAGCTCTATCAAACTTGACTGAATTGGTTAAATCCCTTGTTACAGTATGCAAGATATTTCAACATCAGTGTGCTGAGGGTTAACAATTTATCTAACATGACCAACAGATGACATTCGCAAAAAAAAAGTTCTGAAAAAACCCATAAATTTTTTTCATTTTTTGCCTCACAAGCATCGCTTATGTCCCCTCAATCGATATGCACAATCTGCCCTGGATTTTGACCCCCCCCCCCCCCCCCCCCTCCAATCGATCTTCACCTCACCACAACTTGCTGAGAGTATAAGTTACAGAACTTTTGTTCACCAGTCTTTCTTAGGAAAATTAATATGTTTAAACAGTTAATTATAAGCAATAGCTAACCACTCTCTTTCTGAGCATGTTCAAAGTTTCAGTTCCATGATCTTTCTTAACCCATACCCTTATTCTCACTTTATCACTTATAGCTACAACTAAGCAGGTGACTCAATATGTAGTCTCTGGGTTAACTCACAACTTACATTCTAAGTGCCTTGACTGTTATTTTTAGACAATTCTTGGCTGCCTATATAGGCAGCCAAGACTTGCCTAAAAACAACTGCAAAGCCACAGGATGTAGACTTTCAAAGTATATTACATAGAGGATATCTAGTGTTTTTGGGTGGATACCGAAAATTTTCTCATGAGTGACCGAGACAAATGGTTATTTTTCATTAGCACTTGCACGATTGAAAATAACCATTTGTCTCGGTCACGAGTGAGATAAATTTCGGTATCCACTCAAGAACACTAGATTTTCTTTTTATAAGAATCTGATCTTTCCTCTCGAATTCCACTCTTTTCAACCTTGATGCATGAAAGTAAACCACTGATGCACATTGATACGCAGAAGTGATTTGATTGATACTCGGAACAGGTAGCGTCTTGCGATCTGATTCAGCTGGCAGCTTTCGTGCATCAATTCAAGGTGAATACATGTTGAATTATTGTTAGAAATGATTGGTATCTACTCAAAAACACAAGATTTTCTTTTCATTATACATTTTTAGAACAAATTGATCATTTCCAGTGATAATTTGACTCATATTCACCTTGAAGTGATGCTTTGAAAGTTGCCATTTTGATTGATACTGTGAAAGTGAAAATTTCTATATCTTTACAGTGGGGGATACAATTTCTATCTTTCTGAAATTTTTTCAATAAACTATCGTTTAGCGTATAATAAAAATGTATAAAAATTTCTGGATCCTCAGGGGTTAAGTAATGCAATAAAATTAATTTATATCGGGAGGATGAAGTCATCAACATTTGATTGGCATGACATTGTTTGCTTTACCACTTGTCAATTTTATAATTTCTGATTGGAATTCTATACACATGAGTTTGTGCATTGCATCTCTACCTGCTAATTTATATGAATATTTTTGTAGATGAATGTGCATTGAAAGATGACCACCATTTCAGCCTTCATTACCGGATCTGTTTTGTTAGGAGTGGTTTTTGAAACAAACATACTAACCCTTTATTCAATGTCAGGGAAGAAAAATTGCGAGTGCTTATTAGCAAAAATTGCCATTCAAATTTTTTTCTCTCCATTTTTGGACTTGAAAACATAGTTTTTTACACACACCCCTAACTGAAAAGAATTCAATGAGCTTGTTCCAGTGATGGATCATTGGCATTGTATTCAGAGCAGAAAAATGAAAATCTTCTGTTGTTCAATAGCACAGGTGTTCAACATGTGCCAAAGATCATTAAAATGGTGTATTTGAAGCTTTTTTGACAAATTATGTATTTTACCATGATTAAGTATTAAAAGAGGGACAAGGTACACAACTCGCTGGCTTGGAAGATATCTAACTGCCTTATTCAAACTCACAGAAACAAGCATGTGAATTTGTGGCCGAGATGTGAATGTCATCTGTGTTCAATTGAGGCTTTTGCAAGTGTCTGGTAATGATGTTAGAAGAGAGTTAAATCCTCAAGCCTCTTACATGTATATGCTATCATTAGTATAACTTACAACCTACAAGGAGAAATTTCACTGGATTTAGGACTTCAAATGCAAGCTATGTTTACACCATAGTGTTGTGCGGGGTAGCATCACAACATTCACCCTCTGGGGACCTCATGCTGCAGATGACAGACTGCTTTTTTCCAAGCTTGCTTGTGCCATAACCCATTTAACTCTTAACCTGCTCAGTATTTTCAAAATATTTTTCATCAAATCTAGTCATGGCTGCTTTACAGCAGCCATGACTAAATTTGATGAAAAAATCATCTAAATCTAAGTTAAATCATTGATCAAAAAGCCCATTCAATTTACAGGAGCGAAGTTTGGTTAAAGGTGTCCAATTATCCTTATTTCAGTGGCAAGAGATTTCATATTCTGGGAAGGAATATCCGTCAACAGCATGCAAGGAGGTAAGAATAAGAACAAATTCTGAACAATATTTTGTGTATATTTTTGGTTTATGTTATGTTGTTAATAAAATACTGTTTTCTCATAAAGGAGCTGCTTGTTAGAATTTGTGGGCACTGCAAATACCAATAAACAAAGAATCTACTTCTGAAAAGGTTTAGTACATGGAAGTATGAGGAACAAAGTGGGTGTGTAGGCAATTTAAAAAAAATCTTCAATGAAACAAACAGTTGATGAAAAGACTCAAAATTAAAATTTAAAAGATACATAGCATATTTTTTAAGTGTATTTCCAACTGAGGTGATTTCATTCCATAAAATAAATCTCCTAGTGGAGCAGAAGAGTTCGGCTCTGTAGCTATACCCTTGATAAAAATTCGCTGGATCTTTTCTCTAAAAATGCTAAATCCTGCTCGGCCTAAACAGAAAGGATTTCCAGTTCACTAGAAATGTACAGAGGAACCCTGTTAATTGAATAGCCACTTTGCCAAAGAAAATTATCCAATTAACAGGAGTATTCAATTAACAGGATTATGCAACTTTCCTGTATTCTAGAGATAAACTGAGCATTTATTCTATTATATCTTGTTTGACAGAGCTCCCTCTGTCAAACAAGATATAATAGATTAAATGCCTGTATTAGATGTACTGAGGTCAAATAGGTCTATAAACAAAGGAAAACTGGGGAAGTCAGGGTAATTTCTTGACAGGTTAGAAGATTTTTTATTCATTTAACAGAAGTTTACTCTATAACCTATATTCAATTAACAGGTCAAATTTGTACTGGAGGTATGGTATATGGTTTTGTGTTGGGAAATTATATTCAATTAACAGGGTTATTCAGTTAAGAGATATCCAATTAAGTGGGCTCCACTGTATATGTTTTTATGGTTTACCTTTATTTCATTCCATGTTTGCTAAATGAGGAATGAACTGTCAGGATAAACAAATTTTAACACTGTGATCTGCATAAAAAATATAAAGACCACTAAAACTTTAGTTTTGGGCAATATGAGTATCAAGGGAGGAAATTTCATCTGAGTGTGCCTGAAGACAGGTAGTAAGTAAATGTTATCTCCCCTGATGCACAAATACTGGAACCTTGCTTTTTCTACTGATAGAAGCAGAATATTCATTGGCTGATGCAGAAATTCTGTTGAGTTCAGGTAAAGTTGCCCTGTTTGACATATGACTATTTAATATGGATTTTCATCTTGAACACATTATAAAACAAGAGTCCCCATAGGTTTAGAAGTGCACACCTGACAAAAGCCTGTAGATTCCTCACAACGATATTTCCAAGATTTTTAAAAATTGTCAGTAGCTCATTATTCACCAGATACAGAAGATCAAACTGCTTGGGTTTAGAAGAATATTTTTAAAATATGTTTCCACCATTACCAAATTTGTTAGAATGGGAGGGTGGGGGAAGCACCCGCACAAAATGTTCTCAGTGCCTAAATTTCTACAAACTTGCGAATGATCATCACAAAGATATGATATTTATAAATAAATGGATAAAGATCTCTTTGACCAGTTTGATTATACTCCTCCTCCTAAGCATGTTCCATACCAAATATCTGAAGATTCCAACAAATAATAAATGATTAAGAGCTGGAGTTGACTTTAAAATGGCTCTAACTCACCTTTGAAGAGTTCTTTCCACAAGATTTATATGGTTGTACAAGGTATCGCTGAACTAAATACCTGAATTAGAGTTGAATTGTTGACCTCGGAAATGATACAATCTCTAAAAATAAGCAGCCTTGAGAAAATATATTGTTTCAATAAATGTTTGAAACATTCTACTGACATTTTGCATTATTGTTGAATACTCCAGGTAAATAAAGAGAGTGATTTGATGACCTTTGGACCCTAAAAATACAATTGACTTTTGGTGTGTTTTTGTTGGGAATTCCCTGAAAAATATGTGCATGTGACCAGTACTTCCCTTCATGTCAGTTTTTCTCTCTTATTTATGACATGACCACCTGTTTTCTGGTCAGAAAAAATTGTCTGAAGAGCTATTCTTGACAAAGATATTTGAATGCCAAAATTAAAGTGATGCAATCATTTTTTTTTCACCTTAACGTTGTAATAGTCGCCTATGGGAAAATATTTAATTCTGTGATACCATAAGTAAATACTGCAAACAAATGGAGGATTCAAGGGGATGGGTAAATTATCCATGCACCTTAATGAACTTGGGAAAAGAAAAACTAAATTAAGCCCTGTTTTTGTCTTCTTGTAATTTGATCTCTTATTTGTATAATTGGTTAACAACATTATATTTTTTAAACAAATTTTTTTTCATATCTATCATAAACAAAAACATAGAAAAAAATAGTTTTAAAGTAAAATCCTGGTGGGCTTGTTTACAATGGTTTTCTGGTAAATTGTTTACTCTCTACAAACACAACTGACCTTCATATAGAAATGTTTGGGCAGCCATACATACACAGAACGTCACATTGTGTGAATACATTCATCAATACAGCACAAGTTCGAGTGCAGAAGGAGAGAACGAGAGGTGCAGCCTCGAGTTTTATCATTCTGCAATGGCATGAGTGCTGTATAGATGAATGCATTCACACATCACGGCATTCTGTGTTTATTACATACCTCTATGACATAAAATTCATTAATTTAAAAATTCAAACATCACACACATACAATTTCAAACTTTAAAACTTTTTTGTTATTTATTGATCATCTGTTTGAAATAAAAACAAAAACAAAACTCAGGTGTGATTGGCAAACATGTGTGATAGATCGATACGTAAACAGAAAAATATATATGAAAATTACGTCCAAATAGGTTATTTATTCATATTTTTTTAGAAATTAGCTGCCATTACCTGAGAGATATTCACTTTAAAGTCAGAACTGTGAGTGTTAGATCATCACTCCCCATTTACAGAATAATTTTAATTTCGTTAATTTTGGTGGATTTAAACAAAAACAGTTTCCAATAGGCATTTGATTTATCATCTGTAACCACAGCTTCCAAATTGATATCTAAGTCAGAAGGCTATATTTTGGTTAGCCAATTACAAAAATTGGTGGAGTTTAGTTCTTTTGATGGATCCATGACGTCAGGTGGAAAAACAGTCCAACGGAAATCCATACTGAACCTGTGTTCTGTTAACTTCTGTACGGATTTGCAAAAATGAAACTGGAGGAAAAGTAATAGGCATGTGATAAAAAATACAGTGACTTTTACGATTTATGCCAGCAAACAATAAAAGCAATCAAAAACAATGACCATGATGAACACTATTAAAGTTTTTGTCCTTCGATGTTATCTCTGAAGCCCACCTATTGCAAATATTTGTAGAATTTGATGCAGTGGTTCCCAGAATCTGAAACAACTACATGGCCATCTGTAGTAACTGCTAAGCCTTGAGGCCCATACAGTGGTTCAGCTGAGGTATTCACATATGATAGGAATGAACCATTGGAATCAAACACCTGAAATGAGACACAAAAACATAATATATTTTTTGTCTTGCTATCACTCAGAATTTTCAACATTTAACCCTTTACCAAACAAATCGGCCACATCTGCCTGCATAATTTAGAAACTGAGCTGTTGAAAAGAGAATATTTTCAAAAGATTTCAACAAAACCATATCACGCGACCCTTATTGGAATGAGCTCATTGAGTTATTATCATCATGTGGGTTTCTGAGATGGTGAATTGAAGTCTTGACTCCACCTCTGAGTCATATATCTAAGAGTCCAATAAGACGAGTTGATATAAGACCTAGAGATGAGTTCGAGACATCATTATTCCATCTCTGAAACCCACAGGTGGTTATAAAATATATGTATTCATTTGTTGATGAAATAAGTCCAAACATGTTGTACATATTCTACATGGCCTCAGCCACATTCTGAAGTCTGAGCTGAGTGATGCAGGTGAAATTTAATCATAATTTTTTTTTTTTGTAACATGGTCAACTGAATATCAAATTATTTATTTATTTATTTATTTATTTATTTATTGGTGTTTAAGGTCACATATTTTTGCACAATGGCTAATCATGACCACAACATGAGTATCAACTCAAGACCAGGGGTGAGAATTAATAAGCCATGTTGCCCATTTTAGAGAGGTTTTGCACCTCACAAGCACTGGTGACTGGGTCCTATTTTACCAGTAAAACAGAGCCTGTTTATCGCAGTGACAAGGCACTGCTTCACTTCCCAGGGTTCCCACGGGGAGAATATAAAATTTAAAATATCATTAAGCCAAGATTTTTAAAAATGATCATGCACCTCACCATACATAAACCAAGCACAGACCAAACATACACACAAGTTTACAGCTATTGTTCCAGATAGTTTAGTTTCTCAGGCCCTCCACACGTGGTCCTTTTCACAACCGTATGCTCTCTTTCTATAACCGTGCAACCTTCAAAAAATTAAAATTAAATGGTTTTTGTCTGATATTTTACCCAAGTTAATAAAATTGATAGATTTCTCCCTTGAGTGCAAGAATATGTTGCAATGCTTTAGCACTGCAAGAAAGCTTTAGCATTGCAAAGCCTTCTTGCACTCAAGGGACGAAATACACCATCCATGCTGTTCTGGACTGTAGATTATAATAATAATAATTTATTTTCTAGAGCGTAAAACCACAAATAGTGCTCTAAAACGCTTGACAGAAATAAATACACTTTTCTGAAATAAAGAGTCACATCGGTTTTGGTTGCCTCTTACAGAAGTTCAGGAGAATGCTTCAGTGAATAGGAAAGTTTTAA
Organism: Pictodentalium vernedei; assembly: GCA_031216915.1. Taxonomy (NCBI): domain Eukaryota; kingdom Metazoa; phylum Mollusca; class Scaphopoda; order Dentaliida; family Dentaliidae; genus Pictodentalium; species Pictodentalium vernedei. Next base: position 293,923,813 of record CM062297.1, on the reverse strand, counting down.
GATTTCTTTTGAAGACATCGAGAGTTTCTGAAATTCTGACACTAATTGGCAGGGAATTCCACAATCTGGGACCCACAATGGAGAACACACGATCATGAGCCTGATTAGATCTGCTAAACGGTACAACTAGTTGAATTTGTTTTTTAGATCTGAGACTGCGTGATGAGGAGCAGTGAGGAGCTCTTGCAAGTAAACTGGAGCCAGTTTGTGGATACATTTGAATACTAAGATCAATATTTTGAAATCAATTCTCTGTTTAACTGTAAGCCAATGTAGTTGTCTTAAAACAGGTGTTATGTGTTCAGAGCGTTTGGTACCAGTAATTATCCTAGCAGCAGTATTCTGAACTTTTTGAAGCTTCTGAATCAGGCACTTGGACAGCCCCACTAACACTGAATTACAGTAGTCTAGTTGTGAGGTGATGAAGGAGTGCACAAGTTTTTCAAGTGCTGACTGGTTAAGATAAGGTCGCAGTCTTCCAACATTACAAAGCTGCCAGTAGCATTTTTGACATATTTTATTGATCTAGCTGTCTAGTTATAAATTTGAGTCCATAATCAGTCCAATATTCCTGGCCGATTCACTTTTCATGGTGATGTTGTTTCCAATCAGAATTCATGTAACAGGGGGTGTAGGCATGCGATTATGAGGCCTAACACATAAAACAACTAAGAGCATGAACTTCTGATAGCAAAGAAATAATTACAAAAAATAAAAAATAAAATAAAAAATCGCCTGCCTGCATGCAATTTTGCAACAAATGGTCTGAGAAACAGAAAATGTACTTTATGAGGCCTTACCTTAATTTTGTTTAACCCTTTACCCAATGTAAAGGCCAAAACTGGCCAGCGCTATTCTAGAAAATTGCCAATTAATTTTCATTATATTTTCATTTTTTGTCCCCAAAACATAGGTTATGTCCCCTCTTTAGAATGAGCTTGTTGAGCTCATTCCAATGAGGGGTCATAACCTATGTTTTTGAGGCAAAAAATGGAGAAAAAAATAGTTATTCAAAAATTTTATTTGCAAGTGTCGTCTGCTTTTCATGTTAGGTAAAGGTTTAAAATGGATAATAAGTAAATGAACAATCATTTGTACAGGCCTGATTTTACAAATATCAAAACTTTCTGTCCATATGATGTTGATAAGATTTATAAATAAAACAGCCAGGTATCTATAATATGGGTGATACACAGATCTTTCTTGGAGTCGTAGTATTTTTATACAGCAGGCATATCCCAAAGATCAAAATCTTGATTTGGGAAAGGTATGAGGTGGTGTCCCTATCATGTTGGTGTGACCAGGGAAGGGAGATTTTTCAAAAAGAATTTCTCCGGGGGAGATCCAAGCCTGGGCCTCCCCTGGAGAAATATTTGAAAAATAAGCCCCAAATGGCACTATTAGGAGACATTTTGAGGCTCTATAGAACATCAATTTTGACCAAGCATGGTATGTATATCATCCATAATTTCATTAGTTGACATCCCATGCATATTGTAGAATTTTGCGATTTTCCTGGGGCCATGAGGGTTTGGAGGGGGATAGCTACCCTGGCCCCACCTCCCATGGCAACACCAATGAAATAAAATTACCTCATTTTAGAAGGAGTTTAAAATATTGGCTTCCACAGTGAGCCAAAATTTAAACACAGAAACTTGCATGGAACGAATATAAATTGTATGCCCCTAAGCATGTTTCCTCATAAATATCAAGTGATTCTGTACAATGGTTATAACATTTGAGAATGTTCAAATAAATCTGCTGATCTAAAACTATAAAACTTATGACTCCCATGTTCAGCCAAATATAAATGCAGGGACTTTGTTTGAAGAATTTTAAAACTCTTGCCCTTGATGATACCGTGTACCGAAATATCACAAGATTCTGTTCACTAGTTCTCAAGAAAATTTTGAAAGAACATTTATTGAATTTTGCCCCAGCATTAAATGAGTGGGGTAATTTGAACGGAACAAACTTACATTTGTTCATCGAAAGAAAGATACATAAGTTTGATAAAGATTGGCCAAGCAGGTCTTCTGAAGTCACATGTGACAAATAATGGAAGAAAAGGATCAGTTAAGCTATCGTTTATTTACTTATTGCAGTTTAATGACACTTTTGATAGCCAAGGTAACCTTGTGTCAGACAGTTTTATGGCTGGAGGAAGCCAGAGTACCCAGAGAGAACCACCAAGCCATGACAAGCAACTGTTTGGCTCCCCAGAGTAATATGCACAAGCAGGGTTAGCATTGGTTGAAGGCAAATGCACCATCACCACGGAGTATGCCTTAGTACACAGAGCCATCATGCACCAACATGGGCAATCAGGATTAAGTGCTTTGCCCAAGGACACAATGCAGTTACTGGTGGTCAGGATAGAACCATGGACCTTTGTGGTTTGAAATTTATTGCTCTAACTACTGCGCTAACACACTCCAGTTAAGCTTCCATTTCAGTGGGGCTAATGTTTGGAAGCATTAGGTATGTGTACTTAGGATATGGGGTCCTAAGGCTGCACACTGAAAGTATTAACTAGTCTACCCCCAATAAATGAATATGGACTCTTCCAATTGCGGCCATTGAACTGACTTGGAAGATATCACCAGGGTTCAAAGGGTTAAGATGTTTTTAATTTACATTTTTTGTCAGACTGGCTAAGTATGCAGGACTAGGGAATGCAATGGAGTTTGTGAGCATGCTACTTCTCAATAAATCTGTCAGCAGCCATTACCATAGAAGTCTGTTGTTATTTTTATTGTAGCATAAATGTTAAACAAGATATAATGAGCTAGAGGTGTGACTGTCCCAGATGGGCCTGTTCATACCTCCTGCCACCCCTGCCACCATGATTATTCTACGACAAAAAGGGGCACAACTCTGGCAAAAAAAGAGTCCTTTCAAAACTATAATTGCAAGTGCACAGGTTTCCATAGCAGTGAACATCCATACCAAGTTTCAAAGGAATCAATCCATAAACATCTGAGAAAATCTCCGGACGAAATTTAGGCATTCTAAGATGAAAAGAGGCATAACTCTGGTAACAAAGTCTGATCAAAACTATAATCACAGGTGCACAGGTTCCCATGGTAGTGAACATCCCATACCAAGTTTCAAAGACACTGACCCATAAACATCTGAGAAAATCTTCAGACAGAATTCTAGACAATTCAGGCATTCTAAGATGAAGAGGGGCATAACTCTGGCAAAAAAAGGCCGATCAAAACTATAATTGCAGATATACAGGGTCCCATGGTAGTGAACACCCATACCAAGTTTCAAAGGTATCGACCCATAAACATCTGAGAATTTATTTATTTATTTACTGGTGTTTAAGGTCACATACTTCTGCACAATGGCTAATCATGACCACAACAGTTTTACGGGTGGAAGAAGGCGGAGTACCCGTAGAGAACCACAGCGAGCAACTGTCAGCTCTCCAACATGCTAACTCCACACAAGCAGGGTTAGCATTGGTTGAAGACAAGTGAACCATTGACGTGTAGTGCGCCTTAATACACCACACCACCGTGCCCCCACATGGACAATGAGGGTGAAGTGTCTTGCCCAAGAACACAACGTGGTTGTCGCAGGTGGGATTCGAACCGAGGAACTCTCTGCTTGCAGCCTGCACCTCTACCGACTTATCCACCACCACCCCCCCCCCCCCAAACATCTGCGAAATGTCCAGACAAAATCCAGACATTCTCAGACAAAAGGGGCATAACTCTAGCTAAAAAAGTCTGATCAAAACTATAATCACTAATGCAGAGGTTCCCATGGTAGTCATCCCATACCAAGTTTCAAAGACACTGACCCATAACATATGAGAAAACCTCCAGACAAAATTCTAGGCCTGCTTTTTTCAAGTCGAAAAGGGGCATAATTCTGGCAAAAATAATCCGACTGGAACTATAATCGCAGGCGCACAGGTTCCCACGGAGGTGAACATTCATACCAGGTTTCGAGTAGATTGGTCCACAAATGTCGGAGAAAATTTCCCGGACAAAATTATGTTTACTGACAGATGGATGGACAGACGGACAAGGTGATTTGTAACATGAGTATATTTTTTCAAACATACCATACTATCAGCAAGGGGCCTCAGTTTAGCAAGATGCTCTTGATAAATAATTGTTTTATTACCATTTATTGGACAGAGCCTGTTGGCACACTACTGAGCCAACAACAAGTGTAAAGCAACTATAGTGGCTTTCAGCACTTTTCAATAGAGCCCAGATAGTGGATTCTAGCACAGTTTAGCTTTTCAGTTGGCACCTTGGGATGATTCATTCTTTGTTGGTGCTACTAAAGTTGTTCCTAGAAAGACTTTAGAGTACTGGCAATTCACATAAGTTTTCAAGTCCTTTCAAGGACCTATATGATTTCAAGTCCATTTTGAAATACTTTCAATGCCTTGAAAACATATTTTTGAATTTAACCCTTTATGACTTTAATTATCCTTACATTCAAACATCACTGGGAATTCAGTTTCTTCAACGTTTTTCAAAATGCGACCCCACCATAAACATCCATATCCAAAGAAAAGCTGTGGTGCTCGACAGCAGAGAGACCACAGTAGAGGGGTCGGCCGGCAGCCCCTTCCAACGATAACCGATGAAGTAGCAGACGGAACAGCAGTAGTAGCAGATATGTCAGGAGTCGTTGAGGCTGGTGGAATTGTGGAGAGAGCACCCGTGATCGGCTCCGAAAGAGGAGTCACAACCCTAGTGACAACCTCAGATGTCGACTGGAGAGGGACCGCAGACCCAGAACCAGGCATCTCTTCACCAGACAACTCAACGGCTCCCGCAGTATCCATCACAGGAAAAGACTGCACACCCCCCAGGGAAGAGGAATAACTCTCCTCGTGGTCGTTTCAGGAGTCCCCGAACGACAGTGTTCCTCTTTCCCCTGGGAGCGGGAGGCATGGCCACGAGAATGCACAACACAGTTCACAGATGCCCAAAAAGTGGATGACCATGATCCACATAGCCTACAGGGTCGATCGGCAGAACACCCATTGCAGGAAGAGCATGAAGCAAGTGAATCATCCACTTGCTTAGGTAGAAGGCACTACCCACAAGGAATAGTCCTGGGCGTGACAGAAGTGAGAGATGCAGAGAAGAAGGTGAATTCAACAGATGACAGAAAAACACCCCCAACAAAGAGAGAAAGGTGACAGAAGAAAATAGACCGGTGGGAACCCCAGAGGGTCGACAGGGACATTTTTCTTCATGAAGATGTGTGGAAGTCCCAAACATAGCTGTGTATCTTGTATTCCTGCCATGCTACTATAGGGAACATGGGGCACAATTAATATCTATCAATGTTTCAGCACGATGGGGAAATGTGTTAAATGTGGAGCCAAAAATGTACATTTTTCTTTATACAGAGGTGTAGGAATCCCAAGCATAGCTTTGTGACTTGTATTCCTGCCATGCTAATAGGGCACATGGACCACAATTAAAGTCTATCAATGTTTCAGACTGATGGGAAATTTGTTAAATATGAAGACAAAATAGAAATTTTTATTAATGTAGAGGTACAAGAGTCCAAACATAGCTTTGTGTCTTGTATTCCTGCCATGTTGCTAGAACATATGGACAACAAATATCTATCAGAGTTTTGGTCCAATGGGGAAATTTAATATCTATCAATGTAACGGCCTGATCGGGAAATTTGTTAAATATGGAGCCAAAAATGTACATTTTTCTTCATAGAGGTGTATAAATCCCAAACATATATTTGTGTCTTGTATTCCTGCCATGCTACCAGGGCACATGGACAACTAAATTCTATCAGTGTTTTGGTCTAATGAGGAAATTTAATATTTCTCAATGTATCAGCCTGATGGGGAAATTTGTTAAATATGGAGCCAAAAATGTACATTTTTCTTCATATAGAGGAGCATGAAACCCAACATGCAGTAAAGCTGCCACAGACTGGTCATAATCCATGTGTGGACAGTGATGTCCATGCATGCATTTACCAGGTAATCAAAATTATCATCAGCAAAATATTAATTAATGAAGCACAAGGTTGTACCTGGTGCTTCATCAATTAAATTGTAGATTATTCCTATAATTAGTGTTTGGAATCTAATATTAATGTGACCGTGGAAATATTGCCCACTCATGGAAAGTGACCAGTCAATGACTGTACTGTAGCTTTTGTGTCTTGTATTACTGCCATGCTGATTCAGACTCCCCTGTTGTGTCCTTGGACAAGGCACTTCACCACGACTGTCCACAAGCTGTTAAGGTGTCATTAAACCCTAATAACTAAATAACTGCCATGCTACTAGGGCACATGGTCCACAATTAATATCTATCAGTGTGAGGAGGGTTCATTGGTATGACGACAGCCTGCTTGCTTTTTACATCCTGCATGTATTCCTAGTGGATAATTATCTGTATATTATTCAATTAAGGCTCCACAAAATAGATCTTCTCTTTCTCAGGCAATTATTTCTAACATTGCATGTGGTGGACAGTCTTTTATTTCATTTTTTATTTTTGTAATTATTTATTTGCCATCAAAAGTTCATATTCTTGGTTTGTTTTATGTTTTAGGCCTCATAATCTACAGAATAAGAAGGGTGGAACAAATTTATCAATTTTATTGACTTGGGAGAAATACTGAACAGAAAACATTTAATTTTTCATGGATTATGTTTGCATTGGTTATAAAAAAGAGCATGCGGCAGCCAAAATGATCATGTGGGAGGCATGAGAAACAGATTTTTAACTTTTTTAGGTCTAAATGTTTTTCCAGTAAAATTTCACTTCAATCCAACAACTCTGACTTGAGGATTTTTAAATATTTTTTTCAACTCTTTACACAATGATATGAATATATATGAATATATTCAAATTTCAAGCAGCAAATATTTCCAATAATGCAACTTGAAATTTAGTGGAATTTAGTGGATTTAATCTTGTTTAACCCTCAGCACTGTCAAAATGGCAAAGTTTTCAGTAGCAAATATTTCCCATAATGCAGTTTGATACTTAACCAAATATACCTTGTTTGACAGAGCTTAGTGAGCCCTGTCAAACAAGATATAATTGGTTAAACTCATAATTAAACAAGAGAACTAGAGTGATGTCAAAATGCATATTGGAGGAAATAAAAAAAAATAAAATGCTAATTTGGGGGTGGAGGGGGTGTGGCGGTGGTGCTTGTCTGGGTTTTTTAACCAAAACTGTAAACAATCATTTGTGACGAAAGGGAAAAAAAAGTGCCTAATTGGCCCCTGGCGGAGTGGGGGGGGGGGGGGGGGGGGAGCCAGGAGGCAGCCAGGGGGGGGGGGGGGGGGGGGATATGTAAGTTTAAAAAAAGGTTCCTCATGTAGTGACTGTAAATAGTTCAAAATGCATATTGGAGAAAAGAAGAAAAAAAAAGCCTAATTGGGGGTGGGGGGGGGGGGGGGTGGGGGTAGGGGGTGGTGCTGTTTGTTTGGGTTTTTAACCACAAACTTGGAGTCACCCTACCAAGCTACAATAAAATCCCTTCATAATTATGGCCTGTGGAATATTCTATAGGTTTTCGGGCTTCGGGCCTCTGTTGCCGTCACAGTTGCCCAAAAGGGGACGTTCTCATCTAGACATTATATGAAGTCAACCTATCACGTTACAATGAAATCCCTCCATAAATATGATGTGTAGACTGTGCCAAAGGTTTTCGGGCTTCGGGCTCGGGCAGCCATCATGGTTGAATGATCGCAACCAAAAGGGGACATTCTCATCTGGGCATCATCTGGATTGATCCTACGAAGTTACAATGAAATCCCTTCATAAATATGACTGTAGACTGTGCTGAAGGTTTTCGGGTTTCGGGCACCTGTAGCCGTCAAAGTTGCCCAATCACATCCAAAAGGGGACTTTCTCATGTTGACATTATATGAAGTCAACCTATCAAGTTACAATGAAATTCCTCCATAAATATGACCTGTAGACTGTGCTAAAGGTTTTCGGGTTTTGGGCTCGGGCAGTTGTGATGGTTGATAGATCACGCCCAAATGGGGAAATTCTCATGTAGACATCATACGGAGTCATTGTATCAAGTTACAACAAAATGCATCCATATTAAACATGACCTGCAGACTGTGCTGAAAGTTTTTGGGTTTCGGGCTTGGGCAGCCATCACGGTTGACAGATCATGCCCAAACAGGGACATTCTCATCTAGGCATTATACAGAGGCATTCTATGAAGTTGCAATGAAATCCCTTCATAAATACGACCTGTAGACTGTGCTAATGGTTTTCAGGTTTTGGGCTCCGGCAGCCATACCAGTTGACCGATCACGACCAAAAGGGGACGTTCTCAAGAAGACATAACCTAAAACCTCCATATGAATTTTCGTGACAATCAGACAAGAACTACCAGGTATAGCCTGTACTTGAAGGTTGAATAAAAAACTTTAACCACAAACTTTAACCAAAACTCCAAATGTCAACTAAACAGGAAAAGAAAAAAAAAAAAAAAAAAAAAAAAAAAAAAACCCATTTGAACCTTCAGTAAAAAACTTTAACCACAAACTTTAACCAAAAACTCTAAATGTTAACAGACGGACAGATGGACAGATGGATGGACAGACAAAAGTCATTACTATACCCCTTACTGTAAACAGTCAGGCTAAAAATGGAGTGATTGGAGAAAATTATCTTGCACTACCAGGAGTGCTAGGGCTTAACAAAGCACACTGAGATGTGTCAAATAAGACTGAATAAGTTGGTTTTCCAGTTGCATCATATGAGAAAAAAATAGAGGTTTAATTATTTATTATATTTAGACATCAGCATGTAGAGGGTTTAGAATTTTAGATAAATATTTTTGTATTGTGATTAAAAAGATGTACAAAATTACACAGCTTTTTACAATTTCAAACATGTATTGCATACCTGAATTCTTGAATTGCCCCAATCTGCGACTAAAATATTGCCTACAATGTCCACAGCCACACCAGTGGGAGCATTGAATTGTCCATTACCTTCTCCATTAGAACCAAAACTGTACTGGAAATTACCAATCAGATCGAATACCTTCACACAATGATTATGAAAATCAGAAACTATTATGTCATTTGTGGAGCTGATTGCAACAAAATGAGGCCCAGCAAGCTGGTGGTCAGCATTTCCTCGAGATCCAAATTTCGTTATTAATTTACCATTTGGTTGGAATATAAAAATAGCACTCGTTTTATTGTCTACTACAACAATATGTCCACTTTTGTCCACTCCTACACCTTTAGGGCCCAATAACTTTCCGGTGCCAATCTTATTAATATATTTTCCTTCGGGAGAAAAAACACTGACCCATTTATTATCATAGTCAGCTATAAGATAATTGCCATTCAGTGTCACTGCTACTCCAGTTGGCCTCTGCATTTTACCTGCCATTCTACCAGGTGTTCCAAATCGAAGTTTACAGTCACCCTGAGTTGTGAATACCTGTACACATTGATTACTGCTATCTGCAACAAGAACTTTTCCATTCACACAACACAACCCTTGAGGATTTGTAAATTCTCCCCTATTACGACCCTTGACACCTGATTTCAAGACTAGATCATCTTCGATGGGATTGCTCTTCCTGTTAGATCCATGTGACTTTGAGCTTGGGGGTCGTTTTGTTCCCTTCTGTTTAACAGCATTAGTTCTTGGTATTTTGGAAACATTACCAAACTGATCTGATTCCTCTCCTCCTGTGTATGCTTTGATTTTGAATGGAGAGCCTTTAATATGCTCTCCAAAGAGCTTTATTTCAAGTCGATATGTACCTTCTTTTTTAACACCATAAGTTATTTCATATGTTCCATTTTTGTGGTCTTCAGTAATAGGAATGATAATCTCCCCTGCTTTATCAACAATCTCAGCAACTAAGGATGCATGTCCCATTTTGACTAGTTGACCATTGCGATCCCTGGTAGTGACTGTGATTGTCATTGGTTTCTCAGTGTAACATACCTTTAACCCATCACCTACAGCAGTAGATTCATAAGCTACAGCACTATTATTATTAATTCCTCCCAAACCTTCAATAGCTTTCTCAATTGTTCTTACATTTCCATTATCAAATGATATCAATGCATTTTCCTCTGGCAAGTTTTGACATTTCAAGTCGGCAAGTTCCTGTAGTTTTTCAGTCATCTCTTTTCTAACTAGTAGAATTTCAGTATCATTTCCATGATCGAGAGTATTCTCTGTAAACTCACATGAATTATTAATTCTACTGATTGTATTCTCCATTGACTCTCTCTGATTTTGCAAAATTTCATACTTACTGTTATAGATAGAATTGAGAGCCGATAAAATTACTAACTTCCGCTCTTCAACAGTCCTACTCAGTGTTTCAAACGCCTCAATAATTTCAGTTTCTACACTTTCTGACTTCTCTGTTAATGATTTCATAACATTTGAGACATGAGCTATAGATTTTTCCAGATCTGGAATTTGAGATCTAGCTTGTACAATCAAGCTTTGTAACGAAGTGGAATGTTCCTGAATAGCATCACCCAATGGAATATTCTGATGTCCTATATGTTCCACAGCTGTACAGTCCTCACACACAGCAGTCTCACAGACAACACAGTAGTACTTGAGAAAATTACCATCGTGATTGGGACAGCCTAATCTAATATCACCACTGTCTGTAGACAATTCATCAAGTGATACAACATTGTGTAACTTACTTGAATCACTATCTACATGTGCTCGCACACATGAGTGACAAAGAAACTCCTCACAAACCAAACATTTTGTTTCAGGCTTTGCTTGATCCTGATTACACATCTGACAGGATGCTGGCTGGCCTACCACATCCATGAGGTTGGTGATGAAAAAATTGGTTTGTAATGCACAGACACCTTCGGCAGGCAGAATAGACTGTTGGCGACAAATGGGACAGGTTACAGACAGGCTCTCAGCTGGAATGTAATTGATCAGACATTTCTCGCAGAATGTGTGCAGACATGGAAGAACTTTTGGACTCTTGTAACGTCCCAAGCAGATACCACAGCTTAGGAACTCTTTATCAATCTGCTGGACGACTGGAATGTTATTTGAGGCCATGTCAATTGGATCACCATCCAGAACTTCCAATGTGACCTGAAAGAAAATATTTGATATATTAATCACTTTATTTCAGAATATGTTATATATTAAACAAGAGCAACGCTAACGCGTGTGCTGATGACCCCGAAGGTAGCAAAGTCGGACTTGCATGTAAATAAATAACTTCTGAATGTTTGAAGAGAATTGGTTCATCCAAACAATTTTGAATGAACGGAATTAAAAAACACTATGATTCTTGTGTCGTCCATATTTATATGAATATATCGATATGTAGTAGGTTAAAATGACATGTAAATCTGCCCTGCAAACACTGGGCAGCACTGAAATAGTGGACTAGAAAAAATTGGGATAGTGGAGTAAAAAAATATTGGGCAGCACTTCCACTATAAGACACTGGCCAGTAAGAATAAAGCTGAAATTGGCATCCATATTTATATGGTTATATCGATAAGTAGAAGGTTAAAATGACATTCAACCTCTCCACCAAGCACTGGGCAGCACAGAAACAGTGGACTAAAACAAGAGGCCCCACGGGGCCTGAAGCACTCATCTTGAACAGAACACAATTTAAACAGAGTACAAGAATGAGTCTACATTAAGCAAGCCATCTCCATAGGCTACACCGTCAATCCTTGAGTCCCTCAGGAGTGACAAAAATAATCTGGGCATCATGCCTTTTCTTCAGTTGATCATAAAGTAAAATGTAGAGCTCCCCTATGAAGCCCCTTGATATAACCTATGTGGATTAATCTTAGTTACACACCTCTAGAGGGTACTGAATACAAATTTTTAATTCTTCAGCAAAATGGCCAATTCCGGCTCCCATAGAGAGCCCAAATGTTAACCCAGGCTCTTGATTTGAACACAGTTGAATCTGACTTCCCTAGAGATGTTACGTACCGAATATGAAAGCATTCTGACTGTTAGATCTGAAGAAGAGAAATTGTAAAGAAATTTCTTCGAATTGCACTAAGTTCAAATTTGGGCTACCATAGCGAGCCCAAATATTAACCTATGGATCCGATTTGAACAAATTTGAATCTGACCCCCTTAGAGATGTTGTATACCAAATGTGAAAGCATTCTGATGAGTGGATCTGAAGAAAAAGATTTTTGAAGAAATTCCCTCATATTGTACTAAGTTAAATTTCATGTTCCCATATGGAGCCCAAATATTAACCTAGGCACTTGAATTGAACAGCCTGGAATCTGACCCACCAGAGATGTTGTATACCAAATATGAAAGCATTCCGACTGGTGGATCTGAAGAAGATTTTTAAAGAAATTTCTTCATATTGCACTAAGTAAAAATTTGGGCTACCATAGTGAGCCCAAATATATACCTAGGGATCTGATTTGAAAAAACTTGAATTTGACCCCCTTAGAGATGTTGCATACCAAATATAAAAGCATTCTGACTGGTGGATCTGAAGAAGACGATTTTTTTAAATTACCCTCCATATTGAACAAAGATAAAATTTGGACTTCCGTATTATTAACCTAGGGACTTGGTTTGAACAATCTTGAATCTGACCCTCAAAACAATGATGTATACCAAATCTTAAAAGATTCTGACTGGTGGTTCTGAAGAAGAAGATTTTTAAAGAATATTCCCCATATTACCCTATGTTAAAACTTCGGGCTCCTGTAGAGAGCCCAATATGAACCAATGAGCTTTATTTCAACAAACTTTTATCTGACCCCCCCCCCCCCCCCCCCCTATGAATGCTGTATACCAAATATCAAAAGATTCTGATAATTAGTTCTGGAGAAAAGTTTTTTTTAAATTTTTGCAAATATGCTGACTCAGCATTTTTTTGATGCCCATTACAGAACACCCTAACATAACCGATGGCAATTTTTTTTACCACTCAATTCTACTGGTCCTAAGGATATTTCATACCAAATAACAGTTCTCTGTTCCGTGTGGTTTGGGAAATATGGGCATTTGAAAATATTTCTATTTTTAGCTCCCAGGGTTCCCATGGGGATGCAGGAATTTTTTTTTTTGCATGGGTCAAGTACTTATGACCCAATAATACCACAAACCTAATTTGGCGAGGCCAAAAATCTTACCCCTCCTATTACAAAGCCAAATATTACTTCACAAACTTTGTTTGAACAAACTTGATTCTACACCTCATATGGAAGCTCCATAGCAAATATCAAGTAATTGTACACACTGGTTCTTGAGAAGATTAAAAAAATATTTTGGAGCATTTTCCTCCACTCCCTCCCTATGGGGCTGGGCATTTTGAGTTGAACAAAAATGAAATGCTCCTTTGGGACCATCACTCACACAAACTTTCACTTGAATTGGCCCAGTGGCTTTGGAGGAGAAGACCAAAACATGGTGTTGACGGACGAGGAGTGATAAGATTAGCTCAGCTTGACTTTGTCAAGATGAGCTAAAAAATTGGCCAGCACTTCCTCCATAGGCACTGGCCAGTAAGAATAAAGCTGAAATTGGCATCCATATTTGTATGGTTATATTGATATGTAGTTTAAAATGACATGCAACCTCCCCTGCAAGCACTGGGCAGTACAGAAATAGTGGACTAAAAAAAAAAATGGGCAGCACTTCCCCTATAGGCACTGGACAGTAACAATAAAGCTGAAATTGGGAAATTTGTGATTTTTTCATTCAAAAAGAGGCATAACTTTTGCAAGAATGGTCGGAGTGAACCTCCAAATCGAACTTGACCTGTATTTTGACATTAGTAATAAGCAAATAAAATTTGAAATCGATTGGTGCAGTGATACAATTTTAAATGGTCTGGAACCAAAATCACTATAATTCTTGTGTCATCCATATTTATATGGATATATTGATATGTAGAGGTTAAAATGTCATGCAACCTCCCCTGCAAGCACTGGGCCGCAGAAAAATAATGAACTAAAAAAAAATTGGGCAGCACTTTGCCCTATAGGCTAAGGTACAATTTACCTTAGTCAGAAGCAGAGGCCAAAAACAAACAGTGGCTATAACTCTACCAAACATGAATGGATGAAACACTAGGTATGAGGGCATCCATTCCCCCAAGCTGCCCTATCACCATACCAAAGAACATTAAAATCCGATAACTGATGCTTGAGTTATAATACAAAATATTCGTATGGATGGGCAGATGGATGGACAGATGGAAGGACGTATGGAAGTACAGATGGATGGAGACTTCGACTATATATCCCCTCAAAACTTTTTCGGGGGCATAACAAGATTATCGCAATACTAAACCCTATCTCTTTTACCAAGGCCGATTCGAGCTTGTTGTGTCTGTTTCTACATGTCTGTCCATCTCATTAGTTGGGTTTATGAGACTCTCCGATGGACTGACTAAAAATCTTCAACGGGGGGCTGGACCTCTCCGACCCCCCCATCCCCCCCACCCTCCCCGGTGCCACCACTGTAGTCATCAAGATTAAAATATTCCTAAGTTTTAAGAAAATCATAAGAGTTACTGATATCTTAGTCAAAAAGGTCCATTTATTGGTCTCAGTGATATGCCAAACTCTACATTTTGAATGGGGAAACAAAAAATAACATACATTGTGCATCAGTGTTTTGATATTCTGTTGAGGAGACGGTTTGAACTGTCGGGCAAGGGATACGTTCATGATCCAATCTATTTCCCCGGCGCCTGAAGGGTCAATCAATGAGTGTGATAGCCAAAGCTATTTTTTAATTTTTTTAATGGTTTACTAAATACTGCTGTACCAGACAAGACACTTGACTAATATTCTGTTAATTGAAAGTTATACAATGAATGCTACAATTCTAGACTGAATGCAAACCACTTCTCCACCCAATAAGTGTCCTTGAGGTACATTTTAGCAATTGAATAAATGAGGTGTAACTTGGCACTCATCAACTAACAGATTTAATTGACAAAGACCTGCATGAGTTCACTGACTAAGAGGATTTAACAAACAGAATCTATTATGTAAACTGAAGCATGTTAACCTTTTTAACCAAAGAAATTTCAAAATCTGCACAGTGACTTTAAATTTATTCATTTATTTATTGGGGTTTATGGACACTTTAAACAACCAAGGTCACTTTGTGTCAGAGTTTTACGGGAGGAGGAAGCCGAAGAACCTGGAGACAACCACCGAGCAGTGGCGTGTAATATTATGTCAGACTCCTCAACGTATCAACTCCACACAAGCAGTGTTAGCATTGGTTTAAAGCAAGTGCACCATCGATGTGAGGTATGCCTTTGTACACAACACCCCAGTGACACTTGAATAAATAACATATTATCTTGCCTGTTGTGATGCCAAGTCGAATATGATCAGAGAACATTACACATTATTTCTCAATTTTTTTGCAATTAACTCTTTGCCTGCTTTGGGTAGCTTTTCCTGTCCTGAGTCAAAATACTCTCTGTCCCAGTAGAGGTATTATGTGACCAGTTGTTATTAACAAAATATACCTCTACAGATAGGAGTAGCCCTCTCATTAATGATTTTTTAAGTCAGACTCAACTGAATTTCTCATCAAATCAAGTCATGGATGCTTGATAGCAACCATGACTTGATTTTATGACAATTAAAAAAAAAATACTGATCACGATAATAGAGTTAAACAGAAAATATGGGATTGCAGTGGCTCAGTGGTTAAGGCATTGGACTTCAAACCGAATGGTCCACGGTTTGATCCCCACCAACTGCCCGTCAATGATGCACTTTCTAGGCTAAACCTGCTTGTGTGCAGTTAGTATGTTGGGGATCCGACAGTTGCTTGCCACTGCTCGGTGGATCTCTCCAGGTACTCTGGCTTCCTCCATCCATAAAACTGTCTGACATGAGATGACCCTGACTGTCAAAAGTATCATTATAACAAATAACATAGGCCTTCTTTTCTTTCATGGTGTTTAAGGTCATGTTCAGCATCTATGCCAATATCATGATGAAAACACAAGCATAGAGTAAATTTTCGTCAATTGTTTCTGTCTGTACCATCCACTGTTGAGAACTCACATCCAAGGCATGGATTACTAGGTCAGTTATACTAGAAAAACAAAGCTTGATTACTACTTTAATTGTGCACAGCTTCACATCCGACAACTTCCATGGGAAAAAGTGTTCACCATAACACTCTGCAGACTGATGTCTAAAAATCAAAATTTTAAGCTGCACATTTTTCTCATAATGCAGCAACGAATTTAACTGATTCAATCTTGTTTAGCAGAGCTCTAAACTCTGTCCAACAAGATTGAATTTGTTTATTTATTTATTGGGGTTTAATGACACTTTTGACAGCCAGGGTAACCTCACGTCAGACAGTTTTACTGTGGGAGGAAGCTGGAGGACCCGGAGAGAATCACCGAGCAACAGCCAGCAACTGTCAGACTCCCTAGCATACTAACTCAACAAAAGCAGGGTTACCATTGGTTGAAGACAAGTGCACCATTGACATGCAGTATGCCTTAGCACACGGCGCCAACGTGCCCCCAAGTGGGCAATCGAGATGAAGTGCCTTGCCCAAGGACACAGCACAATTACCCCTGGTGAGGATCGAACCATGGACCTTTGAGTTAGCAGTCTAATGCCATATTGAGCCACCACACTGCCGATTGAATTGGTTAAATTCCTTGTTGCATTATGGGAAAAACTTGCAGGTTGAAACTTTAAATTTTTGACAGAGGGTTAAATTTATTTATTGGTGTTTACCCTTAAGTCCTTAGATTAAATTTATGTAATTAACTACTATATGTACATAGCTACAGATGCCTTAACAGTAACTGCAGGTGCCTTAACAGTGTTTCTACGTTATTGTTGGCTGCCTGTACAGGCAGCCAACAATGATGTTAAAACACTGTCAAGATAAATGTATTCTACCAGCAGAGTTCTCAAGGAAGACTGCACTTGGGACAACTTTTTCAATATAAAAGCAATATAAAAGGGGCTGTTTGTGGCTGTATGGGGGCTTAAGGGTTAAGCATTTGATTTGGTGGTTTGTGAGAAGATTTAACTCTTTTTATCACATTATCGTGATCAAATAGTCCACTACAGAAATATCATCTACAAAACATCTAATAATAAACATGTGACATTGGAAGTCAACATTGTCATTTTAATGTTGTGAGTAAGTTGGTTTCGGAAGTAGAATTAAATTAATTTGCTCTGCTTTTGTTGCATTTATTACATTAACTGTTTTCCTAAAACATATACGACTAGAAGATGACACCTGCAAAATTATTTCCTGAATTTCCCAAAAAATGTTCACTGTTTGCTTTGAAAACATCCCTTATGACCTCTCACTGGAACAAGATCAACAAGCTTGTTCCAATGATGGGTTGTCATTTATTTTTTTTAGGCAAAAATTGAAAAACTAATCAAATTTAGTTGGTGATTGCTGTGAATAGTGCAGGATGGTTCTGGCCTTTATGTTAGGTAAAGGGTTAAATTACACATTATTTGATAAAAGAATTTCAAACGATTTGATTTGAAATCAAATTTCTGAACCTCATTCACTTTTTAAAATTGAACTGAGCCCTGGGATTTTTGTGAACTCAGTTGAGAAATTTCTTATCAGATTATGAATCCTGGGAGAACAACTATTTTACCATTACCCAGTGTTAAAATCTATGACCTCATTCATGGGGTGTGTTATAAAACTGCTCAGGATTGTTTGATCAGTTCCTAAGTATTCTCAATATACTAAACCCAATACCAATTGCAAGTGCTGTGCAGTTCAGAAAGATGGCATTTGAATTTTTGTTCTATTTTTGGTCTGTGTAAGTCAAACATTTTGCTGGCTAATCTTTTTTTCAGTCCATGTAAGGCCCCACATGGTGCTTGCTAATCTTTTTCTCAGTCTGTGTAATACCCCTCATGGTGCTGGATAATCTTTTTCTCAGTCTGTGTAAGTCCCCACATGGTGCTGGATAATCTTTTTGTTCAGTCTGTGTAAGTCCCCATGGGTGCTGGCTAATCTTTTTTGGAGAAATCAAATAAATGTCATCCTCTGATATGAGATTCTAAATTTCATTTCAATTGGCTCAGGGGTTCTAAAAACAGAAGATCTGAGAGGGCCAAAAACTTTTCCCTCCCCAAAAGACTACAAATATTGCCTTTCAAATTTCCTTTGAACAAAATTTTTAATCTATTCCTCCAAAAGAAACTGAAAACCAAATATCTATTAATTAATGAGAATAAGATTTTTTAAATATTGGTAGGATTTTAACCCCACCCACCCAGTGGAGGGTAGCAAGTTAATTTGAACAAAACTGAAATGCTCCACCAGTTTTTGAGAAGAGTCGAACACAACCTTCAGAAAAAGAAAAAACAAACAACAGACGACAGGCAAAAAGTGGTGACAAAAGTGCACCCTGACTAAGAGTCAGGTGACCTGAAAAATAGGCAATATTATTAAACTGGGTAAGCCCTTTACCCAATGAATTGGCCATATCCACATGCATAATTTACAGATTGAGCAGTCCAAAAAAAAATAATTTAACCCTGTACCTAACAAGAAAAGCAGACGACACTTGCAAACAAAATGATTGAATAAATAATTTGTTTCATTTTTTGTCTCAAAAACATAGGTTATGACTCCTCTTTGGAAAGAGCTCGTCGAGAACATTCCAAAGAGGGGTCATAACCTACATTTTTGAGACAAAAAAGGAAAAAAATAATGAAAATTAATTGATTTTTGTGAATATCGCTGGCAGGTTTTGGCCCTTACGTTGGGTAAAGGGTTAAAAAAAATTAAGCAAAACAGGTAATGCCTTCATTGGAACAAGCTTGTTCCAATGAGGGGTCACATGATATGATTTTTTGAGAAATTTGAAAAAAATAATTAAAATAGCAAATTTTGATATTGTTATACATTGTGTAAAGGGTTAAATTAAATATCAGGTGCACATCTAATAGTTCAATTAAAACATACCACATACCACCGCTGTTTTCGATAATATTCTTACAAACACGTGTTCAATTTTCTTAAAGTGTAATAATTCAATGATTGTGTATCAACAGGTGGTTATCAAGAAATCAGATAGAGGTGGTGGATTAAATGCCTAAATTTGTTTGATATAAAATATACAGGTAATTATTTATGTTGGAGGTAAAGAATTGCTGAGGGCACGAGAGATATTTCCACTTCATGGTGATAAATTTATTTTACAAAAACAATATCAAAATTTTTAATGTTTCCTATTAACGCCCAAAAGACTGGTAGTGCAACAGAATTTTCCTCAATCACTCTGTTTTTCTCTTGTTTAACTTTTAATTTAACCAATTATATCTTCTTTGACAGACTTCACTGAGCTCTGTCAAACAAGATATATTTGGTTAAATATCAAACTGCATTATGGGATATATTTGCTGCTAAAAACTTTGCCAGTTTGACAGCAGTGTGCAGAGGGTTAAAGTATATATTGAATATTCAGTTATTTTCAACATTCTGGTAATGTATATCATTATAAAGTCCACTGAGAACTGCAGGCAGGCAGGCAGGCAGGCAGGTAGGGTCACCTCGTATCGGACAGGTTTACAGGTGGAGGAAGCCAGAGTATGTGGAGAGAACCCTTTACCCAACACACATCATATCAAAATTATTATTTTTTAAAAGGTTTCAAAAAATTTCAACAAAACCATATCATTTGACCTTTCATTGGAACAAGCTCAACAAGCTCTTTCCAATGAGGGTTCACATAATATGGTTTTGATGAAATGTTTTGAAAATTAATGTTTTTCAACTGCTTAATTTAAAAATGAGGTTTCACATAATACGGTTTTATTGAAATGTTTTGAAAACTAATTTTTTTCAACTGCCTAATTTGAAAACTCATTCTGTGTACAGGGTTAACCTAAATGATACTGTGTCAACCTTTAATCACTGTGTGGGTGAATTAGTCGTTGAGCATGGAGGTAAGGAGAATCCAATGGTTTGATTTTTGCGTGCCTTCGGCATGCAGGGACGGAGTGGGGCAAGCCCCTTTCAACCCTCAAGGACTGTATATTAAGTTTTTCTTTATGTCTGGGTGTCATAAGGAAGGAAAGTGTTAAGGTACTCAGTGGTGTCTGTGTCTCCTGCGGTTCTTCTTAGGAGGAGGAGGACAAGAAGGAGAGGTAGCAGTAGGTGGTGTAGTCAGTATTGCTGAAGGCAAGACTGGGGACGGAGTTCGTTTGGCCTTGTTCTTGCAGCTGTGGCTGCGACTCTTTCCTTGAACTCTTTGTCTTGATGGTGGGAACTGATGTCTGGGAGTAGTCAGCGTTTGATCATTCTGTGTCAACCCTATCCCTGAGATGTCTCAAGTTTCTTCTGTTGTTCTTCCTGTAATTCCTCGTCCTCAGCCTTCTCTCCTAGGAATGCCTCAACAGATTCCGTGGTGCCTTCCTCCTGAATGCAGCTCTGGTCCAAAGAAGGAGAAAGAGTAAGAGGATTGGATGGGTCATCGTCCAAGTCAACTACCTCTACCACAGACTGATCACCCTCCTCCATCTCCTCCTTGGATGAGGGTGGAGATGAGCTGGAGATGAATCAGTCACCTGGTGATCTGGTGTTCTCAGGACCCACCTCTGGGGAGGGTGGGGGGGGGGGGCTATGCAGGACATGGATGTGTCAGGTATTGACCTTTTGACGTCCTTCCTCTCCTCTTCATCTTTCTTCTACTTCACCAAAGAACTCAATCATTCGACAGGCTTCACATCATCTGGCGGAGGGTCTCTTCTTCTTGACCTCAGTGGAATGGATCTGGTGGTTAGAATCATTGTCATCCAGTTTCTCTGCATCACTTGGGTGAGGGTGACCAGTGCAAGGGTGAGATCCCCCACGAAAGGTATTACACTTCTCCAAGGACTCTGGTTCTGTTTTTCTCTCAAAATCGACTGCAAAGTGAATTATTGCATTGTGTACTTGGATACTCCAGGTGGTAGCAAAGGCAGCCTTCAATCTTTGCAGCATATCTTGTATCTCAGCAGGTAATTCTATTCTCAGCAGGTAATTCCATTCTAAGATTTGAAATATTCTTTATTCACTCCTTTCGACATGAATGCATTATTGTTACTTATATAATAATTATACAGACAGGTACATGATGGAACTGTGGTTTTGATAATCGTGACTTATAACCACTGTACATCTCAGGCTGTACCTTTTTATTGTCCAACAACTGAGTCAAAACATAAGTCCACATCATACCAATATAGGTAAACATTGTCTGCTGCTTTTCCTGTCTATTGTTTCTTATCTTCATACTGAAATCAAGTATGATTCATTTTCTTCTTTCTATAATATACCCTTTTAGCCCTCTCAGTATTGAGTTCAGACGAGTAGAACTGATGTGGTTTTTTTACTAGCAGTTTTACAATTTAACCCTTTTAATCCTGGTGTTGTCTCCCAAGTCAGTTCAATGGCAGCAATTGGAAGAGTCCACATGCATTATTTGGGGGTAGACCAATTAATATTTTCAATGTGCAGATCTAAGGTTTGCACATTGAAAATATTGATTGGTCTACCCCCACACATTCACTTAGCAGCCATCCTACTTAACCCTTTGAACTCGTAAGACCGATTTTTCGGTCCAAGGCATAATTTTGTCCCGTTCTTGTCCTATTATAAGAGATCTATACACGGGCATTGGTGACAAAATAATAACAGCAGTCTGCAGCCCTCTGTATATTGATATTGGACAGACCCATCTTACTGTAAGCGTACACAAAGGTGACACCATTCCAGGAAACAAGGGTTCAAAGGGTTAATGAAATTATAAAGTATCATGTTCCTAGGCCAGAAAAGTGGCCTTTCGGGTTTAAAGCGTTAATGTTATAATTTTTTTGAACTGCCCAGGAGACCATTCTTCATATTCTCGCAGAACCGAACAAATATGTTTTATATGGAATTGTTGGGGAGCACGGTGTCTCGGTGGCAGACTGTTGGACTTCTATGCTAGAGGTCCCGAGTTCGATCCTGTCAGGGATGACCCACATTGTGTCCTTGGACAAGGCACTTTATCCCGTTTGCCTACATGGGAGCACGATGATGCCGTGTACTAAGGCATACTGCACGTCGATGGTGCACATGTCTTCAACCGCTGTAACCCTCCTTGAACAGTGCTTGAACAGAGTTAGAATGTTGAGAAGCTGACAGTTGCTCACCGATGCTCGGTGGTTCTCTCTGGGTACTCCGGCTTCCTCCACCCATTAAACTGTCACAGTCTCGATTAGCCATTGTGCATAACTATGTGACCTTAAACACCAATAAATAAATAAATATAAATAATATGGAATTGTTACAATGTATTGGAGAATGCTTGTAGGCACTCTTCAATAAATTGTAATAAAACAATTGCTGATCAACAAAGCTGAACCAGCATTCAACAAATTCACATAAAATGCATCCTTTCTGCACACATACATACAGCATTTCAAATTCTTCTTCCGCCTATCCCCCACCTCCTCAACCCACTTTGACACTGAATAGCCCATAGAGCTGTATACAAATAACAGCTTAAGTGACATAAGGTTCTATTCGTGAAAAATGTCAACTTTATATACCTCTCATGTTCTAAATACAATCAAAAGGACTAAAAGTCTAGCCTGTTTGAACCATAAGGATGTATGGTCTTGAGGCTAAAGATCCAATGTAGTTCTTTATCGTGTCTGACCGTGTGTTTACGAAGTATGGCGATAATTCGAACACGGCAATAATTTGGAACACCATATTGTTGGATTAGTGGTCCGGTTCATTAAAGTGTTTACTGATGGGTTTATCATGCTTGTTTCTGATATCTGTAAAGTATTCCAAGATTCGAATGTGGATTGTGTGTTTTGTTTCAGCGATGCACTGTGTTTTGCATTTATTGTTCATCAAGAAGTAAATCACATTTCTGCTTTGACAATTATGTCTACCTTTTGATTTGAACTTTTGTTTAATATTAGAGCCCTGAAACCACTCACTTTTGGGTAGCTATGGGCAAATTAGGCAGTTTGTGATGTCACAAGATCGAAAAAGATTGAGAATGTTGTGTCCACTTATTTGTGGTCCTCATGGCCAAAATGCCCCTCTAGACCCCCACATGACATTTGACTGGTACCAAGGTCAAAAGTTCAAAGTCTTTCTCCCCCATCCCCTCCCAGGTTGACTTGATCTTTTGACCCAGGTGGATGGTTGCATTGAAGCTGTGATCTCAAAATGACCCAGTCATGCCCTCAATTGACCAGGTCATGATGGCCTCTTACAAGGGTATGAGTAAAGAATGCAACAGTTTGAAACTAGTTTGGCTCAGTGAAGCTTGACTTAGCAACACAATAACCTTTGAACTTAGGCTGATCTTTGTTTTATGTTATGTTTTATTTCACTCATGCTCTATAAATCCCTGATGCTACTTACTAATTTATTTATTGGTGTTTAAGGTCACATACTTATGCACAATGGCCAACTGTGACCGTGACAGTTTTACGGGTGGAGGAAGCCAGAGTACCCGGAGAGAACCACAGAGCATCGACGAGCTGCTGTCAGCTCCTTAACATTCTAACTCTGTTTAAGCTCCTCTCAAGCAGGGTTACAGTGGTTGATGACATGTGCATCATCGACGTGCAGTTCGCCTTAGTATACGGCATCATCATGCCCCCATTGAGGCAACCAGGATAAAGTCCCTTGCCCAAGGACACAACGTGGGTCGTCCCGGATGGCGATCGAACTCAGGATCTATAGCATATAAGTCCAAAAGTCTTCCACTAAGCAATGCTACTTACATATTCTTGACCTGATATTTCTTGGGTTGGTGCTACCAGGGACGTAGCTAGGCTAAATGCAGTAAGGGTGGGATAAAATATACCCCCACCCCCACCACTTCATTCTACCTTATGATGGGTTATGAGTCTTTTTCCCCTACTGGTGAAGTTCCAGCTTCTTCCCCAATGGAAAAAATATATTTTTCATTCCAACTGGAGCACTCCAAGTACTTTTTAAGGCTTAAGCACCCAGAAAGTGAAGGCTTAACTATAATAAAATGACCCTACTATCAAGCCAAGTTCAGTAATTCTTTCATATTCAGATTGGCAACTTGAAGAACTTGATTGGTATTAATATTCTGGTAATTTATACAGTAAATAAATTGTACTGGAATGAAACTAGATGGTACAGCAGAACTCTGTTAACTGGATAGCTATTTTCCCAGTGAAAATTATTCATGAATATTCAATCATTGGTCACCTTCCTGTATTTTAGAGATAAACTGAGCATAGATTCTATTATATCTTGTTTGAAAGAGCTCAGAGAGCTCTGCCAGACAATCTATAATAGATTAAATGCCTGCATTGCAAATACTGAGGCCAAATCAGTCTATAAATAGGGGGAATTCAGTGACTGTTTCGGTAATTTCTCAACAGATCTCAAAAGTTTGTATTCTATTTCCAGAAGTTTAATCTCTGACCTATATGCAATAAACAGGTCAAATTTGTACTGAAGGTATGGTAAATTGTTTTGTGTTTGGAGTTATATTCAATGAACAGGGATATTGAATTAAGTGGGCTCCACTGTACCAACTTTGGCACACATGCAGTTAACCACAAATCATAATTTGATTTTGGTAGATTTTATTACAGCTTATGTCAGTTAATTACTGTATTTCTCCATGCATCGTTGAGTGTCAAGTTCATAAATGAGACAGACATAACTTTTAAACCTACTAAAGTCAGCAATAATTACACTATTTAGTGTTAACTGTCCAGGTGTCAAAAGTAATTCACCCTTCAATAATTTATGTTTTCTTGAGATTTTAAGAACAGGTTAAAATAATTTTTCATAATTCACCTTTTCAAACATTATCATATCACAACAAAAGCCCCTTTGCTTGCAAACAAAAATTAATCTGCTTCGATCAGTAAAGTAAATGATGAACAGATGAAAAATTTACTAATTCCAATCAATGCCCGAGTCTGTTGAATACCCAATCTATGAAAATAAAACAAAACTGCCGTTAAAAGAATAGCAAAAGCACTAATGAAACACAAAGGTGAAACAATGGCTTTCATTATCATTTATGATTATTATTACAATTTCTTGTGAAACATAATTTTAAACCAACTAAATCATTTCTAAAATAACAAAACGAAAACAGCCAAGCTACTTTACGAACATAAAGAGATTACTCATAAAGGCTGACTTGATATTCTGCTTAACCCTTTACCCAATGCAGAAGATATCAAAATTTAATATTTTAAATATCATTTTTTTTAATTTTTCCAAAAATTTCAAGAAAACCATATCATGTGACCCCTTGTTGGAATGAGCTCGACAAGCTCGTTCCACAGAGGGGGTCACATGATATGGTTTTCTTGAACTTTTTGGAAAAATAATATTTATTCAGCTGCTGAATTTGCATATTAATACGCAGGCGGATGCGGCCGATTCGTTGGGTAAAGGGCTAAGTTATAAAAAACAGGCCTGACTGAATTTGTTCACATGTAGAATGCAATGGATCCTTTGGGACTCAGTAAACCAAACAAGAATAATTGATCTAGCCAGGAAATACAGGTAATAAATTACCCAAATTATAAGGAAATAACTGAATAGATATTGTTAAGAAAGTGCAGGATCATGCTTCTCCCAGAACAGATTTAAAAACATTTTCTGGGAGAGAACACCCAGACACCACACTTATCGCTTTGCAGCTTCAGTACCCACATGGCCCATTTTACATATTACCCTGGGGCCTGTCCTCACTCTCGGTGGCCCTGGCGGTAGCTCTCAACAGTGATGGGTTAATTCTTTACTCAACATAATGGCCAAATCCAACCAGTACTATTCACAATGAAAGTATCAATGACACTGTAGGTCAACTTGTGTAAGACATGTACATGTATAGTATGTGACACAGCAATGACACACATCTAGGTAATGACCTGATAACAAAGGTACATATAAAGTATTGTAACGGTCTGTACATAAATGCTGACCGTAGCCTGTAACAAATGTATAGGTAAAGTATTGTAAAGGTGGGCGACAGATGCTAAACTAGAAAGGAAATCTTTGAGTCCCAGAGTGGGTCTGACTGAACCCCAAAATATTTGTTCTCATAGCACAGTGATAACAAAGGCACACAAAAACACTCGTTCCTGTCCCAAGGTGATAACAAAGGTACCCAAGAAGTTTCGTGAAGATCGGTTCAGAAATAGAGCCTCTAGCCCAAGCCGTATTGACATGTGCACTTACTGTGTATAAGTAGCACTGAATAAATCAAAGTTCATCTAATTTGCATAATTTCTGCACTAGAAAAAAACCAGTATTATATGTAATGCATTCCATGTCTGTAAACATGCATTCAAAAATTTATTCAAATCAGAACCTTCATATAGAAGTTCTGCACAAAAAACTGATTGTACCTAATTTCGGTACAAAATGGCCACTGGCAGCCATCTTCAATTTTAGACCACACCCCAAAACACTCGTTCTCGTCCCAAGGTGATAACAAAGGTACCCAAGAAGATCGGTTCATAAATACAGCCCATAGCCCGAGACATATTGACATGTGTACTTACTGTGTGTAAGTAGCACTAAAAAAATCAAAGTTCATCTAATTTGCAGAATTTCTGCACGAGAAAAAAACACGTATTATATGTGATGTATTCCATGTTACTAAACATTCAGACAAAAATTTATTCGAATCAGAACTTTTATACAGAAGTTCTGTATAAAAAACTGATTGCACTAAGGTACAAAATGCTGCTGGTGGCCATCTTGAATTTTGGACCACACCCCACAAAACACTCGTTCTCGTCCCACGGTGATAACAAAGGTACCCAAGAATTTTCATAAGGATCGGTTCATAAATATGAGCCTGAGCCATATTGAATTGTTGACGGACAGACGGACGATGGCCATGGCATAACCTCTAATTTGACTACGTCAAATTTGAGCTAAAAATCACCATTCAATTTTCATTATTTTTCATCACCAAAATATAGCTTATGATCCCTCATTGCAATGAGTGCAATAAGCTTGTTCCAATGAAGGGTCATAAGCTATGTTTTTGATGCAAAAAATGAAAAAATTTAGTTATTCAAGAATTTGTTTGCAATTGTCATTTGCTTTTCATGTTAGGTAAAGGGTTAACATATTGAAGCGAGTTGAAACATCGGACAATCAGATGGCATCACTTCTGAAATTATTGATTTCGATGACATTAGGTGAGGTGCAGTGGGAGAAAAATCATACTCGAGTTTTGTAGAGTGAGATGCGTAGCCATGTCAATTGAAGCTGGACACCATGTTTGTTTACAAAATTCAGACAATTATGAAATAGTCAAGCGACCATTAACTGGTAGAGTGCTAAATTATTTTTTGGCACCAAAATTTTTTGCACGTCTTTGCATTCTTACAATTTATGGGAGAGTACCTATAGGCACTCTCCCATAAATTATAACAAGGAAAATCCATACATACTAAATAATTTCACTTCAAAGATTAGTGTTCAACCAATGATGGGAACCAGCCACCACAATCGGCTGATTGCGGGCAATCAGATGACAATGGCAACGGCTTCTGGACATCGGTTCAACCGATTGTTGCCAAGTATTTTGTGATGATTCATTAACCGCATTTTATTATATTCTGAAATTGTTCAATTGTTAATGTAAAATGATGTCAATGATACCATTCAATACAGCTGAGAAACAACCACAATGTGTATCCTTAATCTCTCCAGACGCCCCTTTATGGGATATACAAGTTAAATGACATGTAAAGCTTATAATTGAGCGTACTTGTGGCAATCGCCAGTTCATACCGGAAAAGTGAAGGTTGCACTCCATTGACCCAGGTTGCAGTAAAATTACCAGTCGCACACACTTGGGTGGTAAACATGCCTCTGAGAGCCAAGTTTACTGCCCAAGTGTGTGTGACTGGTAATTTTACTGCGACCCCAATCAACGAAGTTTAACAGTGTGAAAAATGTTCAGTTTAATGTAGTTATTTCGAGCATCGACTTGTCTAGTAGTGCACAGTATTACAATTGGAATCAGCATCAGCATTGGTCCATTGTGAGCTCAAATAACCAGTAATCAGTCAGCGACTATTTTTGGTAAATCGGTTGAACTCTATCAAAGATAATATGAAACATATCCACTGAATGAGGCCTTTAAGTTACAGTACCTACACTTCAGAATAAAGCCCAAATAAGGGCTTCTAGCACTCTATCAGTTAAATATTCAAATGGGGGAGGGAGGGGGTGGGGTCATGTAGGGTGGGTAAGATACATCTGTCTCACCCAGGTGTCTTACCCAGAGCATGCATATCTCAATAGGCAAGTAGCGGAAGAAATCATTGACTCCAGTGGGAGAAAAGTTAAATATTATTGAATGGAAATTAATATCCAAGAAAGTTAAATGCGTTAACTATATGATTGATCTGTCAAAGCCATTAACCCTTTGAAATCTAGTGGTATATTCCACAACAGTTCAACAGCAGCAATTAGAAGAGTCCATATTCATTATTTGGGGTAGACCAATCCATATTTTCAATGTGCAGCCTAGGGGCTGTACGATGAAAATATTGATTGGTCTACCCCATCATTTATTGAACAGCCATCCTATATAATGACGTTATGACGTATCACGTTCCTGGCCGGGAAAGAAGCTGCTAGGGTTCAAAGGGTTAAAATAAATTTCTTGACCAACAGTATCAAGTTATAAATTTAATTGATGTTTATATGCAAGTACACAACCATTGTACCTAGTGGGACCAGACTCTATGACACTTTGTCACACCAATTAATTGCAGACAGTACAAAACAACCCGAGGACACTACTGACATGAGCACCACTGGCATAAATTTGCTTTATATCTTTTCATTCAATCACTAATAAAATTTGTTAGTACACTGTGCTAAGTGTGAAGACATTGAGAAGTGAAAGGCAAATACTCTTTTTTATTCTTTTTTGTTTTAACCCTTCAACCATTCAATTGAGGAAATAAAGGTGCCCTAGTCCAGGCTGTAGAGGCTGAATGGTGTTAGCATGCATACAGTGTTTTTCCATTGTTTTGCGATATGTGTGCTTGTTTAGTTTCCAGGTTCCCTTTTAGGATTTAAATGATGCAAACTGAGAGCTCATTGACTGCACAGTTTAGAAAATGGTCGTGATTATAGCAACTGATTTATCTAGTTTCTCTTAATATCATAAATATGTTCTTCAATTCTAGTGAAAGAATCCCTCTTAGTTTCTCCTATGTATTGTATTGTTTGCAAATAATCATATATATCACACTTTTTTGGTGGAATGTGACATTTCCCATTGGGAGGTAACAGCATTTTGTTTCTGTGCTCTTGTGATTACTTTAACTGCTAAAACACCTAATTTCAGTACAAAATGGCCACCGGCAGCCAACTTGAATTTCAGACCACACCCAAAAACACTTGTTCTTGTCCCACGGTGATAACAAAGGTACCCAAGAAGTTTCGTAAAGATCGGTTCATAAATACGGCCTCTAGCCTGAGCCGTATAGAAGCTGTGAACAAACGAGAAGTGATGGCAATAGCTCAGCTTTACTTTGTCAAGTTGAGCTAATAAATGTGCCCTGTAGGGTGTGCCAAAGGGAAATATTGAGGTCTGACTAAACTAAGTTCTAAGAACGTTGGCAGCAGCAACATTTTTCGATGGAAATTGAAGAAAATTGATAGCTCCCATCTAGAGGGCTCCCCAAACAAGCATACCAGGTTTCAAAGCAATCCGATCATAAATGTGCCCTGTAGGGTGTGCCAAAGGGAAATATTGAGGTCTGACTAAACTAAGTTCTAAAAACATTGGCCATGGCAACATTTTGTGACGGAAATTGAAGAAAATCGATAGCTCCCATCTAGAGGTCACCCTAAACAAGCATATCAGGTTTCAAAGTAATCCAATCATAAATGTGCCCTGTAGGGTGTGCCAAAGCGAAATATTGTGGTCTGACTAAACTAAGTTCTAAGAACGTTGGCCGTGGCAACATTTTTTTATGGAAATTGACGAAAATGGATAGCTCCCATCTAGAGGTCACCCTAAACAAGCATGCCAGGTTTCAAAGCAATCCGATCATAAATGTGCCAGGGTGTGCCAAAGGGAAATATTGAGGTCTTCTGACTAAACTAAGTTCTAAGAATGTTGGCCGCGGCAACATTTTTTGATGGAAATGGAAAAAAATCGATAGCTCCCATCTAGAGGTCACCCCAAACAAGCATGCCAGGTTTCAAAACAATCCGATCATAAATGTGCCCTGTAGGATGTGCCAAAGGGAAATATTGAGGTCTTCTGACTAAACTAAGTTCTAAGAATGTTGGCCGCGGCAACATTTTTTGATGGAAATGGAAGAAAATCGATAGCTCCCATCTTGAGGTCACCCTAAAGAAGCACAGCAGGTTTCAAAGCAATCCAATCATAAATGAGCCCTGTAGGGTGTGCCAAAGCGAAATATTGTGGTCTGACTAAACTAAGTTCTAAGAACGTTGGCCGTGGCAACATTTTTTTACGGAAATTGAAGAAAATCGTTACCACCCATTTAGTGGTCACCACAAACAAGATACCAAGTTTCAAAGTGATCTGATCATAAATACGACCTGTGAGGTGTGCCAAAGGAAATTGTGGATGTATGTACTTTGTCAAGTTGAGCTAAAAACTGATTGGACCTAATTTCGGTACAAAATGGCCACTGGCAGCCATCTTAAATTTTGGACCGCACCCAGAAATACTCGTTCTCGTCCCAAGGTGATAACAAAGGAACCCAAGAAGTTTCATGAAGATCGGTTCATAAATACAGCCTCTAGCCCAAGCCGTATTGACATGTGCACTTACAGTGTGTAAGTAGCACTGAATAAATCAAAGTTCATCTAATTTGCATAATTTCTGCACGAGAAAAAACCCTGTATTATATGTGATGTATTCCATGTTACTAAACATTCATTCTAAAATTTATTCAAATCAGAACCTTCATATAGAAGTTCTGTCCCAAAAACTGATTGTACCTAATTTTGGTACAAAATGGCTGCCGGCAGCCAGCTTAAATTTTGGACCACACACAAAAACACTCGTTCTCGTCCCAAAGTGATAGCAAAGGTACACAAGAAGTTTCATGAAGATCAGTTCATAAATACATCCTCCAGTCCTAGCCGTATTGACATGTGCACTTGCAGTGTGTAAGTAGCACTGAATAAATCAAAGTTCATCTAATTTGCATAATTTCTGCACGAGAAAAAAAACCCATATTATATGTGATGTATTCCATGTTACTAAACATTCATACAAAAATTTATTCAAATCAGAACTTTCATACAGAAGTTCTGTACAAAAATCTGATTGCACTAATTTTGGTACAAAATGGCTGCTGGTGGTAATCCTGAATTTCGAACTGCACCCAAAAACTCTCGTTCTCGTCCTAAGGTGATAACAAAGGTACCCAAGAAGTCTCGTAAAGATCGGTTCCTAAATACAGCCTCTAGCCTGAGCCATATAAAAGTTGTGTACAAAAAACTGATTGGACCTAATTTCGGTACAGAGTGGCCACTGGCAGCCATCTTGAATTTTGGATCGCACCCAGAAACACTTGTTCTCGTCCCAAAGTGATAGCAAAGGTACCCAAGAAGTTTTGTGAAGATCAGTTCATAAATACAGCCCCTAGTCCGAGCCGTATTGACATGCACACTTACTGCATATAAGTAGCACTGAATAAATCAAAGTTCATCCAATTTGCGTAATTTCTGCACGAGAAAAAAACCTGTATTATATGTGATGTATTCCATGTTACTAAACATTCATACAAAAATTTATTCAAATCAGAACTTTCATACAGAAGTTCTGTACCAAAAACTGATTGCACTAACTAAAGTACAAAATAGCTGCTGGTGGCCATCTTGAATTTTGGACCGCACCCAAAAACACTTGTTCTTGTCCCACAGTGATAACAAAGGTACTCAAGAAGTTTCGTAAAGATCAGTTCATAAATACAGCCTCTTGCCTGAGTCATACTGAATTACAGACAGACAGACAGACAGACAGACAGACAGACAGACAGACAGACAGACAGACAGACAGACAGACAGACAGACAGACAGACAGACAGACAGACAGACAGACAGACAGACAGACAGACAGACAGACAGACAGACAGACAGACAGACAGACAGACAGACAGACAGACAGACAGACAGACAGACAGACAGACAGACAGACAGACAGACAGACAGACAGACAGACAGACAGACAGACAGACAGACAGACAGACAGACAGACAGACAGACAGACAGACAGACAGACAGACAGACAGACAGACAGACAGACAGACAGACAGACAGACAGACAGACAGACAGACAGACAGACAGACAGACAGACAGACAGACAGACAGACAGACAGACAGACAGACAGACAGACAGACAGACAGACAGACAGACAGACAGATGGACGGATGGATGGACGGACAACTGGCCATGGCATAAGCTCAAATTTGACTTACGGCAAAGTTGAGCTAAAAATCAATAGCTCATATCTTGAGGTCACCCCGAACACACATACCAAGCTTCAAAGTGGCCCAAATAAATGTGCCCTGAAGGGTGTGCCAAAGGGAAATATTGAAGTCTGACTAAACTAAATTGAAAGGTCGGTTCGAATCCTACCTGCGGCAAGACACTTCACCCCCATTGCCCACGTGAGGGCACAGTGACACTGTGTACTAAGGCGTACTGCACGCCGATGGTGCACCAGTCTTCAACCATGCTAACCCTGCTTGTTTTTACTAAGTTCATCAGAGGTCATTGCCAATGGCAACAATTTTTGACGGAAATGGAAGAAAATTGATAGCTCCCATCTAGAGGTCAGCCCAAACAAGCACACCAAGTTTCAAAATGATCTGGTCAAAAATGTTCACTGCAGGGAGAGCCAAATGGAAATATTGATGCATAACTGCATGAAGTTCATCGAAGGTCGTTGTCAGCGGCAACATTTTTTGACAGAAATTGAAGAAAATCGACATCTCCCATCTAGAGGTAACACCAAACAGGCATATAAAGTTTCAAACCGATCTGATCATAAATGTGCTCTAAGGGGCATGCCAAAGGAATATATTGATGCCTGAGTAAACTAACTTCAAAGGTCGTTGCCAGCGGCAACATTTTTTTATGGAAATGGAAGAAAATCAATAGCTTCCAACTAGAGGTCACTCCAAACAAGCGTGCCACATTTCTAAGCAATCCAATCATAAATGTGCCCTGTAGGGTGTGCCAAAGGGAAATATTGAGGTCTGACTAAACTAAGTTCTAAGAACATTGCCATTGGCAACATTTTTTGACGGAAATGGAAGAAAATCGATAGCTCTCATCTAGAGGTTACCCTAAACAAAACATGCATACCAAGTTTCAAAGTGATCCGATAATAAATGTGCCCTGCAGGGTGTGCCAAAGGGAAATTTTGATGCATAACTGCTCTAAGTTCATTAAAGGTCGTTGCCAGCGGCAACATTTCTTGGCGGATATCGAAGAGAATCGACAACTCCCATCTGGAGGTAACCCCAAAGAAGCATACCAAGTTTCAAACTGATCTGATCAAAAATGTGCCCTGTATGGCGTGCCAAAGGAATATATTTATGCCTGACTAAACTAAGTTCAAAGGTCGTTGCCAGCGGCAACATTTTTTCACGGAAATGGAAGAAAATCGATAGCTCCCATCTAGAGGTCACCCCAAACAAGCATGCCAGGTTTCAAAGCAATCCGATCATAAATGTGCCCTGTATGGGGGTGCCAAAGGGAAATATTGAGGTCTGACTAAACTAAGTTCTAAGAACGTTGCCAGTGGCAACATTTTTTGAAAGAAATTGAAGAAAATCAATAGCTCCCATCTAGAGGTCACCCCAAACAAGCATACCAAGTTTCAAAGCAATCTGATCATAAATACAACCTGTGAGGTGTGCCAAAGGAAACTGTGGACGTACGTACGCCGACGGACAAGAAGTGATGGCAATAGCTCAGCTTGACTTTGTCAAGTTGAGGTAAAATTACTCGGATGGTTAAGAGTTAATTGCAAGGAATTTCTGTAAAAAAAACATTTGTTTAGTATTTTCAATTGGGAGTGGAATGTTCATACTCAGTATACAGGACAAATATTCATGCAGTATGCTGCATTCAACCATTTATATCTTATTTGACAGAGCTCAATAAGCTCTGTCAAACAAGATATAATTGGTTGAATTCATGTTTGCATCACCGAAAAATTCTTAGTCGTAAACTGTTGCCAGAAATCTAGAAAAGTTCCCAAATGGAGTAAACAATGAAAGTGTCAATGACACTGTAGCTCAACTTGACAAACTTGAACTTAGTAAGTTATAAATGAAATGGCAAAATTGAAGATCATTGGGACCAATGTCAGTTTTTTTGCCAATGGCAACAATTTTTGACAGAAACCGAAGAAAATCGATAGCTCCCATCTAGAGGCCTCCCCAAACAAGCATGCCAGGTTTCAAAGCAATCCGATCATAAATGTGCCCTGTAGGGTGTACAAAAGGGAAATATTGTGGTCTGACTAGACTAAATTCTAAGAACGTTGGCCGTGGCAACATTTTTTGACGGAAATGGAAGAAAATCGATAGCTCCCATCTAGAGGTCACCGTAAATAAGCATACCAGGTTTCAAAGCAATCTAATCATAAATGAGACCTGTAGGGTGAGCCAAAGGGAAATATTGTGGTCTGACTAAACTAAGTTCTAAGAATGTTGGCTGCGGCAACATTTTTTGATGGAAATTGAAGAAAATCGATAGCTCCTCCCATCTAGAGGTCACCCCAAACAAGCATGAAAGGTTTCAAAGCAATCCGATCATAAATGTGCCCTGTAGGGTGTGCCAAAGGGAAATATCGAGTCTTCTGACTAAATCAAGTTCTAAGAACGTTGGCAGTGGCAACATTTTTTGATGGAAATTGAAGAAAATCGATAGCTCCCATCTAGAGGTCTCCCCAAACAAGCATACCAGGTTTCAAAGCAATCAAATCATAAATTTGCCCTGTAGGGTGTGCCAAAGGAAAATATTGTGGTCTGACTAAACTAAGTTCTAAGAATGTTGGCTGCGGCAACATTTTTTGACAGAAATTGAAGAAAATCGATAGCTCCCATCTAGATGTCACCCCAAACAAGCATGCCAGGTTTCAAAGCAATCTGATCATAAATGTACCCTGTAGGGTGTGCCAAAGGGAAATATTGAGTCTTCTGACTAAACTAAGTTCTAAGAACGTTGGCCGTGGCAACATTTTTTGACAGAAATTGAAGAAAATTGATAGCTCCCATCTAGATGTCTCCCCAAACAAGCATACCAGGTTTCAAAGCAATCTGATCGTAAATGTACCCTGTAGGGTGTGCCAAAGGGAAATATTGAGGTCTGACTAAACTAAGTTCTACGAACGTTGGCCGTGGCAACATTTTTTGCCGGAAATTGAAGAAAATCGATAGCTCCCATCTAGAGGTCACCCTAAATAAGCGTATCAGGTTTCAAAGCAATCAAATCCAAAATGTGCCCTGTAGGGTGTGCCAAAGGGAAATATTGTGGTTTGACTAAACTAAGTTCTAAGAACGTTGGCCGCAGCAACCTTTTTAGACGGAAATTGAAGAAAATCGATAGCTCCCATCTAGAGGTCACCCCAAACAAGCATAAGAAGTTTCAAAGTAATCTGATCATAAATGCGACCTGTGAGGTGTGCCAAAGGAAATTGTGGACGTACGTACGTACGCTGTAGGACGAGAAGTGATGGCAATAGCTCAGCTTGACTTTGTCAAGTTGAGCTAAAAATGTTTTTTTAAGTACTTTCAAGAAGCTGTTCACTTCAGAAGCCATTTTCAAGTACTTTTATTAAAGCTTTGAAAATTTATTTTTTAATTCAAGGACTTTAAAAGATTTTAAGGTCCCATGACCTTCCTGTCACTGGGATGGGCTTGATCTCATTGTTACAGAGTCATAATATTTATTTTATTTATTGGTGTTTAAGGTCACATATTTCTGCACGGTGGCTAATCATGACCACAACATTGAGATAAAGTCAACTTTAGTCAATTGTTTATTCCCATGTTGTCTATTTTAGAGGACTTTCACCCCAAGCATTGGTGACTGGGTCCTCTGTTACCAGTAAAACAGAACTTGTTTACCACAGCTTCACTTCCCAGAGTTTCTACAGGGGACAGAGTCATAATAACAATATTCTAAAGAAATGACCATGAAATATTTTCAAATCATGAAACATTTCCTTTGTTTCCGAAGGCTGAAAGTGCATTTATACACTGTCAATATTGGTTTGCCAACAATGCATTTTCCATCACATAAATCACAGCAGGGTTTTCATGACACTGACAAAATTAAATTAAATACAAACAAGAAAAGGCCATATGGTTACAAGTTTCCTTTGACATTAAAAAATTATGAAAAACTTTAAACCTGAAGATACAAATGCAAAATACAAATGCCATGAGTTGATCAAGAACTGTAATACCCCAAAAATTGAAGAATCCCTTCATTTATATTCAGCTTCCACATCAGCAGTGAATCTGTTGGTAATAACTTTACAAGGTTCCACCACTATAAAGTGAACAGGTGTGGGAGGAGTTGATTTCACCATGTGTACCCTTTTTTCAGCATACATCATACTTAAGTACATTAACCCTCTACACTCTGATGTCAAAATGGCAAAGTTTTCAGCAGCAAATATTTGCCGTGATGCAGTCTGATATTTAACCAAATATACCTTGTTTGACAGAGCTCAGTGAGCTCTGTTAAACAAGATATAATTGGTTAGCTCCAAAGTTAAACAAGAGAAAAACAGAGTGATCAGAGAAAATTCTGTTGCACTACCAGAGTGCCAGGGACACTAACTCTTGGAGAATGTATTTGACATGATGCTTATTTGTGTACAATGATAAAATGGTCAAAAATTAAATAAAGCATATCCCAAATTTTCAAAGCTGAAACCCTAATAGTTGAGGAGAAATGAGTACAAAGGCATGGGCAGATGAACGGAAAGACAAAGGTAATTTCTACAGCACCCTGACTTTGCA
The DNA here is from genome assembly GCA_031216915.1 of Pictodentalium vernedei. Classification (NCBI taxonomy): domain Eukaryota; kingdom Metazoa; phylum Mollusca; class Scaphopoda; order Dentaliida; family Dentaliidae; genus Pictodentalium; species Pictodentalium vernedei. The sequence goes on along the minus strand of CM062297.1, from coordinate 293,886,736 downwards.
TCAGTGGATAAAGAGTTTATTATGATGCAAATCTAGATACAACAAATATTCTTTCAACACTTTGGGAATAACTTAAAATTACTGAACAGAGCACTTTTCGATCCTAAAATATCCCAAATCATTGCGGCCGATCTGATCTGCCAAAATACACCAGATCATTCCTGCTGATCTGATCTGCCTAATATTCAATCTGCAAAAATATACCAGATCATTCCTGCTGAACTGATCTGCCTAAATATTCAATCTGCAAAATATATCAGATCATTCCTGCTGATCTGATGTGCCTAAACATCTAATCTGCCAAAATATACCAGATCAATCTTGCTGATCTGATCTGCCTAAATATCCAAGATCATGCCACTGATCTGCCCACAAATTCCAGATCATTTCTGTCGATCTAAACAACCCCAAATATCCCTGATCATTCCTACAAATCTATCTTCCAAATGTTGCCAAATCATTCCTTCTAATCTGTGACAAAAATATCTGCAGCCATTATCCCTTCGAACCCTAGAAGCCGCTTTTCCAGTCCAGGAACATGAGGCATCATAATTCCATTAGGTAGGATGACTGCTAAGTGAATGTGTGGGGCAGACCAATCAATATTTTCAATGTGCTGCTCCAGGGCTGCGCGTTGCAAATATTATTGTTCAACCGATGATCGGAATTGGCTACCACAATCGGCCGATTGTGGGCAATCGGATGACTATGGCAACGGCTCCTGGAACATCGATTCAACCGATTGTTGCCAAGCATTTTGTGTTGATTCATTAACCGCATTTTATTATCTTCTGCAATTGTTCAATTGTTAATGTAAAATGATGTCAATGATACCATTCAATAAAGTTGAGAAACAACCACAATGTATATTCTTAATCTCTCTGGACGCCCCTTTATGAGATGTACAAGTTAAACGACATGTAACACTTACAATTGAGCATACTTGCAGCAATCGCCAGTTCATACCAGAAAAGTGAAGGCTGCACTTCATTGACACAAGGTGCAGTAAAATTACCAGTCGCAAGCACTTGGGCGGTAAACGTGGCTCTGAGAGCCACTTTTACTGCCCAAGTGTGCGCGACTGGTATTTTTACTGCGACCCCAGTCAACGAAGTTCAACACCGTGAAAAACAGTATTACAATCAGAATCGGCATCAAAATCGGCCGATTGTGAACTCAAATAACCGGTAATCGGTCAGCGACCATTTTTGGTAATCGGTTGAACACTAGGAAATATTAAGTGATCTACTCCCAAATAATGAATATGAACTCTTTCAATTGCTGCCATTGAACTGACATGAAAGATACCACCAGGGTTCAAAGAGTGAAGCTGATAATCAGCTGTTATGTGACCCACTGCTGAAAAAAGAATCTCTGAGTCCTTTACAGCAGTGTATCATACATAGTATTTCAAAAGCAACACAGAAAACAAAGAAATATGTAGTTATAATTTTTTAATAATATGTCACAGAACTATAATGGTTAAGAAATATGCTTAAACATATTCCTCTTCCTCGTGATACCATTATAATGTGCTCCCATAATTATGAAAATCATCATAAGCCACATTCCTCAGAGAAATGAAATGCCATTGAGATAGGGATAATACCAAGTGATACAGATATGAACTGTGTAATGGAAGACCTCACATGTATAATGTTTATACATAATTATGACAGTTTTACTCACTGGCCTTACAAACCCTTCAGGTGTCAGTGGTGACTTCACACAGGACTCTCACGGTTATTTAATAGTTCCAGTATTTGTAAATTACACTGACCAAGCATCTAATGAATATGCCAGACCTATACAATGACAGTTGGTAAGTAAAATTATTGTCAAGATGCAAACCTATCAAGACAATAAGCAAGGAATAAAAACATCAAGCTGCAGGCTGTTCAACACAGGGCTCGATGTACTTATAGCCTTCATATTTTTCAAATTATTTGTGTCTTGACAATGACAATACTTTTAAACTCACTCTATATATGACAGTGGCAGGGTCATAAATACTGTCAACGTTTATGTGGAACTCATGCCACCTCCCTCCCTCCCCAACCATCACCAACGCGTCATGCAGTACTCCGACAGAGTACTATTGCCAGACAGTTCTCTGTCATAAAGACAAGTTTAGCCGGAACAATTGGACACAAAGTTTCACATTTTTAAGAGGTCTTGTGAATTTACCTTGGGCTGATATCTCGGTCGATATGAAACTAACCAAAAAATAACCTCTTTATTTATTAAACCAATAGAAGTAATTACAAAACGTTCACAAAGTTCGAGTATTCCTCTTTTCCTAATTCAGCTTCCAAACGTCTCAGCTACCCCACTGGGGAAGCTGCGACTTTCAGATAGCTGAAGTACTTCTTCTCCCACTTTGACGATTCTCCACTTATGAATCTGAATCTTAGTTTGACTTGAATTTTCAGCACAACTCTCTTCTGTTCACTCACCTAATCCTTACTTATTGCCATCAATAATAACTCATCATACAAAAATCCTTTCTTCAAACTACTCCATTATGCCTGGTAATGCCATTATGCCTGGTAATGCCAATTTTTCTGATAGTGTTCAGGAATAACAGTGAACAATTTCAATGTAAACAAACTGATTGCACCTAGTAATGGTGCATCAAGGGGAACAACTCTGGCATGGTTCATATTAGCCAAGATTGCCATCATATCAGCTGAGTTTGAAGTCATATCAGCTGATAAATAAGAGTACATACATTTAAAACTAGAAGTCCTGTCATGAACTGTGTGCTTATCTAGGCTTAGTTGCGCGTGGAAATTGCAGGCAATTGCCATATCGAATGGCATCCAAAGCATGGCAGGTTCTCCTGATTGCTCATAGCAAACACAGGAAATGTTTCTGCCAATGGACCGCCGGGTTACCCGGAGGACCACTGGTTGAAACATTGCTTGTGCACTGGCCATATGTACAGAATTTGATAGCCTTACTATGGTCATAATGCGTAGATTAATGCACAGATCGACGTGCTATTTCATGACAGGACTTCTAGTCTTAACTGTATACCTAATTACTTGTTATTTTATATTGGGCAGATTGTTCAAGATTGCTTTGCAAATGGTTAATGAAGATAAAAATCTAGGTCATATTAAATTCTGCTGTATAATATGTTTGGCTTTTTAAAGAAGTTGTCTTATGTTGTATAGGTATGATCTGGTTGAAGTAATTAATGAAATCTGCCAACACCAATGACAGTGGAATTCAAACAATGGTAATTAATGACTGGAATGTAAAAACCATAAAACTTAAGCTTCTGTTATAACTATTCTACTAAAAATCATTACAGGTTGAACTGAAATTTATTCCACTTTACTTCAAGTTAACTCCAAGAAGTGGGTCAGTGGTTACGGAATTTGGACTTACCAAAGGTTCACGGTTCGATCCCTGCCAGGAGTTACTGCGTTGTGTCCTTGTGCATTAAGGCACTTAATCCTGATTGCCCACGTGGGAGAAAGGTGACACTGTGTACTAAGGCATACTGCACGTCAATGGTGCACTTGTCTTTAATCAATTCTAACCCTGCTTGTGTGGCGTTAGTATGTTGGGGAGTTTGGCAGTTGCTCGCTGTTTCTCTCTGGGTACTGCAGCTTCCTCCACCTGTAAAACTGCCAGACAAGAGGTGACCGTGGTTGTCAAAAGTGTCATTAAATCCCAATAAATAAATAAATAAATAAATAAATAAATAAATAAATAAATAAATAAATAAATAAATAAGAGGCCCCACGGGGCCTGAGGGCGCTCACCTGACATGGTAGCCTAAATATCAACCGAGAGAATTGATTTCAACAAGTTGCATCTGCTCGTCCTAAGAAAAGCTTATACCAAATATCCAAAGATTCTGACCAGTGGATCCAAAAAAAAAGATTTTTAAAGAAAATTCCTCATTTTGAACTAAGTTATAATTCGGGCTCCCCCAGGGAGCCCACATATGAACCCAGGGACTTGGCTTTAACAAACTTGAATCTCACCCCCCTAAGGGTGCTGCACACCAAATATCAAAACATTCCAACTGCTGGATCTGAAGAGGAAGATTTTTTAAGAAAATTCCTCATTTCAAACTAAGTTACAATTCAAGCTCCCACAATGAGCCCAAATATGGACCTAGGGACATGGCTTGAACAAACTTGAATCTCACCCTCCTAAGGATGCTGCATACCAAATATCAAAACATTCTGACTGCTGCATCTGAAGAAGAAGATTTTTAAAGAAAATTCCTCATTTTGAACTAAGTTATCATTCGGGCTCCCACAGTTCCCACTTCCACAGAGGACTTGATGATCATGGTGGCAAGTTGTGGCGAACATGACATGGGATACCCCACTTTTGTCAGTAGGGTTTGGGGGGTCTTGTGGGAAAATTTTGGAACATGGAAGGTGAGTGTGGCCCTCTGCTGGCTTCTTTGCACCTGACCACAATGTTTCCAAGCAAATATTCCATCATTCAAATTTTGAAGAAAAGAAGCCAATTTAATTTGGCTCACATGAAACCCATGTAAGAGCTTGGCCTGTATGCATGGGGTACAGTACTATCAGCGATAAAACATGGACAACCACTACAAAAGGTAGTGGATGTCCATATTTTATTGCTGATAATATCATCCCTTGGTATATGTGCTTGCAAAAAAGACTGAAATACAAAAAATAGGAGGGGTACACCCCCCTCTCCCCTCTGAATCCAACCATGAAATGAGTCCAGTCCATAAGTATCCTCTGAACCTGATAGTTTGAAAAATGATGAAGAGTAAAGGCCTCTACAAAAAGGACAGATGTAAATAATGTTTTTTCTTCTCAGTTTGGAAAATTGACAGAGTGAGATGCTTCTAATTTTGATGCGATGATCATTGCATCAAAATTATATTCACTGATTTTGTGTCTCATTTTTAAACATTGATTTCCATGCAATCAATAACTATCTTTTCTTTACTGCAAGGTTGGAAATTGAAGTGCCCAACTTTGTTTAAATTGTAAACAGGAAGAGAAATTGTTGATTCCTCTTAATCACATATCGCACAAAATGCTCACAGATCATGGGGTGTGTTAAGATCTCAACCCTTTGAATCCGATGTGCATAAATTTTAGTGTAAAGCGAAAGTTAGTCATCTGTGAGTAGACAATACAATGAGCACCAAAACAGGGCAGATCTGTAATAATTTAATCTTAAAACCCTACTGTTACTAATCATCCCAACAAAAGCAAGACAGACCTGCACATTTTTCTACATAACGATTTATAATTTAAGTTTGCATTGAAAGATTACCTGGATTACGCAGCACTTCAGACCTGAGATGTTATTTATTTATTTATTTATTTATTGGGATTTAATGACACTTTCGACAGCCAAGGTCACCTCATGTGAGATAGTATTATGGCGGGAGGAAGCCAGAGTACCTGAAGAGAACCACCAAGCAGTGACAAGTAACTGTCAGGTCCCCAACATACTAACTCCACACAAGCAGGGTTAGCATTGGTTGAAGACAAGTGCACAATCAACATGCTGTATGTCTTAGTACACAATGCCACCATGCCCCCATGTGGGCAGTTGGGATGAAGTATTTTGCCCAAGGACACAACGCGGTTGCCACAAGTGGGATTCGAACTGAAAATCTCTCGGCTAGCAACCTTATCTCTACCTACTGAGCCACAATGCTCCCACCTGAGATGTTTCCTCTTGTTATAAAATGTTAATGACTCTTTGATCAATGAGACCATCCTGATCATTGTGAAGGGGATTTGAAATGGGGATGCTGTCCCCATTCCAAATCCCCTTCACAATGACAATCTACATCCATATAATCACCGATGAGTAGTTATTTGCTATGCAGGGATGTCAAATTACTGGAAACAACTGTCAAGTACCTAAAATTACCCAATTATAATTAGACTCCAAATTGTAACACAGTGGCCAAAACAGATACAGGTCCTAGAAAACCTGAAATATTTTAGAACTTTTCAGGAACAACATTTAAATATAGATGTCATTGGGATAAGTTCAGAGAGCTGGATCTGTATGCTTCGACTGACTACCATTTAAACTGTTCAAATAAATTTAAATATAATGTATTAAGAGGAGTAAGGGTGGGGTGGGAAGCATGAAATGTAAATTATTGATGTGTTGACTGCATGAGCAAATCTACATGATAAACATGAAAATCTCCCTGACTGCTCACCAAAATCTCACTGACAGTCATATGGAGAGGTTAACAGGACTGATGTTCATTTTTAAGGAAAACACAATTCTGATCTAATCATAATTATTTATTCCCATTTCTGTTAATTTTGCTTTGTGTAAGAAGAATAATTTTTTTTAAATTGTCTGTAGTATATTATACCATGATTGCTGTTTGTATTCAACATTACCTAATACAATACAGACATTTGGAAATGTGTGAGATACACCATACATGGAATCCAGATTATGCATAAAAACATCATGTAAGAACACATCTGATTGGACATTATGGATCTCAGTGACGTTGGGCTCACTTTACCTAGCACAGCTTTTTAATTTTTAAAACATAAACTGAATATGATCATTTTTTAAAAAGCAAACAATATTTGCCATTAAAACTTTACAAATATGGATGTCGTAGGAACTGGCTCATTGAGCTGGTTCCAATGACAGCCATATTTCTACAATTTTACTGAGAAAGTGTCAGGATACTTCAGGTCATGTTAGACTTGTATTGGTTAATTTGCTGCCGTTATGTTAGGTATTTTTTTTATTTATTGGTGTTTAAGATCACATATTTTTTGCACAGTGGCTAAGCATGACCACAACATGAGTATCAACTCAAGATCAGGGGTGAGCATTAATAAGCCATGCTGCCCATTTTAGAGAGGGTTTGCACCTCCCAAGAATTGGTGACTGGGTCCTATTTTACCAGTAAAACAGTGCCTGTTTACCGCAGTGAACAGGCACTGCTTCACTTCCCGGGGTACCTGCAGGGAGCCATGTTAGGTAAAGTGTTGTATTGACTCTTTTTATTGATTCTTTTCACATGAATCCAAGCAGAGGTGGAGCCAGAATCTACAAGGATTCTCGCTGGTTTTGTTGTGCAAATCTTTGCATGAATTGATTCTTGGATTCTCGTCGAAATATACGTCCTAGTTGCATTCTAGACTATTTTTGCATATAGTCTAGAATGCAACTAGGAATTTAAGCAATTCAATATTGTTCGATAGAGTTTATGAGCTCCGTCTAACAAGACTGAATCGTAGAAATTCCAAATAGCATCATGTGTAATAATGTTCACCTTGAAATTTTGATATTTGACATCAGTGTGCAGAGAAATAATACTGATTTATGTTATGTTTACGAATGATAAAATTTAGCCAAACGTTTATATGTTTAACATGCCCACTTTGGGATCATATTTCACAGGTGTCCCCTTCAATGTTCTATTTTACTAGCAATGAAGAGTAAGTTCTGTACAGAAAATAATAACCTCCCACCTTCCAATATCCACAACAACTCCTCTCTGAAGGAGAGAACTGGCCCAAGGCAATAAAACAGTTAACTGCTTGAGTGCTGGAAGCCACTATCAGAGCTTTAAAAAAAACAAGAGGCCCCAAGGGACCTTAATCGCTCACCTGACAAAGTGGTTAGACGAAGTATTTTGGGTCACATTCAGTTAGCCATGGTTCATCAACACTACAGAGGAAGACATGAATTTATTCATAACTCTAGTGTCCATGTCAGATGATTATTATCATAGGTCTTTCTGACTGCTTCCAATTCTATCAGCTGCAGACAAGCACTGCCAAACTTCCAAAGGCTGTTATGTCACTGCAGTTTGAAAGGAAAATTTTATGATAAAACACTAAAGAATGGATCTGGACAACCGTGAACCTAACCTGACCCCCACCCCCATAGAGAACCCAAATATTAAACCATGGACTTGAATGGAACAAACTTGAATCTGATCCCCCTAAAGATGTTATATACCAAATATCAAAGTATTCTGACTGGTGGATCTGAAGAAGAGTTTTAAAGAAATCTCGTCATATTGCACTAAATTAACCTTTGGGCTGCAATAGAGAGCCCCAATATTAAACCAGGGACCCGATTTGAACAAACTTCAATCTGACCATCCCCCATCATCCCCCCCACCTTTAAGAGATGTTGTATGCCAGATGTGGAAGCATTCTGATTGATCATTCCAGAGAAGAAAACTTTCAAAGATATTACCTCATATTGCGCTGAGTTTAAATTGAGCCCCCATAGGGAGACCAAATGTTAACTCACAGACACAATTTGAACAAACTTGACTCTGACCCCCTCCCCCACCCCCCCTACCCCTGAAGATGTTGTATATCAAATATGAAAGGATTCTTACAGGTGGATCTGAAGAACAAGATTTTAAAGAAATATCCTCATATTGCAATAAGTCAAACTTCGGGCTCCCACAGGGAGCCCAAATAGTAACTCAGGAACTTGATGTGAACAAACTTGAATCTAACTCCCCGTAGAGATGTTGTACACCAAGTATGAGAGGATTCTGATCAGTGGATCTGAAGAAGAAGATTTTTAAAAAAAAAATTCATCATATTGCACTATGTTAAACTTCAGGCTCCAATAGAGAGCCCTAAATATTAACCCAGGGACCTGATTTGAACAAACTTGAATCTGCCCCCCCCCCCCCCTCCCCTTCCCCCTAGAAATGTTGTACACCAAATATGAAAGCATTCTGACTGGCAGATCAGAAGAAGATTTTTTAAAGAAATATCCTCATACTGCACCAAGTTAAACTTTGGGCTCCCACAGCCAAAATATTAACTCAGGGACTCGGTTTGAACAAAATTGAAACTGACTCCCCTAGAGATGTTGTATACCAAAATGAAAGGATTCTGAATCGTGGATCTGAAGAAGAAGATTTTTAAAGAAATTTCCTCATATTGCACAAAGCTGAAATTTGGGCTCACATAGGGAGCCCAAATATTAACTCAGAGACTAGATTTGAACAAATTTGAATCTGACCCCCCTAGAGATGTTGTATACCAAATATCATCAGATTCTGATTGATGGTTCTACAGAATAAAATTTTTAAATATATTTTTTTTAAATATATGGGTACTATCAGAGTTATGCCCCTTGTGGTGCCTCATGTAGGCATGGCAACTTTATTTGAACAAACTGGAATTGACATATGGTAGGGAAGACACACACCAGATTTGGTTCAATTGGTCAAGTTGTTTGTGAGAAGTTGAAAATGTAAAGTTAACGCAGGATGATGGATGGACAGATGAACAGACGGATGGCGGACGAAAAGTGATCAGTAAAACTCCCACTGAGCTTTGCTCACATGAGCTAAAAATGAGGGTACCAGGGCAAAAATCAACATTGTCCTAGATTATGTTTCATATTCAGTAAAATATTTTTTTTTTTTAAATGTGTTTTATGGGCACTGTCTGTGGGCACTCTCCAATAATTTGTAATAAAACAAATTTAGAATAAAAATTCAGACCACCAAAAATAATCTAGCCCACAACCAGTTAAACATCACTCAACATCATAAATTTTACACCTGATATTGACAAGTCATGTCAATATAACACAGTCAAATGGATAGTAACAATAAAAATTCTTCCAATCAGAGGGAGGGGTCTTAAACTGTTATGAGTTTATTTTACATTTGTAAACTAACAAATTTTTAGTGTTATTGTGTGTAAATTGACATGTTTATACAAACACAGTGACACTTTTTTTATAAAATGCATTTGCACAGCATAAATTCAATGTCATGATTATTTCACTTCAGTTTTATCAGCATGATTTTACAATACAAAATTTACATAATGATAAGTGGAGTGGTTATTGATAGGCTCCCAAAGCCCCAGAATGATTTTCCCACCAACACAATGACCAGCAGTGACAACTCATACAGTCTCCCACTGAGTGCCACTGTTAACCCTCTACCCAATGCAAGCAATATCAAAATTTATTATTTTTCAGAAACTTTCAATAAAACCATATCATTTTACGTACCCCTCATTGGAACGAGCTCGTTCCAATGAGGGGTAGCATGATATGGCTTTGTTGAATTGTTTTGAAAAATAAAATTTTATCAACTGCTGAAATTGCATATTATGCAGGCAGATGTGGCTGATTAGTTAGGTAAAGGGTTAATCCAACTTTTTAACTCTTTATTACTCCCAGCACTCTGGTAGTGTAACAGAATTTTCTCCAATCGCTCTGTTTTTCTCTTGTTTAACCCTTTGCCCAATGTAACGGCCAAAACCGGCCAGCGCTATTCTCAAAAATTCATACCCATTGCCCACATGGGGGCACAGTGGCATCGTGTACTAAGGTGTACGGCACATCGATGGTGCACTTGTCAATTGTCAATCAATTAATTTTCAAAATATTTTCATTTTTTGTCTCAAAAACATAGGTTATGACCCCTCGTTGGAACGAGCTCGTTCCAACGAAGGGTCATAACCTATGTTTTTGAAACAAAAAATGAAAAAAATTAGTTATTCAAGAATTTTTTTTGCAAGTGTCGTCTGCTTTTCATGTTAGGTAAAGGGTTAACTATGAATTTAACCAATTATATCAGTGTTAACCCTGCTTGTATGGAGTTAGTATGTTGGGGAGCCTGACCACTGCTCGCCATTGCTCGGTGGTTCTCTTTGGGTACTCTGGTTTCCTCCACCCATAAAACTGTCCGACAAGATGTGACTCTGGCTTTTAAAAGTGTTGTTAAACCCCAATAAATAAATAAATGTACAGGTCCTACAAGGTTATAATTTGTACAAATGCTTTTCGGAAAAAAACGATAGAAAAAACTTTTGAGCTCACCTGTTGTAAAATTGCACCAGATGTAGAGAGACTATAATTAGTGTGAAGATGGTATGTAATCATCATAAATAATAGATAAAGTCTGAGAGGTAAAGGGCTGTGTCTCTCAGGAATATGTTTTGAAGAAAAACATCATACTGTGTGAGAAAAAGGGTTAATATTAAAATAATCAAACAACTGAGCTGTTAAATACCTCATAAGCCAATATTTAGACTTTGTTTACTGATGTTTATGGAGTTTCTATTTAAAAAAAAACATGAGTGGAGGAGATATACCCCTGTGTTATAGCTGTGTAAAACAGTAGATTTAGTTGATTGAACTGTGGGCTATGACTATTTACACAGAGATTTGTGTGAAAAGAATTACAGCTTAGTAAACAAAAGCATGCATGAGTAATGTAACGAGAAGCAGGAGGCTATTTAACTCTTAACCCTTAGGAGCCTGAATTTCCACGAGCCCACAGCCTTAAAACATCCAGTGGCTTAGCATTGATTTCTAGTCAAGTCTTGGCTGCCTTAACAGGCAGACAAGACTGTAACTAGAAACCACTGCCCAGATAATTTGCCTATTGTCAGCAGAACCTCCTTATGATGGCATGTTAAGGTCACCTGTTTTGAGGTTGTAATTGTCGGAAATAGGCCTTTAAGGGTTAACAATCTTAGTATTTTTTAAAAAAATATTTTACATCACATCTAGTCATGGCTGCTATAAAGCAGCCATGACTAGATGTGATTAAAAACAAGGATTATGCATCATCAATGTTGGGGGTCAAGTTTTTTCACACCTGTAAGTCATGTCATTGTAAGAAAATCAAATCCATTGATATTTGTTATCTTGTTAAAAAGCTGTAAACAAGCAAAAATTAATTAAGCACCATCACTTGGCTGAACCGTACTAGTTTTTGAACTCATTCAAGACATTGTTAAGAAAGTCTCACATTCCAAATACTGATCAAAAAAATTAATATTTGTTAAGTTATCACACTAATGAGATGAAAATGGGCAAAAATTAATTAATTAAGGACCATAACTCCACTTAGTATGGCCAAACAACGGTTTTCAAACTTCTTCAAGACATCGTTAAGAAAGTCTCACAAACCAAGTACTGACCAAATCCATTTGTATTTGTTTAAGTTATCGCACTAACAAAAAAGGTGAAGAATGCCTGCTTGCCCAGTGGCCTGCCCGCCCACCCACCTGCCCATCCATGCACCAACTTAATCAAACTATAGGCCAAGTTTTTGAAACATCTCAACCCAAAATATTAACAAAAATTTAGCTGAAAATTGGTGGAAAGACTCCTTCAATTTCTAGTGAACAATTTAGTTAAAAGTATCAAAATTCTACTTATTCCAAAGAAAAGAGATTTGCTGTTCTCGGCAGGAATATGTTTGGTGTGTTTGGCTACCTCAAATTACCAATTTCGGCAGAATACAGAATAATAAAGATTTGTTTGTTTTATTGGTGTTTAAGGCAATTTTCAGTTTCTTTGGCTATATCATGACTACAACATTGATATAAAATCAAGATTAGCCAATTGCTTACACCTTTGCAGCCTGCTGTGGAGGCCTTCTACCCCAGGTGTTGGTTCCGGGTCCTATTTTACAGCAAAGCAGAACTTGTTTACTGGAGTGTACAATCACTGTTCCACTTCCCAGATTGACAGCTATACCATGACCAAATTTCTTTCTTTTTTTCTCAGTATTTGACCACAAAACAAAGCTTATGACACTCTCATTGGTATGAGTTCATTCATTTATTTACTGTTTCACAAACATGATGAGATATTTGATAAGTTCAAAAGGCTTGCATCCTTATATTTTATGTTGAAAAACAAGGTTGGACAACACGCAAAAAAAACCCCACATATACCTGAAACACCGTATCATAGGCATGTTATGTCACACTATTTTTTAGAGGGAGACTCACTATTTCCTGTTTTTGTTAAATGAGCCTGAAAACTGGGATTCTTAACAGAATCTCAATATTAACTGGTTGAGTGCTAAATTATTTTGGGTTACAAAAATTTGTTCACATATCCCGGCCTTGTTACAATTTATGGGAGAGTACTCACCCATGAATTGTGACATGGCAAATCCAAAAATAATTTCACTAGAAAGATAATAAGAAGCACCTCCACATAATATGAAACCTCTAAGTTGCAGTACCTGCACTGCAAAATAAAGCCCAAATATGGGCTTCCAGCACTCTATGAGCTGAAGTCCATAAATTTTCCCTTTTGCGCCATAAAAACAAGAGATATTGCTGAAGGCAAGTCATACCCCCACTACAGCACTGGACAGATGAAGCATGAATGAGTTAAAAAAATCACTCAGAATTTGACGTTAGGAAAGTAACAAGGTTGAAAAATGTTTAAGTCAAGAAGCCGAACAGGCAAAAATTGGCTATTTTGTACACTATAAGGGTCATAACTAATGGAAAAAAAAATTTCCCATAAGCAATCTTCATGCTCAATTTCACTGAGATCCGACAACCCAAACTTGAGATACAAAGTGAACAGAAATTGGCTATTTCATACACTTCAAGGGCCATAACTCATGGAAAACATATGTGGACAGCAAAATGGCTTATGTTTCTGAAAGAGCTCATGATACTGAATACCTGCATAAAATTTCAACAAAATCCGAGCACCAATCTTCAAGTTATGATCTGAGCAGACATCGGATGGTCATACTGATGCACAGATGCATGGACGACTGCACAGATGGACAGATGCAATCCAGTATACTTCACTTTTTTAAAAAGTGGGGGTGTAATTAAATCTCACTATATTTGCTCAGAAATCTCACTGTTTTCCAGTCAATCAGCTTAACATGTCTGGCCCCCAACAGGCAGATAATATTCATTAACTGTCACATGTGACAGGTACCTTTTTTAAACATTTTAATCCTTTAACCTAACATGAAAAGCAGATGACACTTGCAAAAAAAATTCTTTAATAACTAATTTTTTTTCATTTTGTGACTCAAAAACATAGGTTATGTCCCCTCATTGGAACGAGCTCAATGAGCTTGTTCTAAAGAGGGGTCATAACCTATGTTTTTGAGACAAATGATGATAATTAATTGGCAATTTTTGTGAATAGCGCTGGCCAGTTTTGGCCGTTAAGTTCAGGTAAAGGGTTAACATTTGGCATGTTACCCCATTTCACAACAAATCTAGCAGAGTATTAACTTCAAGCTCAACATAAGTAATTAAAGTACATACATGAAAATTTAAATTATCGGGAACTAAATTTGTGACACTGCAGCATTACCAGGGATCAAGGATAAATTAGAAGAGTTGGGTGCTGAAATACACAGGCCCTGAGTCTTTGAATTAGTTTTCAGTGGTAACTCCTGATCATATAGCAGGACTTAGAAACTCTGACTAACAAAATATCAAACGCATGAAGTAAATAAACAATTACAAGAATCATCAAGATAATGTGAATAAAACCACCCTCATCACTTCAAGAAATGTCGCACGAATAACTAACAATGAAGCATGCTCTTACATCTTAATTTTTTGGCGTATATTTGTTTTGTTCGTTGGCTCTACCAGCAATACTCCTCCAAAAGTGGTAAAGGTTATGTTTACAAACAGTTCTCAGTACACCAAGAAGCAATGTATTCGGCCTATACTGTATATATTTGTTGAAGTTATGGTGGGATAATAAAGATGTCTGGATTTTCTTTACTTTGTCATCATTGACAGATGTATTTGTGACCTTTAATAAGCAAACAGTGAGAATTCAAACACCAGAATAGATACACAGCAGCCAATTTTAACCAGGCCTTAAAATTCCAGACAAACACTAATTTTGCACTCCAAGGTTATGCAAATAAAATTGAATAATCTAAAAAATCTGTTCCATAAAAAATACAGTGCACTCCACTTCAATAGATATTGGACACTGTCAATGTGGAGCTGAGGGGTGGGGGTGGGGGGGTGAGGGGTGGGGTGGGGGGAGGTCTGTAATTTATCTATAGGTATTTAATAAGGTCACATATTTCTGCACAGTGGCTAATCACGACCACAACATGAATGTAAAGCCCAGTGCAGCCAATCGTTTATACCCATGTTTCCCATTTAGAGGACTTCCACCCCAGGCATTGGTCACACGTCTTATTTTACTAGTAAAACAGAGCGTGTTTACCACAATAAACAAGCACTGCTTCACTTCACAGGGTGGGGAGTCTGCAACCTCCACACAAACACATTTTTGTCAGAACGTTTACAAGTAATACAATAAAATTGGTATTGAACTTTTATCACATTGCAAGTTCATGACTGTAAAAGTGGGCCCCATATATAAACTTTGATATTCCATTTTACCAGCAGCTATACATCACTTCGCTTGAACTTACACTGCTTGAAATTGTCCACATGAATTAATGGGTGAGTAGAATGTTTAACAAGAGGCCCCACGGAACCTGAAGCGCTCATCTTGTACAGAACACAATTTAAACAGAGTCCAAGAATGAGTCTACATTAAGCAAGCCATCTCCATAGACTACACTGTCAATCCTTGAGTCCCTCAGGAGTGACAAAAATAATCTGGGCATCATGCCTTTTCTTCAGTTGATCATAAGGAAAAGGTAGAGCTCCCCTATGAAGCCCCTTGATACAACCTATGTGGATTAATCTTAATACCTCTAGAGAGTACTGAATACAAAATTTTTAATTCTTCAGCAAAATGGCCAATTCTGGCTCCCATAGAGAGCCCAAATATTAACCCAGGCTCTTGATTTGAACACAGTTAAATCTGACTTCCCCAGAGATGTTGTGTACCGAATATGAAAGCATTCTGACTGTTGGATCTGAAGAAGAGAAATTGTAAAGAAATTTCTTCGAATTGCACTAAGTTCAAATTTGGGCTACCATAGCGAGCCCAAATATTAACCTATGGATCCGATTTGAACAAACTTGAATCTGACCCCCCTAGAGATGTTGTATACCAAATGTGAGAGCATTCTGACAAGTGAATCTGAAGAAGATTTTTGAAGAAATTCTCTCATATTGTACTAAGTTAAATTTCATGTTTCCATATGGAGCCCAAATATTAACCTAGGCACTCGAATTGAACAACCTGGAATCTGACCCCCTAGAGATGTTGTATACCAAATATAAAAGCATTCCGACTGGTGGATCTGAAGAAGAAGATTTTTGAAGAAATTTCCTCATATTGCACTAAGTAAAAATTTGGGCTACCATAGTGAGCCCAAATATATACCTAGGGATCTGATTTGAACAAACTTGAATCTGACCCCCAATGACATGTTGCATACCAAATATCAAAGCATTCTGACTGATGGATCTGAAGAAGAAGATTTTTTTAAATTACCCCTCCATATTGAACAAAGATAAAATTTGGGCTTCCGTAGGAAGCCCAAATATTAACTTAGGGACTTGGTTTGAACACTCTAGAATCTGACCCTTATAACAATGATGTATACCAAATATTAAAAGATTCTGACTGGTGGTTCTGAAGAAGAAGATTTTTAAAGAATATTCCCCATATTACCCTATGTTAAAACTTCGGGCTCCTGTAGAGAGCCCAAATATGAACCAATGAGCTTTATTTCAACAAACTTTTATCTGACCCCCCCCCTATGAATGCTGTATACCAGATATCAAAAGATTCTGATGATTGGTTCTGGGGAAAAGATTTTTTTTAATTTTTGCAAATATGCTGACTCAGCATTTTTTCGATGCCCATTACAGAACACCCTAACATAACCGATGGCAATTTTTTTTACCATTCAATTCTACTGGTCATAAGGATACTTCATACCAAATAAAAGCTCTCTGTTCCGTGGGGTTTGGGAAATATGGGCGTTTGAAAAGATTTCTATTTTTAGCTCCCAGGGTTCCCATGAGGATGCGGGAATTTTTTTTTTTGCATGGGTCAAGTACTTATGACCCAATACTACCACAAACCAAATTTGTTCATACCGGACCATCGGTTCATAAAATATAAAATTCGGGCGGGGCCAAAAATCTTACCCCTCCTATTTCAAAGCCAAATATTTCTTCACGAACTTCGTTTGAACAAACTTGATTCTACACCTCATATGGAAGCTCCATAGCAAATATCAAGTCATTGTACACACTGGTTCTTGAGAAGAAGATTTTTTAAATATTTTGGAGCATTTTCCCCCACTCCCTCCCTATGGGGCTGGGCATGCTGAGTTGAACAAAATGAAATGCCCCTTTGGGACCATCACTCACACAAACTTTCACTTGAATTGGCCCAGTGGCTTTGGAGGAGAAGACCAAAACATGGTGTTGACGGACGACGGACGGAGATCGATGAGATTAGCTCAGCTTGACTTTGTCAAGATGAGCTAAAAATGTAGCAACGATATGACACAGTTGTTTTACAGAATGGCTGCCATGGACTGGTCACTTTCCACAGGTAGGCAATTCTTCCACGGAACCAATAACATTAGATTCCAAACACTAATTATATGAATAATCATCGAAAATTTAATTAATGAGGCTACAACCTAGTGATTCATTAATTAAAATTTTGCGGATAAGGATATTTTTTACCTGCTAAATGCATACGCAGACATCACTGCCCATGCATGGATTACGACCAGTCCACGGCGCCTGTATTGTAAATTTTAACATTTCACTTACATGTTAATTCAGTTAATTCATGTGAACAATCTAAAAAAGGAAAATCATGCTGAGCCATCCAATGCTCACCCCTTCCCACTCCCCCCACAATACACGTATACAACAAATCAAAACAAATAGATTCAGTCTCCAATTTCAAAATAGTTCCATGGTCCTTGTGACAATAGAATACAGTGGTGCTAAAATGGTCAATTGGATACCTCTTTCTAAACTGGTTGGAAAAGTGGTCAATAAATTACCCATAATATTGATAACAAACAGCATTTCATGGGTAAAATGTATTCCATTTAACCCCTAGCACCCTTGTAGTGCAACAGAATTTTTTCCAATCACTCCGTTTTTCTCTTGTTCAACTGTGAATTTAACCAATTCTTGTTTAACTATGAATTTAACTGAGTTCTGTCAAACAAGGTATATTTGGTTAATTATCAAACTGCATTATGGGAAAAATTTGCTGCTTAAAACTTTGCCATTTTGACATCTGAGTGCAGAGGGTTAAATCAGCAGGACAAAAATGTTTCCACCTTTCACTTGAGTGCAAAAAAATACATGAAAACTTGGTTGAATTCATACCGAGTGTATTCAATGACGAGTGTATTCAATGACGATTTAAATCTACAGGCCCAATTTAGATCCATTTGGTAGATGGTCATTTTAGTGACTTTGTATCAAAGAGAATTTGAACATCCTTTATTTCTTTGATGCTCATGTTGTGTTCATGAGTAGTAATTTATTTATTGGGATTTAAAGACACTTTCAACATCCGAGGGTCACCTCGTGTTGGACAGTTTTATTGGTGGAGGAAGCTGAAGTATGCAAAGAGTACCACAGAGCACAAGGGAGCAACTGCCAGACTCCCCAAAGTACTTACTCCACACAAGCAGGGTTAGCATTGGTTGAAGACAAGTGCACCATCGATGTGAGGATGCTTTAGTACACAGTGCCACCGTGCCCCCACACAGACATGAAGTGCCTTGCCCAAGGACACAATGCAATTACCTCTGGTGGGGATCAAACTTTGGACCTTTCGGTTTGAAGTTCAATGCCGTAACTATTGAGCTACCGTGCTCTCTCAATATTAGCAAGTATTTGCGAAAACTATTCCACAATGCCAATACAAATGTAAGTTGTTGAATTTTACCTGACAATGTTCATATGAATATGCACCATGGAATAGTTTATGTGAATACGGCTTCAAGGGTGCTGCAAGTGGAGGGGCTGGGACAGCTTGTTTCTGAGGGGTCGCATAATATGCTTTTGTTAAATTTTTTGGAAAAGATTGAAAAAACAATAATTAAAATAATAAATTTTGATGTCCTATGTATTGGGTCAAAGGGTTAAGAACAGTTTTTAAATTTATGCTTCTGGAACAGTCCTTTCAATATAATTTTACAGCATCGTACTATTTGCCACACATGCAACAAAAACATCTTTCAAATGCCTAATGGTTGAAGGAATTTATTTGATTGAGTACAGTATAACCCTGTTAATTGAACACCAACTTTGCCAGTAAAAAGTATTCAGTTAACAGACATGTCCTGTTAACCCTTTACCCAACGTAATGTTCAAAACCGGCCAGCGCTATTCACAAAAATTGCCAATTAATTTTTATTTTTTGTCTCAAAAACATAGATTATGACCCCCCTTTGGAATGAGCTTGTCAAGCTCATTCCAATGAGGGGTCATAACCTATGTTTTTGAGACAAAAATGAAAAAAGTTAGTTATTCAAGAATTTTGTTTGCATGTGTTGTCTGCATTTTCATGTTAGGTAAAGGGTTAACCAGATTTAGCGTAATGCCCTTTTGATGTCAAATAGCAAAAATTTGACATGAATTTTTTGCCCATAATGCAACTGGGAATTTAATCAATTCAATCTTGTTTAACAGAGCTCAATACACAAATTTAAAAAAAAAACATAGTAAATAATACAGTACAGGCACTGTGGACTGGTCGTAATTCACGTGTGGGCAATGATGTCCACACATGCATTTACCAAGTAATAAAAATCATCAGCAGCAAAATTTTAATTAATGAAGCACCGGGTTGTACTTGGTGCTTTGTTAATTAAATTTTTTATGCTTGTACCTATTATTAGTTTTTGGAATCTAATATTATTGTGTCTGTGGAAATATTGCCCACCCGTGGAAAGTGACCAGTCCACGGTGACTGTACTGCAGATTTTTTTCATTTTTATTTCCATCACAGTTTGTCTTAACTTACCATGTGTTGCAAGTTGACATGCAATCCATCATCTTATCAAGGGAATGGAAACATGCAATGAGCCTAATACTTCAAGTAAGACAGCTCTGTGTAACAGAACAAGGAAACAACTTTCTTCATTTGCAATACATAGCAAAGGAAACCTGTATATTTCTGCAGGACATGATATTTTCAACACTTACCTGTATGTTAAGTACATGATTTTCACAGTTTCCTCCTGATAAATAGGTAATGATCATGGTGAAGTATTGGTATTTATACATAGGATGACAGATTATCAATCAATCCTTGTAATCATCTTAATGGCACACTACAATTTTACATTCACATTTACCTCTTGTCACATCTTTCTACCCACTTGACTGTAACCCGTAAACCTTCAAGTCCAACTTTTTCAAATTTCATGGCCTCAGGAAAGGTAATAAAATGTTTGTTTGTTTCTCGGAACTGAGGCATCACTTTCTGCATCTATGGGTTTGTTTGTTTATTGATGTTTAATGGTACTTTGAACAGCCAGTGTCACATTGTGTTAGACAGTTTTATGAGTGGAGGAAGATGGAGTACCCTAGAGAACCACTAAGCAGCTGTGAGGAATTGTCAGGCTCCCAACATACTAACTTTGCACAATTAGGGTTAGAATTTAATAGCAAGTGCACCTTTGATGTGCAGTATGCCTTAGTACACAGTGCCACCATGCCCTCATGTGGAATATCAGGATTTAGGTGCAAGCCAGAAAATAAGCAGACTGTCATCTGCAAAATGAGGTCCCCAGAGGGCGAATTTAGTGATGCTACCCTGCACAGCAGGGTAGCATCACTAAATTTACCCTCTGTGAGCCTCAATCTGAATCAGAGTGTCAAAACTAAACAGAAAGAAGTACCCAGGGGATAAATTGGTCCACTGTATGGGATAGCATCATCAAATTCACCTTCTGGGAACCTCATTCTGCAAATGTTAGACTGCTTATTTTCAGGCCTGTTTAGGTGTCTTGCCAAAGGACACAATGCAGTTACCACTGGTTAGAATCAAACCATCAAACTTTCAATTTAAAGTCCAAGTATCTAACAACTGAGTCTCCATGCTCCCACATCGATGAGTGTATTTTGATAACACACTCTACATTATGTGGCTTGAAAATATGAAAACTAACTGGAAATTTGAATTTCTTGTTAAACAAGAGGCCCCAAGGGGCCTTAATCGCTCACCTGACAAAGTGGTTCAAAGAAGTATTTGAGGTCGCATTCAGTTTGTCATGGTTCATCAACACTGCAGAGGAATGAACTCATGAAAGCCAAATTTTATGTAAAACACTAAGGAATGGATTTGAACAAACTTGAACATTACCTGCTCCCCTCACCCCCCCACCCCCCCTATAGAGAGCCAAAATATTAAGCCACATGTCCTTGAGACATTGCACAAAGTTAGACTTTGAGCTCCAATAGTGAGCCAAAATATTAACCCAGCAACCTGATTTGAACAAACTTGAATCTGACCCACCTAGAGATGTTGCATACCGAAAATGATAGGATTCTGACTGGTGGATCTGAAGAAGATTTTAAAAGAAATTCCCTCATATTACACCGAGTAAAAATTCAGACTCCCATAGGTAGCCCAAATTAATAATCCTGGGGCTCGATTTGAACAAACTTGAATCCGACTACCCTATAGATGTTGTGTACCGAATATGAAAGGATTCTGACTGGTGGATCTGAAGAAGATTTTTAAAGAAATTTCCTCATATTGCACTAAGTTAAAATTCGGGCTCCCATAGGGATCCCAGATATAAACCCAGGGACTCAATTTCAACAAACTGAAATCTGCCCCACCCCAAGAGATGTTGTATACCAAATATGAAAGGATTCTGACTGGTGCATCTGAAGAGGAAGATTTTTAAAGAAATTTCTTCATATTGCACCAAGTTAAACTTTGGGCAGCCAAAATATTAACCCAGGGACTTGATTTGAACAAACTTTGAACCCCTAGAGATGTTATAAACCAAATATCAGAAGATTCTAATTGATGGTTCTGGAGAAGATTTTTTTAGTCGATAATGTAAAGTTCATGCCCAACAGATGGATGGATGGATGGATGGATGGATGTGGATGGATGGATGGATGGACGATGGACAAAAAGTGATCACTTAAGCTCCGCTGACTTTCAGTGAGGTGAGCTAAAAACATAGCCTATGATCCCTCCTTGGAATGAACTCAATGAATGGTCACTGAGCCTGTTCAAATGAATGGTCAAAGGCTATATTTTTTAGGTTAAAAATTGAAAAAATTATAAAATCTGAAAGGGTTTTGGGGAAAAGTGCTAGCAGTTATGGCTGTTAAGTAAGGTAATGGGTTAAGAATTAATATCGAGAACAGGAAAGGGGTATGAAGTCACTAAAGTAGCATCCAGCACTTCTTAGTAGAGACTTGATAGTAGCTTCCCTCACTTAAACTGCAACACTAAACCCTTAAGTCCCCATACTGCCATAAACTGACACATTTATATTGCTCACAAAAAGTTGTTCCATGAGTATTCTTCCTTAACAACTCTAGTAGTAGGATGCATTTATTTTTACTGTGCTTTTACATCATTGTTGGCTGCCTGTGAAGGCAGCCCACAATAATGTAAAAACACTGTTAAGTCACCTGCAGCTGTGTACATGTGTACATGGTCATTATTAATATATAATTAATCCAAGAACTAAAGGGTTAAGGGCCTGGATACTTCTCCACAAAATGTACTAAATCCTTGAATAGCATGCAAGTCCAGAAGCTTGGAAGTTATTGTTCATCAAGTCTTGGTTTGCGATATACACCAAAGACATGATTAAAAACCACTACCAACATAGTTTGATTACTCTCAATAACTCTTTATGACGACATGTTGGGTAGCCATGTTGGGTAGCGGTCCCAAACTTGTAACCAGATACTCTTACAATGATCAGGTGAAGTACTAATATTCATTCCTATATATTACTTTGGCTCTTACCATATATACATGTACACAGTTGCAGATGAGATGACTTAACAGTGTTTCTACGTTATTGTACAGGCAGCCAAAAATGATGTAAAACATTGTCAAGATAAAAGCATCCCACCAGTAGTGCTCTTCAGAGAGAATACACTTGTGACCACTTTTTCAGAACAAAATAAAAGGTGCAGTTTGTGGCTGTATGTGGAATTAAGGGTTAACCATTTTTTTCTGAATGACAGCTCAAGTTTTAATTCTAAGCCTGATTTATCACACATCATTCATTTATTTCTTTACTGGCATTTGATTTAAACAATATTTATTGATGAAAACACTGTAACTGCATACAAAATCATGGGCATAACCAGGATTTTTCAACAGGGGTTCAACTTTAATTAAAAAGGTCACCAAGGGTACACTTGGCAGATGTCAAAGGCATGAGCATACTGGAGGTGTGTGTGTGTGTGTGGGGGGGGGGGGGGGGGGGGTCTTGGGGCATACCCCCACCCTCCCACAGGAAAACTTTTAAATTTAGTACCAAATGGAGCTCTCTGGTGACCTTTTGGGGGATTTAATTGAGTTCTCCTTTCTTGAAAAAAAAATGTAGAAGGAGGATTCCTTCACAACCCCAAACACCCCCTGGTGACACCTATGAATATGATTTACAATAAAGAAAAGATAAAGATATAATTATGAGATCATGAATGCAGCATACAGAAACATTATGAGGTACATCACTATAATAAACGGATTCAGCAGAAAGCCTTACGCTTATGTTGTTCTTCTCCCATGCTTATGTTGGTCATCTCCCAAAGCTTATGTTAGAAAGCTTATGTCAGAAAGCTTAATACTTATGTTGCTTGTCTTCACATACAGAATTCAGTATAGTGAATGCAGCATACAGAAACATTACTTGGTAAATCGCAACAATGAAGGGATTCAACAGAAAGCTTCATGCTTATGTTGGTCATCTCTCAAAGTTTTTGTTAGAAAGCTTGATGCTTATGTTGGTCATCTCCCATTCTTATGTTGGTCATCTCCACCTTTTACTGGCATTTAAGGTCACTTTCAGCTTCTGTGACTATATCATGACTAGAACACATGTATAAAGTCAAGTTTAACCATTCATTATTCCTATGCTGCAAGACACTTAACCCCCTGCACACTGGTGTCGAAATACCAAAATTGCCAACTGCACCGTTTTCCCACTGTGAAACTAGGAGTTTAACCAATTCAATCTTGTTTGACAGAGCTCATTGAGCTCTGTCAAACAAGATTGAATTGGTTAAATTCCTAGTTGCATTATTGGAAAAAAATGCTGATTGAAATTCTGTTATTTTGACATCAGAGTGAAGGGGATTAAACCTGATCGCCCACGAAGGGGGCATGGTGGTGTTGTGTACTAAGGTGTACTGCACATCGATGGTGCACTTGTCTTCAACCAATGCTAACCCTGATTGCGTAGAGTTAGTACATTGGGGAGGCTGACAGATGCTCATTGTTGCTCGGTGGTTCTCTCTGGGTACTCCGGCTTCCTCCCTCCGTAAAACTGCCAGACACGAGGTGACCCTGGCTGTCAAAAGTGTCATTAAATTCCAATAAATAATAAATAAATATTCCTTTGCTGTCTACTTTAGAGGAATTCGACCTGAGGCATTGGTTAAAACAGAACTTGCTTACCACACTAAACAAACGCTGTTCCACTTCCCAGGGTTCCCATTGTAAGGGATCACACATCATTCCTAGATATGACACAATGTTTGAAAGGTTTGAACAGACCATGCACAGTGGCTCATTGAACTCAAATCCTCTCAATAAGAACTCTCACATGCTAATAAAAGCTTGCCAGGAAAATTTGCATTGTGTTCAGGCTCTTAAATATCTTCGTATTGAGGATTCCTAACCCTTTACCTAAGAAATCAGCGACATCTGGCCACGTAAGGTACAAATTTGGCAGTTGAAAAAAAAGATGATTTTTCAAAAAATGTCAACATTTTGTGAAGCATTTTTTTTTAAATGAACTATTTCTATGGACTAATGAATAAATAAATAAATACTTCCGAAATGTTTACATCACATATTCAACAACTGACCACCAGGTATTCTTACCTGCAGGGAGAATAAACACACAATTCAGATAAACTGGGGTTGTTACTGCATAAATGTTAAGGATTAATTCAGATTTAAGGCTCTATGAATCCCAAATTTCAGATTCAGGAAGAATTGAACGATGAATTGATTCAGGAAGAGGATTTTGAATCAAATCTAATCTCGAATCGAATCTCAATGCTGTTCAGGTTGTAGATAATACACCTTCTCACAAATGTAAATATTCTGAGTCTCCAATCCTGTATTTTATGCAGTGGCGACTGATCTTTTGGGGCAAATAAATATTCAGGAGACCATTTGATAGAAAAAGAGTTAACCCTTTACCCAATGCAGACGATTTCAAAATTTATTATTTTAAATATCATTTTTTATACTTTTTCAAAAACTTTCAACAAAACCATATCATGTGACCCCTCTTTGGAACGAGGGGTCACATGATATGGTTTTGTTGAAATTGTCCAAAAAATAATATTTTTTCAGCCGCTGAATTTGATTATTACGCGGACAGATGCGGGCGATTCATTGGCTAAAGGGTTAAAGAGGAAACATTTGTAGAATTTTGAGAACATAACAAAATGTCAAAAATTTCCGAATTGGCTCAACTCAAACCAAAGCAAATCGAACCATTGGAACAATTTTAAATCGAATCAAATTTCGAAACACTACAGGACCCTATTCAGATCTTTCAAATAAAATATACTCTGATTATATTGCAAACTACAAAAGAAAAAAGTTTTTTTCATCATTTTCAATATGTGTCTGGCAAAGTGACACACTAAACTAATAAACAGGTTAATATGCACTTGGAAATGAAAATGGGCCATTGATCCAATTATCATTAGCTTGATATTATCATGACCTTTCAATAACAATAATAATAGGCAGACCATGCAGGCTAATGAGGAAAATTGGCCATAGGAATGATAACAATAATTCCTGGTAGCATTATGGATAAAACTTGCTGCTTGAAATTTTGTTATCTCGACATCAGTGTGCAGCGGGTTAATTTAATTCTTAAGCCGCAGAGTATTTTCAAGATATATTTCCTCAAATCTAGTCATGGCTGCTGCAAAGCAGCCATGACTAGATTTAATGAAAAATTCATTTAAATTTAACTCAAGGAATCATTGATGAACAAATCCATTCTATTTACAGGGGTAAATTTTTATTAAATGTGACCAAATTATACTTATTTCAGTGGCAAGAGAAACCCTATGCTGCTCAGGAATATCTGCCAGCAGCATGCAAAGAGTTAAATAATGTTTTCTATATAGCCATTTAGACTAATTTGAATAACAATAAAATTGTATTTATCAAAATTTTGTTTGCTCATTTTTTTATAGGGTTTAAGGTGACTTTCAGCATAATGGCTATATTCTGACCCAAACCCAAGTCTAAAGTCAAATTTGGCCAATAATTTATAACAAACATAGGTGGTAATTATCAGGGTCATATTCTTTGAGTGACACAGAACTTTCTTTACAACAGTAGACAAGCACTGCCTCACCCCCCTGTGTTCCCACCGAGATTAAAATTCCATTCATTGTCTAGCTAAATCAAACAAGTTATGACCCCCACTACCACAAATACTTCAATTTCTGATGCACACAAAATTTAATATTTTCTTCACGAATATCTGATGAAAATGAATTTTGATGCTCATATTGAAATGGATAGGGATGCCAGAAGCACAAAAGGGTGAGGAACAAGGGGCGAGCAAATTTTGAGAGGTCACTTTCAAAAAAAATACTGGACAGGCAATGCTGGTAGATATCTAACCAAACATAGTTATTTGCCATACATTTACTCTGCCAGTGGGGGAGGGGGGGGGGGGATATAGAAAATAACAATTTGGAAAGTGCATGTTTTATTGCACAGCACAGGTTCTGAAATGTGTAGACATACATACCCACAGAAACAATTTGTTCCGTCCACAGGTATGATCAAATGGCTATCCCAAAAGGCACCCCCAGCCATGGGATAGTCTGAAATCAACATGTTAAGATCAGGTTAACTTTCTGTTAACCAGAAGAGTACTGGATTAATTGTTGCAGAGATAATTTGTTCATTTATAACTGTTTTGAGGTAATTTATTTGAGAGTGCTGGGAAGCAGAAAGCACTCACACCTAAATTTAACAAGAATATAATTTTCTTCTTGTGGTTATGAAATTGAAGTCCAAAAGAATATGACAACTTTTTCATGGCATTTTCAATTTTTTTAATAAAACTCAAATATGAGCTTTGAGCTTTGTTTGACCTTGTGGTAAATAGTTGCTGCAAAACTGTCTCTAGTGGACAGTAATACATATCTGCAATAGTTACAAGGTGTTGAATGAAATACTGTAAATTTCTAACCTGTCTATATTGAGGACAAGATGAACCCAATTTTTGACAGCTAACTTCTGCACCATGGCATCACATTTCGGAAAACATAAAAAAAAAATTTCAGTCATTTTTAACAGCATAGCCTTCTCGTCCCCACCACCAGCACTCCCCACCCCATGCACAGACACACGTTTCCTGAAAAATTTCAGCCTTATATACATTCATTCCTAAAATCTCTAACATTGGTTCATGTACTCTCAGTATGATATTTCTTAGGCATTTTGTGCTTTAGTTATACATTCACTTTCTGGGTACCTAAGTCTTCAAAAAGCACTTGGGGTGCTCTAATTAGCATGAAAATTTTATTCTTTTTTCTCCCGGAAAAGACCCTGGAGCTTCAGCTACAGGGGATACTCAACTCTTAACCCAGCACAGGGTGAAAGTGGGGGGAAAGAAATATTTCTGCTGAAATTGGACGCAGAAAAATATTTTGTCACCTCTACTTCATTTAGTCTGGTTATGCCCTTGGTCATTTTATACTACATAATAGAGATGGGCAATATACCAAAAGACCGAACTGATACCAATATCATGAAGATACCCCCACAAATGAACTGAACCAATCATTGAATACCAAAATCATCTGGATTTTATAATTTCCCTGCATTCTCTATATATATGGACTCTCTGATGCTTGATACTAGTATCAGTTGAAGTGTTCGTTTTCAAGAAAAGGCCTGGACCATTGTCCTGAATATTCACTAGACTGCAACCTGTATATGTCCAGTTGTTTAGAAGTGATTTCTAGTCAAGTCTTGACTGCCTGTTAGGCAGTCAAGACTTGACTATAAATCACTGCCCAGGTAATTTGTCTATTGTAAGAAAGACCTATTGAAGATGGCATGGTCAGGGCACATGGTCTGAGATTGCAAATGCCTGAAATAGGCCTTTAAAGGTTAAAGTGTGTACAGAACAAGTCACAAAATTACTGTAGATATGGTTTCGTAAAAGAATGCCACTGTTGAGTTCACTGGCTGTGGCACTTATGATAGAATGTTTCCTGCTGTGAATCCCCTTTGGTACTATCAGCAATCCCAGTCAAGTCAGATACCGAATACCAAACCAATACGAGGTATACCATCTTAAAAATACTGAAACCGATACCAAACTCTATTTCCAATACTGCCCATCTCTGCTACACAATATATGTACACACACACCTTTCACTATGAAACCAAACGAAGAGAAGGGCATGCAGTGGGGGAAGGTAGGAAAAAATAGGCTTTTTGTACCCTCAACTTTAAAACTATGGAGGCTTAGCCCTCCCTTCTGATGTACCTGACTAAACTACACAACTCACCTTACTTGAATATACCATTTGTTTCTGGAAATAAAATTCCAAATGCTCCTCCATATCCAACAAACTGTCACTTCTTCCAAAATCAATCAAACTACCTAGACTTGGACCTTGGTTATTCATGTTTGATTACAAAGTATTATTTCACACAACTATATTATGTTTATGTGTAAAATTAGTCACCAAACACTGGAGCACATGAACCAAAAACAAAATATTTGTTCAATCTCCCATAATAATAGAGGGAAGCGCCACATCAAATATACAAGATTATCAAGATAATAAGATACACAAAATATTGCTTTGTTCCGAAAACCTAGACAAAGTTCTCAATTATCTGGTAACAAGAATCTCCTGTTCCGTAAATATTTATCAGAAATCTCCACTTTCAGTTTTAAATCCATGACTTAATGAAAACATTGTAACAATCCAAATTTTAAACAAATCTTTATTGAGCGAATTAGGCTTTTCTTCTCTTGCATAATGAAACAAAATTTTCTGAACTATCTTTTTTCCTGTAATTAGTTCCAGGAATCTTACAGCTGTGGAACTGTTAATTATTATAGTTAACAGGCTAAAGAAAACAAAAGCGACAGAATGTCCTCACTAGGTGATAAACTCAAACACATTCAATAATATGACACAACAACCTGACTGAGCTATAATAGACTAGGAGACTGACGAATAGCTTAATCTATTTAAACTTTATTATCACACTGTCTGTGTAGTTGACAGGACCTCCACCAATGAATTTTTGATTGATAGCTTCTGAGTGACAATTTTATAAATCTACCTCCAGCTATTATGGTTTGTGTCAATATAAGGTGTGTACTAACCAATGAATGGATACCAAAGTAATTTCTCAGCCAATAAAACCTCAAATTTCTCTTTAGTTTTACATCATAATTAAAATTTCATTATTTTTTACTTTAAATAACATTTCCCTGTTCAGCACCCTGTGAGAGGCCTGCACAAATTGGGCAAACAATCATTTCCTTTGCCTTTAAGAAAATAAGGCAACCTATTTTTTGTTCTTCAGTACTGGACCTCAGAGAAATAACAAGAATGTATACTTGAATTGATCCAGGTGTTCCATTGCTCACACTTCTAAACCCATGATTTACGTTATAATGATGCAAAAACTTAGTGTTCTCTGACTTGGGGAGATAAAGCAGGGATAGTTGCAAGGGAAGTGGAGCCAGGGTTGAGCATTGGTGTTAGACCATCCCCCATGCCTCCAATCATGAAGGGTTATGCCCCCACTGGGGAAACTGCTTCCTTTATTGTGTGCTTCTTGGGGAATACCCTAGCACCAGTGTCAGAGAGCTCAAGCCACCCCACTCCCCCATCAGGGAAATTTTGGCGGCACCACTGAGATAAAGTGCAGTGATGTAAAGCACTGTTGGAAAGGGCCCCTACATCACAGCACCACATCAACTGGCAGCATGGTCACTCATTGGTTACAGCATTGGACTTAAAACTGAAAGGTCAACAGTTTGATCCTGAGCTGTGCCATCTGTTCTATGTCTTTGGGCATGACATTTAATCCTAAGCACTCACATGGGGGCAGGATAGTGCTGTACATGTGTACTAAGGACTACTCCACTTTGATGGAGTACATACCTTCAACCACTGTTGACTCTGCTTGTGCCGAATTAGTAAGTTGTAAAGTCTGACAGTTGCTCCCTGTTGCTTGATTTTTTTTCTCTGGGTACTCTTGCCTTCTTCCATCGATAAAACTGTCTGATGTGATACGACCATGGCTGTTGAAAGTGTCAATAAACCCTAATAAACAAACAAACCACATCAGCCCAAGGAAAGAATTTCATAAAATAAACTGAAGTATTCCGAGTTGCTCATTCCAGACTTGGCACTAATGCTGGTAAACATATCAGAATTACTTTCTCTTTCTCTTGCTCAAAGAATCACAATGAGGGTTGCTTGAAAATCTAAGGTGATTTAACCCTTTTTGGGGTTTTCTTAATTTGTAATTGATACAGACCTGCTATGAAAACCAGAAGACTGATACCCAGGGGCATAGATACAGTGGAGGCCTTACAAAAATAGAGCTATTGCTGAGCACAATTCATACACCCAATGCATTGCTGGACCCAAGAAAGAGTCCTGGACCTACAGAAACAAAAAGGAAGTGGCAAAAACTGTCCAGTAATACTAGTTTGAACAAACTTGGATCACTATGCAGTAGGGAACACACCTACCAGATCTCATTAAATTTGATCAACTTGTTTTACAACAGAAACAGTTTGCATGAATTTCACAAAAAAGCAAGTTTTTGAAAATTATCTCCTTTTTGGAGCCTGAAATAGGGCAGATCACAGTATAATCACACATACCTGATGCATTACCATTAGGTGCAGTGTAAATAACCAAGCCATATCATTTTCGAGCCCAAAGGCAACTTTTTGAAATCAGGCATGGCACACATATTTCATGTGGTAAAGGGCTGAGGCAGGTCAATTTGGAACAAATTCAATTGTTGGGCTATTGGGAACAAATGTCCCAACTTTGTTTAAATTTGGCCAAGTGGTAAAAAGTATTTAGCCTGTGATGTGATGTGACATGATGTGACACGACATGCATCACAGGGGTGATTCCTATATGCTCCGGCCATAAGATAGGCATAAAATCAAGTTTAGCCATTCCTTTATACCCATGCAGCCCTGTTTAGATGACTTCCACCCCAGGCAATGGTTCAGGGTCCTATTTTAAACAAAATATAAATACCAAACAGTGAATAAAATTTGCAGTTTTATGAGTGAATGGATGAATGACTGAATAACTACATTTTTTCAATATTCAAAATGTTGCTTCAGGGTTCCTGCAGGCAAGAACTGACAAAATTCAAGGCTATTTAAGGCCATTCCCTGATATATTTCATCATTTTAACCCTTTACCCAAAGTAACGGCCAAAACCAGCCAGCGCTATTCTAAAAAATCGCCAATTAATTCTCATTATTTTTTTTCATTTTTTATCTCAAAAACATAGGTTATGACCCCTCGTTGGAACGAGCTTGCCAAGCTCGTTCCAATGAGGGGTCATAACCTATGTTTTTGAAACAAAAAATGAAACAAAATTAGTTATTCAAGGATTTTTTCTGCAAATCTCTGCTTTTCATGTTCGGTAAAGGGTTAAAGTCTCACAATAGCAAAATTCAAGCATTCTGTAGGCCTTGCATTCACTAATCCTAACTAGGAGTTTAGGACCTCCAGTCAATACCCCCTCCTCCCACTTTCATACAAGGGAAGTGCAAGGAGGGTGTAATGCCATCAGAAACTCTGGAATAAAAAACTATATAGTTATGATTACATGCTTTGCCAGAAATTTGTGACGAAAAGCATCGATGCATGCTATTTGAAGGGGAGCCTTAGTATAGAAAGTTTTTATTCAAATGATTGTTTTGTTACTATTTGTCGGAGAATGCTTCCTGATATTCTCCAATAAATTGTAAGAAAACAATTTTGCATAAATACTTCTTTTTTACTTCAAAGTTGTCACGGATGGATGGACAAACAAATTTTCGAAATAAAAAAAGGCCATAACTCCTGATAACTCTAGAAAAAATTATTGGACAAAATCCGTTACTTGTGAATATCCTTTCCCCCATGATAGTCCATCAGCACACAAAAGATTACTCAAATCCGACATGCACTGACCGAGAAACAGAGGTCTAAAAATGTTACAGATGGACGAACAGACAGACCCAATTGCTAGATCCCCCGTAAACTTCGTTTGGTGGGGGATAATAAACTAATGTATACAGTGTAAAGCCACTGAAGAAACTTTAAGCACTTCTTACTAAGATCCATGATAGTGGATTCTAGAGCAATCAATCCATCCTAGATGAGGGTTAGATTATTTTTAGTGGTCTGAATTTATTTGAAATTTGTTTTATTACAAATTATTGGAGAGTGCTCACAGGCACTCTCCAATAATTTGTAATAAAACAGATTTATGTAAACAAAATATTATTTGAGTTTGACTGAATATGAAACATGATCAAGGAAAATGTTGGTGTTTGCTCTGGTACCCTCATTTTTCTAGAGCACTCGAGCTCAACCAGTTAACGAATGGGAAAAGTATCTAGGTGTTGTTCGCCTGTCTGGTTTTCTATGACCTTTTAAAAAGCACATTCACAAAGTTCTCTCAATTGATCATGTGTAGCATTTTGATCTTGTGTCAACTGCATGATTTATTTTGCATTTATATGTCAATGAATCAGTTTTACAGTCAATACCAGGAGATGAAATATACTCCTGGTAGTACCAATTGATTGAGTGACACATGTTTTACATGGATGTTTTTTGATAGGTAAGTACAGGTGAATCTGTCATTTGGGAACTGAGTCAAAAGACGGAGGACTATGTAACTTCCATGCTGTGTACCTTCACTTTCATACACTGATATATATTGTTTACCATAATTATACTATGTATAGTATGGCCACCATGGGCCGGTCATTTTCGGCAGGTGGGCAATATTTCCACAGACCCATTAATATAAGCTTCCAAACCCTCTTGCAGGAATAATCATCAAAAATTTAATTAATGAAGCGCCCGGTTCTTACGACCAGTCCATGGCAGCTTTACTGTAAAAACATACTGCAAATAAGGGTTTAATCACAAATTATCTATTGACCGCAATTAATAGAGTCTAATCTACATGAGGACATCAATTTTTATCTGACACAACTTAAAGATTTCACCTGTAAAACACTGTTTAAAAATGTAGCTTATAGCTCCTCATTGGAACAATTGTCAAGCTGTCCCAACGAGGATTGAAACCAGCCATAATTTGAAAGTTATTGTTATAAATGTAACATCATTTAACTCATACACACAAACAAGAAATAAGAGTGAATCTGTTGAACAGACATACTGCTCTAGACTTATGACCCAGCACGGCTTTCGAGTCAAGTGTTGTCTGCCTATTCAGACAGGTGGCTTTTAACTAGAAACTGCTCAGATTTCAAAACTCTCTCTCAGCGGTCTATTATTCGGACTGTCGGTAACCAAGCAACTTCTGTATTTCATCAAGGACAAGTAGACTCCACTTTAGGTTTCTACATGTTAAATAGTCAATTCTTATAATAGTGCTGGATGGATTATCTTTTGAATGTTTTGTGGCCTATTAATGAATGAAGAATGCACACTTTGTTTCAAACTGTCAGAGATCTTCCCATCAAAGGAACATGCAACTGCATAAAGTCTATTAGGATGGGGGGTTGTACATCCAAATGAACATCCCCTTTTAACTGAGTGCCCTTTCTCAGGACAGAAGTGTCAGAAAATAAATGAAATGAGACCACAGAGATCCATTTAACATCTAATTTAAAAATTCACCTATCATACTACCATTAATCTCTGCATTTCTGAAGTATTGTCAGTAACTGCTGATAAAAAGTACTATGATCTGACCACCTAAATCTAATATGGCATACATTATACATTTCAAGCTAGTAGATATTACATTTCAACCCTTGAGGGCATCAAGGTACCATCTGCAATGCTAAAGCATTGCAGATGGCACTTTGAAGCACTCAAGAGATGATTTGTGAAGATGTAGAAAGCAGAAATGTACCTGCTTCTATATATAATGCACTGTCCTGTAATAATAATCTTCAATGTTCAAAGAATGCTGAATAAACAGATCAGTTCTCAATGCTGTGTGAGATGAATAGAATGGTGCAGTCTCCTGACAGAGGTTATTACAAAGTCTTCAAATAGAAAGTTCCAGAATGAGAAATTTCTCCAATGTTCTATTACTCTACCAACTGCTGATTGGTTGAATTAAATCATCTCATTAAATATCTAGATGATTCTGTCTTATATCAAGTGAACAAATGTTACCCAAATAAACAATAAATTAGCTTAAAATAGATTCTGTGTAACAGTACATGTATCTGTAAACATGTTGATAGGTACATTCAAAGGTCACACAGTGCAAATAACTAAACAGTACAGCCACAGCCTTACTATTCTAATTAAAATTAATTGTAGAAGACATAAAATTGTCTATAATTATTAGCCACAGACATATCAATTCTGATATCATAATAGGGGCCTATAACAGTACATTTCTCAGGCACCAAGTTTACAAGTTAACAGATTAAGTTCTGTATTAATATAAATTAATCATTACTTTTATTTCATGCTTTATTTTGTTTTTTACATGTATTTTCTTCCAATTTAGTCGAGAGTGGCAGGAGAATTTATTATAAATTGTATAAGAAAGAAGATATGTGACTGAAGTAATGATGCATGCAGGCCTGAAAATAAGCAGTCTGACATTTGCAAAATGAGGTCCCCAGAGGGTGAATTTGATGATGCTATCCCATACAGTGGGCCAATTAATCCTCTGGGTATCTCTTTCTGTTTAGTTTTGAGACCCTGATTTGGATTGAGGTTCACAGAGGGTAAATTTAGTGATGCTAAATTCACCCTCTGGGGACCTCATTTTGAAGATGACAGTCTGCTTATTTTCTGGCTTGGATGCATGCACCCCCCCCCCCCCCCCCCCCCGCCCCAATGTACCAAAACCAAATAGAACAAACCTTAATGATCATGTGAAGTTTGATGATTAGAGCCATAAGAATTTCTGAGTTATGGCTATGACATGACATGTGACCTACAACATAAGGCATCTGAAGATGCACTAGTAACTGTTATAGGATTTAGTGATCAAACAGTTAACTGTTTCGGCAGACATAATTGGCCAATTATAGGGTATCGAAATCGAATCAGCACTACCAGAAAAAATATTGGTTCTCACAGATTGTCATTTTTCTCGAACATAAGTCACAAATCACGGACAACAATTTTGAAAAGTGCCTGCTGATAGCAAGAAATCTGCAGAGTACTATTATACTACCTCTGATAGATCTAGTACCCACTGTTTCAATGGATTTATCAGCAAATTAACAAAATTATGTTCTATTGGAATCATGTCCAGAGCTGACTGCAATTTAAGTCACGCATGGTTTGTGAAATGGCAGAGCCATCTAATCAAAAAAGGAAATGACATTGACACCAACCAATAACTACTCTATCCCGGCAAATGTCCAGATGAAGCAACACCTACATGTAGTCATAATAACTCTATTATTAAACAACACTAATACTCTATCAGAGATAATGAAAAAAGCATCGATGGGAGAAAATCAAAATATCAAAGTATCAATATCAGAATTTTCATGTGGAGAATTTAAAAAAGAAAGAAGACTTAACACATCCATCAAAGTAAGCTCCGCCCACCGAGTGATCGACACCACATCGTCATAATGATGAGTTAAATGTTGTTTTTTCCCCTGGTCTATGTCACAGGTACTCGTGCCCCCATAATATACTGAGTCAAAAAAGAAAGTATAATAGAAACAAATGTGAAACAAGACCAATACCGGATCTGGACCTGCATCGCTGCTTGCAGGTGTGTGACGAAAAATTTAAATGTTCCGTGAGTACAGTCATATTTCAAAGTATCGGCAAACAGGAAGTGGCTGCACGGCAGATCTGAAAATTAGATACACGATATAACTCATCATTATGAAGCAGCAAACCAAATATAAAATCATTCCCTTTCATAGAAGCCAAGAAAACTTTGACGGAAGAAGTGTTTTGGATGGACGGACTAATGGACGTACTGACAGACGGAGTCGAGCGGTTACTAGACCTGCTCTGCCGCTGGCGACGCAGGTAAAAATAGCATAAAGGATGAAATATAATAGTTCTAACGGTTCTAATGTTGCATGTTTGTGAACAAGAAGTCGTGCAAAGAGTTTAATGACATGTTGTTGTCCACCCAACCGTATACAATTTTGCTATGGATTTCAAAATAGCATGTGCTACCTGAGAATGTCAAATTAAATGAGTGACCGATGATTTTTTTGTGTTATGTTGTGCTAGAGAGCCTGGATTATTGAGAAAACATGCTAGTTTTTGCCTTCCGACAATTTAAAAAATGCAAAGATTAACCGAAAATCGGAGGTTGTGTGCCATTGGTATGCATGAGGCTGGGATACCTCCAGATGAGCTCGCTGCTGAGTTGGGAGTCACTGTGGCCACTATTTACCTTCTCATTGGAAGGTATAGAACCACTGGATCTACTGCCAACCGACTGCATTCAGATCGACCAAGAGTTACAATCCCTGCACAAGACTGACACATCAGGACGTCTCACTTTTGGGATCACTTCCTTCCGGCTACGAGGACAGCAGCAATTACTCCTGGTAGAACTAACAATAGAATTAGTGCACAAAATGTCTGCAACAGACTCGCTCAACACGGCATTCGAAGTGGGCATCCATACCACGGACCAGTCCTTACCCAACATCACTGTACCGTCAGAATGGAATTGGTACATCAGTGTGTTCGCTGGACTCAGCAGCATTGGAGCACAGTTCTTTTTAGTGATGAATCACGATTTTGTCTACGGCATGCTGATGGTAGGGCAAGCATGTATCATCGACGAGGAGAACGGTTTTCTGGTACCTGCGTGTGGGAATGCGACTGTTTTTGCAGGGGAAGTGTAATGGTTTGAGCTGGAATTTCCTTGCACCATCAAACGCAGTTGATCTTCATCGATGGTAATCTGAATGGACATCAATATAGGGACGGAAGTCTTAGTGCTGTTGTTGTCCCATTGTTCAACGCTAATGTCAGATTGCAGTTATTCCAGCAAGACAATGCCCGATGTCACGTGGCACGTATCTGTCGTGACTTTCTTGAGGAACAGTGCATTGAACTTTTTCCCTGGCCCCCACTTTCACCAGATTTGTTGCCAATGGAGCATCTTTTGGGATCAATTGGATGGTCGGGTACGATTTATGATCTTCAGATGTTAGGTGATTTACTTAATGGTCTATGGCAAGAGTGGAACACAATACCACAGAGTGACATCCAGAGACTTATCAGGTCCATGTACCATCGATATCTTGCCATCCAAGAGGCAAATGGTGGACATACACACTATTGGCTGCATGTGTGAACTTTTCATTTCATCCCATGTCTGAATTGCAACGTCCTGACATTTCGCTGGCAACAGTAAGAACACGAAATTATGCAAATTCATACAGCTAGACTCAAAATATGAATTTACAATAATTTGTTTGCGATTAATGTCGATAATACTAAAAAAGTTGCTCCTCAAAGTTTATTATACTTTCTTTTTTGACTCAGTATATTTATATATACCATTATGGAGGCATGTCAGCATCAATTCAAAAATGTTATCAGATATCATTTTTCTTTCGATTTCTCAGCTTGTGCCGAGTACCTGTGGTCTATGTATATTCAGAAAAATACTAGGGTTTACTGGGAATTCCTCACTGACGTAATCAATTTTGTGTCACGTGATGCTAACACTTCCAAGTTTGGAAATTTTTAGTGTCAATAAATTCCACATCGATAATAAAATTATTGGATTTAAAATGGCAACAATTATCATGGATTATCAACAATTTGTTCACAGTAGCTTGATCCAGTATGGAGTTTAGAAATGACAATGTCCATTTCATGAGATAATATGCGAGGATAAAGTCAAAGTGACTGCCTATTTTCGTGATATGAACAAAGAATATGAAGGATAACAGGTACTGAGAAATATTACATGTTCCTTGCGAACCATTCAGTGGTTTGATGTACATGGCTAAAAAATAGTCGACTATGAAAAATGATAGTCGACTATGAAAAATAATAGTCGACTGGCACCTTCCAGAGGTTAGTCAACTCGATTAATTGAATAGTCATGGCAACCCTAAACATGGGTACTCAATTAATAATCAAAATCAAAATTGGCTGATTATGACTGAATAATCGGTAATTGGTTTATGGGCCTATGATATAATTGTTTGATCACTAATATGATTATATATATATATCAACAGATATTAAGTATGGCCCTGAGATTTGCCATCGACCTAAAAGTTATGGACATAGCTATGGAGTGTGACAGATCCTCCCATTCTTCTTTATAGAAGTGTGAAGTTTGATGATTGTGGCTCCAATAGTTTCTGAGTAATGACTGAGATATGACAAATATGATCTTCAATATATGGCACTCAAGCATGACCTTGACCTTGAAGATGTGCAAGCTTTCCTAAAATGAGACACACCTTCTGACTGTCCTTAACATTTGTATGAAGTTTGATAACTGTTTTTTGATTCATTTCTGAGTGATGGATGAGATATGAATATCAACAAATTTTAAGTGTGACCTTGACCTTGAAGTTACGGACCCAGCAGTGGTATATGACACTTCCTCTCATAGTCTTTTACAACTGTGTGAAGATTTATCCCCAATAGTTAGGGAGTTGTTGGTTCAAACACACCCAACCAGACTTTTCTATCACTATATGCATCCTTAATTGGGTGTGGGGACGTAAAAAGTGTTAAAAATAAAATTGTGAAGAACAAAATCTTTTGATTCAGTCAGTAAATGCCAAATAAATGACTGTTGCACTGATACTCAAAATAATGGTTTGCAGCATCTTTCAGTAAAATGCTTCCTGCACTCAGTGAACTCTTTACCATGCTTTGTCAGAACAATTCAGTCAGGACAGCTTCAACTGCCCTAAGTGGAAATGAGTTGTCCCATTATTGAGAGAGTGTGAATCCCAGACTCTAGAATCATCCACACCTACGCAGTAACAAACATACATTTCTGGGCCTAAGTAAACTCTTCAGAGGTGTGCAAACTATCTTATCTCATTCCTCAAATAAAAAAAAAAAATCATTATCATGACCTTGTTCTTAAAAAGATAATAAAATGCTGTGTTCTCATTCTCAAAACATTTGTCTGGAAGAATTCATTCAAGACATGTAGTTTCTACGCAGCATTCCCAAGTGGCAGCCACCAGACTGTGAAGATGTCTAATGCACATAGTTCTGTCAAAATGTATGGAAATAACTGTATTTTTTTACATAAATCAATTAACTGCAGTGTGAGACATTTATATGTAATGTAATGAGCCAACTGAAGTCAAAAACACACCTTCTTTTAATATATTTGAGTTTATGCAAAATAAAATGTAGCTATATCAGTGATCTGTGTCCGAGTAAAAAATGTTAATAGTCACAAACATCAGATAAGGCCACACAAAGTAGATCTTCTGTTTCTCAGGGCATTATTTGTAAAATTGCATGCGGGCGAGCGGTTTTTTATTTTATTTTTTATTTCTGCAATTATTTCTTTGCCATCAAAAGTTCATGCTCTTGGTTTATGCTTTAGGCCTGAATAGCATTGGTGGTGGCGTATTTCGTCCCTTGAGAGCAAGAAGGCTTTGCAATGCTAAAGCATTGCAAAGCCTTCTTGCACTCAAGGGACTCAAGGGAGAAATTTATCAATTTTTTTAACTTGGGTAAAATATTAGACATAAACCATTTAATAAAAATAGAGCATGCGGCTGCCAAAAGGACCATGCGGGAGGGCCTGAGAAACAGATTTTTAATTTTTTTAGGCCTAAAATAATACTTGTTCTGGTGCAGTGGATGTTCAGTTGGACCCAGATATTCCAACTCATTCCTGAATATATTTCACCGGGCCAGAGATGGACAACTTTTCAGTTATGTAAAACAGAAACAATCCTAAAACACGGGATAAATAGTCTTTCATAAATTATTATTTTTTTGTTTATTGGGGGTTTAATGGGTGCATGGTGGCTCAGTGTTATGGGTTTGGTCTTCAAACCAAAAGGTCCACAGTTCAATGTGTCCTTGGGCAAGGCTCTTCATCCCGCTTGCCCACTTGGGGGCATGGTGGCAATATGCACTAAGGCCTACTGCATGTCGATGGTGCACTTGTCTTCAACCAATGCTAACCCTGCTTGTGCAGAGTTAGTATGTTAACCCTTTACCCAACGAATTGCCTGCATCCGTCCGCGCAATATGCAAATACAGCTGCTGAAAAAATATTATTTTTCAAAAAATGTCAACAAAACCATATCATGTGACCCCTCTTTGGAACGAGCTCGTCGAGCTCGTTCCAAAGAGGAGTCACATGATATGGTTTTGTTGACATTTTTTTAAAAAATTTAAAAAATGATATTTAAAATAATGAATTTTGAAATTGTGTGCATTGGGTAAAGGGTTAAGAAGTCTGACAGATGTTTGCCATTGCTTGGTAGTTCACTTTGGGTACTCTGGCTGCCTCCACCTGCAAAACAAGGTGATCTTGGCTGTCAAAAGGGTTGTTAAATAAATTAATAAATAAATTGGTGGTTTAATAAACTTTCAACAGCCAGGGGCCACATAATGTTAGGCATTTTTTCAGGTGGAGCAAGCTGTAGTACCCACACAGAACCACAAAGCAATAGTGAGTAACTGTCAGACTCTCCAACTTACTAACCTGGCATAATCAGGGTTAGAATCAGTTGAAGGCAAATGCCCTATAAACCTTAGTACACAGTGCCAATGTGCTCCAATTTGGGCAGTCGGGATGGGACTGTCTTGCCCAAAGACACAATGCTGATGACACAGGTCATATTCAAACTGTTGATCTTTTGATCTGATGTCCAATGCACTAACCACTGAGCCAGTGTGCTTCCCAATCATTAATTAATATTTGAACAGTTTGGCTTGTACAGTACAGTTGCTGTGGATTGGTCGTAATCTGCGTGTGGACAGTGATGCCCACGCATGCATTTACCAGGTAATAAACATTATCATCAGCAAAATTTTAATTAATGAAGCACTGGGTTGTACCCGGTGTTTCAGTGATTAATTTTTTAGGATTATTCGTATAATTAGTGTTTGGAATCTAATATTAATGCATCAATGGAAATATTGCCCGCACATGGAAACTGACCAGTCCACGGAGGCTGTACTGTACAATTTACATATCTCTTATTTGAAAATTTGTGAGGCAGATCTACTGTATTTTCGCTCTTCAATAATAATATTTCTGCTGCAGCCTATTGAATCATGTACCATTTGTTGGGATGCTCAAATTTTGTGTGAACTTAGCCTAAAAGTTTTAGCATTTTCAAAAGTTATGGGAGGGAGCTGCTTCACTCCACTGATTTCCTGTCCTGAATGCTTATGCCCGCAACATGTTAAAGGAAGCTGAACCACTTACACACTGAGGTCAAAATGTCAAAATTTCAAGCTGCAAATTTTTCCCATAATGCAACTTGGAATTTAACCAAGTCAATTTTTTTACAGAACTCACTGGTTAAGTTCCTTGTCACATTATGTGAAAAATGTATTTCTTGAAATTTCAGAATTTTGACATCAGTGTGCAGATGGTTAAATCTTGTGAAATGAAGATTTCTTCTCATTACATGCAGTACTGTGATCAGGAAAGTGGACAGAAAATTTCAACCTGATCACGATTGGGTCATGATCCAGCAGAAATTATCTCCCTGCATTCCTTATTACAACCCTGAAGAACTGTCAAAAAGAAATGCGAGAAATAGGACCCTTCAAAGCTTAGAGATTCAGTTCGATTTTGAATCTTAAGTTGCTAATTGGTTCGATTCGAATCGACTGCACAATTCATTTCCATTGGAATCTTTTCACAGGAATATAGCTTAGCATCAGTCATCTTCATCATCTCACAATATGTATAGTGCTGGTGGAAATTGTACATAAATAATATTGAAAATAAAGACTGAGTGTAGTTTCCATTATCTAAACAGAAACAACATCTGTACCCAGGCCTCCAGCCATGCTAATTTCAGTCTCACGAGACACAACCAATATTGAAAGAAAATTTTAATTTTCCGAGCAATATTAATGATGAGCTGTTGCCAGTGGCTAGCCCTGTGTAGTGCCTAGTACCGTTGATTTCTGCACCTGTTTCTGTTTTTGAACTATAATCCTTACTGGGTAATATTCCAACTACATCACCACGGCATGCCTTAGATGAAGGCATGCCTTGTTGATGCAGTTGGAATATTTTATCAGTCGGGACTTGAGCCATCACTGTCAGAACAAATCAGGTTTAAAGCACCCCCTTCCCCAGTCAGTCATCTTCAAGTCACCCCTGATTCAATTCAAGATTCGATTTGAATTTGAACAGACTCATTTCAATCCAAGATTCAATTCAAAGCAAAAGTGGGTGATTTTCAGGACCCTAGCAGGAATGCTGAATACCAGATGCCATATCTGTTTGTTTTTCTCGATTTTAAAATATTTTATTCCTGACACCCCAACTGCCAGTGTGCATGTCTTTTTGTTTGTTTATTGCAGTGCAAGAAAACTTTCAACGGGGTCACTTTGTGTTGGACAGTTTTGCAGATGGAGGACTCTGTGGTACCACGAAAGAACCACCTTGCAGTGGTGAACAACTGTCAAACTCTCGAGCTGACTAACCCAGCACAAGCATACTTAGCAGCAGTTGAAGGCAAGTACACCATTGATGTGCAGTATACCTAAGTACACAGTGCTACTGTGTCCCCATGTGGGCTATGAGGCTTAAGTACTGCTGTAACTGTTATTTATTTATTTATCAGTGTTTAATGGGACGTTCAGCATCTTTGGTTATATCATGACTGAAACATTCATATGAAATGAAGTTCAGCCAATTGTTTATATATATACTGCTCACTTTAAACATGCTATTAATTGAAAATAGAATTTGTTTTCATTTCTGGAATTCATTAAAAAAAAATAATGAGAGGTCTTGAAATGAGTTTGAATAGTATGGGCTGGTTTTGGCGGCAATTTGGCCATTATGGTGGGCAAAGAGTCGATTGAGATGAGTTTTACACCGAGTCAGTACCATGCAGTGGGTTAGTTACTGTTAAAAATGAAAACAATTTATAACCAGAAAGTGTGACTAATCCTGTGCAATGCACAGGGTTTGTCACACTTTCTTGTTATACATAAAGTATTGGTAATGACCATATCACACACTACATGAAAATATACTCTGACTTCGGCTGTAAAAATGCATAGGGTTAGTTGGTCTCATGTTGTTACAAAGGGTGCAGGATTCAAGGAACTAATGGAAATACTTATACAGGATTGAGGAAATTTTTTTTAAAATGAATTCCAAAAATGAAAACATATTCTATTTTCAATTAATAGCTTGTTTTTAGAGGACTTCCACCCCAGTCTTTGGCTCCAGTTCCTATTCTACTGGTAAAGCAGTACTTGTTTACTACAGAAAATGAGCACTACTCTGCCTCCCAGTGTGACTGTTGCAATCAGATTGCAACTTAAACGAGAAAGAGACCACTTTTGTGATTAAGCCCTTCACTGCTACGCAATTTTGTAATGTCCTTTGTTGAGCCAAATATTGAGAAAAATGGTTGAAAAGAATAACAAGAGCACCGCTGGGCATTGCATCATACGCCCTTGAACTGTTCAAATTGTACCATTTTAACACATTTGCTATTTTTTTAGAGTGTGAGAAATTTATACTGGCATACATATATATGTTACGGTCAGACTTTGAAATCAGTGATTTTGTGAAATGACTAAATTTTTCAGTCATTTGAGAAAAAGACTAACAAGTTTGAAGCCAATCGAAAAACAAATACTAAAGTTATCATCCGGAAACCAAATATTTGACGAATTCTAAGTCCAACAGGGGCCATAATTCAGGCGAAAAATGTTCGGACCGACCCCATATTCGAACTTGACCTGTATTTTGTTGCGATTAAACCACATACCAAATTTGGAGCCGATCGGAAAACAAATACTAAAGTTATTGTTCGGAAACCAAACGGATGGACGGACTGATGGCCAGACGGACAGATGGATGGACATCGCCATACTATAATACGTCCCGTTTTTCAAACGGGCGTATAAAAATTGAAAAAAGACAGAAACGTAAAATTTGTAATTTTTTCCTGCCAGGACATAACTGAACTCTTTTGGAGTCTAATGTTTAGTTCCAATACCTAATTTTTGTGTGGTATAACCCAAAACATGGGTAATAACATTATCCAGAGCCACTTGGACAAGCTGTCGGGACTCAAATCAGATTCATTAGAATTGCTAAAGTCACTTGAATTATCTAAATCACATCACTATCATTGTTAGCCAATAATTTTGCAACAACTTCATCAGTTGTAAATGTTTTTAGACATGTTTACATTTCAAGAACATCAGGAAATGTAACTCTAACTGGAAACATGACATGTGATTAACTCGGGTATTTCCGTAAAAACAATGGAAACAAGAGATGGTCTTTGCCCAGTATACCCCCCCCCCCCCCCCCCCCCCCACCGTACCATACCGCCTAGTGTGGGTGACTGAAAAGGGGCATTCAATTTTTCTAAGTAAAAAAAAAATCCAATATGGCCACCAAGAGGCCATCTTGAATTTGATCGGGAAAAAAATTATGTCACACACTTCTCCTCATTGTGTCGATCATTTAAATTGAGTTTCATGAAAATGCAGCAAAAACTGTAGAAGTAGGTCACTCCACAAGTATTTTGCAAAATCCA
Organism: Pictodentalium vernedei; assembly: GCA_031216915.1. Taxonomy (NCBI): domain Eukaryota; kingdom Metazoa; phylum Mollusca; class Scaphopoda; order Dentaliida; family Dentaliidae; genus Pictodentalium; species Pictodentalium vernedei. Next base: position 293,841,873 of record CM062297.1, on the reverse strand, counting down.
ATATTGCCACCAGTCCGCCATCTTGAATCCGATTGGCAAAATAATTATGTCACACACTTCCTCTCATCATGTTGATAATTTTTGTGAAGTTTCATGAAAATGTGGCTATAACTGGGGAAGTAGTTTGCTTCACAAGTTTACATGTGCAATGGACCGACAACGACTGACCGAACAACGTACAAGTTGACTCCTATATACCCCCCCCCCCCCCCCCCTTAAACTTTGTTTTGTGAGGGTATAAATGCAGGAAAAATCTTTGACGTCACATTGTCTGTCTCTTCCATTTGTTACAATGTGCATTGTATTTAGAATAATATTGTGTGGTGTATCCATTCTATGTATGTAAGAACTCCATACTCAGTACGGAGGTATAGCACACAGCATCAAAGTTTGGGTCCATATTCAGTACAGACCTATAGCAGTGAAAAGGTTGAAGTATTATGAATCAAATTCGCTTCTATCATTTCTCAGGATGACTTCTTTTTATCCTAAATGATAGTATGATATTGAAGTTTACTTGTACTAATAAATGTACTGTAATTGTGTCTAGCAATGGATTAGGTTGATACACTTTGTGTAAGAAAAGTGAATGAGACTAAAGGTTTTAGTTGCTGCATGAGCTTATTTGCTTTCTCAACATTTTTCAACAAATCAAGACATTCTAATTTATTCCATATGATGCTGAAAAAAATGAATTAGTGCACATATTGCATGCTTCATTACTTGTTTTCAACCTCACATATAAAAGAGCCAAATCCCTCTATGTTATTAACTAGTTGAGTGCTAGAAGCCACTATCATGTTTCTACACTGTAAGCATTTAACTTATTTGCTCAGCAGTAGAACATTTTTTTATTCTATATTATATGCTCTATATCATATGTTTTGTTACCATTTATTGGAGAGTGCCAATAGGCACTCTCCAATAAAAGGTAATAACAAAATTATTTATGAACAATATTTTACTAAATTTTCTCCCTTGCTTGGAGTGTGGTATCTTTGTAAAATGATACTCATGCTACAAATTACCTTTGTAAAATAATTTAGCACTTGACCAGTTAACTGTTCAAGAGACAAATTCAATCTGGGTTTTTGCATATACCACATGGCTCATTCTTTATATCATTAACTGTTTCCATGCTGCATATGACTAGCAAGCCTCTATTTATACCATGCTTACCTATTCTACTATATGTAAAAAGCCTATGACATAAATTTTAGCTTTACACGCCAACCGTGGTGAACATGTGTGTCTGTGGTGAACACGCCAGCAATCATGAGCAATGGGATTTCAATACTTCAAATTTAGACCTACATTGAAACTTCACCACAGATGACCTTTGATGACCTTGACCTGAGTGCAAACTGGTCAAAATTTATCGCTCATCGCCTCTCAAAGATGAAATTAAAGCGGCAATTATATATTATGTTAACAAAAATGCATTGTCTCATGTTAATAAAGTATCCATAACTCGAAATAGTATGTTGTGTTATTAAAATGAAAATGGCCCAGTGATTTGCGCTTTTCTTTTTCCATTTCATTTCGGTGACAAAACTGAGAGTGGAAGTACCGCCCATCAGTTCTCATGTAAACAAAAACAGATTCGCACATGTGTACGTCTGCTGCTCTGTTAAAATTAATAGCGACTCTTAATAATCTGACGATCATGGTAATATACCCAAAGTAGTCTGGTCTACCAAATGTTCACCACTCGTGGTGAAGTGGTGTTAAAACCATTTCATCACTCATTGTGAACATTTGGTACACCAAGCTACTAGGGGTATAATCTATATCTATTTCATGTTTCTTTTATTTTTATCAATGCTGAATCAATTCAGAATGATCATTTATTTGTTTTGTTTATGGAAATCTCTTCCTGCAGCTATGCCAAGATCATGACAACAATATAAGTATAAAATGAAATTTAGCAGGTTATTTGCTTGTAATATTGTTTAATACTTGAAAACACTCCCCCCCCCCCCCATGAATTGATTACTCAAGCAAACATGTAAGCAAGTTCTCAGGCCACCAATCTATTTATTCTGTTTGGAATTTGATGCTGTTATGGGCTGTTTCTTAAGAAATTTGCAACCAGTCTACCAATGACATAATGTGATATCCTTTTCTCACAAAAAGACAGACATTCTTTTGTGCACCAGTTGCAGATATTCCAATCAATAAGTATTTAATTTGCCTTGAAAACACAATTAGTTGAACTCTGTGGCATAATCATAAAACTATGGCTGTAGTGTGTCCTCATTCTAAGGGTAATGTCATCAAACATTCTATTAAATCAGGTCTCAATTAAGCAACATTTCTAGCAGTGATTCATAGAAAATGAATCTTTATGGTATTTTTTAGATTCAGTCATCTGGAAAATAAACCTATGGTTAGTTATATACCTATGGTTAGTTTTTCCAAGCAACTGAAATATTCCAGATGAGTGAATCTAAACATAGGTGATAGGCTATTTAAGAGCTTGACTTATTCCAGGCCATAACAGCATCAAATTCCTTAAAGAATTAGACCATAACTGAGAGCTCAGCAAACATGCTGAAGCATGGTAACAGTTCAGTGAGCCCACTTAATTGGATTTGTCTTAATTGATTCAGTGGAAGCCTATTTTTGGGTTCAATTAACCCTCCATACACTGATGTCAAAATACTGAAATTTTAAGCAGCAAAATTTTCTCATCATACAACTAGGAATATTTATTTATTTATTGGTGCTTAAGGTCACATATTTCTGCACAATGCCTGATCGTGACCACAACAGGAGAAAAAGTCAAGTTTAGTCAATCTTTTACACCCATTTTAGAGGACTTCCCCCCCAAGCATTATTGACTGGGGCCTATTTTACCAATAAAACAGAGCTTGTTCACCACAGTTCAATTCTGTATATAGACATGAGTAGCTATTGAAAAATAACATGTATAGCATAGGTCCATCCACTAGTATACATAAATATTTGAGTTCTAAAATGACTTGAAAGAGTACAAGGCTTACAGTTGAAACTAGAAGTCCTGTCAAAATTAAAAGCTCATTAGTCAATGCCCTCTTTACTGCAAAAGAATGAAGTAGTCGAAAATACGCAAGAGCGTTTGTGCTGTGCAATGCAAAATGTAATGCGCTATTAGCGAGATCGGTAGTGAAATCATGACTGATCTAATCAAACATAAAGAAAATATTGTGACTGCAGTATGTGGAGGGTGGATTATTACTAGATCGCTGTGGGATAGATTTTTCACTTAGTAATTATTTACAATTTCTGAAGACAAAACATAAGAAGGACTTACAAACTTTCATCACATGGACCATCGAGTTGCACCTGGTGGTCCATGTAATGAAAGTTTGCAAGTGTTTCTTGTGCTGTTATGAACAATTATAAATACTTTTCGAGTGGAGAATATATGGCGCTGCAATTAAGTAGTAATCCACTCTCTTCATTCTGTATATGCAGTCAAATTTTAATATCTGTTTACATTATTACATGTATATGTATTCCAGTAGAAATTAGAAATGATGTTAATGATCTCTATTTACTAGTACAGTACATGGAGAGTGGATTGTGACTAAATCACCCACAGAGTGGAGTTACCACCCAAGCTATAACTTTCAAATTTTGTATATATCGGCAAAAAACACAAGCAATGTTTCAGCCAATGGACCTCCGGGTTTAACCCGGAGGTCCATTGGCTGAAAATTTGCTGGTGCTGGTTATGCTTTGCAACAAATTTGCAATTATTGCTCGGGTGGAATCTCCACTCTGCGGGTGATTTAGTGATGATACACTCTCCATGTACTGTATATAATTGTACAGAGATGGGAACACTGTTTTTCTACAGGAACTGAGTTACACTAAGGGAACAGTTTGACAGGGACAAAAGTGCACTTACTCAGCACACTACTACTTCAAAATAGTGCACAATACAGCGACAGTACTTCTAGTTTCAACTGTAGGATAGTGTGACAATAAAGTGTTAGCCACAGTTGGAACTTGGATCCTTCTTGAGTCATATGTGAGGGATTTCTCCCACGTATGTGATGCTAGCAGCACATACAATTGTAAAGATGGTGTTTTGTGCTTATTCCTATCAGCTAGTGATTTTCAAATGCCATATCATTCATTTTACCTTCCTGCAGAGATGTCTGACAAATTGACAGTCTTTAATGTCATGATTTATTTATTTATGTATTTATTGGTGTTTAAGGTCACATATTTCTGCACAAAGGATAATCCTGACCACAACAAGGAGATAAAGACAAGTTTAGTCAATCGTTTATACCCATGTTGCCCACTTTAGAGGACTTCCACCTCAAGCATTGGTGACTGGGTCCTATTTTACCAGGAAAACAGAGCTTGTTTACCACAGTAAACAAGTACTGCTTCACTTCCTCGGGTTCCCATGTCGAAAGTGTCATGATACCTTTTTTCAGCTGATATTTTGTCTAGAATTTGAATATAATGATGGTCTTACAGTTTAATAACAGTTCAAACCTTTACCTAAAGTAATTGTCAGAACTGGTCAGCACTAGCATAAAAATCACCATTCAAATATTATTACTGTTTTCAATTTTTGTTTCATAAATATGGCTTATGATCCCTCATTGGAGCAAGCTTAATGAGCTTGTTCCAATGAGGGATCACAAGCTGTGTTTTTTGGATAAAATATGAAAATTTTCATTTCTTCAAGAAATTTATTTGCAAGCATCAAAGGCAGAGTTAACAAGAAAATAGAGGAATGTGAAGTATTGCATTTGTCCCTTCCTGCAATACCAATAGTATATGCTCCTCACTGAAGTGTTGGCATTCCTTAAGATGGCATAAATGTCTGACATTTTGAATAAACAAACAAACACACATACAGACTAACCAGGTTAAACTTTCCCTACAAATGTTTCCCATAATGCAACTATGAATTTAACCAATTCAATCTTATTTGCCAGCGCTCACTCTGGCAAATATGATTGAATTGGTAAAATTCCTAGTTGCAATAAGGGAAAAAAACTGCTGCTTAAAATTTTAGTATTTTGACATTATAGTTCAGAAGGTCAGCTGATATTACTTGAAATAGCATTAACCCTTTACCTAATGAATTGCCCATATCCGACTGCGTAATTTGCAAATTGGGCAGTTGAAAAAAATTAATTTTTCAAAATATTTCAACAAAACCATATCATGTGACCCCTCATTGGAATGAGCTCATCGAGCTTGTTCCAATGAGGGGCTACATGACAGGGTTTTGTTGGTTGAATTCTGTTTTTTAAATTTAAAAAATAGTAATTAAAATAAAAAAATTTAATATTCTCTACGATGGGTGAAGTGTTAAAGTACAAAAAACAACAAAGATAATATCTGCTGTAACTTTAAACCAAAAAAAAGCTGCCATAATTCAGCTTGTCTTAAATGTTTCAAGTGAAAAAAAAAATAAACACCACCAACCTGAAGGAGTCGGCTTGGTGCGCAACCCATGGGAATTCATGTTTAAATGATTAAAACTCACAGGAAAAAACATATGTGTCAGACAAAATCAACAATGCAGTACTGGAATATAGTCTCAAGAGGATTCTCAACTTAATGTTTTGTAATCAAGGTAAACTTAACATATATCAGTGGAAAAACACATATAAGTAATTAGCAAGTCTGAACTTAAATGCCTGAATTCATTAGCCTGCTACCCAACAAAATGATTTTACACATTTTTTTCTACAGGAAATTTTCCTGTACAGTTCCATCAGAAAAACTTTCTTGAAAACCAATGCAATTGCACCTGAATATGTTATTTACATGGATACAACTCACAAAAGTAGGTACAAGTCATGATTCATAAATTTAAGGTGACTAAGTTTTCTTTTCTGAAATGTGTATCAATTTTCAACACTTCAACATTTATATAACACGAAGATGGCATGCCATATATGTTTATTCATTGCACTTATGGGTATACAAAAATATGCACATGGTATGCATATGTACAATGTAGTGAGGATGGTGATAGCCATGTCGAGCAGTAGCAATAGGGATGCACTGAACCTGTGAATTGGGGTAATTGGGGCTCCCAGCTGTAGCCCGGCCTGCCCCAAGTGAATTGGGGCTGACAAGGCTCTGTCTGTATCCAGTCTTGAAATGTAGAGGTACTCTTCTCTGCATGTACTTTGACCAACACCTATACATTTCAAAACTAGTACACATGTGACTGAATGGGGGTCTGTGAATGTGAATTCCACCCCAAATGAGGCAGAGCTCAGATCTCAGCCGAGAGCCCCCATCGCCATGTTGACATGTGAAGGAATGTCCGAGAAGTAGCACGCAAAGTTATAACTGATCTGGAAGGGAAATGATGATGGTGAAAAGCACATAAAATGATGAAAACGAGTGGGAGCTGGCAAATGCTGCAAGGTTTTGGTAAGACTGAGGATGGCTGTCGCGTGTGCACATTGTCTGATGGTCAGTATGGTGATAGTTGCGGGATGTCTGCAAAGCTAAGAGTCGTGTGAAAACAAGCAAAAAATTTCAACAAAACCATATCATGTGACCCCTCTTTGGAATGAGCTCATCGAGCTCATTCCAAATAGGCAGTTTCACATGATATAATTTTGTTGACATATTTTTTAAATTTGAAAAAATAATATTTAAAATAATAAATTTTTATAGTGCCTGCATTGGGTAAAGAGTTAACTCCTTGCACGCTGCTGGCAGATACTCCTGCCTGGGACACAAAATCTCTTGCCACTGAAATGAGTATAAATTGGGTGCAAATTTCTCTCTTGTAAATTGAACAGACTTTTTGACCAATGGTTTCTTTAGTTATTTATTTATTTATTTATTGGTGTTTAAGGTCACATATTTCTGCACAATGGCTGACCATGACCATGACAGTTTTATGGGTGGAGGAAGCCGGAGTATCCAGAGAGAACCACCAAGCAACGGCAAGCAACTGTCAGCTCCCCAACATACCAACTCCACACAAGCAGGGTTAGCATGTGTTGAAGACAGGTGCACCATCGACGTGCAGTACGCCTTAGTACACAGCATCACCGTGCCCCCACGTGGGAAATGGGGGTGAAGTGTCTTGCCCAAGGACACAACGTGGTTGCCGCAGGTGGGATTCGAACCGAGGACCGTTTCTTTAGTTAAATTTAAATGAATTTCTTGAAAATACTCAGCAGGTTAAGAGTTAATGGCCAAGAAAAGGGTGAGTTCACAATTTAATCAAGCACTCTTGCACAATCAATAAATAAGGATTCACAAAACACAATCCTAAACATTTAAATAATTGATTTTTTAATAGACTACTTATTTTTATTTTTTAAAATGAGACATTTGAGTGATAGTGCCTTGGGACATGATGATTGATTACTAAGTTGCGTCAATGATGTTTATTTCATGTCCTACATAAAATGAGGAAAAACAGATGTTAAATGTGAAGGAACCCATTGTAGTGCATTCAGTGACATGATCACACACCACACCTAGACAAAATCAATGCAGTTATTTACATATGGTACAGCTAAAATACCAAGAATGTTCAACGTGCACCTGACACCAGATGTTGTTGTACAAAACTTGAAAATGTCTGTTCAGCACAAATTCATTCTTGGTCCAGATATATTTTTTGTTTTTAACTTTTTCTAATCCTTTACCCAATGAATCGGTTGCCTCCACCCGCATAAATTACAAATTGAGCAATTAAAAAAATTTTTTTAACAAATTTCGACAAAACCACATCATGTTTTCCATCGAGCTCTTTTCAGTGAGGTGTCACATGATAGTCTTGTTGAAATTTTGTGAAAAATTTGAAAAAAAGGAAAAATTAAAAAAAACAAATTTGAACATAAAAGGTTAACCCTTTACCTTACATGACTACTATATACACTTGCAAAAGGGAGCATGGTGGCTCAGTGGTAAACTGTTGGACTTGCTAGACTCTATGCTAGAGGTCCACGGTTCAATCCCCATCCAGCATGACCCACGTTGTGTCCTTCGGCAAGGCACTTTATCCTGGTTGCCTACATGGGGGCACGATGATGCCGCGTACTAAGGCGTACTGCACGTCGATGGTGCACATGTCTTCAACTGCTGTAACCCTGCTTGAGCAGAGCTTGAACAGAGTTAGAATGTTGAGGAGCTGACAGTTGCTCATTGATGCTCAGTGGTTCTCTCTGGGTACTCCGGCTTCCTCGACCCGCAAAACTGTCATGGTCATAATTAGCCATTGTGCATAAGTATGTGACCTTAAACACCAATAAATAAATAAATAAATAAATAAATAAATACACTTGCAAAACCGATTTTTTAATAAGTAAATTTATTTATGGGTGTTTAAAGTCACTTTCAGCATCTGGGGTTACATCAAGATCATATGTATAATGTCAAATTTGGCCAATAGTTCATATTTAGGCTCCCCACTTTAGAAGACTTGCACATTGGTAATCAAGGCCTATTTGTTATACCAGTAAAACAGAATTTACTTACCACAGTAAACAAGCACTGCTCCACTTTCCAGGGATCCTACGCGATATGAAAACTTTTTCGGTTTTTCCTCCAAAGCATAACATATGAGCCCTGACAGATGAGCTTATTCCAATGATGGATCATAAGCCATATATGTTTTGGTGGTAAACATTGAAAAAAACAATCAATTTTGAATGGTGTTTCGGTGTGAATAAAGCTAGCAAGATCAATTCCTTTAGTATCAGGCACCATTCTTGAATGGGTATAATATTTGTAGGCAGTTTTTCTTTGAATGATCAAATGCTGTTATATACAGGTGTATAGGACTAAAGAAAATCAAAGGGGGGGGGGGAGATCTAAATGAATTTGCTTAACCCTTAAAGGACTATTTCTGACTTTTCCAACCTCAGAACAGGTGACCTTAACATGCCATCATGAGGCGGTCCTGCTAACAATAGACAAATTGCCAAGGTAATGGTTTCTAGTCAAGTCTGCGCTGCCTTAACAGGCAGTCAAGACTTCAACTAGAAACACTGCAAAGCTACTGGACGTATAGAGACTGTGGAATGGTGGGAATTGAATACCCTTGTCCAAGCCCTTAAGGGTTAAGTCTGCCTAAAATATTTTGAAGATTAAATAAACCTAATGGGTCTTTTTCAGTTATGTGAAACTGAACAGCCATAAAATACTGGATAGAAAGCTTGTATGGATTGAGTTTGGGTGTGTACAATTTCCAGATCTCTTGTTCAACAATTCTTTTGGGCAGATTGACTGTTTTGTAATTATAGAAAACTGAAGGAATGCGTTATGATTTGCTTGACTGATCTGGTAGTAATGCAGTTTATGTTCCGATAAGACTGAAATCCTCACCCTCTGATTGGATGAGAGCTTGCAAAGTTTTTTCTATGTTTACGGCTCCAGTACCATATGTTACCATTTGACGTCACCAAGAAAAATATTTAAAATGAGATTGCCTATTTCGCAATTATTCTTTCAATGGAGTGACTTGCATTTATGTTTCAAACTGCTACATTTTTGTAGATTTTTCACATGTGTATCAGACGGTGTTCCAAATGATTTGATGTTGAACTCCCTGCACACTGATGTCGAAATATCTAATATTCAGAGTGCAAATATTTCCCATAATGCAACTAGAAATTTAACCAATTCAATCTTGTTTGACAGGGCTCAATGAGCTCTGTCAAACAAGATTGAATTGGTTAAATTCCCAGTTGCATTATGGGAAAAATGGCTACTTCAAATCTGGATATTTTGACATCAGTGTGCAGGGGGTTAAATTACAAATCCTTTTACGATTTGAACTAAGATGGAGTGACCGCAACCTTTATTTATTATTTGTCCAGTGACGTCCTGGGGAACACAAGAGGTTTATTTGCCAAACTTGTGGTCTTTAAAAGTTGCCTTGTTCCTTTCAAGATGTGGGTTTGGGCTATGAGTAGGGTCTTATTGCGACATATACACTATTGTGATGAATTGAAGGTAACATGGTCTGAGTTTTGCAGCTCAGTTGAACCTAAGCTCCGAGTTGCAAAACGCAGCCCATGTTACCGTCAATTCATTACCATAACTAAAAATGTTCCAATGAGACTAAAATACTTGCCCTCTTATTGGATTACAGCTCAGGTAGTTTCTTCTATGTTTATGGCAGGAGAATATGTTACCATCTGATATCACCATGCAAAATATTTGAAATGACATTGCCTGTTTTGTAATTATTTTATCAATGGACTGACTTGCAAACTGCTTCATTTTTCTAAATTTTTCACACATGCAGCAGAAGATTTTCCAAATGAAGTGTTGTTTAAATTACAAATCAATTTCTGATTTAAAGTAAGATGGGGTGACCTCAACCTTAATTATTTATTGATTATTTGTTGAGTGACATCGTGTGGTACACGAGAGGTTCACCAAACTTATTATAATCGGTAAAAGTTTCCCTGTTCAACTCACGATGTGGGCTTTGGGCTGTGCATAAGGTCTTACTGTAACATATACGTTATTGTGATGAATTGACAGGAACATGGTCCGAAAATCACCAAAATTGTCCACAAATATTACAATAAATAATAAATATATGTTGACAAAAAAAAAAGATTGCTCTAGATAAAGCCATTTAGAAAGGATTCAAAATCAAATTCACACCCACTGTCAGCAAAGGTTTGTGATAATCAGATGATCCACATGAGAGATAAAGAACTACTGTCTCTGTTTTATGGCAGGAAAATCCCCCTTCCCCAGCCATGACAATTGTGAAGGTCACGAAGACATGTGACCAAAGTCATCCATGTGGGAAATATAAAACAAAAGCATAATGCCACTTTGGGGGGAGGGGAGGGGGGTCCATGTATTTTCTTTGTTTTACAGCAGGGATATTAAAGACAACCCATCAGTCACAATTATGATGTCCACATACACCTATGTGCCAAATTTGGTGATGATTGGACCATCTGGGGGATTCTGAACAAGAACACATGCAAACAAACGGTTCTCAAAAAACTAAGATGGCTGACTAATTTGCATAATTTATGCACAAGAGAAAAACCTGGATACTATGTTATATATATTGTGTTAGTTGTTATCTATACAAAAAAATAATCAAAATCTGAATCACCATTTGGAAGCTGTTGCTTGAAAAGTGTAACTGCCATTTTTAGAACAAAATGTCTGATGGTGGCCATTTTTGATGGCGGTTAAAACCAAAATGTGACACGGTTTGTCCCCTCTGCACCACTGTGTCATATCTTCCATTGGGTCATGGCATTTGTCCATTGATCAATATATGTTTGTGTGGACCAATAGTGGGATGGACTGACAAACAAATGGATGGATGGACAGATGGATGGATGGACAGATAGACAAATGGCCAGACAGATGTAATCCAGTATACCCACTACTCTTTGAGTGGGGTATTACTATGCATTTACCCAATTCAGTATAAAGTTTGACAGACCTCATCAAGATCTATCAAATAAGACTCAATTGACTTACAGTATGGCTGCCATGGACTGGTCATTTTCCACGGGTGGGCAATATTTCCACAGATGCAATAATATTAGATTCCAAACACTAAGTGTAGGAAAAGTCATCAAAAATTTAATTAATGAAGCACCGGGTACAACCCGGTGCTTCATTAAATAAAATTTTGCTGCTGATTTTTTTTACCTGGTAAACTCATGCATGGGCATCACTGCCCACACAAGGATTTTGACCAATCCACGGTGACTGTAGTGTATCAGCAAACCTCTTGTCAAAAGAACAAGTTTAATTTGGGCACTTTTAATCAAAATTGCCTCTGTAAATTTAAATAACTTTTTCATCAATGATTTTTTGAGTTGAATATTGAGGAATTTTTTTTAAGAGTGTGAGGAGCAATTTTTGATTTCCAACAATATTTTCTTTGGAATAATAACACTGGAAAAGATATTTAAAGTTTTCAAACCAAAATAAAATTCTTTTTTTCAGGCATTTACAATACAAAATATGTGAGCATTTGTGCAATACTGGGAATTAATCTTGAAATCACTTGGCATAGCAAGGCTTAATAGAATGAAAAAAAAAAAAATCCAGTTTTATTCCGAAGGTGAAGAATAATCTTAATTACGAGCTAGATCAAGCTGAATTGATCAGTCAGGCCTACTAATCTGTAATCTCATTTTTCGCAAAGATTAGACTGATACTTGCATTAACCCTTCACCAACCACTACTAGAAAATTACACTCAATCCAAAAAATTTATGTATAACTAACAATTTTCAGATTTTGTCTTAAAAATATAACTTGTGACAGTTCTTTGGAACAAACTCACTCAATCAAACCTGGAAACGAGCAATCTGTCATTTGCAGAATGAGGTCCCCAGAGGGTGAATTTGCTGATACTATCTCATACAGTGAGCCAATTTATCCCCTGGGTACATCTTTCTGTTCAGACTTGAGACCTTGGTTCAGATTGAGGTGCACAGAGGATAAATTTAGTGATGCTACCCTGCTGTGCTCTCAACATGATGTTGTCAAAACTACCTGTCCAATAAAGCAATATTCATTTTCCAGAGGGATAATCTATGTTATATCTGGATGAGTGCTAGAAGCCGCCATCGATCATGGCGCTATTGAAAAGTGCTGAAAGCCACTTTAGTGGCTCTACATCATGTGCATCAGGTAGTTGTTGACGCAGTAACAGAAAAAAAATGTTTATATTGTTTTGATATAATTTATTGGTGAGTCCCAAACAGGCATGCTCCAATAAATTGTAGAAAACATTCTTTTTAAACACAGTCTTAAACAAAGACTCCCTTTGCTGGTAGCACAGTATTTTAAAAAAAAAAATACCCATGTTACAAGTCACCTTAGAAACATAATGTAGCACTCAGCCAGATATCTGACTAAATCAGTGCTAGAAGCCAATATTTGGTCTATGTATATGTGCTGACTGCCCAAATTACGGCTAAAACCTTTGATGCCTAATTTCCTTCACTGCCAAATTTTGTGCTCCAGAACATGTGCTTCACTGCGTAATTATGAGGAAATACTGAAGATAAAAATAATTTGGAGGTGGTTTCATCAAGTCTTGGCTGAACAGAAATCACTGATATCACTTGATTTATAGGTTGAGACACAGAGACCTTCTTGGAAAACCACACAGGCATTCAACTCTTTACCCAACATGAATAGCTGATAACAATTGCAAACAAGTGCACTGCCAGGCGGTGGATCAATATACGGCCGCCTATGAAGAAATTGCAATTATGAAGAAATTTTTAGTTGAACAAAAGGTCAATAATTCCTTAAAAAATAACTGTACATTCCTGGCTTACGACCCATTAAAGATGAATATACTGATTTCAAGTTATTGCATGGAGAATCAAAAGTCACCAAAACTCCCAGATGGTTGCCATGGCGGCCATATTGGGCATGCCAGAATGCTGGTTATTGAATGGAACCATCCTCTAGTCATGACTAATCAACCATAAAAAAACAGTATCTGTAGGATGTACTGTTTTCAAGTTATAGCATGGACAAATAAAAGTTAATGAACGGACGGATGGACAGACGGATGGACGTCATGACTAATCTGTAGGATGTATTGTTTTCAAGTTATAGCATGGACAAAAAAAGTTAACGAATGGACGGATGGACAGACAATGATGCTGGTTATTGAAAGGAACCATCCTCTAGTCATGACTAATCAACCATAAAAAATCAGTATCTGTTGGATGTATTGTTTTCAAGTTATCACGTGGGCAAACAAAAGTTAACCAATGGATGGATAGATGGATGGATAGACGGATGGATGGACAGATGGATGGATGGACAGATGGACAATGATGCTGGTTATCGAAAGGAACCATCCTCTTGTCATGACTAATCAACCATAAAAAACAGTATCTGTTGGATTATCAAAGGGACAATCCAAAGTCCCGAAAAATCCAAGATGACTGCAATGGTGGCCATCTTGGATTCCAGAATGCTGGTTATCAAAAGGAACCATCCTCCACTCATGATTAATCAACCATAAAAAAGCAGCATCAGTTGGATCTATAGTTTTCAAGTTATCACATGGACAATCAAAAGTCCCTGAAAATCCAAGATGGCTGCCGTGGTGGCCATACTGGATATGCCAGAATGCTGGTTATCGAAAGGAACCATCCTCTAGTCATGACTAATCAACCATAAAAAAATAGTATCTGTTGGATGTATGGTTTTCAAGTTATCGCATGGACAATCAAAAGCTAATGGATGGATGGACAGATGGACGGACGCTCCAACATTTCGGGTTTATGGGCTACCAAAAAAACATTTTGTATGTCCAAAACCTTATTTTACCCAGAACCCCACCCCCTCCACCCTATAACTTATATTTAACCCTAACCCCCACCCCTCCACCCCAAAACCACACCCTAACCCTACCCCATCCTGACCCTAAAAGCCCACCCCAGACCCTAACCCCCACCCACCCCTGGGACCTAACCCCTAACCTTAAGCCCTACTCTGGAGCTAACCCTAACCCCTACCCCACCCTGACCCTCTAAAGCCCACCCCAGACCCTAACCCCCACCCACCTCCGGGACCTAACCCCCCCAACCTTAAGCCCTACTCTGGGGCTACCCCTAACCCCCACCCCACCCCTGACCCAACCCCACCCTAGCCAAACCAATAGGATTAGGAGCTATTTTTCGGTTTAGGGGCTACTAAAACTAAAACCCCACTCCTGACCCCCGACCCGCCCTCCCCCCCCCCCCCCCTCCGGACCTAACCCTCCCCAACCTTAAGCCCTACTCTGGGGCTACCCCTAACCCTAACCCCACTCCACTCCTAACCCTAACACTACCTTAATTTGGAGGTAGCCCCTAATAATAATATCCCCTAAACCCCCAATGTTGGCCCGGACAGACAAACAGACAGACAGACGGACATCGCAATACCATAATACAGCCCACTCATATGAGCAGCCGAATAAAAATGACTTGAATAACTAAAAGATTTTCATGTTTTTGCATCAAAAACACATCTTATGACCTCTCATCGGAACAAGCTCAAGAATTATAAACTTTGAAATATAAAGTTTGTGAATAATGTTGGCCGTTTTTAACATTACTTTGGGTAAAGGGTTAAGGTAAGTGGATGATTCATTCACCTGTGTCTGTGATTAAACATCAGCTTTTGTTCATAAGAATTATTCTCTTACAATTTATTGATGAGAGCCCAGAAATCATTGCTGACCCACAAATTCTGAACATTTGCAGGAAAAAATTTGTGAAAAAAATTCCTCTTCCTTGATGGTTCAGGGATCAATTCAGGTGACAACAGAGGTCCACTATTGGCCACATTTGTAATGCAATTTGCACCATTTTCTCCCAATTCTAACCATAAAAACTCACAATTCCTCCATGTGGTGGATGTATATAACAGAAGCCCACTTATATACCAAAAATCTACTTTGCTTATTGAGTAAATTGCAGAGCTTTTGATTATAAAGCATGGGTGTACTGCACACAAAATTCATTTTCTAAACATAAAATCTACTTTGCTTATTGAGTAAATTGCAGAGCTTTTGATTATAAAGCATGGGTGTACTGCACACAAAATTCATTTTCTAAACATTTTAACCCTTGCCACACTTACAACAAAATATCAAAATTTTCAACCTGCAAATTATTCCCCAAGTGCAACTAGGAATTTAACCAATTTATCTGGTTAGACAGAGCTCAGTGTCAAACAAGACTGAATTGGTAAAATTCCAAATTGTATTATGGGAAAAAATTTGCAGTTTGAAATTTTGGTAATTTTGCATCAGTATGCAGAGGGTTAACCTGTATAAACTGAATGAACATAAAAATCATGAAGTGTTGTGGCACAGCAGTTGTTACTTTTCAAGTGTTGTCTGCCCAGTGAGGAAGATGACACTCAGCTAGAAACAGCTGCTCAGGTAATACAACATTTATTGCTCACTATTATTCAAAACACCAGTGGCAGATCACATACCCATACTACAATGGAGGCCAGTGAACTTGACAAAAGACGATCGCAATGCTGTTCATCCAATGCAAGTTTTCTCAAAGGAAAGGGCATTGGACATTTTCCCCAAAAGGGTGGACAGAACCCTGTTGGTCAACACGACAGGCTGAGGTGTTCATAGGGACAATAATGTCCAGGGTGTGGGTGAACACCAGTTCACAGTATAGTATGATTAGCAGCTATTCTGAAAAGTGTTAACTAAACTGTCTGTATAGCCGGTAAATCAATTTAATATTTCCTATGAACTTAATTTATGTATGTGAAGTCTTTTGGAATCAAGCAATCTTCATAATCTTCCCCAGTCACATCCATTCGTTGCTACATCAGGATGTTAGCAAGGCAGGCTTCTTACATTACAACAGGTCACTTTCCATGGGTGGGCAATATTTCCACGGATACAATAATATTAGATTACAAACACTAATTATAGAAATAATCATCAAAAATTTAATTAATGAAACACTGGGTACAACCCAGTGCTTCATTAATTAAAATTTTGCTGATGATGAATTTTATTACCTGGGAAACGCATGCATGGACATCACTGCCCATGCATGGATTACAACCAGTCAACGGCAACTGTACATATCAAGACTGGAAGAGTTCAAGTCCACCCAGTATCCTTGAACACAACACTCAACTCTACTTGCCAATCAGTTGTAACAGACCAATTATTGGTAAAGAAAGTCTGACTAATAAAAGTAATTTAGAATGATATTGGTTAACCTTCAGCATTCACTTGATGTAAAATACTGAAATTTCAAGTCACAATTTTTCCTATGCAAACAGGAACTTGACCAAATCATGTTTGACAGAGCTCACTGAGCACTATCACAAACAAGATTGGTTTGGTTAAATTCCAAGATGCATTATGGTAAAAATTATTTACAACTTGAAAGTTCACTATATTGACATAAGTATGCAGAGGTTAAATAAGTCCTTAACCCCTCTCCTTCCCATATAAACACACTTTTTGACACCATTATGTGTACAAGCCCCAAGGTGAACAGTTGCCCAACACTTTTATTGTATCTACAGACTTGCTTAAAGATGCACTTGAGTTAATGGAAAAAAAACCCACAGAGGTCACCAGAATGTTATATAGCCAGACAGATGACCAATATCTCCAGAGTTCTGTAAACCTGTGAGTTATTGGATTTGTGAGATAGACCTGATATCAAAAGAAGGGACTTGCACTTGATAATTATGTATGCCTGTTACAATAATCTTTGCATTGTCCCTTATAGTTTAATCAACTGAAATGTCTGAAAGTGAAATTATGTAAGACAAATAATAGAAGTATTGATCAGCAAACATCTCTGAATTCAATTAACATGCAGACGTAAACTACATACAAACATGCAGTTCCAATATCCCATCACCATGAATGCTGATGTAAAAATTATATCCCAACATGAATAATAGCAGAATGAAAGAGGAGAAAAAATCCATATCAAAATGCAATGTTAAACCATATTCAGATAAAAATCCTAACCACATTACCTGATGTTGTGACCCATGCCATTCTCCATATTGAATCTTCAATGTAAACTGGATTGTATCTATGCAACAGAAAATCTCTGGAATCACTTATGCTAATGAAGTTTCAGTCACTATTCAACATGTCTTGTGGGTAGACTGAGAAAAGAATTAATATTTTACCTACCAACACCAGTGTCATCATGTTCCTTGATTAATAGCTCAGACTTATCCTTCCACAAAGATCAATTCCAAAGCAGAAGCTTAACTATTTTAGTGCCATGCTATATTAACTGCTTCAATGCTGCCAATACCACAACTGTGTTCAAAATTGTTGCAATCCTCTTTAATACTTATACACATGGTTAGCAGCTGAATCCTGTTCCTGTTAACTGAATGGCCATTTTGCCAGTGAAAAATATTTAATTAACAGGAGCAATCAGTTAATCAGAATTTGGTCAATCTGGTTATGAATAGCGTCATGTCATATTGACCCTTTCAATAATGAGTTGGGGGTGCGGTGGCATTGTGGTGCCCACCAAAATCAGTCATTTGTAACACTTGGAACAAACTTTACTCTAGGGTTATATATAGTCAAGCCAGAAAATAAGCAATCTGTCATTTGCAGAATGAGGTTCCCATAGGGCGAATTTGCTGATGCTATCCCATAAAGTGGGCCAAATTATCCTCTGGGTACCTTTTTTCTGTTTAGGTTTGAGACCCTGATTCAGATTGAGGTCCACAGAGGGTAAATTTAGTGATGCTACTTTGCTGTACAGGGTGGCATCACCACATTCACCCCCTGGGTACCTCATTTTGCAGATGACAGTCTGCTTATTTTCTGGCTTGGTTATAGTAATGTAATATACCAAATATCAAAAGATTTTGCCTGATGGATCTGAAGAAAAAGACCTTTCAAGAATATTCCTCATGCTGCGCAAGTTAAAATATGAGCCCTGGGATTTGACTTGAACAAACCTGAATCTCACCACACTAAGAATGTCAAAGCTATATTACAAAAGAATCAGGCTTGTGAGTGTGAAGAAGATTTTTTAAAGAATAGGCCTTACATTGCACTAAATTAAAAGTTGGGATCCCACAGGAAGGCCAAATATGACCAAAGGGAATTGATTTCAAGAAACTGAAATCTGAACCTCCAAAGGTTACTGCACATCAAATATCAAAAGAATCGAACTAGCTGATCTGAAGAAGGAGATTTTTAAAGGAATTTCCCCATATTACACTAAGTTAAAATTGAGGCTGACATAGGGAGCCCAGATCTGAACCAATGAACTTGATTTGAACAAACTTGATTTGAACAAAATGGAATCTGACTCCACTAAAGACACTGCAAGCTAAATACCAAAAGATTCTGACTGGAAGATCTGAAGAAGATTTTTAAAAGAATATTCCTTATAATGCACTAAGTTAAAATCTTGGCTCCCACAGGGATCTCAAATGTGACCCCAGAAGTTTGATTTGATTCAAATTGAATCTGAAATGCCTAAGGATACCGCATGCATATCAAATATAAAAAAAAAGCTGACTGTTAGATCTATTTATTTATTTATTTATTTATTGGTGTTTAAGGTCACATACTTATGCACAATGGCTAATCGTGACCGTGACAGTTTTTACGGGTGGAGGAAGCCGGAGTACCCGGAGAGAACCACCGAGCAACGACGAGCAGCTGTCAGCTCTCCAACATCGTAACTCTGAACTCTGCACCGCAGCACAGACAGGGTTAGATTGGTTGAAGACATGCGCACCATCGACGTGCAGTACGCCTCAGTACACAGCGTCATCGTGCCCCCATGTAGGCAATCGGGGTGAAGTGTCTTGCCCAAGGACACAACGCGGTTGCCGCAGGTGGGGACTGTTAGATCTAAAGAAGATTTAAGAATATTCCTCATATTGCATTAAGTTAAAGTTCCAATTTCCAATAGGGAGCCCAAATATGACCCCACTTGGGTGCTACATACCCAATATCAAAAGATTCTGACTGATGAGTTTACAGAAGATTATTACAGAATACTCCTTTTATTACACAGTTAAAATTTGGGCTCCCATAGGCAGCCTAAATATCAATCCAGGGTCTTGATTTGAACAAGTCTACAGAGGATTTTTACAGAATATTTCTTATATTACACAGTTAAAATCTGGGCTCCCCAGGCAGCCCAAATATCAATCCAGGGTCTTGATTTGAACAAACTTCAAGCTGACACGCAACCCCCCCTCCCTCCCCCCCCCCCCCCAAAGATGCAGTGTACCAAACATCAGGATACCAAGCTGTTGACTGGTTGACCTGAAGAAGATTTCTAAAGTTTGTTTATTGTTTGTTTATTGGTGGTTAACGTCACATATTTATGCACCATGGCTAATCGTGACACAACATGGAGATGAAGTCAAGTTTAGTCAATCGTTGATCAACATGTTGCCCATTTTAGAGGACTTTCACCCCAAGCATTGGTGACTGGGTCCTATTTTACTAGTAAAGCGGAACTGGTTTACCACAGTAAACAAGTGCTGCTTACTTCCCGAGGTTCCCACGGGGAAGAAGATTTCTAAATAAATTTCTTCAAATTCACCAAGTTGAAATTTGGGCTCCCATAGAGAGCCCAAATATGAACCCAGGGGTCTTGATTTGAACACACTTGAAACTGAACCTCCTAAGGATGATGCATATCATATATCAAAAGATTCTGACAATAGATCTGAAGAAGACTTTTAAATAATATTCCTTATATTGCACTATCTTAAAGTTCCAGTTCCCACAGGGAAGCCCAAATATGACCTCAGTTACTTGATTCTTCTTTGGATCCACCAGTCACAATCTTTTGATGATTGGTTAAGAAAATCCTGACTGGTGAATTTGAAGAGAAAGATTTAAAAAAATTTTTTTGTCATATTGGACTGAGTTAAAATTGGGTTCCATGGGGTCAAATATGAACCCAGGGACTTAGTGAGGTGAGATTCAAATTTGTTCAAACAAAGAATGCTACACACCAAATATCAAATGTTTCTGACTAATGGATCTGAAGAAGATTTTTAAAGAATATTCCTCAAATAACACAAAGTTAAAATTCAGGCCGTCATATGGAGCCCAAATACATCTCCAGGGTCTTGATTTGAACAAACTTCAAGCTAACCTCCCTTCAATATGCAAAACAGCCAATATCAAGGGATTCTGACTCGTAGATCTGAACAAGAAGACTTTTAAATACATTTCCTCATATAGCACCAAGTTAAAAATTGGGTTACCATAGGGAGCCCAAAAATGAACCGAGGGACTTGTGATGCACAAACCTGAATCTGTCCCCTCAAAGGATGTTGTATACCAAGTATTAAAAGATTCCGATAAGTTGTTCTGGGAAGATTTTTTAAATTTAAAAAAAAAAATTGTGTGGTGCTAACAGAATTCTGCCCATTGTGATGGTCCCTTATTTGAACAAACTTGATTTGACATATGATAAGAAACATGCGTATCAAATTTGGTTCAATTTGGCTCTGTGGTTTATGAGGAGAAGTCAATAATATAATATTCACGCTGGACAGATGAACGGATGGACAGACAGACAAATGATGGGTGACAGATGACAAGACAGAAAGTGATTACTTAAGCTCCCCTTGAGCTTCATTCAGGAGAGCTAAAAATATCATCTAACTGAAAGTTTTAATTTTTTGGCCTCAAAAACATAGCTTATGGAACCTATTTGGCACAAGCTCAGTAATTTCTGACCCATCTGATGCCAGTTTGTTTGTAGGGATGATATATATTATCAATGAACTCTCTCAAACATTTGCATGATCACTTCTGCCGCATCCTTGAGTATTGTACTGGAGGGATATATTTCAACCCATCCTCGTAGAGGGAATGAGGTGACTATATGGTATTATTCATGAAATGCCTGGATGCCAGCTCACATGCATTCATCAAACTATTAGTTGTGTTTGACTTTGTCACAACTTGACTGACAAAGGTCAGCCTGTTCATGTTATCACTGATGCTGCCCAATTAATACCAACAGAATTCACTTTTACAGTCTGATAAACAGTATTAAAACTGAAGATCCTGTGTAGAAACACAGAGTTGTGGGCATTTTGATGAGTTCCCATATGGAAATGTCCTATAGGATCCTCTATTATTCCTATAGGAAAATATAGGAATCATACACTTCTATAGGAATGATGAGTGTACAGCAAGAAAATTATGGGAGTTCTTTTTCCTATAGGAAGCCTCTATGCAGTTAATTGTTGAACTATTGGTAGGTGTAGTATTCCTGTAGGAACTCTGCTCACCTTTAACAGTTCAGTCTCTTTGGATGCAACTAAATGTTTAAGACTTGAATAGGATTATTATAGGACAATTGTAGGAAAGCATTTTTGTATTTGTAAATTATAGTTGAATTTAAGTAAAAGTCTTATCCCCTTTAATAAGCAGATTTTTTTCATTTCAGCCAAATGAAAACAGTTTCATATACATGCAGCCCTGTCAATTAGAAGAGTTTGCCTCAACAAACTCTTCTAATCGACAGGGCTAAATGTATATTCCTATAGGAATATATTGTGTTTCCAATATGGATTCCTAAAGGACCCTCCTAATTTTCATACAAATTACCTATAAGTTTCCTACAGGAAACCTACATGAATTTCCTATAGGAAATCTATGTGAATTTCCTATAGGAAACCTATAGAAATCCTATTTTGATTGTGTTTCATATGGGCTGTACAGATGATTGAGTATTTATTTATTTATTAGGGTTTAACGACACTTTAACAGCCAAGGTCATATTGTGTTGGTAACAGAGTTTTACCGGTGGAGGAAGCCGAGTACCCGGAGAGAACCTCCGAGCAGGGACAAGCAGCTGTCAGCTCCCCAACATCGTAACTCCGCACTGCAGCATAGGCAGGGTTAGATTGGCTGAAGACATGTGCACCATCAACATGCAGTACGCCTTAGTACACGGTGTCATCGTGCCCCCATGTTGACAATTGGGGTGAAGTGCCTTGCCCAAGGACACAATGTGGGAGTCCGAATCGATCGCTCAGACGGTCACGCATCCAAGGACTAACTGGGCTTGACATTGCTTAACTTCGGAAATCTGATGAGAACTGGTTACCGCAATGCCTCCATGCCCCCCCAGATGATTCAGTAAAATTAATGTCCCATATTTGAGGTTAAGTTCAGCTTCTTTGGTTGTATCTTTATGCCATTCACTCCAGAGGACTCCCACTCTCGGCATTGGTTAATTTTTAACCCTTTGAACCCAAAAGGGTGCTTCCCCAGGCCAGGACCATGATCTGACCTGAACTTATAAAGTAGATAGTTACTCAGTGAATGTGTGTGGTAGTCCAATGAAGATTTTCAGCGTGCAGCATCATGACTGGTCTCCCCCAAGTAACGAATATAGACTCTACCGGTTCGTGGCTCTGAACTGGCATGGAATACACCATCAGTGTCAAAAGGGTTAAAGTCCTGGCTATTTTAATACATTGTGTTAATATTGTTTATTATTTATTTATTTATTGGTGTCTAAGGTCACATACTTATGCACAATTGCTAATCGTGACTGTGACAGTTTTATGGGTGGAGGAAGCCGGAGTACCTGGAGAGAACCACTGAGCATCAATGAGCAACTGTCAGCTTCTCAACATTCTCTGTTCAAGCTCCGCTCAATCAGGGCTACAGCGGTAGAAGACATGTGCACCATCAACGTGCAGTATGCTTTAGTGCACAGCATCATTGTGCCCCCATATAGGCAACCGGGATAAAGTGATGTTAATATTGAGTAAATCTAATGACCTGTAGCAGTTCACCTTGACTCAAGTCCAGTAAATGGTAAATTGTCTTAAATGTGGGGATTAATTTTTCTGTTCCATTAATTCAGCAGAAGATTACACAGCCACGAGGTGCCTGTAAGCTACTGTTAACACTTTATCTATCACAAATAATAGTTAACATTTGTATACAAATTTCTTGAATGACTACAAATTTTAATTTTTTTGGCCTCAAAAACATAGTTTTTACCACCCCAACTACACCCCTAATAAGTTCATTCCAATAACAAGCTGTTAACCATGTTTGCAGGAAAAAATTGAAAAAAAATTATAAAATGTTTATGAGCTGGACTGGATGGTTATTGCTTTACATTAGATAAAGGGTAAATGGTAATCCAACAAAATAAAATCAAGTATTAATTTCAACAGCTGAGGTTTTGTTATTTTCATTTGGAGAAATAACCGGGCCATGTATCTATTACAGGTCATTATTTGGAAATGTGACAGGTTTCGGGATAAACTAAATCAGGGTTTTTCATGCAAGGACTGATAAAATTCAAGGCTATTCAAGGCTATTCAAGGCTGTTTCTCGATATATTTCTACATTTTTCAAGGACCTTCAGTTGCCAAATTCAAGGATTTTCAAGGCCCCCACCATCACTGGACCTAACTAGGACCCTCCAGTCATTACCCCCTCAGCCCACTTCCCTACAAGGGAAGTGTGAGGAGAGGGTAATGACTGAAGGGATTTAGTTTGGTCCATGTCTTTACGAATTCTTGCATATAAAACTATAAAGTTATGATTATGGGCTTTGCCAGAATTTTTATTTCGTGAATATTCAAGGCTTTTCAAGGTCTTCTGAAACATTTTCCAGGATTTCAATTCCTTGAATGACCCTTATTCAAATTCAAGGCCATTCCTTGAATCCAAGGCCTTTTGGGAACCCTGGAAATGTAAGGATATATGGTCCAGATTTTGCTGCAGTTTATACTTGTTGGACTATTCCACCAATACACTACAAAAGTATGAATAATATATAGATAGAATATTTAATTTTATACATGTTTGCTGTTCAAAGTCACTTTAAGCATCCATGGCTATATTGTAACCACAACACAAGTATGAAGTAAAGTTTGTGCAATTGCTTATACCTAAGATGCCCACTTAACTCTTAACTCCTGGCATGCTGCTGGCAGATATTTCTCCTCCAATTAAAGTAATTTTAATTTGGACACATTTAATCAAATTTTTCCCTTTAAAGTGAATGGAATTTTTCACCAATGATTCCTTGAGTTAAATTTAGATGACTTTTTCATAAAATCTAGTCAGGGCTGCTTCACAGCAGCCATGACAGTTTCTGAAGAAAAACATCTTGAAAATACTCATCGGGTTAAGAGTTAAGGGCCTTATTCCAACTTTGCTCTCAATTTACTGCAACAGAAAATGTGCTACAACATAATGTCTCTTGGAAAACTTGCACATGCAGCCAAGACTACATACAACTTCAAAGCCATAAGATAGACAGGTAGGCCGCCGTGGACTGGTCACTTTCCACATATGGGTAATATTTCCACAGTCGCAATAATATTGGATTCCAAACACTAATTATAGGAATAAGCATCAAAAATTCAATTAATGAAGCACCAGGTACAACCCAGTGCTTCATTAATTAAAATTTTGCTGCTGATGATTTTTATTACCTGGTAAAAGCATATGTGGACATCACTGCCCGAGCGTAGATTATGACCATGGTAACTGTACAGTATATCGACTGCTATGGTGTTGCAATGAAAGTGTCAATGACACTGTAGCTTAACTTGTCTGTCTGTTTTGTTTGATGAAAAGGATAATGTTCAATGTTTATGAAATGATTATGAAATAAGACAAGAATTGTGATAATTGGGAATATGTTAATTTCTGTTCCCTGTATGCTATGTTTTTAATAAAAATAATATGAGGTGTAGACTGTACTAAAGAACTGAGGGGTGGGTTAATGTGGCCCTCACAGTTAATGTATGTGGCTCTCACAGTTAACGTATGTCAACGAAAGTTACCAAGTAACAGTGAAATTATTCCAAAACGAGTCATCCTATCAGTTACATTGAAATCCCTTCATAAATATGGCCTGTAGACTCTGCTAAAGGTTTTCAGGCTTCAGGTCTGTGTAGCCATCATGGTTGACCAATTGCAACTAAAAGG
Source organism: Pictodentalium vernedei (assembly GCA_031216915.1). Lineage (NCBI taxonomy): Eukaryota > Metazoa > Mollusca > Scaphopoda > Dentaliida > Dentaliidae > Pictodentalium > Pictodentalium vernedei. The sequence goes on along the minus strand of CM062297.1, from coordinate 293,816,430 downwards.
GGATGTCCTCATTTCGACATTATACTGAGTCATTCTACCAAGTTACAATGAAATCCCTTCACAAATATGACATGTAGTCTGTACTAAAGTTTTTGGGGTTTTGGGCTCAGGCAGCCATCATGGTTGAATGATCACAACCAAAAGGGGACGTTCTCATCTGGGCATTATCTGGAGTGATCCTACGAAGTTACAATGAAATCCCTTCATAAATATGACCTGTAGACTGTGCTCAAGGTTTTGGGGCTTCGGGGCCCTGTATCCATCACAGTTGACCAATCACGACCAAAAGGGGATGTCATTATCTAGGCATTATATGGAATCAACCTAAGAAGTTACAATGAAATCCTTCCATAAATACGACTTATACACTATGCTAAATGTTTTGGGGTTTTGGGCTCGGGCAGCCATCAAGGCTGAATGATCACGGCCAAAAGGGGATGTTCTCATCTAGACATTATTTGGAGTCATCCTACCAAGTTACAATGAAATCCCTTCATAAATAAGACCTGTAGACTGTACTAAAGGTTTTGGGGCTTCGGGCTCCTGTAGCCGTCAAATTGCCCAATCGCGTCCAAAAGGGGACGTTCTCATCTAGACATTATATGAAGTCATCCTACCAAGTTACAATGAAATCCCTTCATAAATATGACCTGTAGACTGTGCTAAAGGTTTTTGGGTTTTGGGCTCGGGCAGTCGACGCAGTTGACAGATCGTGACCAAATGGGGAAGTTTTCATCTAGACATCACACGGAGTCATCCTACCAAGTTACAATGAAATCCCTCCATAGTAAATATGACCTGCAGACTGTACTAAACGTTTCTGGGTTTCGGGCTTGGGCAGCCATCACGTTAGACAGATCATGACCAAAAGGGGATGTTCTCATCTAGACATTATACAGAGGCATCCTACCAAGTTACAATGAAATCCCTTCATAAATACGACCTGTAGATTGTGCTAATGGTTTTTTGGTTTTGGGCTCAGGCAGCCATACCAGTTGACCGATCACGACCAAAAGGGGACGTTCTCATCTAGACATGACCCCAAACCTGCATATGAAATTTCGTGATGATCAGAGAAGAACTACAGGGTGTAGCCTGTGCTAAAGGAAAATGTGAACAGACTCACAGACCAACAGACTCACAGACTAACAGACTTCCGCACACGTGATGGCAATAGCTTATCTTGACTTTGTCAAGTTAAGCTAAAAATGAATAGACAACTCCAAGCCTTTCAAAGTTAAGAGGGCTGACGCCTGTGACACTGGTAATGTGTTCTATTTAACCAGTAACAAAGAACGTGTTTAATTTTGCGAAGAACATCCAAGTAGTCACTTTGCCAAAGAAAATTATTCAATTAACAGGAGTATTCACTTAAAAGGGATTGTGCCACTGTCCTGTATTGTAGAGATAAACTTAGCATTTATTCTATTATATCTTGTTTAACAGAGCTCCGCAAGCTCTGTCAAAACAAGATATAATGGATTAAATGCCTGTGCTGTGGGCCAAATAGGTCTATAAACAAAGGAAAACTATGGAGAGTCAGGGTAATTTTCTCGACAGGTTAGAAGATTTTTTATTCAATTAATAGGAGTTTACTCTATAACCTATAATCATATAACAGGTCAAATTTGTACTGGAGGTATGGTAAATGGTTTTGTGTTGGCAAATTATATTCAATTAACAGGGTTATTCAGTTAAGAGATATCCAGTTAAGTGGGTTCCACTGTATTTGTAACAGAAAAATAATTGCAGGGAATTACTGATGCATGTAGTGAGTTGGTGGCATGTTTGTGATTGCTATGTAACTGTAATGTAATGTTTAGTGAAATATTTTATCTGACTTTCTCTTTTGTAACACAGTGGAGCCCACCAAATTAGATATCTCTTAACTGAATAATCCTGTTAATTGAATATAATTTCCCAACACAAACCATTTACGATATCTCCAGTACAAATTTGACCGGTTAATTTTCCTTTGTTTATTGACCTATTTGGCCTCAGTACATCCAATACAGGCATTTAATCTATTATATCTTGTTTGACAGAGATCATAGTCTCTAGAATACAGGAAAGTAACACAATCTCTGTTAATTAAATACTCCTGTTAATTGAATAATTTCCATCTGCAAAGTGGCTATTCAATTAACAGGGTTCCACTGTACTTCATAGAAACAAAAAATTACAACATTTCCATAGAATACAGAGTAATGAAGCTGAAATGGTGAATGTTACTAAAGGCATGATTAGTAATCACTTGATTTAAACAAACATGAATCTGACCTCACTAAAGATTTTTTTAAGTTTTTTTATTAGGGTTTAATGACACGTTAACAGCCAGGGTCATATCATGTCAGTGACAGTTTATGGGTGGAGTAAGCTGGAGTACCTGGGGAGAACCACCGAGCAACGACGAGCAGCTGTCAGCTCTCCAACACCCAACATTGTAACTCTGTCCTCTGCACTACAGCACAGGCAGAGTTAGATTGGTTGAAGACATGTGCACCTTTGATGTGCACTATGCCTTAGTACACAGCGTCATTGTGCCCCCATGTAGGCAATCAGGGTTAAGCACCTTGCCCAAGGACACAATGCGGAAACGTGAATCAGTCGCTGAAATGGTCACCCATCCACTTACTAAACGCCCTCGACGTTGCTTAACTTTGGTGATCTGACGAGAACCTGTTAACATGACACCAACATGCCCCCTCACTAAGGATTACCTACACCAAAAATCAACAGATTCTGACTAGTGGATCTGGATAAGAATTTTTTTTAAAAACTATACTCATATCGCACTAAGTTAAAATTCAGGCTCCTGTAGCTAGGGTGCCAAAACAGAACACAGGGACACATTTTAATCTGCCACCGTAACAATACCAATTATCAAATGATTCTCACTGGTGGAGTGGAAGAAGAACATTTTCCTTATATTACACAAAGTTAAACATCAGGCTCCCACAGGGATATTAACTAATACTGAATATAAACATTGGGACTTGATTTGAACAAACTTGATTCTCACACCTATAAGGATGTGGAATTGCTGTTTTCTAAATATCAGGGGATTCTGACTGACAGATTTGAAGAAGATTTTTAAAGAATTTTCCCGATATTGTACCAAGTTATAATTTTGGAGCCCAATTATGAATCTGGGAACTTAATTTGAACAAACTTTAATCTGATCTCCATAAAATACTTTAAACAAAATGTAAAAATATTCTAAATGGTGGATTTGAAGAAGAAAATTTTCAAATAATATTCCCCATATCGCACTAAGTTAAAATTCAGGCTCCCGGGAACCCAAATATAAACCTAGGTATTTGATTTGGACAAACATGTGAATCTGATCCTCCTAAAGATGTATATTAAATATCAGAAGATTCTCTCCAGTTCTTTTGGAGAAGAAGAGTTTTTACTTTTTTGAAAATATGCCGACTCTGCATTTGATCGTTTTCCCATTTGGTTACCCTATGATGCAAACAACTGCAATTTGTCTTGCCAATTCGACTCTACTGGTCCTTTAGATGCTTCATACCAAATAACAGTTCTATCTTCCATGTGGTTTGGGAAATACATGCATTTGAAATAATTCCAACTTTTAACTCTTGAGGTTCCCACAAGGATCCAAGATATTTTTGGGCACGAGTCAAGTACTTATGATCCAATAATATGGCATACCAAATTTAGTTTATATTGGGCCATCGGTTCTGAAAACAAAAATTTCAGGCAGGGTAAAAAATCTTGCTCCTCCAAGAACAAATGAAAAAATTGCCCCTCAAATTTCCCTCCAACAAACTTTAGTGTACAATGCAAAAAGAACCTGAATATTAGTGATCTGGGCCATACCAGACCACCGTTGGTGGTTCAGTAAAAAAAAAATAGCACTCTGACATGGTCTGGTACACCGGTAGATGGTGTGGTTTTTTCCAAGAGGACCGGTCCAGGACAGTGCAGTATCCATTAAAGTGTTTCCAGTTTAACTGGTATATAGGGTGTTAATTTGGTGTAAATGTAACGTTTTAAGTGCTGGTAACTTGCTGGTTTTTACAGTCAGTAACTAGGTACCGCTGTATACTCCACAAACACATGACATCAATACAATATTATACATGTGTAATGTTGTCACATCGTTATTGGCATTGTGATAATGGTATTTAACGTTGTATTGATGTTGTGTATTTGCAGGGTATATGTCCTAGGGGAGATACTGTATGTTTAGGTTGACATTAAATTTACACTATGGGAAAACAATTTCTGTGCGACACATTTTGACTACTGGTACGATAAATAGAGGATATCTAGTGTTTTTGAGTGGATACCAAAAATGAAAGTGTCAATGACACAGTAGCTCAACTGTTTAAGACATGTACATGTACAGTATGTGACACAGCAATGACAAACATCTAGGTAATGACCTGATAACAAAGGTACATATAAAGTATTGTAATGGTTTGTCATAAATACTGACCGTAGCCTGTAACAAAAGTATAGGTAAAGTATTGTAAAGGTGGGCGACAGTCATATGCTAAACTAGAAAAGAAATCTTTGAGTCCCAGAGTGGGTCTGACTGAACCCCAAAATATTTGTTCTCATAGCACAGTGATAACAAAGGCACCCAAAAACACTTGTTCCTGTCCCAAGGTGATAACAAAGGTACCCAAGAAGTTTCATGAAAATCAGTTCATAAATACGAGCCGTATAGAAGTTGACAAAAAACTGATTGGACCTAATTTCGGTACAAAATGGCCACTGTCAGTCATCTTGAATTTTGGACCGCACCCAGAAACACTTGTTCTCATCCCCAGGTGATAACAAAGGTACCCAAGAAGATTAGTGAAGATCGGTTCATAAATACAGCCTCTAGCCCGAGCCATATTGACATGTGCACTTACTGTGTATAAGTTGCACTGAATAAATCAAAATTCATCTAATTTGCATAATTTCTGCACGAGAAAAAAAAACGTATTATATGTGATGTATTCCATGTTACTAAACATTCATACAAAAATTTATTCAAATCAGAACTTTCATACAGAAGTTCTGTACAAAAAACTGATTGCACTAATTTTGGTACAAAATGGCTGCTGGTGGCCATCTTGAATTTCGGATCATACCCAAAAACACTTGTTCTCATCCCACGGTGATAACAAAGGTACCCAAGAAGTTTCGTAAAGATCGGTTCATAAATACAGCCCCTAGCCCGAGCTGTATTGACATGTGTACTTACTATGTGTAAGTAGCACTGAAAAAATCAAAGTTCATCTAATTTGCATAATTTCTGCACGAGAAAAAGACATGTATTATATGTGATGTATACCATGGTACTAAACATTCCCACAAAAAATTATTCAAATCAGCGCTTTCATATGGAAGTTCTGCACAAAAATCTGATTGTACTTAATTCTGTACAAAATGGCTGCCATCGGCCATCTTGAATTTTGAACCAGACCCCAAAACACTTGTTCTTGTCCCACGGTGATACCAAAGGTACCCAAGAAGTTTCGTAAAGATCGGTTCATAAATACGGCCTCTAGCCCGAGCCGTATTGAATTGCTGACAGACAGATGGACAGACGGACGACTGGCCATGGCATAAGCTCAAATTTGACTTATGTCAAAGTTGAGCTAATTATCTCATGAGTGACCAAGACAAATTATTTTTAGCACGAGCGAAAATAACCTATTGTGTCTTGGTCACAAGTGAGATAATTTTTGGTATCCACTCAAAAACCCTAGATTTTCTTTTTATTATATGCTTTTTATAAAAAGAATCTGATAATTCTACTCCTTTCAACCTTGAATTGATGCATGAAAATAAACAGCACATGGAATCATTGATATGCGGAAGTGATTTGATCGATAATCAGAACTGACGGTGTCTTGCAATCTGATTCAGCTGGCAGGTTTCTAGTCCAAACATGGCCTGAAAGTCTGTAATATAAGTTTTTGGTTTGGTACGTCCTTTGAAAGGACATACCAAACCAAAAACTGATATTACAGACTTTCAGGCCATGTTTAGACTAGCAGGTTTCATGCATCAATTCAAGGTGTATATGTGTTGAATTATTGCTGGAAATGATCGGTATCCACTCAAAAACACTAGATTTACTTTTCATTATATGTTTTTAGAACAAATTGATCATTTCCAGTGATAATTTGACTTGTATTCACCTTGAAGTGATGCTTTGAAAGTGGCCATTTTAATTGATACCATGAAAGTGAAAATTTCTATATCTTCACAGTGGGGGATATGATTTCTATCTTCCCGCAATTTCTTTGATAATCTATCATTTAGCATACAATAATTATATCTATATAGACACTTCACCTTTAGCCTATAAGAAATGGGGTGATCATGAAGTTAATGCTAATACCTCATATAGAGCTGATGTGGTCTAGACAGTTCAGTCAGGCAATAGGCATGTTTACGAATTATCGTTCTTGGTCTCATCGAAGTACATGCTGACTTATGTAAGAGATCCTCATCAAGAGACTCACTCAACACACAGTTACACGATTATGCCAAGTCACTTACTGGCACTGCCATTTATAAATTTTGTAGCGGGGTTTTTGAGTTCATAAAGTTTTGAAACCAAAAACTATAAAACTAAATATGAGTGGTTAATGTCTGTATTATGTATGCCTGTGGTAACGATCAACTCACAAAAATCAATTTTATGCATGTTTAGATGAACGTATCCTTATACTGGAAAGAAATGCCAAGAAGGGTAACTTCAACTTCAGAGCACCCCAATGAAGCAGAACCTCCTATACAAATACACAAATACATCAGGAAGCTGATCACTAAAGGTGGGCAGTCAGGCTATTGCAACACCAAATTTTCCAACCCAACTATGGAGCCATGTTAGTAGACTTTACACTTCACTGTCGATGAGATCTCGTCTATGCTGAATGACCCAGCTCCAGATTGAGGTTCCCAAAATGGTAAACGTTTTGCCTGCTTCTTGGGTACAGAGGTGCCCGACTGCTCATCTGTCTGACTATCTAGTTAGTGTTGCTAAATTAACCTATTAAGAACCGGATTCTACAGATGTAGTGCTAATTATATTCACCCTCACTTGGCATTTTCTTAAACGAAACAAAAACAATCTTAGTCAAGCTGAACTGAACGTGATTAGCGTGAGTGCCAGCATTTAGCAAAGTGACCCCTTTAATCACAGAGACACAAACATTGAAAATTTTTAAAGAAAAAAAATTAAAATAACGAAGTTTAATGTTGTCTACATTGGATAAATGGTTAACCCTTTACCTAATGAATCGGGCATCAGCCCATGTAGTTTACAAAATGAGCCATCAGAAATCAATTATTTTTCAAAACATGTTAACAAAACCATAGCAGGTGACCCCTCACTGGAATGAGTTTGATAAACTCGTTCCAACGAGAGGTCACATGATATGGTTTTGTTGAAATTTTTGTTTAAATTAGAAAAAAATTCTATTTAATATTATAACAATAACATGATTTTGGTGGGCATTATGGTTCATTAGCGGCCATGCAGCAATGATGAACAGCCCGACGGTTTATTAAAGGCCCGAGACGAAGTCGAGGGCCATTAATAAGCCCAAAGGGTGTTCATCATTGCTGCAGGGCCACTAATAAATCATGATGCCTGACAACAATCATGTTATTACTATTATTACCAGGCCGTTGTAACGAACGAACGATGATTTTATCAGTATACTTTCAGTGCGACCGATTCACAGTGCAATGAAACTTGTTTCCATCTATCTGATAGTGCTTCATTTCAACACAGAAATAATCACTAAAGTCGGGTCGATATTTCTGTTTCGATCGTGCATTTGACTTCAGTTCAGAAATACAAAGGGACATCATCCAAATGGGAGTAATTCATTAGACCATGGAATCTAAAAATAGCTGGGCCGTGGGCCGCTAATAGCTATTTATACCATTATCGTCCGCGGCCCGGCTCCGTCGAATGATGTCACTGAAATTTTTGAGTTTTAATGGGCCTCCAAACTTATGTTAATCGACTAGTAACTTATAGATTGAGAGGTACATGTAATAATATAAATTTTGATATCATGTGTGTTGGGTAAAGGGTTACCATGATGAGTAATTTCTCTAATTTTGTCATAGTATCAAGTAGTCATGCTGCTGTAAAGTATCTGTAACTTAATTTGATGAAAAAATTCATCCAAATGAAGTCCAGAATTAATTCATGAAATTTGTGACCTAATTTACACAAATATATTTTGTTAAACCGAAGATTATCCCAATTCTTGTGACAATAGTGTTCCTATCTTGGCAAGGATATCCTTCAGCAGCATGCAAAAAGTTAATTTTTAAAGCTAGTATTTGAAGATTCTTCAATGAACTGTAAAAGACAAATTCACATGAACAACATATTTGCTTCTAGGCATCACATCTACAGAATATGAAACAATTTAATCAGTCTAGGTTTATGTCCAGCTCGTTTTGCATACTTGGGCCAGCCTGGTTACCTATGTCAGCTCACTTTTATAATCTCAATCCATTCTAAGCCAGACCAGATTTTGATTGAGTAAGGCCATCAGTCGATATCAAATTCATATGCAGTTATTGACAATATCTTTTCAATTGGCAGGCATCAGTGTGTCTATTTTTATGATGCAAAGTTTTGTAGGACAAGATCAAACAGCAAGTGTTGTTTTCACCTGTATTGTGACAAAGATGGTGGAAAGAAAATGTTGTACAAGACTTTTTAAATGGTCAGCATATGTGATGAAGTTACTTATTTGCCAGAAAATAATTGCATGGAATTACTGATGCATGTAGTGAGTTCGTGGCATGTTTGTGATTGCTATGTAACTGTACATTATTTAGTGAAATATTTCTGACTTTCTCATTGCATTACCAGTAGGTACAACTGTACTAAATATTTGAATTCGAGTTCCCCACCCTGAAAAGTTGCTCTTGGAAATGATGCAATCTCGGAAACTAAGTAGCCTTGGGAAAATATATTGTTTCAATAAACATTTGAAGTGTTCTATTGACATCTTGTATTATTGTTGAATATTCAGATAAATAAAGAGGGTGATTTGATGACTTTTTGGACCTAAAAAATACAATTCACTATTTGTGTGTTTTTTATGGGAATTCTCTGAAAAATATGTGCATGTGACCGGTACTTCTCTCCCTGTCAGTTTTTTCCCTTGTTTGTTACATGAGACCCTGTTTTGGGTAAGAAAAAGTTGTCAGAAGGGCTATACTTGACACAGATATTTGAATACCACAATGAAGGTGATGTAATCATATTTTTTTTTTGCCTGGACGTTATAATGGTCTGCTGTGGGAAAATATTTAGTACTGTGATATCGTTAGCCTGTCTTAAATAAACAAAGCATGTAATATACCCTGCCCAGGCCAGAGAGTCAGTCTAGATCTTGATAACCAGGCTGACACGACCCCATATTTATTTATTTTTGTTTAAGGTCAATTCCAGCATCTCAGGTTACATCATGCTGACTGCAACACAAGTATAAAGTCAAGTTTAGTCAATTCTCTATACATGTTCTGCTCAGATTTGAGGATTACCCACCACCCCCCCCCCCCCACCCCACCCCTCCCACCCCAGATGTTGGTTAGGCTCCACAGTAGTAGATAGATCTTTTGTTTCTCGGGACATTTTTTGTAAAATTGCATGTGAACAGGTGGTTTTTTATTTTATGTTTAGCTCACCTGGCCTAAAAGGCCATGTGAGCTTTTCTCACCACTTGGCGTCCGTCGTCTGTCATCCATAAACTTTCTTCACCTTTTCATTTTCTTCTCTGTAACTGCTGAGCCGGTGTGAACCAAACTTGGAAGGAATGGTTTATGGGAGGTCCTCTACAAACGCTCTTCATTTTTGTTTAAGGTCAATTCCAGCATCTCAGGTTACATCATGCTGACTGCAACACAAGTATAAAGTCAAGTTTAGTCAATTCTCTATACATGTCCTGCTCAGATTTGAGGATTACCCACCCCCCCACCCCACCCCACCCCTCCCACCCCACCCCTCCCACCCCAGATGTTGGTTAGGCTCCACAGTAGTAGATAGATCTTTTGTTTCTCGGGACATTTTTTGTAAAATTGCATGTGAACAGGTGGTTTTTTATTTTATGTTTAGCTCACCTGGCCTAAAAGGCCATTTGAGCTTTTCTCACCACTTGGCGTCCGTCGTCTGTCATCCATAAACTTTCTTCACCTTTTCATTTTCTTCTCTGTAACTGCTGAGCCGGTGTGAACCAAACTTGGAAGGAATGGTTTATGGGAGGTCCTCTACAAACGCTCTTCATTTTGTTCCCATCGGATGAAAAACATGGCTTCAGGAGGCATTCTTTGATTCTGGTTGGTGGATTTTAAAAAATCTTCTCCTCTGAAAATGCCAGGCCAAATGTTTTGAAACTTCAAATAAATGATGACTGAGACCCCCTCTACCAATGATCCTCATTCAAGTTTGACCGTGTTGCAACCATGGCCACAATTGCGGCTTATAGTTACTATAGAAACTCTATGTTAAATCACATTTTCATCTTCTTCACTTGAACTACTGAGCCGACGTGAACCAAACTTTGCATGAATAGTCTATCGGAGGCCCTCTACAAACAACCCTCTTTTTGTTCCCATTGGTTGGAAAATATGGCCTCCGGAGACATTCTCTGATTTTGACTGAAGGATTTAGCAAAAATCTTCCCCTCTGAAACTACAAAGTCAAATGTTTTGAAACTTCACATGGACTGGGACACCTTCTACCAATGATCCTCATGTAATGTTGATGTAATGTTGCAAACATGGCCACATTTGCAGCTCATAGTTACCATGGAAAGCCTATGGGAAATCACATTTTTATATGTAGTTCCAGGTGAGCGATTACAGGCTCTTTAGAGCCTCTAGTTTATTTTTGTGATTATTTCTTTGCCATCAAAAGTTCAAGTTGTTCATTTGTTTTAGGCCTCATAATCTACAGAATAGCATGGGTGCTGGTGTATTTTGTCCCTTGAGTGCCAAAAGGCCTTGCAATGCTAAAGCATTGCAAAGCCTTCTTGCACTCAAGAGACAAATGTATCAATTTTATTACCTTGGGTAAAATATTAGATATAAACCATTTAATTTAATTTTTTTAAGCTTGCATTGGTTATAAAAAGAGAGCATCCAGATTTATTTTGCCAGCAGAACAGAGATGTTATTTACCACAGTGAACAAATACTGCTCCTCTTCCCGAGTTTCTCATGGAGAAGCACAGGCCCATATAATCACCCCTCCTTACACTCTCCCACTTTCTAGGTTCCTATGGACAATAATTTCAGAGTTGTATAGCTTTTATATTGGGCACATTAACCCTAAAGTACCCAGCCACAAACAGGCACTTTTATATTACTTTGAAAAAGTTGCCCGAAAGCATTTTATTCATTGAGAACTAAATGGGTAGACTGCATTTATCTTGGCAATGTTTTTACATCATTGTTGGATGATGTAGAAACACTATTAAGTCCTACCACCTGAGAAGTATTTCAAAATTTTCGTCATTGAGTCCATATTGACCATGCAGCATGAAAAATTTAACAAATTAGATCTTTTTTGACAGAGCTCGATGAGCTCTGTCACACAAGATATAATTTTTTTAATTCTCAGTTGCATTGTGAGAAAAATTCACTGCTGAAAACTTTGGACATCAAAGTGCAGAGAGTTAAGTCAATTGTAGCTGTGTACATGTATATACAGCTTTAACTGGTTGAGTGCTAGAAGCCACTATCATGACTCTCTTTTAAAGTGCCGAAAGCCACTTTAGTGGCTTTATACTTTATGAATTAGCTTGTTTCTAGGCAGTTGCTAGGGCTGTCACGATTAACCGATTGATCGATTGTCGATCGATCACGCTGAATTAGTATTTTTCGTTGTTGAAGAATCGGTAAATTTTACCCCGTTTTAGACATTTAATAATCAAAAAAAAAATTTGATGAAAAAACTATTGTTTCTAAAGGTAAAAGGTCAAGAACATCGATGTTAAACCTCAAGAAGCCATTAGAAGCATTTGTCTTTTAGGTTCATTCAAAGCTTTGATGTCCTGAACTTTTTAACTGTCAGTTTTATAGTCAAGACCAGTCGGCAGTTATTTATTTATTTATTATTTATTGGTATTTAAGGTCACATATTTTTGCACAATGGCTAATCATGACCACAACATGAGTATCAACTCAAGACAAGGGGTGAACGTTAATAAGCGATGTTGCCCATTTTAGAGAGGGTTTTCACTTCCCAAGCATTGGTGACTGGGTCCTATTTTACCAGTAAAACAGAGCCCATTCACCGCAATGAACAGGCACTGCTTCACTTCCCGGGGTCCAGTCGGCAGTTGCAAACTTGCAAAGTTTGCAGCTGATGACCGGTCTTGATTATTACACTTTTGACGGTTCAGAACATCAAAGCTTTGAATGTTCCAAAAAGAGGTTGGCCTTTGTTCTTTACTTGAGGTAGGTCAACTGACTTGAATTTTTTTAACGACTTCAAAGAGAGGGAGAGGGGGCCATCTAGGTACTATTAATCGATTATTACTGATTATTTTGTGATGATTAATCGATTCCTAAATTGAAAAATCATGACAGCCCTAGCAGCAGCAAGAAAATATTTTATATAAAATTGTTTTGTAATAATTCATTAGAGAGTGCCAGCATGCACTCCCCAATAAATTATAAGAAAACAATTATTTATTAACAAAATCTTGCAAAACTAATCCTCCCCAAGCAGGTGGCATGGTGGCTTGGAAAAAAGAATACCCATGTTACAAATCACCTTTAAAAATTAATTTAGCACTCTACCACTTAAAGATTAACCCTTTACCCAATGTAGACAATATCAAAATTTATTATTTTAAATATCATTTTTTTAAATTTTTCAAAAAAATTCAACAAATCCAACAAGCTCGTTCCAAAGAAGGGTCACATGATATGCTTTTGTTGAAATTTTTTGAAAAATAATATTTTTTTCAGCTGTTGAATTTGCATATTATGCGGACAGATGTGGCCGATTTGTTGGGTAAAGTGTTAATCCTTATTTCACAATTTGGTTGTGACATTTGTGAATACCAGAAAACAGCTAATTATCATCCAAATGACTCTTTCCAACATTGTACAAACTGTAGAAATTCACACTTACCCCATAAAGAACATTTTCCACTTTTTTAAATCCAAATTAAAATGAATAAATTTTTGATAATGTCACAAAATAAGTTGAACTTCTTTGAGAGTAAGAACAAGTATGATGTAAATTCCTGAAATATTAACCGCATGTTCTTGAGTACTCCAATTTAAATGGCAGACCCTGCAGTCTGTGAGTAATACTGTGTATTACACAGGGACTGATATTACTTCCACCAGCTGTAACAGTAGTAATATACATAAGAAGTCTGTCAGAACAATTCTCTGTGAGAATACATAAAAATCTTGCTTAATTTCTCAGATGACAGCTGTTCACTGTAAATATTTTCCCAATATTTTTTCCCTCAGATTTGTACATAGTGATATACATAACCCATTTACTGACAAATCAATATGCAGTTTTGTACTGGTAAATAGGAGCCAGAAAAGAATACCTTTATAATAACTGTTGTTGTTGCAGGGGTATCGTTGTAAAGAGACCATTAAGCCTACGGTCAACATCTATGGCTATATCATGAGAGCACCATAAGTATAAGTCAAGTTTAGCCAATCAGTTATCCCTCTTCAAAGGACTTCCACCCCAGGTATTGATTACCGGGTCTTATTTTCCAAGTAAAGCAGAACTTTTCACAAACCGTAAACAAGCACTGCTCCATTTCCCAATTAAATTATCATTAATTAGGAACTTGTTTTAACCATTAAGGGTCTAATTTTGACATTAATCACATTTTTCTACACCAAAACAGGTGCCCCGACATGCAGTTTTGGGGTAAGCTTACAAGTTACATTCGAAGTGCCATGGCAGCTGCTTCTAAGCAAGTCTTGGCTGCCTATATGGGCAGCCAAGACTTGCCAAGAAACAAATGCAAAGATACAGGATGTGGATTGTCAAAGTAAAGCAAAAATGTATAAAAAATCTCCATTCCCTTAAGAGTTATTTATTTATTTATTGGTGTTTAAGGTTACATACTTAGCACAATGGCTAATCGTGACTGTGACAGTTTTACGGGTTGAGGAATCGGAGTTCCTGGAGAGAACCACTGAGCATCGACGACCAACTGTCAGCTCCTCAACATTCTAACTCTGTTCAAGCTCCGCTCAAGCAGGGTTATAGCAGTTGAAGACAAGTGCACCATCAACATGCAGTATGCCTTAGTACACGGCGTCACCGTGCCCCCATGTAGGCAACCGGGATAAAGTGCCTCTCCCAAGTCCTGGAAGGGGATCGAACTCAAGACCTCTAGCATAGAAGTGCAACAGTCTACCACTGAGCCACCGTGCTCACCCCCCCCCCCCCCCCCCCCCCCCCTTAAGGGTTAAATAAACTCTCTGTACACATGATAACATGATACAACAAAACTGACTTTTTAATTCATTTCACTACATGACACATAGAGATCTCTGCTGCCCATTTCACATTTTCTCAGATGGGGCATGGTAATCTCCATGACCCAATATAAAATGTATTTTTCTGTCACATACTGTTGTTTAACACAGGAAAATTAGCACACCTGTTGAATTACATTAAAATCTTTGTGCTTTTTATGTGAGGCTGAATGTAATCAACAAAATCATACACAATAGAAATTGTTTAGAAATGTCATGAGAAATCCTGATGGTCTGAATGACACTGATAAAGGTAATAAGTTTGATACAGTGATTTACAAGGTGTTGTTAATTACCTCCTCCCCTATGCCATTAAGTCTACTTTTTTCGCCATTGCCACAACCAGCTACTTCTCAGGGAAGTAGCTACAGCATCTTCAATGGGAGGGTGTGATCAGTCAGAATTCTATAAACTAGAGTTGGGGTACCAGCATGACATTCCATAGGCATGTTCCAAGGGCTGCAAGCACATGTTGGGGAGAGTTCAAGAGGCGGTAACTCCCTCTCAATGGTGGGTGTCCGAGGGGGGCTCCCAGGGAATTTTTTTAATTTTTGAACCCAGAGATGGATTCTGAGGCCTCTCTCTGGGTTAAATCTAGTCATTTTATCCACAAGTGAATTTCCCAGGTAGGTATACAAGTTTTCCCTTACACTGGCCAGGCAGTACAAAGACTATATATAGACTGACAGCTATTTAGCCAACACCTATTCAGTATTGGCTAAATAGCTGTCAGTTTATAGTCCTTGTGTCGCCTTACACTGCTCAAGCTACACAATGATTATAGACTGACAGCTATTTAGCCAATATCTATTCAGTATTGGATGAACAGCTATGAGTCTATATAGTCCTTGTGTAGCCTAGTCAGTATAAGGGAAAAGGAATGATTAATTTGAAAAATTGGACTGGTCACAGATTCGAGTAACAATTTTCAGAAAATTTTGTCAGCTGACTGGAGAAGTCAGAGAATTTGATCGAAAATTGAAAAATCCCTTGCGTTCTGACTGAAAAAATATGACAAGAGCCAATTAAAGTGATATTATTGAATTTTCAACTTTTGGAATTTACAGCACCAAATTTCCAACTTTTGATATTTTAGGTGGTAATTGGGGGGTGGAGGGTGGGGCAGGGGTGATGGGGGGCTATTCCCCTGCCACTACTTTCCAACTCCCAACATGCGATAAACAGTTTACTTTGCCTGGCAGTGATTTCTAGACAATTCTGGGCTGCCTCTATTGGTAACTGAAAGTAAATGGAAGTATGGTGGTTCAGATCAAAAGGTAGTAGTTTCCATTCTGACCCACATCATCTACATTGGGTCCTAAGGCAAGACACTTAATAATCCTAAGTGCCCATGTGGGAGCACAGTGTGCCACACTGAGGCACACTGCACGTTGATGGTACACATGACTTCAACCTTGTGCAGGGTTATTATTTATTTATTTATTAATGTTTAAGGTCACATATTTATGCACAATGGCTAATCATGACCATGACAGTTTTACGGGTGGGGGAAGCCGGAGTACCCAGAGAGAACCACCGAGCAACGACGAGCAGCTGCCAGCTCCCCAACATCGTAACTCCGCACTGCAGCACAGGCAGGGTTAGATTGGTTGAAGACATGCGTACCATCGACGTGCAGTATGCCTTAGTACACGGCGTCATCATGCCCCCACATAGGCAATGGGGGTGAAGTGTCTTGCCCAAGGACACAATGCGGTTGCCGCAGGTGGGATTCGAACCGAGGACCTCTCGGCTTGCAGCCTGCAGGTGCAGAGTTATTAAGTTAGAGAGTAAACTGTTTTTACAGAGAGTGAGTATCCAAGATGGTCACTGGGGGCCATGTTTTTCACCGAAATTCGAAATGAAAGTGTCAATGACACTGTAGCTGAACTTGACAAACTTGAACCTGGTAAGTTATAAGTGAAATAGCAAAATTGAAGATCACTGGTTCCACTGTTATTTGGTGAAACTTCAACATAACAGCATTGTGTGTTCACAAAGTCAGAGCAATCCAAGCATTTTTAAATGTAAACTGTAAGGCTGGCTAAAGGAAGAATGTTGATACACAAATGCAGTAAGTTTAAAGGTCATTGTAAATGGTCTACTTTTTCACAGAAATGAATGCTAATCAATAGCTCTTATCTAGAGGTCTCGCCTAATGAGCACACCAAGTTCAAAAACAATCCTATAATAAATGTGCCCTGTAGAAAGAATGTTGATGCACAAATGCAATAAATTCAAAGGCTGTTTGTTCACAGCAACAGTTTTTGATGGAAATGAAAAGAAAATCAATAGCTCCTACCCTGGTCACCCAGAATAAGCATACCAAGTTTCAAAGCAACCCGATAATGAATGCACCCTCTGAGACGTGCCAAAGTTTTTTTTTTCTTATTTTTATGGAACTTCATAAATATGCCATGTAGAGAGTGCAAAAGGGATAAGTTGCTGCACAAATGCACTAAGTTCAAAGGTTGACACTAACGACAATAATTTTTTATGGAAATGAAAGAAAATAAATTCACTGATATACAACTGCACTAAGTTCATCAAAGGTCATTGCCAACAGCAACTATTTTTGATGGAAATGGAAGAAAATCGATAGCTCCCAACTTGAGGTCACCCCAAAAAAGCATACCAAGTTTCAAAGCAATCTGATAATACATGTGCTCTGTAGGGTGTGCCAAAGGGAAATATTGATGCCTAACTAAACAAGGTTCAAAGGTCGTTGCCAGCGGCAATATTTTTTGACAAAAAAGGAAGAAAATTGATAGATCCCATCTAGAGGGCACCCCCAATAGGCATACCAAGTTTCAAAGCGATTTGATCATAAATGTGCCCTGTAGGGCATGCCAAATTAATATTGTAACAGGAGGAGAGATAAGTGCGGGAGCCGGGGTTCGAACCGTCAACCTCTAGCACACAAAGCGACCGATCTACCACGAGACTAAGAGATCCGGACCAACCAGGCTGGTTGGTAAATGGCCTTTATACCTCGACCGCTACACTACTCTCCCCTTCTTTTGAGATTTACCACATGTGAATCTCACCCAAGTTCCTCCTCAGAGCAGTCGAAACACCCGCAGTGCCTCCTACTGCTGAGGATCGAACGAGCCCCCAAATATAACAGGAGGAGAGATAAGTGCAGGAGCCGGGGTTCGAACCGTCATCCTCTAGCACACAAAGCGACCAATTTACCACGAGACTAAGAGATCTGGTCCAAACAGGCTGGTTGGTAAATGGCCTTTATACCTTGACCGCTACAATATATTGATGCCAGACTAAACTAAGTTCAAAGGCCATTGCCAGCAGAAACAATTTTTGATGGAAATGGAAGAAAATCGATAGTTCCCATCTAGAGGTCACCCCAAACAAGCATACCAGGTTTCAAAGTAATCCGATCATAAATGTGCTCTGTAGGGTGTGATAAAGGGAAATAAACTAAGTTCAAAAGTCATTGCCAGCAGCAACATTTTTTGACGAAAATGGACGAAAATCGATAGTTCCCATCGAGAGGTCACCTTAAATAAGCATAGCAAGTTTCAAAGCGATCCAATCACAAATGTACCCTGTAGGGCATGCCAAAGGCTCCTGATGCCTGACTAAACTAAGTTCAAAGGCTGTTGCCTGTGGCAACAGGTTTTGACAGAAAAGGAAGAAAATCGACAGCTCCCATATTGCGGTCTGACTAAACTAAGTTCTAAGAACGTTGGCAGTGGCAACATTTTTTTTGACGGAAATGGAAGAAAATTGATAGCTCCCATCTAGAGGTCACCCTAAACAAGCATACCAGGTTTCAAAGCAATCCAATCATAAATGTGCCCTGTAGGGTGTGCCAAAGAGAAATATTGAGGTCGGACTAAACTAAGTTCTAAGAACGTTGGCCGTGGCAACATTCTTTGATGGAAATTGAAGAAAATCGATAGCTCCCATCTAGAGGTCACCCCAAACAAGCATACCAGGTTTCAAAGCGATCCAATCATAAATGTGCCCTGTACGGCATGTAGAGGTCACCCCAAACAAGCCTACCAAGTTTCAAACCATCCGATCATAAATGCAACCTGTGCGGAATGCCAAAGGAAATTGTGGACATACGTATGTACGTATGCTAGTGGACGAGAAGTGACGGCAATAGCTAAACTTGACTTCATCAAGTTCAGCTAAAAGATCGATAGGACCCATCTGAAAAAGATTGGGTGAGAAATGCTGCCTGTAGGGTGTGCTAATGTAATTGTTGACAATTTATATGCCAAACCTAAGATGGCCAATACCGGCCAGGTTTTTTAACGAAATTCGGAAAAAATCAATTGCTCCCATCTGGACATTGCCCCAAAGCTACATATGAAATTTAGGGACAGATCGGGTGAGAGCTGCGACCAGTTGGGTATGCTAAAGGAATTGTTAGACAATTTATATGCCAAACCTAAGATGATCACTGGTGGCCATGTTGTTTAACAAAATTTGGAAAAGGGGACGTTCTCATCTAGACATCGCCCCTAAGCTACATATGAAATTGGGACAGATCGAGGTGGGTGCTGCGACCTATAGGATGTGCTAAAGGAATTGCTGGACAATTTATATCCACCCTCAAGATGGCCACTGGCGGCCATGTTTTTCAACGATATTTGAAAATGAAAGTGTCAATGACACTGTAGATTAACTTGTCTGTGTGTTGTGTTTGATGAAAAGGATAACGTTCAATGTTTATGAAAGGATTATGAAATGAGACAAGAATTGTGATAATTGGGAATATGTTAATTTCTGTTCCCTGTATGCTAAGTTTTGAATAAAAATAATATAAGGTGCAGACTGTACTAAAGAATTGAGGGGTGGGTTAATGTGGCCCTCACAGTTAATGTATGTGGCCCTCACAGTTAATGTATGGCAATGAAAGTTACCAAGTTACAGTGAAATTATTCCAAAACGAGTCATCCTATCAAGTTACAATGAAATCCCGTCATAAATATGGCCTGTAGACTGTGCTAAATGTTTTCGGGCTTCGGGCCTGTGTAGCCATCACGGTTGACCGATCACAACCAAAAGGGGACATCCTCATCTCGACATTATACTGAGTCATCCTACCAAATTACAGTGAAATCCCTTCATAAATACGACCTGTAGTCTGTGCTAAAATTTTTCAGGTTTTGGGCTCGGACAGCCATCATGATTGAATGATCGCAACCAAAAGGGGATGTTCTCATTTGGGCATTATCTGGAGTGATCCCATCAAGTTACAATGAAATCCCTTCATAAATTTGACCAATCACGACCAAAAGGGGATGTTATCATTTAGACATTATATAGAGTCAACCTACCAAGTTGCAATCAAATCGCTCCATAAATACGACCTATAGACTATGCTAAAGGTTTTCAGGTTTTGGGCTTGGGCAGCCATCATGGCTGAAAGATGGCGACCAAAAGGGTAAGTTCTCATCTGGACATTATTTGGAGTCATCCTACAAAGTTACAATGAAATCCCTTCATCAATATGACCTGTAGACTGTGCTAAAGGTTTTCGGGCTTCGGGCCCCTGTAGCCGTCACAGTTGACCAATCACGACCAAAAGGAGATGTTCTCATCTAGACATTATATGAAGTCAACCTACCAAGTTACAATGAAATCCCTCCATAAATACAACCTGTAGACTGTGCTCAAGGTTTTTGGATTTTGGCAGTCGTCGCGGTTGATAGATTGCGACCAAATGGGAAAGTTCTCATCTAGACATCATATGGAGCCATCCTACCAAGTTACAATGAAATCCCTCCATACTAAATATGACCTGCATACTGTGCAAAAGGTTTTTGGGTTTCGGGCTTGGGCAGCCATCATGGTTGACAAATCAGGACCAAAAGGGGATGTTCTCATCTAGATATTATACAGAGGCATCCTACCAAGTTACAATGACATCCCTTCATAAATACGACCTGTAGTCTGTACTAAAGGTTTTGGGCTCGGGCAGTCATCACGGTTGACCGATTGTGACAAAAAGGGGACGTTCTCATCTAGACCTGACCCCCCAAACCCACATATGAAATATCGTGATGATCGGACAAGAACTACAGGGTGTAGCCTGTGCTAAAGGAAAATGTGAACAGACAAGCCTGTGCTAAAGGAAAATGTGAACAGACTAACAGACTTCCTCACACGTGATGGCAATAGCTTATCTTGACTTTGTCAAGTTAAGCTAAAAATTGATAGCTCCCATCAATACATTGCCCAAAAGCCACATATGAAATTTGGAACTAATCGGGTGAGAGCTGTGGCCTGTAGGGTGTGCTAAAGGAATTGTGGACTGACAGATATATGTATGGATGCACAGACGGATGCACAGACGGACGATGGATCACAACCCATCCCAATAGTTCATACTTGACATTGTCAAATTGAAATAAAAATGGGGTAGGAGGCACCGAGCACACCCCCTGGACCTGCCCATTGCTGTAACCTTATTATTATTATTTTCCAAAGTGTGATTTACTGGGGTTTCCGGGTTTGATAACAAACGATAACTTCACAAGTGAATTATGCAATCAACAATTGTGTCATGTATCCATGCACGCAAATGAAGACGCTTTGCCGTGGCTGTAATGGGGACTTCATTGTTTTGTTTTGCTTTTTTTTAACCCTTTACCTAACATGAAAAGCAGACGACACTTGCAAAAACAATTCTTGAATAACTATTATTTTCATTTTTTGTCTCAAAAACATAGGTTATGGCCCCCTCATTGGAACGAGCTCGACGAGCTCGTTCCAATGAGGGGTCATAATCTATGTTTTAGAGACAAAAAATGAAAAAATTAATTGGCAAGTTTTGAGAATAGTGCTGGCCATTTTGGGCCGTTACGTTTGGTAAAGGGTTAAATAATATAATTATCGTTAATAATGAAAAGTAATAAACAGAGTATCACTTGACTGGACTGGTTACATGAAATAATTCATCCGAGGCAAGGGATTATATTGTAAAACACTTGTGCACATTTGCGCACTCGTGTTTGTACAACGTCCCTCACCTCTCATGAATTATTTCACTTAACCAGTCCAGTCAAGCAATTACTCTCTATGTATTCAAGTGACATTATAACACTTTGAAATTTCATCTGACTGCAAAGTTCACAAAAGGAAATATCTCATGCAATGCTACCTGAGAACCAGAAATTCAACTGCGTTTGGACCAAGTATTTTTACTTTCCAATCTTATATTGGTCTTTTGGTCTTATATTATTAGAAAAACATCTGTAGAGCAGTTTCACAAGATGATGAGATAAAATTAATAACTACCACAAATAAATATTTTTATACTTCAAATAATGAAAAATGTTCAACCAAGATATTATTGGTTTTTTGAGATCTCTAGGATAAACATGATTAGATGGGATGTGTTTAACATCAAAGAATCTATAAACTGTTTTGTTCTCCAGTCTACTTATCATTGAGATAAAGATTCCTTTTGGCCACCTCAGCAGCTGCTATGCTGAAAAATTTCGCATGTTATTATCTTAACTCATTTGATGCAGGATATGTTTACACTGATAGTTTTATGTTACATAAATCACTGTAAATATTTCTTAAACACAAGTGTATGAACAGTATCTAATTATTAACCCATTACCTCACACTACTAACACACATTATAATTTTTATTATGTCTCAAAGTTAGTTTGTCCAATCAGAATGCTGGAATACCATCTAAGGGTTCTGCCATATCAGATAACTCATATATTATATTAACAGGGTTATTCAATAACAAGATACCCAATTAAGTGGACTCCACATTATCACCCTCCTCAAACCTCCTCTTAGCAACACCCAGGCCAGTTGCTATAGAAGCTTTTTCCCAGTTAGTAAATGCAGCCTCCATGTCAGGCAGATAGTAAAATGATCGGGTAACATTATCAAGTAACATTAAGTAATATCACGTATTATAACTTAGGTTTCTAAACACTTGCTTCTCCTGTGTCCAGTCACATAATGTATGTTAATTTGTATGATTTCAAGAGACAGATTGTGGACAAGAATATATTAAATGAGCTGTTTACTGTGGAGAAGAAACAATAAAATACGCATGCAGTAATTTGACAATCGGAGTTGCAAGAAATTGATTGGGAGAGATCAATAATTGGTAAATAACCCAAGAAACTTTGTCATAACCAGACGTGCTGGAAGCTCACTCAAAGTTGTGTGTGTGCAGGTGGGTATGATTGATTGGAAAACATCCAAGATACACCGAACTAACCCTGGTTTTGCTGGATGAGAAAAAAACAGATCCACCAAAAAAAGTTAATTGCTTGATCCCAGATCTTGATGAGTGTGGATTGCTTGATCTCGGGTCTTGATGAGTGTTGCAGATGGTGTAAAAAAAGTGTGTATGTTCTGGGGGGGGGGGGGGGCAGGGGTGGAAGTAATAGATATGTCACTATTTTGTGTACTACATAATAATAATTGTACAGTTGTGCAGGTGTCTGGAGATATTTTGGACAAGGCGAGGCCGAGTCCAAATATTGAAGGACACCTGCACAACTGTACAATTATTAACCCATATAGTACACAAAATAGTGATATATGTGATTTAATCCACAGCCCCTCAATGTTAACAAAAGCCAAAAAAATTATATTTTAGAAAGTTTGACACAAGTAAAACCACATTTTAAAACACTTTTTGCTTGCTCTACCCCCAAAAAACAAAATGGGCATAACCCATTGTTTGCTTGCTAGAAAGTCTATTGAAGTTATGACACGCATCAGGAGTTCAGATATTGTGAACAGATCTGTGCCTTCGAAGTGAACTCACACCATGACGTAATTTATTCTCCCGCTAATATAATGTCTCATCTCAAGGGTGGAACACTTATTCAATCCCTCATCGAAAGTGCGGCAGATAAATTTAATAATCGTTCATTTTTAAAGCATTTGGAAGAATAATTCTTTTTTTTATCTGAAGAAGAGGTTCGCTTTCCCTCAGGGGTGGCGGGTGGTGGTGCCTGATTGCCATCTTAATATTTGAAAAAGGGAATTTTTTTTAGGTTATTTATTTATTTACTGGTGTTTAAGGTCACTTTTCTGCAGCTATGGCTAACTGTGACCGCAAAAAAATGTGTAAAGTCAAGTTTAGCCAATCGTTTACACCCATGCTGCCCATTTTAGGGGACTTCTACCCTGGGCACTGGTGACCAGGTCCTATTTTACCAGTAAAACTGAACTTGTTTACCACAGCAAACAAGCACTGCTTCACTTCCGAGGTTTCCACAGGAGTCCTTTTTAGATTATCAGGGCTGTTGTTTATTAAAAGCAACAAAAAATTAAAAAGTACATTATAATTTGGACACGATGCACACTCAATTCAGTAGCTCTGTCGAGAAAAGCTTGTCGATAATTCATGTGTTAGAAAGTTTTTCACACCTCCTTTACAGCATCTTTACTTTTGAATGGTTATGATTACAGTACCGTGACAATCGTACAAATATCTAGTTATTGGGACTGTTTCAAAACCATCCCAATATCCAGATATTGGTTCTGTTTTACTGAGCTGTTCTCATCAAAACCGTACTTGGTGTGATTTTATAGGGCTTGTTTTCATGACAGAGAACAAAAGAAATATTAGGTAGCTGTGGATTAATGATTAATATTCCTTTCAAGCAGGTCACTACATTCTTTCATCTCATACCACAAATAATATTGAGAAATGTACAAATACCCACTAACTACTCTTTTTTTGGTGCATATATTATGGTCTGGTCATGGTTTGGTCTATTCCTCCTACTTCAACCATCTTTCAACCTGATCACAACCAGATTTATTTTTACGTACAGATTATTGCAGGAATGCTTGTATAAGGACACATTTGCAAGATCTCAACTTTTTAAAATTATTGTGTAATCATGACCATGTATGTGGAAAAAAGTGATCCCTCCCCCTGTCCTGAGCTGGTTTCTCTTGCCTCAGTGGATTTATCACAGATATCGGAATATCAAGAATGGAGAATAATTTGATTTTTCAACTAATTTAAAATGATTATCCTATTTTAAACAAATTCTGTTTGTCTTTAACCACAAATTAACCTTTAGAACACTTTTTGTATGTTCAGCTTTACAGTATTTAATTGAAGAGAAAATGAGCTATGACTTTCAAAACAGGCTATATTCAGATGAGTTCACTTGTTTAATTATTTACCAGAAAAATCAACCAACTCCACCCAATAATAAATACAGTGGGTCCCATTAAATTGGACACTGCTGGATAAAATAACTGTTTCAATTATATGCACATTTTCAAACGCCAAACCTTTTACCATACTTGTAAGTATAATAAACTAAATTGCCTTTAACTCTTAACCTGCTGAGTAGTTAAAAAAATAAATTTTTTCACCAAATCTAGTCATGGCTGCTTTTAAGCAGCCATGACTGTATTTGATGAAAAATTCATGAACAACTGACTCGAGCCATCACTGGTCAAAAAGTTGATACAGTTTATGGGGGAAAATGTGGTTAAATGTGCTGTGACTTTACTTATTTTAGTGACAAGAGATTTCCTGTCCTGGGCAGGAATATCTGCCAGCAGCATGCAAGGATTTAATTTAGAGTAAATCCCCGTTGAGTTCTGAGATGATGTACTGAAGTTGACCCCTCATCTCTGGGCATATATCGATGGGTCCAAAGGATGAGTCCATATAAAGGATGCAGAAATTTGGTCAAATCACTCTAGCATGACAACAGTGCTGTTTTTTTTTATTTTCATACAAGAACATAGTTTCTTTTTAAAATGATGGGTTAGTCACTTTTTAGAGGAGATACAGTGTGGCCGTTGTGGACTGGTCACTTTCGACTGGTGCACAACATTTCCACAGACACAATAATATTACATGTAGATTGCAAACACTAATTATAGGAATAATCATCCAAAATTTAATTAATGAAGCACTGGATACAACCTGGTAAAGGCATGCATACATGTCACGGTGCACGCATGGATTACAACCATTTCACGGTGACTGCACTGCATTGCAATAAAAACTGGTCACCCAAGGGGTTCCAAAATAGGGTATTGAAGTAAATTGAGACCACACATCTGGTCATTTTTCGATGAGTTCGAAAGCGACCAACTAATAATTCAAACATAGAACTATTTTATTTTGTGCATACCATAAAACAGAACTATTGTCATGAGTGATTTGCTAGATTAAAAGTAATGGCATTGTAAACAGAGTTTCTGGCTCATATGAGTGTAAAACAATTGATTTCCTTGGCCATCTGATGCTGTTATGTACACTGAATTAGTTACAGCACAGTCATCATGGACTGATCGTAATTCATGAGTGGGAAGTGATATCCATGTATGCGATTACCAGGTAATAAAAATCACAGCAGCAAAATATGTATTAATGAAGCACTGGGTTGTACCTGGTGCTTCATTAATTAAATTTTTGATGATTATTCCTATAATTAGTGTTTAAAAACTAATATTATTGCATTCATGGAAATAATGCCCACCCATGGAAAGTGATCAGTCCACTACAGTACTGTAGCTTTTATGATTTAGTTAGTATTACCAAAAACTGTGACCTCAACTTGTGTTCAAAGTGAAGCATTTGTTTACTTTTCTGGTTGCTTCAGAAATCTTCCTTCCTCAGTGTGATCTGCATATGCATGGAGTGTTAGCACCCTCAATACAGAATTGTATTTTGTCTATAGACATTTTTGCTATTATTGGAGAAAAAGATTCTTGTAAGATGCCAGTAAAGATAAAATATTCTCATCAGTCTAAAAATACACTTACAAGGATCAACATTTGCCCAGCTTGACATGTCTCTTGCTCTCAGCACAGAGGAACCATTTTAAAGAAATAGTCACTTTACCATATAAATTTATTCATTTAACAAGAGTATATTTATTTATTTATTGGTGTTTAATGTCACATACTTAAGCACAATGGCTAATCATGACCGTGACAGTTTTACGGTTGGAGGAAGCTGGAGTATGCCGGAGAGAACCACCGAGCATCGACGAGCAACTGTCAGCTCCTCAACATTCTAACTCGGTTGAAGACATGTGCACCATCAACGAGCAGTACGCCTTAGTACAAGCCTAAATATAAGCAACCTGTCATTTTCAAAATGGGGTCCCCAGAGGGTGAAGTTGCTGATCCTATCCCATACAGTGGGCTAATTTATTCTATTGTATCTTGTTAGACAGAGCTCATTTAGTTCTGTCAAACAAGATATAATAAATTAAATGCCTATATTGGATGTATTGAGGACAAAAACATCTATGAATCTAGGAATTCAGTGGATGTCAGAGTAATTCTTCAACAGATTACAAGATTTTTTATTCAATTAATCCTTTACACAATGTAATGGCCAAAACCGGCAACATGTAGTTAGTTATTCAAGAATTTTGTTTGCATGTGTCATCTGCTTTTTGTGTTAGGTAAAGGGTTAACAGGACTTTACTCTGTAACCTATATGCAATTAACAGGTCAAGATTATACTGAAGTATGGTAAATGGTTTGGTGTTTGTAAGTTATATACAATTAACAGGGTTATTAATTAAAAGATATGCAATTAAGTGGGTGCCACTGTATTCTCAATCAATAAAGGCATTTTGTGTATTATATCTTGTTTGAAAGAGGGAGTGCAGTGGCTCCGTAGTTAATTCAAACCGAAAGGTTCACAGTTGGATTCCCACCAGGGGTAACAGCATTGTGTCCTTGGGCAAGGGGCAAGGCACTTAATCCTGACTGCCCACATGGGGGCACGGTGGTGCTGTGTACTAAGGCATAGTGCAAGTTGATGGTGTACTTGTCTTCAACCAGTCCTAAACCTGCTTGTGTGAAGTTATTACGCTGAGGAGTCTGACAGTTACTTGCCAGTGCTTATTGGTTCTCTTCAGGTAATCCGGCTTCCTCCACCCATAAAACTGTCCAACTCAAGGTGACCTTGGCTGTCAAAAGTGCCATTAAATCCCAATAAATAAACTGTTCAACTGAGCTCCATGTGCTCTGTCAAACAAGATACAATAGAATAAGTACAGTGGAGCCCACTTAATTGGATATCTCTTAATTGTATATCCCTATTAATTGAATATAATTTCCCAACACAAAACCATTTACCACGCCTCCAGTACAAATTTGACCTGTTAATTGAATATAGTTTATAGAGTAAACTCCTGTTAATTGAATAAAAAATCTTGTAACATGAAAATTATTCAATTTTTAATCACATTTTGTTATCAGACATGGTGTAGTTCATCCAAAATAATTTTACCATTCACCTGACAGTCGCTGCAGATGTCACTTCCAACATCTATTAACCCTTTACCTGACACGAAAGACAGACGACAATTGCAAATACAATTTTTGAATAACTATTTTTTTCATTTTTGGCATCAAAAACATAGCTTATGACCTCTCATGGAGCTCTGTCAAACAAAATATAATAGAATAAATGCTAAGTTTATCTCTAGAATACAGGAAAGTGACACAATCCCTGTTAATTGAATACTCCTGTTAATTGAGTAATTTTCATTGGCAAAGTAGCTATTCAATTAACAGCGTTCCACTGTACTCAGTTTATGATCACAATGAATGAAAACTTCCAATTTCTGACTGACTGAATATTCTATTTTACTGAATATGTTTCACTGGCAAAATGACTATTCAATTAACAGGATTCCATTGTATGAAAAACCCACAATGAATGTCTCAAACTTTTATCTTTGCTTTCAGAGCAAAGATTGTGTCGCTCATTTCAATGAGCCTGTCATCATGTTTCAAAAGGTCGTTTGGTACATTTCAACAGATAAAAATGAAAATTTCAATTTTTTTTTTAAAATCACATTTTGGTACTGTCTTAACCAACATGCAATAAACAAAAAGTCAATATCAAATTCCTCAGTACATTCAATTAATACAAAACCACAACCTTAGTAAATATACACTGGCCCTATTTTGAATATTCTTGCATAATTATTTACAGTTAACCTATTGTAAACGAACATGCATCTGTGCATTCACATTTTGTTATCAGACATGGTTTAGTTCATCCAAAATAATTTTACCATTCACCTGACAGTCGCTGAAGATGTCACTTCCAACATCTATTAACCCTTTACCTGACACGAAAGTCAGATGACAATTGCAAATACAATTTTTTAATAACTATTTTTTTCATTTTTGGCATCAAAAACATAGCTTATGACCCCTCATTGGAATGAGCTCATTAAAGTGTTAACCCTCTGCACCCTGATGACAAAATGGTAAAGTTTTCAGCAGCAAATATTTCCCATAATGCAGTTTGCTATTTAAGCAAATATACCTTGTTTGACAGAGCTCAAACAATTGTACATCCATAAAATGATTGAGTTGTTTTTTGTTTTTTTCTTCTGTCCTCACACCTCGGAAACGATCAAGTAATTCCCAATGTCACTAAGTACACATTTACGTTACAATCATGTGAAGACATGCATGTGTTTATCAATAACGACTGAAATTCAGAATGCTAACCAACTACAGTGGAACCCTTTCAACTGAATAGCCACTGTGCCAGTGGAAATTATTCAGTTAACAGGAGTGTTCAATTAACAGGGATTTGTCACTTTCCTGTATTCTAGAGATAAACTTAGCATTCATCCTATTACATCTTGTTTGACAGAGCTCTATGAGCTCTGTCAAACAAGATATAATAGATTAAATGCCTCTATTGGATGTACTGAGGCCAATTAGGTCTATGAACAAAGGAAAACTGGGGAGAGTCAGAGTAATTTCCCAACAGGTTACAAGATTTTTTATTCAATTAACAGGAGTTTACTCTATAACCTAAATTCAATTAAAAGGTCAAATTTGTACTAGGAGGTATGGCAAATGTTTTTGTGTTGGGAAATTATATTTTATTACCAGGGTTATTCAGTTAAGAGATATTCAATTAAGTGGACTCCACTGTATTTAACACTTTTCACTGAAAATATTGTCACTTTTGACAGCCAAATTCTGTAGAAGCTACAAACATGTCTTTCCAAGGTTACCAAACTATTGGTGCATTTATGACCCACATTATTTTAGATGATGGTACCACTATCCATGGCCCTGTTTGTCAGAAAATTTTGTTATCTGTCAGAAGATAAGTGTGGGGGTTGTCCGAATGCCAACATTTTCTCCGAAAGCTGTTAATTTGAAAAAAAGTTGACGAAACCACAATTTTGATAATGCAAAAAAAAAAAGCTTATGTTTTATATATCCTTTGTATGTAAGGTCTCAAAAAGTAGATCTTCTGTTTCCCAGGACCTTTTTTGTAAAACTGCATGTGGCCAGGGCGGTTTTTTATTTTATTTTTGTAATTATTTCTTTGCCATCAAAAGTTCAAGTTCTTGGTTTGTTTTATGTTTTAGGCCTCAAAATCTAGAAATAGCATGGGTGGTGGTGTATTTTGTCCCTTGAGTGCAAGAAGGCTTTGCAATGCTAAAGCATTGCAAAACCTTGTTGCAAACAAGGGACAAATTTATCAATTTTATTAACTTGGGTGACATATCAGACATAAATTATTTAATTTTTATTTTTTTAAAGTTTGCATTGGTAAGAAAAAGAGTTCATTTGGTAGCCATAAGAACCTTGTGGGAGGGCCTGAGAAGTATAAATTTTATAGTAAATTTCCTTTCTTATTATACCTACCGAAATTGTTTACTACAGGCTTGCACTACAGTGGAAGAACCTAACTCGGATAAAATACTCTCTATTTTAGTCTTTCCCAAGATTTGGGAAAGAAAAGTGGTGCAAAAACACCACAAAAAAATAAGCCAAAACTGGGTCGAGCGTCATCGGCGCACACCCTGATTGGACGCTCTTCCATAGTACAAATCCACGACTACCGTAAAACAGTGCGCAATGCGTCAATTCATCATTCTTTTGATTCCGAACAACACAGGAGTTATGTGATCAGCGGGGAGGAAGGATTTTTACCCGAATAAGAAGACAGGAGGGCCTCCATGTAAACAATTTCGGTAGGTATAATAAGAAAGGAAATTTACTATAAAATTTATACTTCTTATCAACCTACCTCAATTGTTTACTACAGGCTGAATCGACAAAAGGCTGGAGGGAATCACATAACCAACCCACACATAACTCAATAGCACTGGGACCGTGGACAGAGGAAGAGATCCCTAGGCCTATCAAACCATAGCATCACAAACATTAGAAAAGACAATGAAAGATGAGGCATATGGTGAAGTGCGACACACAGACAGAAAGGGCAGTTACAGCACAAAGCTGGAACTGACCCTGAAAAAAGCTGAAACGCTGGGATAGACAACAGCCTGAGCCGAAGAAAGAGGGCCCCAAGGTTCTCTGTCGGCTCCTGCAACTGTCGCAGATAAAAGGAGAATGTAGCATTTCTCCAGAAGGCTGCCAGTATAACATCCGTCATCTGACAACATGACAGAGTTATTAAAAGAGGAAGACAATGCACGCACCTCGTGGCAGAAAAAACAATTGGTAATACAATCACCAGTAGCTAGACGAGCGAAAGCTGCACGAATAGCAAGACAAATCCATCAAGTAATGGATGCAGGAGATATCTGGCATGTGAGAAAATGCATATATTCATCCATGATAAAGGCACGAACGCCCCCACCCCCAAACAGAGCAGCACCCAAGAAAGTGACCATCTTGGAGTAAACTGCAAAGTCCAAGGCCTTTTCAAGGAAAAGAGCTGAACAAGCTTGGAGAGGCAAGGATGAGTGTCGAAACAATGCGGTATCACATATGAAAAAATGTCTCCGAAGCATGGACATGTACCCATTGCTGGAGACCCCCAAAAACAAACATATACCAGAAACTTCGCAAGCGGTGTGATCGAAGGAGTGACAGAAGTAACAGAGTGATCGCACACCATCGACAGAAGAACCTTCCACTTAGCCATAGAGGCTAAACCAGTGGAGTGAGTGCCTCCTTGAAGAAGAAAAGCAACTCCACTGCGTGTCTCGATAAACCACTACAGAGGAGACAGGACCCGATAAAAGACGTGCGAAGGCACAATGAAGTCTGGTCAATGTGAAACATCCTCGGGCGACTTTGGCAAAGAAAGTCGCGAGGTAGAGGGAGACATGCCGGAACCGCCGCTAACAGAGAGCGGAGCAGATTGATCCACACCCACCGAGGCGACGGGTGTGATCGAAAGGATTCGACGACTGCAGGTTCATATCTGGGCGAGAACCTGAGGCGGAATCGGAAACGGTAGGAAGGCATAGCCGACAAGACCATCCCAAAGGAGGGCCAGAGCATCCAAGGCGAAAGCCAGAGCATCTGGACACGGGGACATGAAAGTGTCCACCGGATGGTTCCAACGAGTCGCAAGAGATCGATGGAACCCGCCATGTGGAGCATCCACCTGGTGGAAATGACCCTGCCCTGACGGGACAGGGAGTCAGCTAGGACGTACAGACGACCGGGAATGTGACGAACAGCCACCCCGGCGTGGACATCCTGAGCGAGCAGTAGAAGATCCCGAGCCAATTCGTACATTGGAACAGAGTGCGTGCCGCCCTGGTTCCGAATGTAAGCAACCACCGTCGAATGGTCGGACAACAGAAGGACCTGGTGATTCGACAGGTGAGGGATCCACTGCCTGAAACTCAGAAGAGCAAGAAGCTCCTTCTGGTTGATGTGTAGAGCTGCATGATCCCGGTCCCACATCCCGTGAATGGAAAGACCTAGAGGATCCAACGTCGCACCCCATCCGAGATCGCTGGCCTCTGCCGTCAGAACACGATCGGACGTGGGTAAGTCCAATGGAACACCCCGCGAAAGCCATTGGACATCCACCCAGAGGAGAAGGTGAGGATAAAGATATTCTGGAAACTGAAGCACCATATCCAGAAAATCTACATTCGGCCTCCAACGACTGAGCAGAAAGTGTTGGAGAGGTCTGACACACAGCCGACCTAGAGGAATGAGATCCGTCACCGAACAGCACAGACCGATTAGGTGGAGAATACTCCGAGCCGTCGCGGATGTGGACTGGAACAGAGTCAGAGCAAAAGCTGAGAGAATCACAGCCTTGGCCTGGGGAACCGCCACCAAATTGAATTGTGTGCGGAAAGGATATCGTCCAGATATGCCGAAGTAGTCACCCTGGACTGTGTGCGATGGAAAGCTATCACATGCGACATCAGTCTGGTGAAGGCCCAAGGAGCCAGGTTGAGGCCGGAAGGCATGGCCTTGAACTGGTAAACTCGCCCCAGAAAAACGAACCTGAGATACTTCCGTAACTCCCAATGAATCGGAACGTGAAAGTAAGCGTCTCGCAGGTCGAAGCAGGAAGCGAAATCTCCCTGGTGAATTGAACGGAGGACCGACCTGAAAGTCTCCATGCTGAACTTGGGAGCAATGATAGACTGGATCAGGAAACTCAGATCGATAACCGGTCGGAGTCGGCCGTCCTTTCTCGGCACCAAGAACAGGCGGGAATAGAAACCCACTGACCTAATGTTCTTGATGACCTCAATCGCCCCCTTTGTCAGGAGATTGTCTATCTCTGTGGACAAAAGTTCCCGACGTAAAATGTCTGAAGGAACTGTGGTTGGAAGAGGCACTCTGGACAGAGTGGGGTGCCTTCGGAATGATATTCACAGCCCGGACCGAACAACATCTAACACCCAAGGATCGGATGTGATGGAGGCCCAACGGTCTGCGAACTCTGCTATCCTTCCTCCAACCTGGGACGAGTCGAGGTGAGGACCTTCATTTCGAACATCGACGAGGCTCGCGAGAGGAGAAAACACCTTCTCTACTGAATGAAGAATCCTGGGACTTCCCTCAAGATTGCCGACGCTTACCCTTACCCCTTGAGAAAGAAGTAAAAGCGGTGGCAGAAGGATCAGCCCCTTTGCTTCGCAGAGAAAGCAGAGGGTACTTGTTAGGCTTGGAACGGCCCCTGCCTACCCTAGAAGGCTGATCAAGCTGACGAAACAGCAGCTGATCTTTGGAATGACGTAGGACGTCAATGCCGGACCGTCAACACAGAACCATGGAAAAGTTGCGGACCTGCCAAAGAAGCTGATCGAAGAGTAGCACACTGCTCCTCAGGAAGGGATCCCTTCGAACTAATTCCAGATTAGCCATGTTACAGGCATGCGTGTTAGAAAGATGCATGAGCGCCTTGGACAGCACACGCAAAGGAGCCTGTACCCTGTTAAGCTTATCTGGAGGCAGATAAGCAGCTAAAGCTGAGACGACGCGATCGGAGAGAGAAAGCATACCAAGCATCTCTCTTGATAAGCCCAATGTGGACTCCACAGTCGTCATCGGAATGACGGCAGACTTGGACTTGGAAAGCCCGAGGGAATTGGAGTCCTGATCCAAAACCGTCAAAGTCTGGTAGACCGATGGATTGGTGGAATCGTAGGAACGATAACGCGCCGGAGGCAAAAAGGTGTCAACCCTGGTGAAGAACGGAGCCTTCATAGCCTTGGAACTTAGCTTTGAGTCCAAGGCTGAAAATGCTTCAACCAACTGTACCGACTGGCACGGTCGAAGACGCCCAGAAGCAGTTTGCTCCATAGGCTGTTGGCACGCGACTGATTATCGCGGCCTGACTGACACTGTCAATTGATTAGATGGTTTGAGATTCGGAAGGAACCCAAACACGAAATCAAGAGCTGCCCCCAAGTCCGAAGACTGCTGGCTCTAGACATCAAGCATATCTGACTCTTGCCCTGAGTCGGAAGACATATAGCCCATCATGGGCAAACCAGCCGACGCCTCCCATGGTGTCGGAACACCAGGGGGATCAGAAAGCGGCCAGTTTCCAATCCCGGGAGGTGGCGCCATAGGGGGGGGGGGCATCTGGAAACCATTCGCTGCCTTGCTGGAAGCAACGGGAAGGCTCTTTGAAGAACCTGAGTGAGTAAGGAGAGGGCCTCCCTAAGCTCACTGCCCGTACTGGCCGGTTCGACAGGGGAACGAACCGGCGAAGTGGCTTCACCTCTGACCCTCTTAACCAGCGAAGGGTCACGATCCTCCAAAACACCCGACGTGGGACGGGCGGCAGCCGAAAGGTCTGAAGGCAGATGTGTATAGGGGTGTGACACACCCCGAGGATCAACATAGCGGGAACTCATGAGAGTCACTGCGGACCTCTGCAGGGCAGAAGGTCCAGGCTGCACAAAAGATGTTGGTCCCCCAAAACTGGTCGTGTGGCCAAAATGAGTGGACAGAAATGCCACGGAGTTCATAGTGTCTCACTAAGAACATCCGAATCCAATGACAACTGTGGTGCTCGACGGCGCAGAGACCACAGTAGAGATTCCGGCCGGCAGCCACTTCCAACTTCGCCGAGTTGAAGTCAGGGAAGACTGAGGCCGATACCCCCACGTCTACACAACCAGACACCGCAGCAGACCACTGCAGGTATAAAACTACTGTGTTCAATGGCTGAGAGGACACAGTAGGGGGTTAAGTCGGCAGCCCCATCCGACTTCGCCGAGTGGAAGTCGGGGAAGGCTGAGGCCGATAACCCACAACCACACTACAGACATCCCTGCAGACCCTTGCAAGGATAAGCCGAGGCCGGCTAAAAACGGTGCCCAATGACGTTGTAGATGGAACAGCAGTAGCAGCAGATACGACGGGAGCTGTTGGAACTGGCGGAAAAGCGGAGAGAGCCACCAAGCTCGGCCTCCAAAGGAGGAGTCACAACCCTAGTGACAGCCTCAGATGTCGACTGGAGAGGGCACATAGTCCCGGAACCAGGCATCTCTTCACCAGAAATCCAACAGTTCCCGCAGTATCCACCATGGTAAAAAACTGCACATTCCCCACGGAAGGGGAATAACTCTCACCAGACATGGTCAAGTCGGGAAGCCCCGAAATGACAGCGTTCCCCACCCCCGCTGGTGCGGGAGGAGCTGCACATCCCCCACGGAGGGGGAGCAATTCTCACCAGACGTGGTCGAATCGGCCGACCCCAAAATGATAGCGTTCCCCATCCCCCACAGGAGCGGGAGGAGCTGCACATCCCCCACTGAGGGGGGTAAACTCACACCAGACGTGGTCGAGTCAGGAGGCTCCTAAAACGACAGCATTCCACACCACCCACGGGTGCGGAAGAAACGGCCATGAGAACGCACCAAGGCGAGGGCAAAAGGAATTGCCCTAAAGGACTGGAAATAACAGAGGTGAGAGCAGTAGAAGAAAAAGGTGAACTCAACAGAAACAGAAAGTAGAAGAACACCCTCAACTACGAGAGAAGGTGGCAGAAAAAAAACGGTGGGTACATGACAGAACCCAGACGGTCGACAGGAACTGAAAACCCCCCCAGAAATTCAGCCCTCAACAGAGTGAAGAAATCCTGTCCAGACAGTCCCAGATTGACACCTAACTCCAAAAACAATAATTCATCAACCGAAAAATTCATTGTCGAATCGCGTGATGTCGAAAACAAAACATTCGCGAAAACGGAATAGTAAATAATATACAATGAGAATGTGGTTGAAAATATAAGCGAGAATATATAAAACACAGTCTTGTTATTATATGATCTTCAGATCCATAAATCCAGTCACAGGAAAACCATTATCGACGAGTTAAAATATCACTGTTACTGAGCAATGATGGCACACATCCACCACGTGTGCGGATAATCAAAAGAATGATGAATTGACGCATTGCACACTGTTTTACGGTAGTCGTGGATTTGTACTATGGAAGAGCGTCCCATACTGGGTGTGCGCCGATGGCGCTCGACCCAGTTTTGGCTTATTTTTTCGTGGTGTTTTTACACCACTTTTCTATCCCAAATCTTGGGAAAGACTAAAATAGAGAGTATTTTATCCGAGTTAGGTTCTTCCACTGTAGTGCAAGCCTGTAGTAAACAATTGAGGTAGGTTGATAAGAAACATTTTTTTTACAAAAAAAATATTTTGTGCACAACACATCATCTCCCCATAAGCAGCATGCATGCCAAGTTTCAACAAAATCCAACAAAGCATCTCAGAGTTATGGAGTGAACATGAAAATCTTCCTGATGGACAGAAAGACAGATAGATGGATGGATGGAAACTCCTACAAATCAGGTTTATGTGGCTAAAATAGGCTAAAATATTTGAAGAATTTAAAATGCATGGACAACCACTAAAAACTCTTTTTAAGTCTAATTTCTGGGTGGTAGCAAATCCTAACCCTTTCAGCTTACTGACCCCTACTCCAACTCTTACCCTAACATTAGTTAGTTCAACTTGATCTGGCTAGTCACATAAATCAGTCAAGACACATAACAGTGCTGTGTACCAACAACTAGGCACATAAACCTGATTTGTTTGCTCAGATGGATGGACAGATGGATGGAAATTATAAACACTATATGCCCCCCAAAATAATTTTCGGGGGCATAAAAATTCCTTTCGTTAAAACGAAAGTAATTCTTTTCAAATAATAATAATGTACAAACAATTCAGACCTGTTTCATTTATTATTGTTTTCAAGATGTACATTAAGTTAGGTTTCAAGATCACATCGACTGTCAGTGATCCAAGTACAGAGTCAGAAAATTTTAACCCTCTCCTACCATGTCGTAAAATGTGGAGATATTACCTTGAGCCTTGAGCCTACCATTGGAGTACACACCCTGTAATTTGGTGTACACATATTGAATAAAACTAAAAGTTACTGCTCATAAATCAAATGTTTACACCTGCCTATCTGCTTTCATTGAACTATTAGTAAAGCTTGACTTCATCACAACTCACCTGCACAGTATCTAGACATTTATGCATTCGACACACCTCACTTTGGAGTCCAAAGAAAGTTAGCATAAACCACCAGGGCTCTGAATTAAGCTGACATCTTGCCACAGCACACCAAGGAACTTTCATGATGCAGAAAAAAACACCACTGGACTCAAGTATTCATGTCCAAGATAATTGTTGAGTTTAGCTATCCATCAAAGTCAGGCAAAAAGTATGTTGACATACAGTACAGCTGCCATGGTCTGGTCACTTTCCACGGTTGGGAAATATTTCCACGGATGCAATAATATTAGATTCCAAACACTAATTAAAGGAATAATCATCAAAAATTTAATTAATGAAGCACTGGGTACAACCCAGTGCTTCATTACTTAAAATTCTGCTGCTGCTGATTTTTGTTATCTGGAAAACGTATGCGTGAACATCACTGCCCACGCATGGATTATGACCAGTCCATGGCGACTGTGCTGTACACCACCAATGCTCTGAATTAAGCTGACAACTTGCCACAGCACACCAACACTTGAACTTTGATGGTGCTAATTTCCCCCCCCCCCCCCCCCCCCACACCCCCTTGACACCTTGGACTGGAGTATCTATGTCTAAGATAGTTGTGTTCAGCAAACAATAAATTCAGGCAAAAAATGTCCCAGTGAGTGGAAGTACATGCCATGGAACCCCTTCCCACACTGGTTACACCTGGAGGAGGAGACAGGCATTGTCATATCTTTGTGCCGACAATCTGGAGGAAAAAAGACAACAAACCCATTGGTAAAACCTGGTGATGCCAGTAACTGGAAGAACGCAGGTGCTTACAGTACTTCCATGAAATGACTGGATAATATGTAATAAAACTGATCCACTGAACCAGCACTCCACAGCAAATGGAAAAAGTACTTACCAAAACCAAGATAATGAAGTATCTCTGATAACTGAATATGCTGAATTGACAAAACAGCTTTCAATTAGTTTATGTATTACTACAAAGTTTATATTCTCATAAAAAAGTCACAAACCATTCCAAAGTAAAAAATAAGCTAATAAAGGAAATAAAAAAAACCCTCTTTATATTCTCAGACCTGATCTCATGTATGAAAAACAAAATGAAAGTGTCAATGACACTGTAGCTCAACTTGACAAACTTGAACTTGGTAAGTTATAAATGAAATGGCAAAATTGAAGATCATTGGTACCAATGTTATTTGATGAAATTTCAACATAACAGCATTGTGTGTGCACAACGTCAGAGTAATCCATGCATTTTTAAGTGTAAACTGTAAGACTGGCTGAGGGAAGAACGTTGATACACAAATGCAGTATGTTCAGAGGTTATTGTAAATGGCAACTTTTTTCACAGAAATGAATGCTTATCAACAGTTCTTATCTAAAGTTCTTGCCTAATGAGCACACCAAGTTCAAAAACAATCCTATGATAAATGTGGCCTGTAGGCCATGTCAAAGAATGTTGATGCACAAATGCAATAAATTCAAAGATTGTTGCTAACAGCAACAGTTTTTGATGGAAATGAAAAGAAAATCAATAGCTCCTATCTTTGTCACCCTGCATAAGCATACAAAGTTTCAAAACAACCTGATAATGAATGTGTCCTCTGAGGCATGCCAAAGGAAGATGTTAATGCACAAAAGCACTAAGTAGAAGGTCATTGCTTGTGGCAATGGGTTTTTATGGAAATTCATAAATATACCCTGCAGAGAGTGCAAAAGGGATAAGTTGATGCACAAATGCAGTAAGTTCAAAGGTTGGTGATAACGACAATAAATTTTTATGGAAATGATAAAAAAGCAATAACTCACATCTAGAGGTCACACGGAACACACATACCAAGTTTCAAAGTGATCCGATCATAAATGTGCCCTGAAGCAGGGTTCAAAATAAGCGGTGTCGCGTCATTTTTTGCTATGCAAAACTTGCAAAAAGATACACAATGTTCAATTATATATAGCATTTTGCGATATAAGATAATCAACTGCAGCCTATTAGGCTGCAGTTGATTATCTTGTATCGCAAAATGTAAATGAAAATTTGCAAACAAATTTGAAAACTAGTTCACTGATGTTTTACTTCTGATTGTGGAACATTCAAGGCATAACTCAGATTAACTCTCCATCAAGCATCATTAGCAACTTCATATGTAAGATGAATTCTATTGGTTTAAATTCTTCTTGTTTTTACAACATTTTGCATGAAATGTACATTAAGCCCATCAAATTAAAAATCCCAACTTCCATTTTGATAACTCTTTTGAACAACCAAGACGCTATTTGAAAATATCCAAGTCCATGCAACCCTTAAAGGTAGTTCAGTTGAAAAAAACATAGTAAATGTTTCATGTGTTGCAGATCATTTGGAAATGCTCAGAAATGGATGGAAACTATTCTATCTACGTAGAAGAATTCAATACAAAACAGCATAACATAACTCTGGGATACAAAAATAGCTATGTAATTTTTACAAAATGCTATTCATTTTTTTTAAATTTGTAGCATTTTGCTACGTAAAGAAAAAAAGTTATTTTGAGCACTGCCCCGTAGGACATGTTAAAGGGAAATATTGAGGTCTGGTAAGTTCAAAGGTCAGCGGCAACATTTTTTGACAGAAATGGAAGAAAATCGACAGCTCCCATATAGATGTCACCCCACACAAGCTCACCAAGTTTGCAAGTGATCCAATCATAAATGTGCCCTGCAGGGTGTGTCAGAGGGAAATATTGATGCTTAACGGCACTAAGTTTTTACTAAGTTCATTGAAGGTCATTGCCAGTAGCAACATTTTTTGGCGGAAACTGAAGAAAATCGATAGCTTCCATCTAGAGGTAACCCCAAACAAGCATGCCAGGTTTCAAAGCAATAAAATTATAAATGTGCCCTGTAGGATGTGCCAAAGGGAAATATTGAGGTCTGACTAAACTAAGATCTAAGAACGTTGGCCGCAGCAACATTTTTCCATAGAAATGGAAGAAAATCAATAGCTCCCATCTAGAGGTAACCCCAAACAAGCATGCCAGGTTTCAAAGCAATAAGATCATAAATGTGCCCTGTAGGGTGTGCCAAAGGGAAATATTGCAGTCTGACTAAACTAAGTTCTAAGAACGTTGGCAGTGGCAACATTTTTTTTTTGACGGAAATGGAAGAAAATTGATAGCTCCCATCTAGAGGTCACCCTAAACAAGCATACCAGGTTTCAAAGCAATCCAATCATAAATGTGCCCTGTAGGGTGTGCCAAAGAGAAATATTGAGGTCGGACTAAACTAAGTTCTAAGAACGTTGGCCGTGGCAACATTCTTTGATGGAAATTGAAGAAAATCGATAGCTCCCATCTAGAGGTCACCCCAAACAAGCATACCAGGTTTCAAAGCAATCCGATCATAAATGTGCCCTGTAGGGTGTGCCAAAGAGAAACACTGAGGTCTTCTGACTAAACGAAGAACGTTGGCCTAGGCAACATTTTTTGATGGAAATTGAAGAAAATCGATAGCTCCCATCTTGAGGTCTCCCCAAACAAGCATACCAGGTTTCAAAGCAATCCGATCATAAATGTGCCCTGTTGGGTGTGCCAAAGGAAAATATTGAGGTCTGACTAAACGAAGTTCTAAGAACGTTGGCCGTGGCAACATTTTTTGACGGAAAATGAAGAAAATCAATAGCTCCCATCTAGAGGTCTCCCCAAACAAGCATACCAGGTTTCAAAGCAATCCAATCATAAATGTGCCCTGTAGAGTGTGCCAAAGGGAAATATTGTGGTCTGACTAAACTAAGTTCTAAGAACGTTGGCTGCGGCAACATTTTTTGACGGTAAGTGATGAAAATCGTTAGCTCCCATCTAGAGGTCACCCCAAATAAGCATACCAAGTTTCAAAGTGATCTGATCATAAATGCGACCTGTGAGGTGTGCCAAAGGAAATTGTGGACGTACGTACTAATGAACTAACATACGTATGTAGGTACGTACGCCGAAGGACGAGAAGTGATGGCAATAGCTCAGCTTGACTTTGTCAAGTTGAGCTAAAAATCAAACAAAGATCAGAGAAAACCAGAAGAGATAAGTCATTTTTATCTGATTTATAACTGTTATTTATGAACTTATTAACTTTATATATTTACTCTTAACCCGCTGAGTATTTTCAAAATATTTTTCATCAAATAATTTAGTCATGGTTGCTTTGCAGCAACCATGACTAGCTTGACGAAACATTTATCCATATTTAACTCAAGAAATTATTGGTCTAAATATCTATTCAATTTAGAGGAGAAATTTGTTTATTGTGCCCAAATTATACTTATTTCAGTGGCAAAAGAAATCCTGCCCTGGGCAGGATTATCCACCAGCAGCATGTAAGGAGATAAGCCACATCCAACACATTTAGATAAAAACATTTGTAATTTTTTTCTTGAATAACTTATCATCTTCAAAATAAGTCAGGTAAAAAGTTCAAAGGTTTTATTATCTGTTGATGTGCTTCATATCCTTTAAGAAACAAAAAGTACAGTGAAACCCACTTAATAGGATATCTCTCAACTGAATAACTCTGTTAACTGAATATAACTCCCAAACACAAAACCATTTACCATACCTTCAGTGCAAATTTGACCTGTTAATTTCATATACAATGTTGAGTTTGTTTGTTCATTGGGGTTTAGCGAAAATTTCACAATTTGAACATCCAAGGTCATATCACGTCGGAAAATTATTGAATAGACTCCTGTTAATTGAATAAAAAATTTTGGAATATGACAAGAAATTACCATGACAACCCATACAATTAATCTATTATATCTTGTGTAACCAAGCCTGGAAATAAGCAATCTGTCTTTTGCAGAATGAGGTCCCCAGAAGGTGAATATGCTGATTCTATCCCATACAGTGTTCCCATTTATCCTATGGGTACCTCTTTCTCTTTATGCCTGAGACCTTGATTCAGATTGAGGTTCATAGAGGGTAAATTTAGTGATGCTACCCTGCTGTGCAGGGTAGCATCACAAAATTCACCCTCTGGGGACCTCATTCTGCAGATGACAGTATGCTTATTTCCAGGTGTGTTTGTGACAGAGTTCAATGATCTCTGCTGAACAAGATTTAAAAGAATAAATGCTCAGTTTACCTCCAGAATACAGGATAGAATCAATTTCCTGTTAAATGAATACTCCTGTTAACTGAATAATTCACAATGGCAAAGTGTTTATTCACTTAACAATGTCCCAGTGTATTGTGCTATGCACTTGATTTGTTGCCATTTGTTGGAGTTATTTATTATTTATTTATTTATTGGTGTTTAAGGTCACATACTTATGCTCAATGGCTAATCGTGACCACGACAGTTTTATGGGTGGAGGAAGCCGGAGTACCCGGAGAGAACCACCAAGCATCAACGAGCAACTGTTTGTTGTAGTTTGCCTGAAAGATTACTCTATTAAGAAATATAAAATTATGTGGGCTCCACTGTATAAGAGTTCAACACGAACACTCCAACAAAAATATTAAGTTAAGGACTTTGAAATAAACAACCTTTGTAATTATCTAT
Organism: Pictodentalium vernedei; assembly: GCA_031216915.1. Lineage (NCBI taxonomy): Eukaryota > Metazoa > Mollusca > Scaphopoda > Dentaliida > Dentaliidae > Pictodentalium > Pictodentalium vernedei. Next base: position 293,773,625 of record CM062297.1, on the reverse strand, counting down.
GCTGACATCAGGATTATACTGCTATCAACCTTTTGTAAGATAATGCTTTGATGTAACAGAAATAATCTACAACAACCCAAAACCTCATAAAAAATTATCAGTCTATCCAAAACAGAAATTATTACCAGGATGTGAAAAAGAACAATCGTGACAAATAACTGTTTTGACTGCAGAAAAAAACTTTCAGTTGGCAAGAAACTAGGTGCATTACAACATCCTGTTCACTGAACCTTGAGAAGTCATGGTCAATTTTAACTCTTTAACTCCTGCAGATGGATTTTCCTTCCAAAAAATACTATTAACCCTATAAACCCTGATGGAATATTCCATGTCAGTTCAATGGCAAGAATTGGAAGAGTCCATATTTATTATTTGGGGTTAGACCAATTAATATTTTCAACAAGCAGTCTTAGGGCTGCGCATTGAAAATATTGATTGGTCCACACCACACATTTAGCCATCCCACTTAATGACATTATAACGAGGCTTGTGACCCAGCCGAAAAAATGGCCTCTAGGGTTCAAAAATGAGCAGTCTTAGGGCTGCACATTGAAAATATTGATAGGTCTACACCACACATTTAGCCATCCCACTTAATGACATTATGACATGGCTTGTGACCCAGCCGAAAAAATGGCCTCTAGGGTTCAAAGGGTTAACTTCTAGAAGTGTGTCCTTGCCGTTTGTTAACAAAATAAACCATTATAAACTAGAGACATCTCAGGATGGCACAAACAGATACCCTCACCACCTCCCCTGCTGCATCTCATTCCACAAATCTGCAAATGACAACAATGCATGGATGTTCTAATCATGATTGTTCAGCATACAAAATATATCAATCAGATAAAAATTTTGAGACTAGTTGCAGATACAAAGTCATAAGAGACTTGTTCAATAATATAAGTGAAAAGGGGCTAAGCTAGAAAATAAGCAGACTATCATCTGCAAAATGAGGTTCCCAGAGGGTGAATTTGGTGATGCTACCCTGCACAGCAGGGTAGCATCACTAAATTTACCATCTGTGAACCTCAATCTGAATCAGGGTCTCAAACCTGAACTGAAAGAGGTACCCAGAGGATAAATTGACCCACTGTATGGGATAGCATTGACAAATATGCCCTCTGGGAACCTCATTCTGCAAATGACAGATTGCTTATTTTCTGGCTTGAAATGGGCTATAACTCTTGGGAAATATGGTTAACCATCATAACCTAATAACATGCACAAGTTCATATCATGGTTATTCATCATACAAAATATCAAAACTATCTGATGGGAAGACTGTGACTAGTTGCGGCTAAAAGTTCAAGGAGGACTTAATTGTTCAATAATGTAAGTGAAAGAGGACAATAACTCTGAAAGATAATGTGCAGCAACATGGCGTAATGATATGCACAAGTTGATACCACAGTTATTCATTATTCAAAATATCAAAAGTATCTAATGGGAAGAGTGTGACTAGTTGCGAATAAATGTTTGAGGCGGACTTGTTCAATGAACTAAGTGAAAAAGGGCAATAATTACCAGTCCGTTGATGTGAAATTCATATTCATGTACATAACCGATTGCCTACCTTATCCTTTCCTTCATGAGTCTATATTAACATACACGATTAGTGCTGAGTCAGTGATGCTTTGTGCATGCCATTCTGACTGAGTTGGTGTTAATCATGTGTGCTAATGCAAACTCGGTGCATTTGTAGAAATTGACCCAAAATGTGAACCAATGGAAAATTAATCATGGAATTCACGAACATTTATTTTTAGTTATTTATTGGTGTTTTAGAACACTTTCAGCATATATGGCAATATCATAACCACAACACAGGTATTAAGTCAAGGTTAGCCAATCATTTATACATATGCTGCTCACATAAGAGCACTTCGAACCCAGCAATTGGTTTCCATGTCCTATTTTACCAGAACAGCTGAACCTGTTCACGACAGTAAGCAGACACTGCTCCACTTCCCAGATTCCCACAGGGGACTCACGAACATGAGTCCAGTTATTGATTTATTTATTTATTGGTGGTTAAGGTCACATACTTATGCACAATGGCTAACTGTGACAGTGACACTTATGGGTGGAGGAAGCCGGAGTACCCAGAGAGAACCACTGCAGCATCGATGAGCAACTGTCAGCTCAACATTCTAACTCTGTTCAAGCTCTGCTCAAGAAGGGTTACATCGGTTGAAGACATGTGCACTATCAACGTGCAGTACACCTTAGTACACGACATCATTGTGCCCCCATGTAGGCAACCGGGATAAAATGCCTTGCCCGGGGACACAACCCGGGTCATCCCGGATGGGACATGAATCCAGTTTAATAGTTGAATCCAGTTTAATAGTTTAAGTGTGATATTCCAGTCAAGTGTTTAATCTGAGCACTAGGGTGCTTTTATATTAGGCCACTGTGTGATGAACCATCAACAACACTGTATATGTTATATGGAGGGTATCTAGTATTTTTATACAGCTTCCTCATGTGACCAGATTCAAGTTTACCCCAGGTTCATATATAGCTATTTACCTAACGAATTGGCCATATCCCCCTGCTTTATTTACAAATTAAGCAGTTGAAAACATTTTTTTTTTAACAAAACCATATTATGTGCCCCCCTCACTGGAATAAGGTCGTTGAGCACGTTCCAGAGAGGGACCAAATGATATGGTTTTGTTGAAATTTTTTGAAAGAATTCCAAAAACAATAATTAAAATAATAAATTTTGATATCCTGTTTGTTGGGTATTGGATTAAAGAACATCTAGTATTTTTGTGTGGATATCGATGATTATTTCATCAGTGGGTATGAAAAATTATGCATTCCCATGAACGAAAGCCTTTGCCACAACTGACACAGCAAATTATAATCCACAAGTGTTTATTACGCAATGTTCACACAGGGTCAAAATTGTTTTACAACAAGAATTAAAAACAACTTAATGAGAACAGAAACACCATGGAACTATATTTTTGATAGAGGTTTGACACTTTTACTGAATTTTAGCATTATGCTGCTGTGAAACGGGGATTGTATAAATCTCCCATCTGCAGAATATCACGTTCTACAATGTTAACATTTTCTTAATAATTTACAGCTGAGCATAAAATAAAATGTTTTTGACAGTGTGTATGTCACCAAGTAAATTTGCAATGTGAATGTGATGACATAAAACACACAAGTAACATATTTGCAATGTGAATGTGATGACATAAAACACGCAAGTAACATTTTTCAAAAGAAGGATTTTGATTGTCCTCCCATGAGACAAAATCCGTGTAAGCACTGGAAAAACAAAATTTCACCTCCCCACTCAACATCACCCCCCCCCCCCCACCCCCCCCCCCCCACCCCCCCAAAAAATGACAGGCCTGCAGGTAACTGAAATCTTTTACATGAAAATGCATTAACCCTTTACCTAACAAATCAGCCGTAACCACCCACATAATGTACAAAATGACCAGTTGAAAAAAGAATGTTGTTCAAAATATTTCAACAAAATCATATTATGTGTGTCCTCACTGGAACGAGCTCATTGAGATCGTTCCAATGATAGACACATGACATGTTTCATTGAAATTTCTTAAAAAAAATTATTTAAAATAATAAATTTTGATATTGTCTGCATTGGGTAAAGGGTGATAAGATACAAAAAAAGAAAAAGTTTTTAGCAAGGAAATGAACCACCTTGTTGGATCTGGAGGACCATTACTTGCAACATTGCTTGTGCTTCTTAACCCTTTGAACCCTGGTGGTATCTTCCATGTCAGTTCAATGGCAGCAATTGGAAGAGTACCTATTTATTATTTGGGGTTAGACCAATTAATATTTTCAACGTGCCTTAGGGCAGCACGTTGAAAGTATTGATTGGGCTACACCACGTATTTACCTTGTAGTCATCCCCTTAATGACATTTTGACATAGCTTATGACTTGGCCGGAAAAACGGCCTCTGGTGTTCAAAAGGTTAAGTTTATTTTCACTGAATTTAAGATGTACTGTCTGAATGGAAAATCCATTCTGGGTGTTCCTGTTGTAATCAATTCTCCATGATGCACATTATATGCAATCTATCATGATAAAAATGAGTGAGTATTATAATTTAAAACCACATCTTCCTTAGTATAGCTTTATATTGTATTTGATGAACTTTGTAAACATTGTAATCAATCAATGCATAAGGAACAGGTGTGTATTCATTAACCCTTTATATAACATATTGGCTATCATCAGTCAGAGCAATTCACAAAAACTGCCATTAAAATGTTATTATTTGTTCCATTTTTGCCTCAGATAAAATGCTTATGCCTTGCAATGGAACAGGCTGACTGAGCCATTCCAATGAGGAGCCACAAACAAGATTTTCAAGGCAAAGAAGAAGGTATTTTGCTATTCAAGTTTTTTTTTGCAAATGTAATCTGCCACTTGTGTTAGCTAAAATGTTAAATAAGACCTATCGACCAACTCATGATGACTAACAACTAAGCCTGGTTCAAGGACCAATATAAAGTAAATAAGTTTTTCTTCACTGTTAACTGGTAGAGTACTACATTTTTTAGGGCCATCAAAGTTTGTAAACATGTCTTTGCCTTGCTGCAATTCATTGGAAAGTGCCTAATTACTCTCCACTGTTCTGTACAATTTTATATTAACATTTTTTCCTTCTTCTGAGTAATAACAAACATGGATTCAGAGTACAGACATTAACCCCTGTCACACTGGTAATGTAACAGAATTTTCAACAATCACTCCGTTTTTCTCTTGTTTAACTAAGAATTTAACTGCTCAGGGAGCTCTGTCAAACAAGGTATATTAGGTTAAATATCAAACTGCACTATGGCAAATAACTGCTGCTGAAAACTTTGCCATTTTGACAAAAGAGTGCAGAGGGTTAAAGTGGCTTTTAGTACTTTTCAATAGAGACATGATGAGGCCTTTTAGTACTCAACAAGTTTACAAACACTAAGTTTGTTTAAATTTCACTGAGAATGGCAAGAAGAGATGAGAGAGAAAGATTGTCTTTTGCATCCTGAAAAAAATGTACAGGAACTGTTGTTTTATTAACCCTTTCAATTGGTGTAGTGATGTTCTTGTGGAAAGTCTAAGCAAACTGCTATGTGATGGAAAATACCATGAAAAGGTTAGATAACTTGTAAAAATTTGTATCATTGTAGATTACCTGCAGGAGAATAGAGTCTCCCACTTACATATTAATTAAACAAGTATAGTCTGCTCTCCCCAGCACCCACACAGTGCCACAAATGCCAAACGTTCGGGCATATGGCCAACAAATGCAGAGGGAATTTAACCTGCATGAATTGCGGAGACTCACACCTCACCAAATCATGCAGGCTAAAGTCCCCCTCTTGCCCCAACTGTAAAGGAAGCCATCCTAGCAGCTATCGGGGGTGTCCTCATTTTAAAAAAGTAAAAACCGCCATCCAGCTGAAAAACCTAAATCTCATCAAGCCTGACAACGCGTCATCTCCTCATACTGTCAGCTCCCTTATCGCCGGATCCCTTTACTCAGTACTAAGTAAACACGTCAAAACCAATCTGTCTGACATCTGCCAAGATGTCAGCCGATCGGCGTCCAGACTTTTCAAGACGCATATTTCGGAATCACTAATAAAAGCCGCTATCAGCTCAGACTAAAGCACCTGTCTAACCAACATCTAAAGCACTGCTACTAATCCCCGACCCTCATCATGAATAAGCTACAAATAGCCGTGTGGAACGCTAGAAGCGTTAATAACAAAAAACTCCAAATGGGACGATACTTCGCAGATACAGACATTATCTGCATCTGCGAAAGTTGGCTTCAACCCAGCAAAAACTTCTCAGTAAGCGGGTTCAGCACTATTAGAAGAGACCGACTAATCACCACAGGTGGCGGCGTTGCTCTTCTAATAAAGCAGAACATCAAAACCAAAACCATAAAAACTAATCACCTCGACGCAGAGGTGATCGCTACTGAAATCACTGTTGACAATAAAAACATCGCGATTGTTTGTTATTATAACGACCCAAGCAAAATTGTTTCAGACACTGTCTTTGAATTTTTTACGAGGAAATACAAACACTGCATTTTCCTCGGCGACTTCAATGCCAAACACCTGTACTTTGGCTGTAACAAAACAACCCCTAACGGTGAAGCCCTCCTTGAAATCACAAAAAAGCATAACCTTCATGTGGTTATGAATGACAGCTCTGCAACTTATATCAGTAATAACCCATTATTCGCATCTGAAATCCTCGATCTAATTATCGCCAGTGACTCCCTGATAAATCACATCGATGACCACTGGGTCGGCGATGACGACTTAGGCAGCGATCACCTCCCGGTCCATGCCTCACTGCAGCTAGGAAATGGCCCACTCAGGTACCCCCCAACTCTCCGCAGAAATTTTAGAAAAATTAATTGGAACCTCTACCGTGACATCATCGATGTCAAACTCACAAACACCCCCCCATCCAATGCAGCGGAACTCGAAACCCAATGCGTGGGCATAGAAAAAATCATTAACTCAACCCTAAATGAAATATGCCCAAAAGAAGAAGTACGCCCCTGGAGAAATACTATCTCGGGCGACACACTCTCACTAATCAAAACTAAACGGAAAGCTCTTCGCGCTCTTAAAACCGAAACTGACCCCGGTAAGAAAGCTGACCTCAAAAAAACATACAACCGCCTTCATGGCGAGGTCAAAAAAGCCCTCCAAGCTGAAAAACAAGCCAACTGGGAAAAGGCAACAGCCAATCTAAACGGAGTCCAGGATGCGAAAGAATTCTGGGACTCTTTCAAAACCCTAACTGGGCAAAAAAACAAAAACCGCAAAGCCGCAGGAAAACCTCTTAAGAAGGAAGACGGTTCCTTCACGCGCACTGACAAAGACAAGGCCGACACCTTTGCTGATCTCCTAAGAAAAACCCATCCCCCGCATCAAGGTGCGGGCAACGATGACGCCGCCATAAACGCCATTGATGACTACATCAATGCACACCCTGATATCTACCGTGACCCCAAATTCGATAACGAGCCAGAAGACGGGGATGACGAAGACCTCGTCATCCCCATCACTAATGACGAAATCATCAACGTCATAAAAAAATGCAAAAATTCTTCCTCACCCGGCAAAGACGAAGTAAGCTACAAAATTCTAAAACAAAGCCCATACTCCCTAATCGAAAAACTAAAAAAACTGCCTCACCCATGGCTATTTTCCAAAATGTTGGAAAAAAGCCATCGGTGTCATGATACCAAAACCGGACAAGGACCCCTCCGATCCAGCCAGCTACCGCCCAATCAGCCTACTCAGCTGCATTGGTAAGACATTCGAACGAATCCTTACCAATCGGCTCAGGGGGCATCTTGAAGACGATTTTTTTAATAAATGGCAAAGAGCCTATAGAAACCGCAAAGAAGGCATCGAACATGTCTACCGACTAGTTACCCAAATGAAGGCCGCTATCAATAATCAGCAAATAGACGCGGCAGTCCTGTTAGACGTCGAAAAAGCATTTGACTCCGTCTGGCACAATGGAATGCGCTACAAATTATCAGAAATGAAACTCCCCAAGAAACTGCTCAGATTACTATCCTCTTTCTTAAATGATCGCGAAATTAAAGTCAGAGTGAACAATGAAATGTCTGACAGTGTCCCCCTTGAAGCAGGCACCCCCCAAGGGTCCGTCCTGAGCCCCCTCCTTTACATCCTCTATGTAAATGACCTTAACTTCTCCGAAGATCGTGTACAAGTCTCCCAATTCGCGGATGACAAGGGCCTTTGGGACTCTAACAATACGGCCAATCTGCTCCAAAAACCCCTGCAACGCGCTCTCGATGACCTAGAACAATGGTGTGCCAAATGGAGAATTAAGCTAAATGCCAATAAAACCCAACGAATCACCTTTACTCGCAAGAAAAATAAACGAGATTTTGACCTAAAACTTATGGATAACACCCTCCCAGAATGCAAAGAAGCGAAATTCCTGGGCATCACCATTGATCAGAAACTGTCCTTCAACAAACATACCGACGACATGGCGAAAAAAGCTACTAAACGAATTAACTTACTGAAAATGCTCAAGGGAACTTCATGGGGGGCCAACAAGTCCACCCTACTCAAACTATACAAATCCTTTGTGCGCCCAGTACTCGAATACGGTGCAATAATACTAACTGACCTCAACCAAACTAACATGGGAAAACTCCAGAGGGTCCAAAATCACGCGCTTAGAGTTGCCCTCCGCACACCATGGGACACATCCATAAAAACACTCCACGACTGGGCCGATATCCCCACCATTAAAGACCGCCTAGCCACCCTGGCCGCAAAAAATCATGACCGGTTAGCCGACAGCGAACTAATCTCCGATCTAGGAGTAATTTGCGAAAGCCGACAAAAGCCCAAAAATTGCAACCAAAACTAAGACCGCTCAATTTAAAAACTAGGAATGACAAGATGCCCGGCACCTTAAAACTAAATAATAAATAGGGAACGACTGGGGTCCCAAGCACGAGAGGATGTTACTGCCCTTACGAATGTAAAGATTCGTGCATTTCATACTCTCCCCCATAGCGACAAGCACTACACACAGCACAATACCACACGAGAGTATGTTACTGCCCTTACGAATGTAAAGATTCGTGCATTCCATACTCTCCACACATACACAGCAGACACCACAAGGACACGCAACGATTGGGGTCCCAAGCATGAGAGGATGTTACTGCCCTTACGAATGTAAAAATTCGTGCATTTCATACTCTCCCCCATAGCGACAAGCACACACACACAGCACAATACCACACGAGAGTATGTTACTGCCCTTACGAATGTAAAGATTCGTGCATTCCATACTCTCCACACACACACAGCAGACACCACAAGGACACGCAACTAAAGAGGTGCTATTACAGTTTACATATTCTAACGAAAACTAATTGTACCTTCTTCTTTTAAGCAGGTACACAGAAGATGTTTTTTTTTTTTTTTTTTTTTTTTTTTTTTTTTTACCAGCACCCCAATAACCGCTACAGACAGTCTAACCATTATGGAAACAGTCACCCCCACGGTTCCTGAACATCCTCCGCTCCATCCCTAAAAGTGGTCAACCACTTTAAGGGAGGCGAGCGTTGGTCCTGCGTCCTGCCTCTGCCCCTTTTGTAAGCGCATTGCGCATCTTTTTGTCCCAACCCAATAGGATTACAATGCAGGCCTGCCCCCGAACCAGGGAAGTTCAGGTCTTCTTCTTGGTGGTCACCGAAAGGGGTCGTTGTTGTTTCCTTCCAAAGACATCCTATCTAACTGAGACAGCCTGAGGTAGATTATACTTGCCAGTGATGGCCATCACTCAATATCATCTCCGAAGTGGCAGACTATACTTGCCTGAAAACCCAGACCGACTGCACTCTCGGGGAGAGGTAGTACCTTTGTGAGAGGACCCAACCCCTCACACTGGTCCTCACCCGAGGGGTCAACCGACATCAGTCAAAGAGACCATCACGACGCCGCAACCGGTGACTCCTGCCGAGTACCTGAACCTGTTCCTCCTTCAACACGAGTAGACATGTGGAAATTAGTCACTTACAGTCAACGAGGGTCGAAAGGGGCCTGTTCCCCATATCGTCCCTGCACGCCTTTGGCGCGTTAAACCATTCCATTTGGGATTTGTTTTTTGCTTCTGGCCATCAGTTGCAGAACTGATGATGTGATGAAGTGTCTTCAGGCAAGGAAAATCTGCTGCTTAGATATGAATTTGTGAGCCCCTGCATCTATCAAGCAAGCACAAGGAGTCGAATAGAAAAATCAATGACCATTCCAAGTGTTCACACCATCTCAAACAATGCTAGTTTAGGAATGGCCCTGCTTTAGTGAATTCCATAACAGTTACAGGACGAAGAATTAAAAATATAAAGAAATCAAGATATGTTACCAGCACAGGCACGTAATGTCCAGAGACACTTCGTCCCCTGAGTTCCAATGTGTTCTATGTGCCTACTGGCATATAGAACACACTGGAACTCAGGGGACCACTTGTCGACTGCAAATTGTTAATGTCATCTACAGAGATTGTAAATAAAAATTGACAGATGCCCAAGCCCTAAAAGGTACTAGTTTTTAGGTCAATTACCCAGGTCCAAAGACAGTGGGGGCGTAAGGGGTGAACCACCCCCCTATAATGGTCTCCATAGAAAATTTTCAATAGTCATCGGAAAAAATTTCTGACCAACAAAGCCTAGTCATATGGATATCCATTTCTGACAGATTCTCTCGATCTTTTGGCAATATTCCGAATATTACCAAAAGATCAAGAGAATCTGTCGAAAATCTAAATTTTATAGTAAATTTCCTTTCTTATTATACCTACCACAATTGTTTACTTCAGGCTTGCACTACAGTGGAAGTCCCTAACTCGGATAAAATACTCTCTATTTTTGTCTTTCCCAAGCAAGTTGGGAAAGAAAAGTGGTGCAAAAGCACCAATAAAAAATAAGCCAAAACTGGGTCGAGTGCAACCGGCGCAGACCCAGTACGGGACGCTCTCTCCCAAGTACAACTCCACGACTTCCGTTGCCAGTGCGCAGAAACCGTCTCTAAAGACTCATTCTTTTTGAATCCGTAAACGTTAGAGTTATGTGATCAGAGGGGAGGAAAGATTCTTTACCCGTAAAGAAGACGGGAGGGCCTCCATGTAAACAATTGTGGTAGGTATAATAAGAAGGGAAATTTACTATAAAATTTAGATTTCTTATCAACCTACTCACAATTGTTTACTTCAGGCTGAATAGACAAAAGGCTGGAGGGAATCGCATAACCAACCCCCACATAACCCCAGTGCACTGGAACCGTGAAGTAGAAGGAAGAGGTCCCGAGGCTTATCAACCATAATGTCGCAATCATTGGTAAAGGACAATGAAAAGAGACATATGAGCCTGTGTGACACACAGACAGAAAAAGGACAGTAACAGCACAAGGCTGAAACTGACCTTCAAGAAGCCTAATGGCTATGGCAGACAACAGCCTGAGCTGAAGAAAGAGGACCCAGGGCAAAAAGGTCCTCCGACTGCTCCTGCAACTGGCGCAAATAAAAGGTGGAGAAAGTAGAAGCATTTCTCCAGTAGGCTGCCTGCATAACATCCGACAACTTGACGGAGTTAGAATAAGCCCAAGAGGTGGACAGTGCCCGCACCTCGTGGGCAGAAATACGATTGGTAATACAATCGCCAGCTGCTAAACGACCATAAGCCGTATGAATAGCAAGACAAATCCATCGAGAAATGGATTGAGGAGAGATCTTCTGTCGACCCAGAATGAGAGACAGAAAAAAACGTTTCCTGCCTTTCCGGATGAAGCGTGTCCGATCAAGATAAATGCGAATAGCACGGACCGGACAGAGCAAAGGGCGATTACCCTCAACAGAAGGAAGAGCCCTGATACAGATAGGAGGAGGAGTAGTATCTGGTAACTGATTCTTGGCCAAAAAGGAGCAATCAGTGGTAAAAGTAACACTGTTGGGAGAGCTCGTAGAAAAGGCCGGGTCAACCGAGAGGGCGTGAAGCTCACTAACCCGTCTGGCCGAAGCAAATGCCATCAGAAAAGCCGTCTTATATGTGAGAAAATGCATATCCACCTGGGATAAAGGTTCAAACGGCGCCCCTCCCCCCCCCCCCCCCCCCCAAGCAAAGCAACACCCACGAAAGATTCCATCGTGGAGTAAGCTGCAAAGTCTGAGGCCTTTTCAAAGAAAAGTGCCGAACAAGCTTGGAGAGGTAAGGATTATTGCCGATACGACGCTTCCCCACATAAGAAAAAGTCTCTGAAAGCATAGACCTGTAACCCTTGATGGTAACAGGCTGGAGACCCCTAGAATCAAACAGATATACCAGAAACTCCGCAATCTGTGAAATCGAAGGATTGGCATAATCAACAGAGTGATCAGCACACCATCGACAGAAGACCTTCCATTTAGCTGCATAAGCTAAACCAGTGGAATGCCTCCTTGAAGAAGAAATGCACTCCACTGCTCGTCTCGAAAAACCTCTACGGAGGAGACAGGACCTGACAAAAGAACTGCGTGAAGGCACAATGAAGTCGGGTCGACGTGAAACCTCCTCGGGCGACCTTGACAAAGAAGGTCGCGACGTAGCGGGAGACGTGCCGGAACCGCCGCCATCAGTGAGCGGAGCTGATTGATCCACACCCGCTGAGGCGACAGGGGAGCGATCAGAATGATTCGACAACTGCAGGTTCGAATTTTGGCGAGAACCTGAGGAAGAATCGGAACCGACGGGAAGGCGTAGCCGACTAGACCGTTCCAATCGAGTGACAGAGCGTCCATGGCAAAAGCCAGAGGATCTGAACACGGGGACACGAAAGTGTCCACCTGATGGTTCCAATGAGTCGCAAAGAGGTCGATGTGGGGACGTCCCCAGAGATCGCAAAGCGACTGGAACACTGCCCTGTGAAGCATCCACTCGGTGGAAATAACCCTGCCCTGTCGGGACAGGGAGTTGGCTAGGATGTTCAGACGACCGGGAATGTGACGAACAACCACTCCGGCGTGAACATACTGAGCGAGCAGTAGAAGATCCCGAGCTAACTCGTACATCGGAACCGAGTGCGTGCCACCCTGGTTCCGAATGTAAGCAACCACTGTCGAATTGTCGGATAGTAGAAGGACCTGGCGATTCGACAGGTGAGGGATCCACTGCCTGAAACTCAGAAGAGCAAGAAGCTCCTTCTGGTTGATGTGTAGAGCTGCTTGATCCTGGTCCCACATCCCGCGTAGGGAAAGACCGAGAGGATCCAATGTCGCACCCCATCCGAGATCGCTGGCATCTGCTGTCAGAACGTGATCGGACGTGGGTAAGTCCAGTGGAACACCCTGCGTAATCCACTGAACATCTGTCCAGGGAAGAAGGTGAGGATACAGAGAGTCCGGAAGCACCTGATCCAGAGAATCTACAACGACTGAGCAGAAAGTGTTGGAGAGGTCTGACACGCAGCCGACCTAGAGGAATGAGATCCGTCACCGAACCGCAGAGACCGATCAGCCGGAGAAAACTCTGAGCAGTCGCGGACATGGACTGGGACAGAGTCAGATCAAAAGCTGAGAGAATCACAGCCTTGGCCTGGGGAACCGCTACCAAATTGAATTTGGTTTGGAAAGACATCCCCAGATGACAAAATGACTGAGAAGGGACTAGGTCCGACTTCTCCTCGTTGACTCTGAATCCTAGCGACGTGAGCAAGCTCAACAGAGTGGCGACATCCGACTCCAGTAAGGCAGCATTGGAATGCCTCTGGAGGATATCGTCCAGATATGCCGAAGTAGTCACCCTGGACTGTGTGCGATGGAACGCTATCACATGCGACATCAGTCTGGTGAAGGCCTAAGGAGCCAGGTTGAGGCCGAAAGGCATGGCCTTGAACTGGTAAACTCGCCCCAGAAAAGCGAACCTGAGATACTTCCGTGACGCCCGATGCATCGGAACGTGGAAGTAAGCGTCTCGCAGGTCGATGCTGGCTGCGAAATCTCCCTGGTGAATTGATTGGCGGACCGACCTGAAAGTCTCCATGCTGAACTTGGGAGCAATGATAGACTGGTTCAGGATACTCAGATCGATAACCGGTCGGAGTCGGCCGTCCTTCTTCGGCACCAAGAACAGGCGGGAATAGAAACCCACTGACTGAACGTTCGTGACGACCTCGATCACCCCCTTTGCCAGGAGATTGGCAATCTCCGTGGACAAAAGTTCCCGACGTAAAACGTCTGAAGGAACTGTGGTTGGAAGAGGCACCCTTGACAGAGTGGGGTGCCGACGGAAGGATATTCGCAGCCCGGACCGAACAACATCTAACACCCATGGATCGGATGTGATGGTGGCCCAATGGTCTGCGAACTCTGCTATCCTTCCTCCAACCTGGGACGAGTCGAGGTGAGGACCTTCATTTCGAGCCCCGACGAGGCCTGCGAGAGGAGAAACCACCTCCACTGCTAAATGAAGAATCCTGAGCCTTCCCTCGATTCTGCCGACCCCTACCTTTACCTCGTGAGTAAGAAGTAGAGGCGGCAGCAGAAGGACCAGCCTTTTGCTTCACAGAGGAAGCAGAAGGGTACTTGTTAGGCTTGGAACAGCCCTTGCCTCCCCTAGAAGGCTGAGCAAGCTGACGAAACAGCAGCTGATCTTTGGAATGACGTAGGATGTCATCCCGGACCGTCGACACGGAACCATGGAAAAGTTGCGGACCTGCCAAAGAAGCAGACCGAAGAGTAGCACGCTGCTCCTCGGGAAGGGATCGTCCTGTGTCCAGCACAGCGTCCCTTCGAACTAATTCCAAATTAGCCGTGTTACAGGCATGCGTGTGAGTAAGGTGCATAAGCGCCTTGGACAGCACACGCAAAGGAGCCTGTACCTCGTCAAACTTATCTGGAGGCAGATAAGCAGCCAAAGCTGAGACGACGTGATCTGAGAGAGAAAGCATGCCAAGCATCTCTCTAGATAAGCCCAACGTGGACTCCAGAGTCGTCATTGGAATGACGGCAGACCTAGGCTTGGAAAGCCCGAGGGAAGTGGAGTCCTGATCCAGAACCGTCAAAGTCTGGCAGACTGACGGATTGGCGGAATCATAGGAACGATAACGCACAGGAGGCAAAAAGGTGTCAACCCTGGTGAAGAACGAAGTCTTCAAAGCCTTGGAATTCAGCTTGGCATCCAATGCTGAAAAAGCTTCAACCACCTGTACCGACTGGCACGGTCGAAGGCGCCCAGAAGCAGGTTGCTCCATAGGCTGTTGGCGCGCGACCGATGATCGCGGCCAGGCTGACACTGTCGGCTGGTTAGCAGGTTTGAGCTCAGGCAGAAACCCAAACACAAAGTCAAGAGCTGCCCCCAAGTCCGAAGACTGCTGGCCCTCGACCTCAAGCATGTCTGACTTCTCCCCAGAGTCGGAAGATACATAGCCCATCGTGGGCAAACCAGCCGACGCCTCCCATGGTGTCGGGACACCAGAGGAATCAGAAACCGGCCTGTTTCCAATCCCGGGAGGCGGCGCCATAGGAGGCGCCTGGAAACCACTAATAGCCTCGCTGGAAGCAACGCGAAGGCTCTTAGAAAGAACCTGAGTGAGTAAGGAGAGGGCCTCCCTAAGCTCACTGCCCGTACCGACCGGTTCGACAGGGCAGCAAACCGGCAAAGTGGCTTCACCACTGACCCTCTTAACCAGCAAAGGGTCACGATCCTCCAAAACACCCGACGCGGGACGACGGCCGGTAGCCGAAACATCTGAAGGCAGACGTGTATAGGGGTATGAAGCACCCCGAGGATCAATATTGCGAGAACTCATGAGAGTCACCGCGGACCTCTGCGGGGCAGAAGGTCCAGGCTGCACAAAAGACGTTGGTCCCCCAAAACTGGTCGTGTGACCAGAGTGAGTAGACAGAAACGCCACGGAGTTCATAGTGTTTCCACTACGAACATCCGAATCCAAAGACACAACTGTGGTGCTCGACGGCGAAGAGACCACAGAGATGGGCTCGGCCGGCAGCCCCTTCCGACTTCGCCGAGTTGAAGTCAGGGAAGGCTGAGGCCGATATCCCACGTCTACAGTACCGGACATTCCTGCAGTCCCCTGCAGCGAAAAGCCGAGGCCGGCTGAAACAGACGACGAAGCAGACGGACCAGCAGCAATAGTAGATACGTCGAGAGTCGCTGAGGCTGGTGAAATAGTGGAGCGGGCACACCGGCTCGGCTCCGAAGGAGGAGTCACAACCCTAGTGACAGCCTCAGATGTCGACTGGAGGGGGACCGTAGTCCCAGAACCAGGCATCTCTTCACCAGAACACTCAACGGCTCCCGCAGTATCCACCACAGGAAAAGACTGCACATCCCCCACGGAGGAGGAATAACTCTCACCAGACAAAGTCGGCTCGGGAGGCCCCGAACGACCATGTTCTCCTTTCCCGCGGGAGCGGGAGGCTCGGCCACGAGAACGAACGACACGGTTTACTGACGCCCAGAAGGTGGAAGACCATGTTCCACAGACACCACATGGCCGCTCGGCTGAACACCCATTACAGGAGGAACAAGACGAATGTACATCGTCCACATGCTTTGGCAGCAGACATTGCCCACAAGGAATTGTCCTGGGCATGATAGAGGTGAGAGGAGCAGAGAAGGTGAGATCAGAAAACAGAACACCCCCAAAGAAGAGAGAAAGGTGACAGAAACAAAGACCCCAGACGGTCGACCGGGAACCACACAACAGGAAGACTACTCTCAAAAGAAAGAAGAAACACTGTAGGAGTGGTACCCCGCTGACACCTAACTCTAACACAATTAGAAAAATTTGCAAAAAAAGCATTAACAATAATTGTGAAATAATCTAAGTCCGAACCGCGTGGCACACAAAATTCACGCGCGACTCGAGAGAGAGCAAATAAATATACATTATGGACATATAATAGAAAAGAGAATATAAAACACTGTTCCTGAGAATACAAAGGATACACTGTGGTACAATGAATCAGGAATCATCAAACATCGAGCTGGTGGAACACTGATAAGAGTGCAAAAACATCTCGACACGAAGCGGATTATAAAAAGAATGAGTCTTTAGAGACGGTATATGCGCACTGGCAACGGAAGTCATGGAGTTGTACTTGGGAGAGAGCGTCCCGTACTGGGTCTGCGCCGGTTGCACTTGACCCAGTTTTGGCTTATTTTTTATTGGTGCTTTTGCACCACTTTTCTTTCCCAACTTGCTTGGGAAAGACAAAAATAGAGAGTATTTTATCTGAGTTAGGGACTTCCACTGTAGTGCAAGCCTGAAGTAAACAATTGTGAGTAGGTTGATAAGAAATGAACATCGGTACTACAGTATATTCCTCTTCTGCATAACAGTCTAGCTACAGAACACCTGATTCCTCGCTCATGCTCAGAGGCACCGAAAAACCACCTTATCTTAATCAATCCCTATGGAGCTGCTAGAAAAGCTGGATATCATAAGCCAAGATACTTTAGAATCATTATCAGAGGCTTGGTCTTTACAAAATTTTCTCCCACCAATGGATGGGAGCTAAGCACCTAGCTGGGGGAGAGTATGGGAGGGCACCCCCTGAGGGGACAACTCCCACCCATACTCTCCCCACCTCAGTACTACACACCTTGGATATGCCTTTGGCATACAAATGCTATACTTCACCCCCTATGTCGGGTGATTTTAACGCTCCTAGCTTCGGGCCTGCAATTACCTCAGATTTTACAGTTAAGCCTTATTTCAAGTTTCCCGTTAGGAAGGATGAGGATATTTGTGGGAAAGCCCATTTTAAAGAGTTTAATTCTGGAACAGATTCCACTGTGCCAAACTGCAATAGTGACTTTTTCTGCATCCAAAATAACACAGTCTCCAATTATTTGCTTGCGAAGACAGTTCGCAAATAATCAACCAGCATATATACACGCTCCACTTTGTTCAAGAAGTCAACCTCATGGAGATGGTCTTCTCTCTGTGAGAGCCTGTTCAGATATTTTCTCAATGCATCTGAGGCAGCAGAGAGGGAAGCAGTTAGACAGGCTGCCAAGATCACCACCCCCATAGCATTTCCAACGTTTGGAAAGTAACCATAAGTGAGACAAGCTATTAACAAGGACACTTAATGTTCAGATGAAAAGGATAGGAAGGATGAGGCCTTACAACCTTCTTTCATACTTACATATTTAACACCCTCTACTATGATTGCTTCAACCAGTTCATGGTCGTCCACATTTTCAGGTTGCGGGTTGAAGTTGGGTTATATTTTGAGGTTTTATTATTTCTTTTATAAATTGGTCAACTTTTTAAGATAACACCTTCATTAGGGTGATGGGACTTCCTTTTTTGCAAAGTGCCTTCTCTTTGTCATCAAGAACCAATAACCCAACGTCTTATGAAGGGGTCTATACTGTAATTTCACACCATTTATTACCCAGTTAGACATTTGAAAAAGTTCCATGATTTATTGAAAGTGGGGAGCACAAAGGTTGTCTGTTGCTTCTTTCCATTTGATGTGTTTTTTTTTCCCTTTCAAACACCTTTTAAACCTTGCTTTGAAGGTGGTTGTTTTGATTTTAGTTCCCCTTTTGTAGTGGGATCCAGTTAAAAATGGTATGCATGAAAGGCTTTTCATTTTTATTTGATTAGGAGAAATGTTCAGACACAATATGTTTATTTTGTGTGAATATGATAAACATACATTCCATCATAGTTTTAAACTGCAGTCTCATCCAAAAATTATTGTACAGAAAACAATCAAATCCTGAGGTGTGTATGTTTGTACAAAATCATTTTACATTATAATGTCCTCTCCTCATTTCCAACTTAAGCCTGTTTACATTTGTTAAAAAATGAAATACTTCAACTCTTCCCCACAACACAACCATATTCATTTATTAGTATTCGAATGCACTTTTAGCACCTGTGTTCAAGTATAAAGCTAAGTCAAGCCAATCACCTATGTTGTCCATTTTAGAGGATTTCCAGCCCTGTAGGAACCCAGGGAAGTGAAGCAGTTCTTGCTTGTTCAATGCTCGAGGTGGAAGTCCTCTAAAATGGTAAACATGGGTATAAACAATTGACACCACATGACTTTGTCCATTACGGTCACGATCAACCACTGTGCAGAAATATGTGACCTTAGACATAAACACAGAAACAAATTAAAAGACTTCCACCTCAGGCATTGGTTACCAGGGATTGTATTTTCTGTTTATGAATATAAATGCCTGAAAAAAAATTATTAGCATTTCTGGTAAATT
The DNA here is from genome assembly GCA_031216915.1 of Pictodentalium vernedei. NCBI lineage: Eukaryota > Metazoa > Mollusca > Scaphopoda > Dentaliida > Dentaliidae > Pictodentalium > Pictodentalium vernedei. The sequence continues at coordinate 293,754,818 of CM062297.1, read as the reverse complement.
GCCACATCTTCTAAAATAATGTACTCATGATTCTGTTCTGCCTACAGGCAACAAATTCAATTCTGGAAAATACAATTGTAAAAAGTTTTACAGTATTAGGTGCAGGTCCCATTAGATGAGTGAAACAAAACTTGTTTATGACAGTGAACAAGCACAACTCCACTTCCTGTAGTTTCCACAGCGATTTACCAAACACAAGATGAGACGATAGTACCTAAAACGTTTTACAACACACACCAAAAACTTTTGTTTTCTTTTCTCCAAATTATAGCTTATGACTGTTTACAGTATGGCTGCTGTGGACTGGTCACTTTCCATGGGTGGGCAATATTTCCATAGATGCTATGAAATTAGATTCGAAACACTAATTATAGGAATAATCATCAAAAATTTAATTAATGAAGCTTCAGGTACATCCAGATGCTTCATTAATTAAAATGTTGCTGCTGATGATTTTATTACCTGATAAATGCATGCATTGATATCACTGCCCATGTGTGGATTACAAGCAGTCCATAATGACTGTACTGTCTTAAAACAATCTTAACTAGCTTCTTTGCAAACACTATATAATAGAATAAATGCTCAGTTTACCTCCAGAACACAGGAAACTGACCAAATCCCTGTTAATTGTATACTCCTGTTAATTGAATAATTTTCACTGGCAAAATGGATATTCAATTAAGAGGATTCTACTGTATAAAGTCAAGATTAGCCAATTTTGTACAATCATGCTGCCTACTTTAGAGAACTCCCATCCCAGGCATTGCTTACTGGATCTCATATTAGTAATATCAGTAGAGCCCACCACACTAATAAACCACTGCACTACTTTCTGAGGTTCCCAAAGGCACTGGCGTCATGATGATGACAGACTGGGGTGAAAAAATGATTTTCCTGACTGTGATGACTCAAGTCTTGACTGATAAAATATTCCGAATATATCATCAAGGCATGCCTCCATAGAAGGTCAGGTTTATAGCCAAGAGAGGTGCAAATGCATCTCCTCACAAAATTTGAGTTCCACTTGAGGGACTATTTCTCATTTGTGATTTGGAACTTTTAATAAAATGGGGGCAACCTCACTTACCCCGATACATTGTACTCTCTCTAGCTAGGCCACAGAGAGTATGATGTATACAGGTAAGTTGTTTTAAAACATAGATGTTCTTGTATGCACAGTTTATGTCAAACAGTTTTTTAAGCCTTGGCAAAAAACAAGTATCAAAGTGTCTAGGTGTTTCACGGAAACTGGTTGCATGATCCTGGTGTTATGTTATATTATGTGTTATGTTACACAGAGCTTGTAGCTGTATAATTTCTGCTAGAATCACATATTAACAGAATTACATACATAGGTATATTAAATATCTGGAAAATAAAATATGCCTTTCAACTTCATCAATCTATTTTGTATCTAATTCTTCACATACAATAGTGCTTATATTTTTAAATTCTAAATTTCACATAATATTTCTCCAGTTGCTATCACAGTGCTCCATTTGACACTAATTTGTTTCAAAATCTCCTAAGCACACCTCCTGAATAAAATTCTTGGCGACGTGCCTGTAGAAGGTATGCCTTGAAGATGTAGATGGAATATTACTCAGTCAGGATTATAGTTCAGAGATTATAGTTCAAAAGACTTTTGGAAAATTTGTCGATAAATAAAATACAAATGTAGTTGTAATGATGCAACTTCTCATTTAACCCTCTACACTCTGATGTCACAATATGAAAATTTCAAGCAGCAAGATTTTCCCATGATGCAACTAGGAAGTTAGCCAATTCAATCTTGTGTGACAGAGCTCATTGAGCTCTGTCAAACAAGATTGAATTGTTTAACTTCCAGTTTTTTTTTTTAACCATATTTTATTTCATTTATGAGAAAAAGGTTTGGCGAACATGCTAAGCCTATCCTAACGCCTTACCTATACATGGCAGTGCTTTACAATTTTTTTTGTGCTGGTGCAGCTGTGCAAAAGTGACAGTAACACAATTTTACATATAAAGAAATCACCTTAACTAAATAAATAAGTGAATTAATTAATATAATAATAATGAGTAAATAAATATCCACAGTAATACTCTGTCGTATCAAAATATAGTGCAAATCTCAAGTAATGATTGTGATGAAGGTCCCTTTTGCCGGCAGGATCCTAGAGTGAAGAAAAACACAGGACTTCTAAATTTTGTTTGTTTGTTTGTTTGTTTGTTTGTTGTTTGTTTGTCCAATGTTTGACTATTTAATTCTGGGAAATGATTTCCATATATCAAAACAGGAAGGGGAAGGCCTCGAAGAAGGGACACATAAGGATAAACTAATGGCTAGTGTTATAAATCGAATCTTGAAGTGTTTTTAATATATTCCTGCACCGTTTTAAACACATGCTCATTATGGGAGTGTGATTTGTGTGGATCCCCGTGGAGTATAGATTGAAGGTTAACCTCATCAATACCCAAATTGACTAGCATGGATTGACGTTCAACTGAATACAGAGAACATGCGAGTAAGAAGTGGCCTGAGTCCTCATACAGATACCCACAATGGCAGGCAGGGTCATCATTAATGAATCTGTCAAATTTGTGTCCATTTAGATCACTACACCTCATTCGAAGTTTACAATGGAGTATTTGTTCATTTCTGTTTCCAACATAATAGTAGCTAGGTACATTGTAATCATTTAGCGATATTTTTAAAAAAAATATTTCCACACTCTCAGAATTTTTAGTTCTTTTATCTAATCTATTCCAAAGCTTCACAGTCGATGGCAGAAATGACTTAGCAAACCTGTTTGTATTACATTTTATTTTGCGAAGTAGGCTGGAGGATCTTAATGGGTACCGGCTTATATCAGATATGGTGTGAGGGACAAGTAATCGAATATAATTTGGTACTTCTGTGAACATAATTTTGTACAATATAATAAGTTTATGCCATTCCCGTCGTCTTTTTATCCACATTCATTATAAATTAGAGCGTGGCTGGTTCCCCTTGGCACCCCAGTAATAGCACACAGAGCATCAAGCGGTAAATTTTCAAGAATTTCGCATTTATTCTCGCTGCAGTTATCCCATATAACATCCACGTAGTCAAAAAGGGGTCGGATAAAGTATATATAAAGCATCTCTAGTGCAGATCTAGAAAGTCGATATTTCAGGCTTCTGAGACAGTTTATCATGGGACTAATTTTTGTGGCTAGATTATCAATATGAACATCCCACGAACCAGTTTCAGAGAATAAACTTCCTAGATGCATCATGGGAAAAATTTTCAGGTTGATATTTCTCATCAGTGTGCAGAGGGTTAACTGACACATACTGTACTCCAAGCTGCTTAAGCTGGGCCCTCAACAGCTCTAATCAGGTTCTCTCTAATACACCTTGTATGAGGCCAAGTGGGTGTGTGACATTAGTCCAAGAATAAAATCTAGTCTGGTAAGAAATTACACGAGTACTATAGCAAAAGCAAATCAATATATGAGACAACATTGCAGATGAAACTGTCCCGACTGGAAAATTATTGAGAGGAGGCTAGGGGGTCGGAACCCCCTTTCCCGACACATAATATATGAAATGTGACTTTCCTGTTTAGAACAGTGTTAAGCTTTAGCTGATTCATAAGGTCAAGGGTCAAACCTTATTGAAGTAACAAATGAGTCACATAATGGTAGATACAGTACTTTAGGCAGATAAAAGAGTTTTAAAAAAAAATTAAAAACCGTAAATTATTTAAAACTGCATCGATATAAATTACACCATGCATAGAAATTATTTATTGGTTTTATTTTTTCTTGATTTTTGTTGAGGTTGTGTCATTACCGAGAAAAATCATTTTATCAATCAATGTTATGGAATTTGAAATCATATTACAAAATATCAACCAGTGGAACCAAATTAATGATTTGTAAAATTACAATTCACTGAGCGGTAATTCGTCTGAAACCTCAACATGCAATTGAAGTGTATGACTAATGCAAACACCCAACATTTTTACTGTATTCTAAAGACTTAACACAAACAATGGCGAAAATGTTGATATATACTCACGGTTTCTCTCTCTTACAATCTTTTCGTGTGTACGTTGGTACAGATTGTGGGGGGAGGGAGGGAAGTTTTGAATTTTAATGACTGAAACCATTTCATGACTCCCAATAAAATAACACTTTAGCCGGCTGCTGATTTGTCATGGTGAGAAGTCCTTGTTTACCCCTAGGCTCCCAAATGCCTCCCTATCTCATGCCTCTTCTCTCCTTCTAATACTCAAAGATGAACTACTGGATGATATCTTGTACCCCATTCTCTTCTCAGTCTCTCCTATAAGCATACTAACCCTCCCCATTGTGTCCTTCATTCTCCCATCCCACTTCCCCATTATACTCCCAGTGAATTTTATTCGGTTAGACTGGTATTTTGGACATTCTAATAGAAAGTGTTAAAGAGTCTCCACTTTTGGCAATCTTTTTTCACTCTATTTCCCAACTTTTCCCCTAATCTCCAGGAGCTGTGACCTCCAAACATGCTATCTGAACACCCCCCTCCCCTCCCCAGGCCCCTCCCCAGGTCCCTCCCCCCCTCCCCCTCCCCCCCCACCAAGATGGCCAATGTTGGTACAGTTTGAAGTAGCTTTAATTACAGAAAATTATTCTGTTAACAGGAGTATTCAATTAACAGGGATTTGCCCATTTCCCTGTATTCTAGTGATGATAAACTAAGTATACTATTAAAAAAAAAGTAGGGGATATTTACCAAAAGTGAGATATATGAAGAAATATATTTTATATTTTCATCAAAAAGACTATTGACGCATTGCACTGTGACATCTGGTGAATGATTTCAGCGATAGTTGGGTGTCTGACACACACACATTCCATGCACTGAGCTGTAGTAGACATGGACGGTCAGTCAGAGAATTCACCACATTCAGTCCAAGGCCTCAACACTTTGTAAATCTTCCTCGGTTCGCGAGACTAGTGCAGATCCGACATGGCATACTCCTCACCAAATGGCCAATATCAGATTGACTGATGTTGTTCCATTCTACCTGCAGTGCAACGGTGAGTTCCTGGACATTGGTAGGGGGATGTTGGCATTGTCGTAGGTGCCTGCCAAGCATAGCCCAGACATGCTCGATTGGTGAAAGGTCTGGACTTAGTACTGGCCAAGGCAGTGTAGTGATGTTCTGCTCCTTGAGGAACTCTGTAGCGACACAGGCCCGGTGTGCTCTTGCATTGTCATCTTGGAAAATGAATAGATGGTCATGACATCGCACAAATGACACCACATGAGCTGCTAACATGTTGTCATGGCAATACTGCCCTGTGACATGCCCTTGGATGACATATAATGCTGTTCTGTTCTGCTGTTCTGCTTGTCATGGTTATGCCACCCACACAATAACCGATCCACCACCAAAATGATCGTGCTGCCTAACGGTTACATCGTGGTATCATTCGCTCCACCGCCACACTCTGTTTAGTCTGTTGTAGAAGTCGAGAGTGAACCTCGATTCAACAGAAAATATGATGTTGCTCCACCGACGATTGTCCCAGTGCTGCCATGCTCCACACCAATTACGACTTGCTGTGATGTGACATTCAGTCAAACGGGGAATTACTCGAGGTCGTTGAGCTTACAAATTCCAGCTGTGTAGGTGATTTTGAAATGTCAGACCACTGACTCGCATATCTGTTGCTCGGTGCAGCTGCTGTCCAATTTCTGAGACACTTTGATGACGGTTATGTATTGCTGTGGTTCAGATGAAACGATCCTGGTTAGCAGCTGTCGCCCTTGGACAACCTGAACGATGTCTGTCATCAGCATTGCCTCTCTGACGGTAGTGTAACCACAACCTGCTAACCACCGATTGAGTAACGTTGAGAATTTGAGCCATTGCAGTCTGACTGTTGCCAGCTTCCAACATGCCAGTGACACGTAAATAAACGTTTGTCACATGTCAAAAGTTACATTCCGACCAGAAACTATTGGTGAACGAGTTTATACCAAGAAAAGAATGATGAGACCTCCGGAAAAAAGCCCATCCAGTACAAATGAAAATATAAATTTTATAGTAAATTTCCTTTCTTATTATACCTACCGCAATTGTTTACCACAGGCTTGCACTACAGTGGAAGAACCTAACTCGGATAAAATACTCTCTATTTTAATCTTTCCCAAGAGATTTGGGAAAGAAAAGTGGTGTTAAAACACCACGAAAAAATAAGCCAAAACTGGGTCGAGCACCATCAGTGCACACCCAGTATGGGACGCTCTTCCATAGTACAAATCCACGACTTCCGTAAACCAATGCGCAGTGCATCAATTCATCGTTCTTTTGATTCCGACAAAACAGGAGTTATGAGATCAGCGGGGAGGAAGGATTCTTACCCGAATAAGAAGACGGGAGGGCCTCCATGTAAACAATTGCGGTAGGCATAATAAGAAAGGAAATTTACTATAAAATTTATATTTCTTATCAACCTACCTTGCAATTGTTTACTACAGGCTGAATAGACAACAGGATGGAGGGCATCACATAACCAACCCACACATAACTCAATAGCACTGAAACCGTGGACAGAGGAAGAGATCCCTAGGCCTATCAAACCATAGCATCACAAACATTAGTAAAAGACAATGAATGATGAGGCGTATGGCGAAGTGCGACGCACAGACAGAATGGGCAGGAACAGCACAGAGATGGAACTGACCCTAAAAAAGCTGAATGGCTGGGATAGACAACAGCCTGAGCCAAAGAAAGAGGGCCCCAAGGACAAAGGTCCTCTGTCGGCTCCTGCAACTGTCGCAGATAAAAGGAGAATGTAGCATTTCTCCAGTAGGCTGCCAGTATAACATCCGTCATCCGACAACATGACAGAGTTATTAAAAGAGGAAGACAATGCACGCACCTCGTGGCAGAAAAACAATTCGTAATACAATCACCAGTAGCTAGACGAGCGGAAGATGCATGAATAGCAAGACAAATTCATCGAGAAATGGATGCAGGAGAGATCTGGCATGTGAGAAAACGCATATCCATCCATCCCAAAGGAGGGCCAGAGCATTCACGGCAAAAGCCAGAGCATCTGGACACGGGGACATGAAGTGTCCACCTGATGGTTCCAATGAGTCACAAAGAGATCGATGGAACCCGCCATGTGGAGCATCCACTCAGTGGAAATGACCCCGCCCCGACGGGACAGGGAGTTAGCTAGGACGTTCAGACGACCGGGAATGTGACAAACAACCACCCCGGCGTGGACATCCTGATCGAGCAGTAGAAGATCCAGAGCCAATTCGTACATTGGAACTGAGTGCGTGCCATCCTGGTTCCGATTGTAAGCAACCACCGTCGAATTGTCGGACAACAGAAGGACCTGGCGATTCGACAGGTCAGGGATCCACTGCCTGAAACTCAGAAGAGCAAGAAGCTCCTTCTGGTTGATGTGTAGAGCTGCCTGATCCTGATCCTACATCCCGTGAAGGTAAAGACCTAGAGGATCCAACGTCGCACCCCATCCGAGATCGCTGGCATCTGCCGTCAGAACGCGATCGGACATGGGTAAGTCCAATGGAACACCCTGCGTAAGTCACTGGACATCCGTCCAGGGGAGAAGGTGAGGATAAAGAGATTCGGGAAACTGAAGCACTAGATCCAGAGAATCTACATTCAGCCTCCAACGACTGAGCAGAAAGTGTTGGAGAGGTCTGACATGCAGCCGACCTCACCGAACCGCAGAGACAGATCAGCCAGAGAATACTCCGTGCCGTCGCGTATGTGGACTGGGACAGAGTCAGAGCAAAAGCTGAGAGCCATCTCCAGATGACAAAACAACTGAGAAGGGACCAGGTCCGACTTCTCCTCGTTGACTCTGAATCCTAGCGACGTGAGCAAGCTCGTCAGAGTGGCGACATCCGACTCCAGTAAGGCAGCATTGGAATGCCTCTGGAGGATATCGCCCAGATATGCCAAAGTAGTCACCCTGGACTGTGAGCAATGGAAAGCTATCACATGCGACATCAGTCTGGTGAATGCCCAAGGAGCCAGGTTGAGGCCGAAAGGCATGGCCTTGAACTGGTAAACTCGCCCCAGAAAAGCGAACCTGAGATACTTCCGTGAAGCCCGATGAATTGGAAAGTGAAAGTAAACATCTCGCAGGTCGATGCTGGAAGCGAAATCTCCATGGTGAATTGAACGGCGGACCGACCTGAAAGTCTCCATGCTGAACTTGGGAGCAATGATAGACTGGTTCTGGATACTCAGATCGATAACCGGTCAGAGTCGGTCATCCTTCTTCGGCACCAAGAACAGGCGGGAATAGAACCCCACTGACTGAATGTTCTTGACGACCTCAATCGCCCCCTTTGTCTGGAGATTGTCTATCTCCGTGGACAAAAGTTCCCGACGTAAAACGTCTGAAGGAGCTGTGGTTGCAAGAGGCACCCTGGACAGAGTGGGGTGCTTTCGGAAGGATATTCGCAGCCCAGACCGAACAACATCTAACACCCAAGGAACGGATGTGATGGTGGCCCAACAGTCTGCGAACTCTGCTATCCTTCCTCCAACCTGGGACAAGTCGAGGTGAGGACCTTCATTTCGAGCCCCAACGAGGCCCGTGAAAGGAGAAACCATCTCCTCTACTGAATGAAGAATCCTGAGACTTCCCTCTAGTCTGCTGACGCTTACCCTTACCCCTTGAGTAAGAAGTAGAAGTGGTGGCAGAAGGATCAGCCTTTTGCTTCACAGAGGAAGCAGAAGGGTACTTATTAGGCTTGGAACGGCCCCTGCCTCCCCTACAAGGCTGATCAAGCTGACGAAACAGCAGCTGATCTTTGGAATGACATAGGACGTCATCCCGGACCATCGACACGGAACCATGGAAAAGTTGCGGACCTGCCAAAGAAGCAGATCGAAGAGTAGTGCGCTGCTCCTCGGGAAGCGATCGGCCTGTGTCCAGCACAGAGTCCCTTTGAACTAATTCCAGATTAGCCGTGTTACAGGCATGCGTGTGAGTAAGATGCATGAGCACCTTGGACAGCACACACAAAGGAGCCTGTACCTCGTCAAACTTATCTGGAGGCAGATAAGCAGCTAAAGCTGAGACGACGTGATCTGTGAGAGAAAGCATACCAAGCATCTCTCTCGATAAGCCCAACGTGGACTCCAGAGACGTCATCGGAATGACGGCAGACTTGGGCTTGGAAAGCCCGAGGGAATTGGAGTACTGATCCCAAACCGTCAAAGTCTGGCAGACTAACGGATTGGCGGAATCGTAGGAACGATAACGCGCCAGAGGCAAAAAGGTGTCAACTCTGGTGAAGAATGGAGCCTTCATAGCCTTGGAACTCAGCTTAGAGTCCAAGGCTGAAAATGCTTCAACCACCTGTACCGACTGGCACTGTCGAAGACGCCCAGAAGCAGGTTGCTCCATAGGCTGTTGGCGCACGACCGATGATCGCGGCCTGGCTGACACTGTCGGCTGGTTTGATGGTTTGAGATCTGGAAGGAACCCAAACACAAAATGAAGAGCTGCCCCCAAGTCCGAAGACTGCTGGCTCTCGACATCAAGCATGTCTGACTCTTCCCCTGAGTCGGAAGACACATAGCCCATCGTGGGCAAACCAGCCAACGCCTCCCATGGTGTAGGAGCACCAGGGGGATCAGAAAGCGGCCTGTTTCCAATCCCGGGAGGCGGTGCCTGGAAACCACTCGCTGCCTCGCTGGAAGCAATGGGAAGGCTCTTTGACAGAACCTGAGTGAGTAAGGAGAGGGCCTCCCTAAGCTCACTGCCCGTACTGGTTGGTTCGACAGGTGAACGAACCGGCAAAGTGGCTTCACCTCTGACCCTCTTAACCAGCGAAGGGTCACGATCCTCCAAAACTCCCGACGCGGGACGATGGGTGGCAGCCGAAATGCCTGAAGGCAGACGTGTGTAGGGGTATGACACACCCCGAGGATCAACATAGCGGGAACTCATGAGAGTCACCGTGGATCTGCGGGGCAGAAGGTCCAGGCTGCACAAAAGATGTTGGTTCCCCAAAACTGGTCGTGTGGCCAGAATGAGTGGACGGAAATGCCACAGAGTTCATACTGTCCACACTGAGAACATACAAATCCATGACACAACTGTGGTGCTCAACGGCGCAGAGACCACAGTAGAGGGTCCGGCTGGCAGCTACTTCCAATTTCGCCGAGTTGAAGTCAGGGAAGGCTGAGGCCAATACCCCCACATCTCCACTCCCAGACACTGCAGCAGACCACTGCAGGTATAAAACTACTATGTTCAATGGCTGAGAGGACACAGTAGGGGGTTCAGTCGGCAGCCACATCCGACTTCGCTGAGGAATTGCCCTAAAGGAACCGAACTGGAAATAACAGAGGTGAGAGCAGTAGAAGAAAAAGGTGAACTCAACAGAAACAGAAAGTAGAAGAACACCCTCAACTACGAGAGAAGGTGGCAGAAAAAAACCAGTGGGTACACGACAGAACCCAGACGGTCGACAGGGACCGAAAAAACAGAAATTCAGCCCTCAACAGAGTGAAGAAATCCTGTCCAGACAGTCCCTGATTGACACCTAACTCCAATAACAATTAAATTCAACCGAAAAATTCATTGTCAAATCGCGTTGACACGATGTCGAAAACAAAACATTCGCGAAAACGGAATAGTAAATAATATACAATGAGAATGTGGTTGAAAATATTAACAAGAATATATAAAACACAGTCCTGCTATTATACGATCTTCAGATCCATAATTTCAAGTTATCGTACGACGTGTAAAAAATTGACAATTTTCTAAGTAATAAAGTCCCATAACTCTGGAATGACTAATCGAACGGTGACACTAAACGAAAGGGAGCTTCCCTCCATCGATATACACCACCTACCCAAAAATCACGAAAATCTCTCAAAGTGTTCTCGAGTTATCATACGAGTTATCGTACGACGTATAAAAAATCAACAATTTTCTAAGTAATCAAGTCCCATAACTCTGGAATGACTAATCGAATGGCGACACTAAACGAAAGGGAGCTTCCCTCCATCGAAATACACCACCTACCCAAAAATCACGAAAATCTCTCAAAGCATTCTTGAGTTATCGGACGACATATGACCGGATGGACAGACGGACAATGGACAGACGGACAGCGGTATACCATAATATGACCCGTTTTTTCAAAACGGGCGTATAAAAACCTGCACAAAGTTTTTGTGGCCCGGTGACATTCATGATCCACACTAAACTTGGTAACATATTGATGTGTCCAATCACGCATATCCAATACCATTTTCCAAAATTATCAACATCAGTTTGAATATCCCCTACTTTTTTTTAATAGTATATTTATTCTATCTTGTTTAACAGAGCTCATGGAGCTCTGTCAAACAAGATATGGTTAAATTAATTACCTATACTGGTTGTTCTGAGGCCAAATAGGTCTCTTAACAGGAGGAATTTAGAGGCTGTCAACAATAAATCTTTAATAGATCACAAGATTTTTTATTCAATTATCAGGAGATTACTTTATAACCTATGTGCACGCAATATACAGGTGAAATTTGTACTGAAGGTGGTAAATGGTTTGGTGTTTAAAAGTTTTATTCAGTTGACAGGATTATTCAATTGAGAGGTACACAATTAAGTGTGCAACACTGTAGTATGTCCTTGTTTATGTAATCGCACTATCACATATATACATATGTATATTGCAAAAAAAATTCACGCATGTCTAAATTTACAACTGGCCAGAAATTCCATTTTTTTGTTTTGGCCACCTTTTATCAATTGCAGAGGATCTGTGTGTCCAACTACACTTCATGCATCTAAAGTTATAATACATCACATACCACATTATTTTTGTGTATTTCCATACTTACATGAAAAATGATGAATAGAGAACATACAAAATAAACTGGTAATTACTGACAAAAAGTGTAACTTGTGATCTCCTGAACACAATAGCAGTGTCTGAAGTCAGTAGCGAGTGTATCCACCACATGCCCGGATGACAGCCTGAACCCTCCTGATTCTACCAGTGAGCCTTCTGATACTGTCCAGAATCAACTGCTGCAACTCCTCATGCAATGCAGTTTCCAAATCGGCTAAATTCTGTACACTGTCAGACGGATCCCTTGCTTGTACATGTCATCCAAGAAAGTCCCAGATTTGTTCCAAGAGATTCAAATCGGGGCTCATTGCAGGCTAAGGTGGTGTTGTAATAGCATTGTTCTGAAGGAATGCTCTCACAGCAAGGGAACGATGTGGCATTGCATTGTCATCCATGAATACAGGATGAGTAGCCAATGGGCGGTTGTCAAAATGAGGCACAACAACCGGATTGAGAATGTCCAGGATGTACTGATGACCATTGAGATTCTCAGGTACAGTCACCATATCAAGTTTACAATCATGAGAGGCATCCCCAGATCATTACTGATCCTCCACCATAAGGAACAGTAGGTCTGATGTTCCTGGGCATGTAAGCAGCATTTCTATGCCTCCACACTCTCATGTAACAATCTGTAATGTGAAGCAGGAACCTACTCTCGTCTGACCAATGGACTCTCCTCCAAGTCCTGAGATTCCAATGTTGTTGTGCCATACACCACTCCAAATGTCGTCTTTGATGCTGATCAGAGGGAGCTGGATGTTTGATGACCTTTCTGGACCTCATACCCAGTGCTTTGAGATGGTTTCGGACAATTTTGTTGCACAAACGCCTGTTGGGGAGCCAAAGGTGTTTTAAATCGCCACTTGAAGCAAAAGATCCATGCCAAACGAGGCATGCCAGACTCCGATCTTGCCAAGGAGAGGTCTTTTGGGGTTGCCCAGGCATTGGTCAGTCCTTTACATTATTGGTTTGTTGATGTATTGGAACAAGTCTGCTGATCACAGAATGTCCATAGAGAAGTTGCCTTCCAATAGCTTTGAATGCCATCTTAGTGCCTCTGACAGTCTCCTCCTTGCCATGTCAACATTTACTGATAAAAGAAGGGATAAATTTTCTTGTTTTATACCCAGATACTGCATGTGGATGATAGTTCTTTTTGTGACAACCGTGGGAAGCATGCTTCACGTGAATGAGGGGATGTGTTTGGGGTATGCTATCAATCAGAAACATTACGTTTCACTAGATAAAATGTACTGCTAGGCATAGCAATCATTAAAACATAATAATCAGTAACAGCAACTTCACTGTCATGAAACATTTCAGGGCGTGCTTAATTAAGTTCCAGGGGTATATATGAAAAGAGTTGCACACCTTAAGATTCCAAACAGCAATCATAATTAAATCTGAGATTCAAGGGGAGAAAAGTCTGTCAGAATTGTTTCAAATTGATATGCACATTACAAATCATTATGTACAAAAAGTTTCATCAAACTCAAGTTATCTACATAGGAGGAGTTTCACGCAGAAGAATTTATACAGAAATCTGCATAAAATCTAAGTTTAAGAGGAGGTCACCTGGGTAATTTCTCCCATCATTCAGTCAACAAGTGTCTCACAATTCCTTCCATTGACACTTTCTTGATCTCCCCAACAACACATTGACCCTTTCCCTCATGTCATTCCCCATCCACTTATCCTTTATGAAGTGCTGTGCGGTTTTGAAATTTCAGTTAGTTTTTTTTTTAAAAACTCTGGTTTACGGTTTCCATTTTCAGTGTTCAAACCTAACAATACATACAGGCTTACACTACTTACTGGAAGATTATTTTGCAGTATATAAATTTGCATCAAACAAAAACTTGTAACTGATGATCCATTTATAAAATAAAACAGAACATGACACTGACCGAATATCCAAGTCAAATTCAATCTTTGACAGTAGCAGGGCTAGGGGTAATAACCCTGGGGCCCAGAACTTGGGCGGTGTTCTGACTCCTCTTTCAATAGTTAAAAGAAGGAGTGGGTGGGGGGGGGGGGGGCTGTATCATGAATGGATATCTGACCAACAGTTGTAATGATTTCTTGCCTCGAGTCTGGTGTAAAATTATATGTGTGTCATTGTAAAATATGGTCTCTAACACTGTTAATGACTTCATTCAACTCAAGTAAAAACCTGATGCATGAGAAGTCAATTTTGTCATCTATTTTCATGCTATTCTAGTGAATGCAATGCTCAAAGTTTGAATGTGATACCAATTACTTGTGTAGCTGTTCTGAAAAAGGGGTAAGTTTCAAAATAAAGGTAACTTTATGTTTTCTCTCATTATTCTGAGAAGTGCAGACCTGATTGGAGATTTTCAACATTTAATTTGGAAACTGTGACGACTGGTTTTCTGTAATTGTTTCGGTCTTGATTTCGTAACAAAACCAAAACAAAAACCAAATTTTCGGTTAAATGCACAGCTTCATCTTCATGTTTTCATCCCATTTTTCCATTAGTCACCCATGGAGTCTTGTCCTATAAGGCAAATATTTAGAGAATTTCAAAATGACATGTTCCAGGGTCTCTGTTACTCATAAGTTACACATTTGTCATACTTTCCTAGCCATTCCGAATTCTCCCTCTCAACTCCAGTGACTTTGATCTCACATTCAACAACAAAGACCCCCCCCCCTGCCCCTCCCCCCCTCCCATTAAGATTGATCTAGGTACTTCTCAAAAGCTGCTGCATCTTTTTTTTAATATAACATGTCTGAAGAGCTCATGGTTTGAATTCCAGCCGCCAGTTTCTATAGCAATCCTCGAGCACCCTTACCCTGGTAGAGCTACTCCCCTGCTTCAGTCCTCCTTCTAGAACTTCAGTCTGTTGCCTTAACCATCCTATCTGGTCTAAACAACATTTTATTTGGAAAAATAAAATCTTAACTCTTACGTAAACTGACAATCTTATATGAACAGTAAAAAAAAAAAGAAAGAAATATTGTAATATAAACAATAAAATTCGACAGCAAGCTCAAGCTTTTGTAATAGAGGCGATATATACACAGTTTCATTACAAGACACAGGTGGGATTCAATATTATTTCTTGTTAAGAGTAGGAAGAGAAAATGAAACAACAGTCAAGGGTGGTGGAACATTTTTTTTTAAAGTGGGCGGAGGGGGGGCTGGATTGGGCGATGGATGGTCGTCGGTATGACGGGACGACCGTGATTTGGTCCATCGAACAGAAATTTCAAATTCCAGGGTCCCAAAACTCCCATTTCCATGCATCTGAGCAGATATTTTGAGATTTTTTCAGGAGATGTATTTAAAGGGTTTCACACTTTGAGAGCTGTTAAAAAACGTTGGTAGAGCATACAGGTGAGGTCTATTTATCAGCTTTGGTTGTAACGACCAAAGTTGATAAATAGACCTCAGCTGTATGCTTTACCAGACATTAACAGCAATCATACTGTCTGTGGATTATTTTGTCTGGAGGTGGATTTGGTACTTGTATGTCTGTAAGATTACGATCTACTTAAGTTAACTGATTTTTTAAGAGACTATATACATTTTAGCGTCTGCTGACACTTACCGCAAATGAAAGTGTCAATGACACTGTAGCTTAACTTGTGTGTTGTGTTTGATGAAAAGGATAATGTTCAATGTTTATGAAAGGATTATGAAATAAGACAAGAATTGTGATAATTAGGAATATGTTAATTTCTGTTCCCTGTATGCTATGTTTTTGATAAAAATAATATGAGGCGTACGCTGTACTAAAGAGCTGAGGGGTGGGTTAATATGACCTCACAGTTAATGTATGTGGCCCTCACAGTTAACATATATCAACAAAAGTTACAAGTTACAGTGAAATTATTCCAAAACGAGTCATCCTGTCAAGTTACATTAAAATCCCTTCATAAATATGGCCTGTAGACTGTGCTAAAGGTTTTCGGACTTCGGGCCCCTGTAGCCGTCGGTTTCCCAATTGCGTCCAAAGGGGACGTTCTCATCTAGACATTATACGAAGTCAACTCAACCTACCAAGTTACAATGAAATCCCTTCATAAATATGACTTGTAGACTGTGCTAAAGGTTTTTGGGCTTTGGGTTCTGGCAGCCATCATGGTTGAATGATCGCAACCAAAAGGGGACATTCTCATCTGGGCATCATCTGGAGTGATCCTACGAAGTTGGAATGAAATCCCTTCATAATTCTGACCTGTAGACTGTTCTACAGGTTTTCGGGCTTTGTGCCCCTGTAGCCGTCACAGTTGCCCAATCATGTCCAAAAGGGGATGTTCTCATCTAGACATTATATGAAGTCAACCTACCAAGTTACAATGAAATCCCTTCTTAAATATGACCTGTAGACTGTGCTAAAGGTTTTTGGGCTTCGGGCGCGGGCAGCCATCATGGTTGAATGATCGCAGCCAAAGAGGACAATCTCATCTGGAGTGATCCTGCGAAGTTACAATGAAATCCCTTCATAAATATGACCTGTAGACTGTGCTCAAGGTTTTCGGGCTTCGGGCACCTGTAGCCATCACAGTTGACCAATCACAATCAAAAGGGGATGTCATCATCTAGGCATTATATAGAGACAACCTAACAGGTTACAATGAAATCCTTCTAAAAAACCTTTTGCCTATGCAAAAGGTTTTTGGGCACGGGCACCCATCAAGGCTGAATGATCATGACCAAAATGGGATGTTCTCATCTAGACATTATTTGGAGTCATCCTACCAAGTTACAATGAAATCCCTTCATAAATATGACCTGTAGACTGTGCTCAAGGTTTTCGGGCTTCGGGCACTTGTAGCCATCACAGCTGACCAATCATGACCAAAAGGGGACGTCATCATCTAGGCATTATATGAAGTCAACCTACCATGTTACAATGAAATCCCTTCATAAATATGACCTGTAGACTGTGCTAAAGGTTTTCGGGCTTTGGGCTCGGGCAGCCATCATGGTTGAATGATCGCAACCAAAGGGGAAATTTCATCTGGGCATCATCTGGAGTGATCCTATGAAGTTACAATGAAATCCCTTCATAAATATGACCTGTAGACTGTGCTCAAGGTTTTCGGGCTTCGGGCACTTGTATCCATCACAGCTGACCAATCATGACCAAAAGGGGATGTCATCACTAACAGGTTACAATGAAATCCTTCCATAAATATGACTTTCTGCCTGTGCTAAAGGTTTTTGGGCTCGGGCACCCATCAAGGCAGAATGATCGCGAACAAAATGGGACGTTCTCATCTAGACATTATTTGGAATCATTCTACCAAGTTACAATGAAATCCCTTCATAAATATGACCTCTAGACTGTGCTAAAGGTTTTCAGGCTTTGGGCCCCTGTAGCCATCACAGTTGCCCAATCACGTCCAAAAGGGGACTTTCTCATCTAGACATTATATGAAGTCAACCCACCAAGTTACAATGAAATTCTTCAATAAATATGATCTGTAGACTAGGTTAAAGGTTTTTGGGTTTTGGGCTCAGGCAGTCGTCACGGTTGGCAGATCATGCCCAAATGGGGAAATTCTCATCTAGACATCATAAGGAGTCATCCTACCAAGTTACAATGAAATCCCTCCACATTAAACGTGACCTGCAGACTGTGCTAAAAGTTTTGGGGTTTCAGGCTTGGGCAGCCATCACGGTTGATAGATCATGCCCAAAAGGGGACGTTCTCATCTAGGCATTATACAGAAGCATCCTACCAAGTTACAATGAAATCCCTTCATAAATACGACCTGCAGACTGTGCTAATGGTTTTCGGGTTTGGGGCTCGGGCAGCCATATCGGTTGCCCGATCGCGACCAAAAGGGGATGTTCTCATCTAGACATGACTCCAAACTTGCATATGAAATTTTGTGACGATCAGACAAGAACTGCTGGGTGTAGCCCGTGCTAAAGGAAAATGTGAACAGACTCACAGACTAACAGACTCACAGACTAACAGACTTCCGCACGCGTGATGACAATAGCTTATCTTGACTATGTCAAGTTGAGCTAAAAATGATCCTAAATCCATTGTAACTGAACCAGCACGAGAGAAACATAGCTGGCGAAAATATGGGGAGGCTCTGGATACAACCCTTGTTTCACCAGTCATTGGTTGTGTTAAAATATATGCATACAAAAAAACATGGCCTGGCAAAAAAAGAGGAGGGGTTGAAGCCCCCAGGTTCCACCACCCCTGACAGTTAAGGAAGAATGGAGATTATTTACAGTAACATGAATTGCTTATGGATGTGGATGGATGATTGCCAAGTTGATTCAAAGTGGAGACCAAGAGTTTATGTATAGGGTCAGCAGAGCTGACATGTCACACATTAGAATCCATACTACCCTACGGCCAAACACCGCAATGACAGGTATACCACCCAGTCTTGAAATCACAACCAGTGGCTTTCTGATTAGGAGGGTGATATTCAAGTTTGGTGTAGACGCTGAGAATGTTAGAGTTCATACATGGTTAAACATTGTTTCTCAACATCAGCTGTTTGGGAGGTTTGCCGGGCAATTCAGGTAGCATAATTTTCCCATATCTCTTCTATCGGCACACTAATCTTGAAATATTAAAATTTTATGCTGCAAATTCTTCCAATAATGCATAATAATGCAAATAGAAATTTAACCAATTCGATCTTGTTTGAAAGAGCTCAATGAGGTCTATCAAACAAGACTGACTTGGTTAAATTCCAAGTTGAAATGTGGGAGAAATTTGCTTCTTGAAATTTTGTCATTTTGATACCTGTGTTCAGGGGGTTAACTTATATTCAAAGAAAAATATTATGTAAATTTGCTCTTGCATTGATATAAGAGAAGAGTTATGATTACTGTAACCATGATTATTGATTTTTCACCCTTCAACATTTCACATAAATATTGATCAAAAAAAAGGTAAAGAGAGGAGAAATTGAAAAACGAAATTGATTTTGTTTTGAAGTTTTCTGCATGGTATTTCTAAACATGCCAGATGTCCCTAGAGTTGTTTCCCATGATATACACTTACAATAAATTCAAGTGGCATAAACTGTTTATAAGGCCCCACAAAATAGATCTGTTTTTTGGGCCATTTTTTGTAAAATTGCATGTTGGCAGACAGTTTTTTATTTTAATTTTTATTTTTGTAATTATTTCTTTGCCATCAAAAGTTCATATTCTTGGTTTGTTTTATGTTTTAGGCCTCATAATCTACAGAATAGCAAGGGTGGTGATGTATTTTGTCCTTTGAGTGCAAAAAGGCTTCATAATGCTAAAGCATTGCAAAGCCTTGTTGCACTCAAGGGAGAAATTTATCAATTTTATTAACTTGGGTAAAATATCAGACAAACATGTAAACCATTTAATTATTATTTTTTTAAGTTGGCATTGGTTACAAAAAGAGAGCAGCCAAAATGACCATGCAGGAGGGCCTAAGAAACAGATTTTTAACTTTTTAAGGCCTAATTTTAGGTGTTTTAATGAATGGAATTTCTCTCTTGAAAGAAGCTGGGGAGGGTTTCAAACTTGTTTTATGGGAACATTCTACGTACGAATGAAAAATAAACAACTTTTAATTTGTGACATGTCAGTGGAGCTTTTGGCCAAATTTTTTCCCACTTTCTGAATTTCACACCGCATTGGTAGTCATGTTGTTTGCTTGTTTGTTTGTTTATTTTTGTCCTTAACGTGATAGGTACCAATCTACATTGTATATTATTAGCAGTCGTGTTGTGTTTTTGTTTATTAGTTGGCTTTTTATCTTTTAGCTTGATAGGTAACAATCAGTATTGTATATGATTAGCAGTCATTTTGTTTGTTTACTTTTTTATTTTTCCTTTTAAAGTGAATGTCAGTCAAGTACCGTACAAAAATTAATGATATTTCAAGTTGAGAGAGAGGGGTCATAAGGGGTTAGTTTACCCTACACCATCCCTGCACACCTTCAGAGAGCAAAAATCAGTTTGCATTGAAATTGAGAGTCTGTTGACATTCGGTACATGTCATAGCATTTTGTACTTACAAAGAATGAAGTTAATTAAAAAATTACCCAAGATAGCAGCAGAACTGCACTTAGGTGGTGAATGGAAAGAAACAACAGAAAGCTTTTTACTCTTGGATGACGAGTCTGGAAACAGAATAATAATAATAATAATTCTTCAGCATTCTGCTGATTTGTCATGGTCCTCTAATGAGGAGGCCTACATTAACCCAGTCGCCCACCAGGCTATTCCTGTAACATTTAGCAGCCAATGATATGAGTATGAAAACTTTCTACATCTGTTCACCATTATCTGCAAATGGTAACATTACACCACATGTATCCTCTGGTGTACGCTCTTCTACCTTGAAAAAGTAAAAATGTATACAGATGATTTTTAAGTCGACTGAAAGATTCCTGCTGCAGACTGGTCACTTTTTACTGGTGGGCAATATTTCCGCGGCTGCAATAATATTAGATTCCAAACACTAATTACAGGAATAATCATCAAAAATTTAATTAATGAAGCTCCGGGTACATGATGATTTTTATTACCTGATAAACACCTGAATGGACATCACTGCTCACGTGGATTACAACCACTCCATGGCGGCTGTATTGTACAGTTAAAACTAGAAGTCCTGTCACGAACTGTGCGCTCACCTAGGCTTAATTGCGGGAAGAAATAGTGCGCAATAGCCATATCGAATAGCATCCAAAGCACGGCAGGTTCTCCTGGTTACTCATAGCAAACACATGCAATGTTTCTGCCAATGGATCTCCGGGTTACCCTGAGGTCCATTGGCTGAAACATTGCTTGTGCACAGGCCATATGTACAGAATTTGATAGCCTTACTATGGCCATAATGCGTAGATTAACGTGCAGATCAACGTGCTATTTGTGCGCATTTCATGACAGGACTTCTAGTTTTAACTGTAGTACGCCATGCTACAGTTTTGACACTCATCCTTGAGGAACAGGCTGAATATGTGTGGTTTAATACATTTGATGAGTTTGGACTTTCAGAATCAGACACTCATGCCATACCTTTTAATGATTATGTTACCACAAAGCAAGTGGAAAGTGATTAACATCTATGGAACCATTTCAATACTGAGGGACCCAGAACTACTAATTATTTAGAAGGCTGGCACAATAAACTGAAGAAGCAGATAATGACTGCACATCTGACTGCTGTCAAATATTAAATTTGACAAAGTTGAAAGAGTAAAAATTCAGGTGGTAAATTTGTGAAGTGGGTCGGATGGATGTGACCAATTCTCTAAATTTATTTAGTTGTTTGTGTTTCAGACCACTTTCATCATCATTGGCTATAACATGACATCAACATAGGTATGAAGGCAAGTTATGACCTCAACACAGGTATGAAGGCAAGTTTAGCCAGTCATTTATACCTACAGTACAACTCAAAATAAATTGTAGGATAACCACTATAAACTATGTACCTTTCTTTTCCTACACTGATAAGACCAAAAGCTGATATTATTTTCTAGAAAGCTCTCACTGTCAGATTCTGATCTTATCAGTGCAGGAGCAGCAGTATACTCAGTTTTATTGTGGTTATGCTACAACTTATTTTCATATGTACTGTACGCTGCCCATTTCTGCACAATGTGTTGGTTCCAGATCGTATTTCACCACTAAAGCAGACCTCATTTTCTGCAGTAAAAATTCTCAAAATAATAGACTGAACATGCAGTCTAACCTATTGTTGTTAACCCTTTATCTAACAAGACAAATGGATAAGATTTCTTGAATAATTTAATTGTTTCATTTTTTACTGCCAAAACATAGCTTATAACCCTTCACTGGAACAAGCTTGATGAGCTTGTTCCAATGAAGGGTCATAAGCCGTTTTGGAGGCAACAAATTAAAAAAAGAAATAAAATTGGACTCACATATAACAATTATGTTAGACGAGGAGTTAACACATACAATTTGATTAAAAAATATCCAAAATATAGTCGCGGTGACTCAATCTTAATGCAAAACTCACACTCTTTGGTTTTAACCCTTTACCCAACACAGCTGATATCAAAATTTATTAATTTAAATATTGTTTTTTAATTTGTTTCGAAAATTTTTAACAAAACCATATCATGTGACCCCCTCATTGGATCGAGCTCGACGAGCTCGTTCCAATGAGGGGTCACATGATATGGTTTTGTTAAAATTTTTGGAAAAATAATATTTTTTTCAGCTGCTGAATCTGCATATTATGTGGGCGGATGCGGGCGATTCGTTGGGTAAAGGGTTAATAGGAACAATTTTTTTTTATTAGGATTTTAACAACACTTTCAACAGCCAGGGTCACTTCATGTTGGGACAGTTTTTAAGGGTGGAGGAAGCTGGAGTACCCAGAGAGAACCACTGAGCAGTGGTGAGCAATGGTCAGACTCCCCAACGTACTCCACGTGCAGTGGTGAGCAACTGTCAGACTCCCCAACGTACTAACTCCACACAAGCAGGGTTAGCATTGGTGAAAGACAAGTGCACCGTCGACATGCAGTAGTACTCAGCGTCACAGTGCCCCCATGTTGGCAATTGGGTTTAAGTTCCTTGCCCAAGAACACAATGCAGTTATTCTTGGTGGGGATCAAACCATGGACCTTTTGGTTAGAAGTCCAATGCCATAACCACTGAGCCTCTGTGCTCCCTTTACTAGGAACTGTATTCATGAATGATTATACACTTTACCATGGAACATCCTCATTGCTCCTTGTGATGAACTAAATTACTAACCATGATAGCCTACCAACTATAATTAAATTTGATGCTAACCGAGATAATGACATAATGGAATGATTGCACTAATGTCCACACGGAATAGTTCGATTTATAGTAATTAAATATATGTTTATATTACTATAGAATATTTCTCTTGAGTGTGTTTTACCACATCAGCTGCATGCTGCAGTAAGGAAGTACACTAAGGCTTAAAAAAGTTAAAAATCTGTTTCTCGGGCCCTCCCGCATGGTCCTTTTGGCTGCTGCATGCTCTCTTTTTATAACCAATGCAAACATAAAAAAATAAAAATTAAATGGTTTATGTCTGATATTTTACCCAAGTTAATAAAATTGATAAATTTGTCCCTTGAGTGCAACAAGACTTTGCAATGCTTTAGCATTGCAAAGTCTTCTTGCACTCAAGGGTTGAAATACACCACCACCGAGTGCAAGTGCAACAAGACTTTTGCAACGCTTTAGCATTGCAAAGTCTTCTTGCACTCAAGGGTTGAAATACACCACCACCCATGCTATTCTGTAGATTATGAGGCCTAAAACATGAAACAAACTAAAAAGAATGAATTTTTGATGGCAAAGAAATAATTACAAAAATAAAAAGCTGCCCACCTACATTTGCTTTGTGGAGCCTTATTAAAATATTAACTCCCTATACTCTGATATTGAAAAAAATCTAAATTTTAAACAGCAAATATTTTCCAAAATTAGTAATTCAACTGGTAAAGTGATTCATTATTTTGCTTATAGGCACTCTACCATAAATTGTAACAAGGCGAATTCATACAGATTAAATAATTTTACTTCAAAGATAATATGAAGCACATCCACAAGTATGAAGCCTTTAAGTTGGGGTCCCTGCACCTAGAATAAGGCCCAAAAATGGGCTTCCATCACTCTACCCAGCAGTTAGCTAATTCATTCTTCTTTGAAAAAGCTCTAGGAAAAAATGGAAATGCTGCAGGACTTTAAATTCCCCCAAATTATAACTACAATGTGCTCAAATCTAACCATAATACATGGCACATACTATGTATGTTTACCCAACTCCTCCAAAACAGTTTGTACTATGAAGCTGTAATTGTCAGGAGTTGTGGAAAATATCTTGACAAATTTTGAGGTTGTGATGGCTTTTTCAACACTTGGATGAGGAAGAAACCTGACTCTATGTCCCCGCCCCATTCCATGCCAAGCTTTGTGTCCCATGTCCCTGACTGCCTCAACTTCTCTTATCTCTATTTTGGTTTAAACAGTCTCCTACAATGTTCAAAATGGACTGGCCTCCAATTGGTGTAAATCCACCATTCATAAGGGAGACAACTCTCTAAATCTGCCAAGCAAACTGTCGAATCCCATCACTGCAGTCTGTGTCATTGTCCATTGTTCTCGTCACCTTGTGCACAATTAATATTCTTGGATTGTTTTTATTTTTTCATCCGTTAGTTCCATATGATGTGTCCATGTAACATGTTTGTTTGAAATAAAATATTGTAATAAACTAAATTTGGGATTGTGATATATTTTTATTACAAGGATGAATTAATTAAAGTATACTAATGGAATGAAGCTGTTTCAGCCATTAGAAAGGCAAAAGAGTCATACCTATACAAAGTCCAGTCCACCTTGGGGAGCAACAAAACCTCTTCATCACTATGGTGGAAGACTCTAAAAACATTCATCACCTGCAGTAATACAGCTGGAATAACTGCTATTATTCACTCCAACAAAATATGTTCCTCATGCGCTAAGAAAGCGGAAGTATTTAATAAATACTTCTGTTTTATTTCAATAGTTGATAACTCAAATGCTTCCCTGCCAGATCACCCATTCCACAGTCTACAAACAACTGAAAGTATCACTTTAAATTGTAGTGAAGTATATGAAGCAATATAGTTGATTAACGTGTTTAAGGCATCTAGGCCCAATCTCATAAGTGCGCATCTTTTTAGAGAATGAAAATCCTCCTTATGTGAGCCACTTTTGATCTTATCTAAAATGCTATGGAACAGCTCATACTTTTTGTTTCTGTGGATAAAACCTAATGTCAGAAAAAACGGCCAACAGTTACTTACTACTATCGCCTAATATCACTGATTAGCGGTGTCGGTAAAATATTTGAAAAATGTATCTTCAAATGCATGTGGCAGTTTCTGATTGAGAACAATGTTCTCAGTAAATTTCAATTGGGTTTCACACATGGCTATTCTACTGTTCTTCAGCTGACTGACATGTACGATGCATTCTGTCGAGCCCTTGATGAAGGCAAAGAAGCTAGAGTGGTATTTTGCGATGTCAGTAAGGCTTTCGGCGAGGTGTGGCATGCCTGTTTTATTCACAAGCTGGAGAGAATTGGTATCTCGGGGAACCTTTTGTTGTTCTTGAAATCTTATCTGTTGGATAGGAGGCTGTGAGTTGTGATTGGATCAGAGACATCTTCACGAAGGCCATTAACGCTGGTGTTCCACAGGAGTCGATACTCAGGCCTTTATTGTTCCTGATATATATCAATGATATAAAGGAAGATTTACTTGGTAGTATACATCTCTTTGCTAACAATGCTTCCTTATATTTAAATGTAGAGAATCAAGAGCAAGCCTCGACTTTAATCAACCATGATTTGGCCACAATCAAACACTGGACCAAAACATGACTGGTTGAGTTTAATACCCATAAAACAATGAGTATGCTTATATCACATAAAAGCAATCAAACAGCCAACCCACCCCTGTTTTTAGGTAATGTACAGATAACCAAAGTTGGCTACCATAAACACTTAGGAGTCATTTTAAATAGCACCTGTACATGGAATGACCATATCTGCTCTAAGCCTGGTCTTGGCTAGCCCTACTGAGGAAGCACAAATTTAACTTCAATCATGGCGTCTTGAAAAAAATAATGAAAGTGTCAATGACACTGTAGCTCAACTTGTGTAAGACATGTACATGTATACCGGTAGTATGTGACAAAGCAATGATACACATCTAGGTAAAGACCTGATAACAAAGGTACATATAAAGTATTGTAATGGTCTGAACACAAATGCTGACTGTAGCCTGTAACAAATGTATAGGTAAAGTATTGTGAAGGTGGGCGACAGTTAGATGCTAAACTAAAAAAGAAATCTTTGAGTCCCAGATTGGGTCTGACTGAACCCAAAAATATTTGTTCTCATAGCACAGTGATAACAAAGGCACCCCAAAACACTCGTTCCTGTCCCAAGGTGATAACAAAGGTACCCAAAATGTTTCGTGAAGATCGGTTCATAAATACAGCCTCTAGCCCGAGCCGTATTGACATTTGCACTTACTGTGTATAAGTAGCACTGAATAAATCAAAGTCCATCTAATTTGCATAATGTCTGCACGAGAAAAAAACATGTATTATATGTGATGTTTTTGATGTTACTAAACATTCATTCAAAAATTTATTCAAATCAGAACTTTCAAACAAAAGTTCTGTATAAAAAATTGATTGCACTAATTTTGGTACAAAATGGCTGCTGGCAGCCATCTTGAATTTTGCACTGCACCCCAAAACACTTGTTCTCGTCCCGCGGTGATAACAAAGGTACCCAAGAAGTTTCGTAAAGATCGGTTCAAAAATACGGCCTCCAGTCTGAGCCATATAGAAGTTGTGTACAAAAAACTGATTGGACCTAATTTTGGTACAAAATGGCCACTGGAAGCCATCTTGAATTTTGGACCGCACCCAGAAACACCCGTTCTCATCCCAAGGTGATAACAAAGGTACCCGAGAAGTTTCGTGAAGATCTGTTCATAAATACAGCCCCTAGCCCGAGTCATATTGACATGCCGAGAACATCCATGCCGAGAACACCCACGTCGTTGGTGAATTGCAGCAACAAGGTAAAAATTTCATCCATAACCCACGTCCAACTCAGAGAGGTGGAGGAGTTGGAATTTTATTCGAGAGCTCACTTAAAATCAAGTGCCTACCTGCACAAACATTCAAATCATTTGAAATTTTAGCAGCCTCTCTGACATACGTATCACAGTCACTACGTGTTTTTGTTTTATATAGACCACCACCTAACACAAAAAATAAACTTTCTGTTAATCTGTTTATCAAGGAATTTAGAGAATTTCTCGGAGATATTGTTGCGATGCCTGCGAAATTTATCCTGGCCGGCGACTTCAATTTTCATCTTGACAATGAAAATGACATGGCCATCTGTAAATTCAGAGATACATTAACCTCAATGAATCTTGTGCAGCATGTGGTGCGTCCGACTCATAAAGACGGCCACACATTAGACCTTGTCATAACGAGGGAGTCCGAAACCCAACTGGTTCACAATATCAACGTTACTGACCAAGCCATCTCTGATCATTTTCTTGTTCAGTTGCAACTTAAATTGCCCCGCCCAATGCCACTGTGGAAGAAAGTTTCATACAGGAAATGTCGGAATATTAACTGTGAACAACTCTCAGAAGAGATCAATTCATCTTTCATGTCAATTGATACCCAGAAAACACCGGATGGAATGTTGAGCGTCTTCACTTCAAACATGTTGAACATCATCGACAAGTTCGTGCCCATTCAGAATCGAACTTTTACAATTCGCCCAAATATGCCTTGGTTTTCAGACGAGATACGACAGGCGAAATCTCTGCGACAAAAATTTGAATTGCAATGGCGACAATCCAAGCTCTCCATTCACAGGGAGATGTACGTTAGACAACGGAACCGTGTCAACGAACTAATACATTTGGCCAAGAAGACCTACTTTTCTCAAATTGTTAAAAACAATTTAAACAAACCAAATGTTCTTTCAACAGTACTCGACAAGCTACTGCACCGAAAAAAAGGAAACCATTCTCTCAGATCACTCCTCTGCTTATGATCAGGCGCAGCGATTCTCTACATTTTTTGCAGACAAAATCGAATGCATTCGAGCTGGACTGAATGTCAGCCCCAACCCACAACCCATTGTGTTTAAGGCTTCGACAGACCATGTGTGTCTGGATTCCTTCCAGCCTATAACACTTGTAAGTCTCAAGAATTTAATAACGAATGCCCCCACCAAACACTGCAAATTAGATGTTATCCCAACCTGGCTGCTGAAATCTTGCCTATCAGATATTGCACCATGGATATTAGAAATTGTAAACTAATCTCTAACCTCGGGTGACTTCCCCACCGATATGAAGCAGGCACTTGTTACCCCATTACTTAAAAAACCCGGGCTCGACCCGGAAATATTGAAGAATTACCAACCTTTCGTTTTTATCTAAGGTTGTGGAATGCTCGGTTGCTCTTCAATTGAATTCTCATCTTTTCCAGTATGAACTTTCAGAGGTTTTCCAGTCCGCCTATAAACCAAAGTGCAGCACAGAGACTGCCTAACTCAGAGTGCTGAACGACATTCTAATGTCGATGGATAAACATCTTGTCTCCTGCTTAGTATTACTCGACCTGAATGCTGCCTTCGACACCATCGACCACAATATGCTCATAGATAGGTTAGAACACAGAATAGGAATTACGGGTAGAGCTCTACAGTGGTTCTCTTCCTACCTAACAGGCCGTACCCAAAGTATACTCATTAATGAGTCAACCTCCGAGTTCAATTTTCAGTATGGTGTTTCCCAAGGGTCCATTTTGGGCCCTCTATTGTATGTGATTTATGTTCTTCCCCTGGGTGATATCATCCGCAGCCATGGCCTACAATTTCACTTTTATGCCGATGACACCCAGCTATACATACATTTTAAACTGGATAATGAAGTGTTTGCATGTCATCGACTAGAGGAATGTGTGGCGGACATCAAAGACTGGATGACTAATAACTTTTTAAAGTTAAATGCCGACAAAACGGAGGTTATTTACATTGGCTTACCTCACCAATTATGCAAAATTTCAAAACTTCCGTTATCAATAGAAGGAAATAGAATTATACCATCGGCTACCGTTCATAACCTGGGATATTTCCTCGATGAGTCGTTGGCAGCTGACAAACACGTCCAGCAGGTCAGTCATGCTGCATTCTACCATCTTAGAAATATCAGCAGGGTGCGAATGTTGATAGACAAACACACAGCTGAACAATTAGTCCACGCTTTTGTCACTAGTCGTCTTGATTATTGCAACTCACTGCTATACCGATGCAAAAAGGCATCAATGGATAAGCTTCAACATATCCAAATTTGTGCTGCTAGGTGTGTAACTCGAAATAGGAAGTTGTGTCACATAATACCTATCCTAGCTGACCTCCTCTGGCTTCCTATCCAATAAAGAATTCAATATAAAATAATCCTTCTGACATATAAATGTATAAATGACCTGGTGCCATCATATCTCTCAGATCTGGTCACATACTACACACCTGCCAGAGACCTCCGTTCTTCGGACTCGCACACCTTGGTCCAACCTGTTTCAAAATTAGCATCCGCAAGGTGACCAGGCCTTTTTGATCGCCGCCCTAACCTCTGGAACCTTTTACCGAGTCACCTAAGATTACCACAGGAAACTGAGTCATTCAAAGCTGCTTTGAAAAGGCATCTCTACAAACAAGCTTTCTGCACCAATATGTAGAAAAGAAATCATTTCCCTTTTTTGCGTGTAAAGCCAAAGAGCACATTTTGTGGATTTTAGGCTGAAAATTATTATTTATTTATTTATGTGTACTTACTGTGTGTAAGTAGCACTGAAAAAATCAAAGTTCATCTAATTTGCAGAATTTCTGCATAAGAGAAAAACCCGTATTATATGTGATGTATTCCATGTTACTAAACATTCAGACAAAAATTTATTCGAATCAGAACTTTCATACAGAAGTTCTGTACAAAAAACTGATTGCACTAACTAAGGTACAAAATGGCAGCTGGTGGTCATCTTGAATTTCGGACCACACCCAAAAACATTCGTTCTCATCCCACGTTGCTAACAAAGGTACCCAAGAAGTTTTGTAAAGATTGGTTCATAAATACGGCCTCCAGCCAAGCCATATTGAATTGTTTACAGATGGACAGACGATGATGGGCCATGGCATAACCTCAAACTTGACTAGCTAAAAATCAATTTATCATCATTTACAGTATCGAATTCAACTACCGACTATATTAAACCTTTAAAGCCCTAGTGTAAGATCACTTTCTGCATCATTGGCTATCTCATTTTACCAGTAAATCAGAACTTATTTACTGCAGCAAAGAAGCACTGCTCCACTTTCGTGGTAAATGTGATTGGTTCAACCAGTCCATGGGTCATCCCCATTTGAAGGTTGGATGTTGAAGTTGGTTCTGGGAAGGTCTTGTTACTTCTATAAAACATTCAACCTTATTATATAACTACTTCAAGAGGATGATGGCTCTTCCTCCTCAGCAAAGATGTCTGCTTTCTCTTTGCCATCAAGAACCAATAACCCATCCCTCTTTCGAAGTGGTCTATACTGTAATTTCTCATTATTTTTTGCACAGTTAGACTTTTGAAAAGATTCCAGAATTTTGGGGTTGCTGGGGACCAAGTCTGGAAATAAGTGATCTGTCATTTGCAGAATTAGGTCCCCAGAGGGTGAATTTGCTGATGCTATCTCATAGAGTGGGCCAGATTCCCTCAGTTTATCATCTGGGTATCTCTTTCTGTTTTGGCCTGAGACCTTTATGCAGGGTAGCATCACCAAATTCACCCTCTGAGGACCTCATTCTGCAAATGACAGTCTGCTTATTTCCAGACTTGCTGGGGACCACTGAGCAAACACTTGGTATATACAGTGATTGATGCGACAATATCATTCTATTATGGGCAAGTGCATTAAATATATGTAGAATGCAATAAGTAGGCCTCTTTTATTTTTTATTTTTTGAAATGTGATGGAATATATGGAAAGTTAAAAAGGCTTCGTCTTCACAGCACCATTCCAACTGTGAAACAAATCACCAAGCTGCAGTGAGCAACTGTCATACTCTCCACCAAATTCCACATTCCCACATCAGTGGAAAAAGGGAAAATGTTAATTTTGCCAATATTAAAAAAAAAAGACTCTCGTAACCAAGTTACAAATTATCACACAATTTCACTTTTAAGCTGTGTTGGTAAGATGTTTGAAAGTTATATAGCAAAGAAAGTTAGAGAATTCCTTGATGTGAATGGCCGTTGACAAGATTCCAATCAGGCCTTGTTTCCAAAGACTCCACAGTTCTCCAGCTCAGTGAAATCTACCATACCATTAGTTCTGCTCTTGACTAGGGAAAAGAAATAAAATTTATCTTCTGTGACATCAATAAGGCTTTTGATAAAGTATGGCATCATGGCCTTTTGTATAAACTTGAAAAGATCGGCATAACTGGCCAGCTTTTGTCCTTGTTTAAATGCTACATTAGCAATAGGCATCAGTGCATCATTAACTCTGAAAATTTTACCTGGGGAAATATCACAGAGTCTTCAGGGCTTGATTCTTGGACCTTTACTTTTTTGTATCTAGATAAATGACATCACTAACAGACTTGTGTCTAACATTCAACTCTTTGCAGTTGGTACATCTCTTTATCTCACCACTGAAGACCCTGTCCAAGCTGTCAGACTTATGTCTAACAACCTCCAAAAGATTGAACAGTGGGCATGCCACTGCTTGGTGGACTTTAATTGGGAAAAAGCTGAGCCACTGATAATATCACACAAGTCCTCTAAACCACATCATCCCACTCCCAAGATGTCCAGTTCTGACATCAGTGAGGTCACTCAGCATAAACATTTGGGTTTAATCCTAAACTACTATAGATACTGGGGCAATCATATCTTGGAAATCACAACAAAGGTCTGGAACAGGATATCCCCTTCTAAAGAAGTATAAACTTTTCCTTGATTGAAGAACGCTGGAAAAATTTCTTTTTACTTTTATATGACCATTACTAGAAAATCTGACACCATCTGTGATAACTGTAACACCAATGAATGCTCTGAATTAAGAAAAAATATAGCTTCAGGTGGCTCAGATAGTCACTGGCGCTACACAAAGTGCAAATAGAGTCTCGCCATAGGGGGAAACAGGCTGGGAAACCCTCCATACTCACAGAGAAATGCACAAACTTATACAGTACTATAAAATGGTTCATCATCTTGTCCCAGGTTATATATCATCTCTAGTCCCCTCGTCAACATCCTCTACCCATGAACATTCCCTCCAATCCAATACACACGGCGAGCAACTGTCAGCTTCCGAACATACTAACTCTACACAAGCAGGGTTAGCATTGGGTGAAGACAAGTGCTCCGCCGACGTGTAGTATGCCTTAGTACACAATGCCACCGAGCCCCCACGTGAGCAATGAGGGTGAAGTGTCTTGCCCAAGGATAGAACGTGGCTGCCGCAGGTGGGATTCGAACTGAGGACCTCTGGGCATGCAACCTGCACCTCTCCCACTGAGCCACTGTGCCCCCGTAGGGCTTATAGTTCGATGAAAATCCAAGAATCGATTCATGCGAAGATTCGCATAACAAAACTAGTGAAAATTCCCTCCAATACAAAACAATGCTAACTTAAATGTCCCACGTCCCACACTGCCACATGGTGAGCAACTGTCAGCTTCCGAACATACTAACTCTACACAAGCAGGGTTAGATTTGGTTGAAGGCAAGTGCACCGCCGACGAGCAGTATGCCTTAGTACACAATGCCATCGAGCCCCCACGTGGGCAATGAGGGTGAAGTGTCTTGCCCAAGGATACAACGCAGCTGCCGCAGATGAGATTCAAACTGAGGACCTTTTGGCGTGCACCTCTACCTATACTGAGCCACTGTGCCCTGTAGGGCTTATAGTTCGATGAGAATCCAAGAATCGATTCATGCGAAGATTTGCATAACAAAACTAGTGAAAATCGAAGTACTTCTGCGAGGATTCGTGTGAAAAGAATTGACTCAATTTAACCATATAACCTAACAAAGAGCCACAAATTAACCAATACAAAGCTAACATGACCTGAAATATCCTGACAGTTTGTCCATAAAATTGTACAGATATGACTGCTAAGTGAGCTGGTTCCAAAGATATCCATATCTGTAAGGTTTTATTGGTAAATTTTGTTTATATTTAAAAAAATTATCAAATTCAGTTTATGTTTTAAAAATTAAGAAGCTGTGTTGGGTAAAGGGTTAACATGTGTTATCAGTATACAACAGGGGTTCAACCATGGTGGCCTCATGGAATCCTGGGATATTCATAGCAGGTATGGATTCGTGCACTTTTTTTGCAAGACTCCAAATGGATTCTTCCAAACTTTGTTCTCAAGGAACAAACAATACACTTGGAGGAAACTTTTTAAAAGTAATATAAAAGTGGCAGCATGAGACTGTAGGGGAACTGGAGGGTTCAAATTATAAGCAATAAAAAATTTGCAACGTTTATGAGAATATGTATGGCACCGAATGGGTTTGGCCAAATTATTCAGAAAACATTATGAATTTATTTCCAAAATTTAACAAATTACAATGCAACCACTGGAGGAACTTTTACATGATGAAGGCTTTGATATTGTAGTAGCGCTTTATTTGCAATTGGAGCCATTCTTAAAAAAAATTATTCAGAAAGAGTTTACAACCATTAACTTGCAGACAGATTAGTCTTGTCTTGGTAGTTATCTCAACCAGGAATAATTGATACTATAACAATATTCAATAGAAACATCCAATATTTATAATGCTTATTGATTTAATGACCAAATTATCACTGCACTGCAGACACATAGTCTGAAAACAAACATGCTTTCCATTAATTTGTCAAAGTGTTCTTTGTCAATTTACCCTTCTATACCAAAAATTCACTAGACTCTTCCATTACAAAATGGATAGTTTGTTTGTTGGGGTTCAACAACCAGAGCCATATTGTGAACATAATAGATTAAATGCTCATATTGTAAGTACTAAGGCCAAAAGACCTGTAAAGTTGGGAATTCAGGGTATATGAACATAATTTTTCGATTAACTGGTAGTGAGTCAACAAATTTTTGGTGGTAAAAAATCATTCACATGTCTTTACATTGTTACAATTTATGAGGCATGCTCCCATAAATTGCAACAAGGCAAATCCATACAGATAAATATGCTCACTTCTGAAGTAATATGAAGCATGATTCAAATATTATCACATTTTAATTCATCTGAGAGGGATTTACTCTATGGCTTAACCCTTTACCCAATGCAGACGATATCAAAATTCATTATTTTAATTATTATTTTTTTAAATTTTCTAAAAAATTTCAACAAAACCATATCACATGACCCCCTCATTGGAATGAGCTCGATAAGCTCGTTCCAATGAGGGGTCACATGATATGGTTTTGTTGAAATATTTTGAAAATTTTTTTTTTTTCAACTGCTTAATTTGCAAATTTCACGGTGGATGCGGGCGATTTATTAGGTAAAGGGTTAAATTCATTTAACAGGACAAATTTGCACTGAAGCTATTGTATATGGTTTGATGCTGGAATAGTATATGTGATTAACAGGATTAGTCTATTCAGATCCATTCACTGTACTTGTAATTTTCAGCAGGGCCCAAATTTGAGCTTCTGGGACTCCACCTGTTAACTGGGACCAATGGTAACACTAATACTTCTGTGACTATGACAGGCTGCCAATGGGTAACAAAACTTTCCTTCAAGTGAAGAGATTTCAAAATTCTTGAAACAGGGTTCCTGAAGGCAAGGACTGAAAGAATTCAAAGCTGTTCCTCAGCATTTTTCAAGACCCTATAATAGCCAAATTCAAGGATTTTCAAGGTGCTGCCTTCACGAACTATGAAATATAAAACAATATACAGTGCAGTTGCTGTGGACTGGTCATAATCCACGTGTGTGCACTGATGTCCATGCATGCATTTATCAGGTAATAAAAATCATCATCAGCAAAATTTTAATTAATGAAGCACCAGGTTGTACCTGGTGCTTCATTAATTAAATTTTTTATGATTATTCCAATAATTAGTGCTTGAAATCTAATATTATTGCATCCGTAGAAATATTGCCCACCGTGGAAAGTGACCAGTCCACGACGGCCATACTGTAGTTATAAAAAGGTAATTATCCACTTCATCAGCATCAATATTTTGTGAAAAAGAAAGGCTTTTCAAGGCTTCTGGACTCATTTTCCTGAATTTTAAGACTTTGAATGGCCCTTAGTCAACTTCAAGGCCATTTCTGCAGAAGAATCTTTAACCCTCTGTACTCTGATGTCAAAGTACCAACATTTTAAGTTGCTAATTTTGCCTACAATTATTCTTAGAGGTAGGGAGCACAGTGGCTCAGTGATAGTCTGTTGGACTTCAACACTAAAGGTCACAAGTTCGATCCCCATCTAGGACGACCCGCGTTGTGTCCTTGGGCAAGGCACTTTATTTGCATTTATTTGGGCAAGGCACTTTGGTTGCCTACATGGGGGCACGAGGATGCCGTGTACTAAGGCATACTGCACGTCGATGGTGCACGTCTTCAACCGCTGTAACCCTGCTTCACGGTGCTTGAACCGAGTTAGAATGTTGAGGAGCTGACAGTTGCTTGCCATTGCTCGGTGGTTCTCCCTGGGTCTCTGACTTCCTCCACCCGTAAACTGTCACAGTCACAATTAGCCATTGTGCATAAGTATGTGACCTTAAACACCAATAAATAATAATAATAATAATAATAATATATTCTTAGAGGTACCCTCTAAAATCTGGGAATGCCTGCCATTCAAAGATAAAAATACATTACAGATTAAGAAGAGCCTCTTTGGACCAGTTTAGACATGGTGATCTGAAATGGGTAGCAAAAACCTGGGTAAGAGTGAATCATTGCATACACATACATGCTTTGGGCCTAGTTCAAACAGGGACAAAGGAAACATCAAACTCCTTTACAGAAGGTGTAATCTATCATGTTACTGCAGGCGTTCCATGTCAATATTCTCTAAGTCTCATTAGTATGATACAGGGGAACCCTGTTGATTGAATAGCCAATTTGCCAATGAAAATTATTCAGTTAATAGGAGTATTCAATTAACATGGGTTGTGTCAGTTTCCTGTATTCTAGAAATAAACTTAGCATTTATTCTATTATATCTTGTTTGACAGAGCTCCTTGAGCTCTGTCAAACAAGATATAACAGATTAAATGCCTGTATTGGATGCACTGAGGACAAATAGGTCTATAAACAAAGAAAAACTGGGAAGAGTCAGGGTAATTTCTCGACAGGTTAGATTTTTTATTCAATTAACAGAAGTTTACTCTATAACCTATATTCAATTAACAGGTCAAATTTGTACTGGGGGTATGGTAAATGGTTTTGTGTTGGGAAATTATATTCAATTAACAGGGTGATTCAGTTAAGAGATATCCATTTAAGTGGGCTCCACTGTACTATTTTTTATTTTTATTGAAAAATATAGAACCTTAGAGAGCACGCTCATATACCCCACGCGGCACGCGTCCCGATATTTCAAGCTCTAATCATTTTTTAAAAATAAACATAGATTCTAGGAATACTGCAGAAAACAGTGTTCTGTAGTTTCAACGGTACTGAAAGAATTCAAGCAGAGAAAAAGCCCGGAAAACTATAATGTTGATGAACTTTTCAAAGTCTATGGGGTCGTAATTTTGGTAAAAATCAGTGGAGCAGAACAAAACCCAACCTTGTTCTGTAGGCCACCATGTTAGACTAACATATCAAAAATCAGCTCAATATTTGGAAGCGTGTAGGAAAAAAGTCTGGAAAACTGTAATTTTGATGAACTTTTCAAAGTTCAAGGGCTGTAATTTCGGTAAAAATCAGTGGAGCGGAACAAAATGCAAACTTGATCTGTAGGCCACCATGTCAGACTAACATACCAAACATCAGCTCAATATCTGGAAGCGTGTAGAAAAAAAGTCCGGAAAACTGTAATTTTAATGCATTTTTCAGAGTCCAAGGGTCGTAATTTCAGTAAAAATCAGTGGAGCGGAACAAAACGCAAACTTGTTCTGTAGGCCACCATGTTAGACTAACATATCAAAAATCAGCTCAATATCTGGAAGCGTGTAGGAAAAAAGTCTGCAAAACTGTAATTTTGATGAACTTTTCAAAGTTCAAGGGCCGTAATTTCGGTAAAAATCAGTGGAGCGGAACAAAATGCAAACTTGATCTGTAGGTCACCATGTTAGACTAACATACCCAAAAACAGCTCAATATCTGGAAGCGTGTAGATAAAAAGTCCGGAAAACTGTAATTTTGATGAACTTTTCAAAGTTCAAGGGCCGTAATTTCGGTAAAAATCAGTGGAGCGGAACAAAATGCAAACTTGATCTGTAGGCCACCATGTTAGACTAACATACCAAAAATCAGCTCAATATCTGGAAGCGTGTAGAAAAAAAGTCCGGAAAACTGTAATTTTGATGAATTTTTCAGAGTCCAAGGGCCGTAATTTCGGTAAAAATCAGAGGAGCGGAAAAAAATGCAAACTTGATCTGTAGGCCACCATGTTAGACTAACATACCCAAAAACAGCTCAATATCTGGAAGCGTGTAGATAAAAAGTCCGGAAAACTGTAATTTTGATGAACTTTTCAAAGTTCAAGGGCCGTAATTTCGGTAAAATCAGTGGAGCGGAACAAAATGCAAACTTGCTCTGTAGGCCACCATGTTAGACTAACATACCAAAAATCAGCTCAATATCTGGAAGTGTGTAGAAAAAAAGTCCGGAAAACTGTAATTTTGATGAATTTTTCAGAGTCCAAGGGCCATAATTTCGGTAAAAATCAGTGGAGCAAAAAAAAATGCAAACTTGATCTATAGGCCACCATGTTAGACTCACATACCAAAAATCAGCTCAATATCTGGAAGCGTGTAGAAAAAAAGTCCGGAAAACAAGTAGGACTGACTGATGGACTGGCGGACTGACGGACGGACCAGTCAAAAACATTATACCCCTGCAACTTCGTTGCGTGGGGTATAATAACTTTTATATTTTTATTTGGTATCACAGCACTCTGTAAGCCTACAGCAATGGACTTGGGAGAAAGTTATGAAAAAATGTGACATAGGTTCCAAACTTTAGGTGTGCTAGGATAGGTTATGGGGTTGCCCAGGCATCCCCGCGCACCCCCATGGTTTAGCTACTGACTTTTTTTATTTTAAATAATTTATGTTTCTATTTGGTGTCTCAGCACTCGGTAAGCCCACAGCAATGGACTTGGGAGAAAGTTATGAAAAAAGGTGACATAGGTTCCAAACTTTACATGTGCCAGGATAGGTTATGGGTTGCCCATGTATTCCTACACACCCCTATGGCTACACTACTGGCTGCAAGTCTGCAACTAGAAATTTAACCAATTTAATTTTGTTTGACAGAGTTGAAGGAGCACTGTCAAACAAGATTGAATTGGTTAAATTCCTAGTTGCATTGTGTGAAAAATCTGCAGGTTGAAATGTTGATGATATTTTGACACCGGTGTACCAAGGGTTAAAGAGCATCTGTAAAAATCTAATTAAGCAAATATGCATGAACAGATCTGCATGCATCCAATGCATGATGCATAATATCCAATACATGCTTACTATCAAGTGTATATCACTGTACATCAGAAGATTGAGATTTGCAGCAATTTTCTCTCTATTCTCGATCAATAGCTGATATCAATTATGTTTTGCAGATGTGATTATAAATATTGAATATGATGTAATTATAACACCTAAATGCTCATAGAACCTTCCTTAGGAACTAATTTCCAAAAAATTATTTTGCTGGCAGCTGCATAAGAAAGTGCAAAACTGAGTAATATTCTGTACAAGAGAATGATAATAGAAATACAATAACCCTTTGAACCCTGATGGTATCTTCCATGTCAGTTCAATAGAAGCACCTGGAAGAGTCCATATTTATTATTTGGGGATAGACCAATTAATATTTTCAACATGCAGCCTTGGGGCCGAACGTTGAAATATTGATTGGTCTACCCCACACTTTAACCCTTTACCCAACGAATCGGCCGCATCCGCCTGCGTAATATGCAAATTAATTGTTGAAAAAATATTATTTTTTTTTTAAATTTCAACAAAACCATATCAGGTGACCCCTCGTTGGAATGAGCTCAACAAGCTCATTCCAACGAGGGGTCACATGATATGGTTTTGTCGAAATTTTTTGAAAAATTTCAAAAAATGATATTTAAAATAATAAATTTTGATATCGTCTGCGTTGGGTAAAGGGTTAACTCAGCAGCCATCCTACTAAATAAAAGTATGACATCTTGTTTCTGGGCCGGAAAAACGGCTGCTGGGGTTCAAAGGGTTAACCGCTGTGTAACCCTGGAACATACTGATCGAAAATCATTCTCAACCTTCCAGTGGAACTGATTTCAATAATATGAACTTCAAATATATTTTCCTATTTGAAACTAAAAGCTGACAAAGTTGGAAGGAGTATATCCATGCTCCAACAGTGACACCGACATATACATATACATAAACATAAAAAAACTGAACTGTAAACATTCAGTTTTGATATTGGTCATCAATGCCATAAAACATAATAAATTATTGTGATGAATTTACGGTAACATGGTCTGAGGTTTGTGGCTCAGAGCTTATGATCAACCAAGACATTGAACATACACTCCGAGCAGCAAATCTTAGACATGTTACTGTCAATACATCACAATAATGTATACGTTTCAATGAGACTCTACCCAAAGCTCAGAACCAACATCGTGAAATGAATAAGGCAACTTAATGAACATTAGGCAATTTTAACATTAATAAATTGAGTAAATAAAACTCTTGTGTATCCCACGACGTCACTGGAAAACAAAAAATCAATAATTTAGATAAAGGTCAAGGTTACACCATCTCAGTTCAAATCATGAACAAGTTCATGATTTGAACCAAGATGGGGTAATCTTGACTTTTTTATAAGTGGGCTGTGAGTATTCATTTAAAGAATGATCACTGGCCTAAAAAAAAATCTGATTTTATATGCAGTATGCACTTTGAATCTCCCCCCATGGTTATCATCTTCTCAAATATTTCACTTGCGATGTCAGACGGTAACATATACCACTGAAGCCATAAACATAGAAAAAACTAAGTGAGCACTCATCCCATCAGAGGGCGAGGAGTTTAACCTTATTGGAACATTGCTACATGTACATATTTGTAATAGAATTACAGTTAAGTAATGCCAAACTATCCAGTGCAATCTCATTTTGAAGATCTAAATTCAGAGGTGCCCACTTATTTGGATATCTCTTAATTGAATAACACAAAACCATTTTGTCTTCAACACAAATTTGACCTGTTATTTGCATATATGTTGTAGAGTAAACATTAGTTAACTGAATAAAAATTCTTGTAATATGTCAAGAAATTTAAATTTTATAGTAAATTTCCTTTCTTATTATACCTACCGCAATTGTTTACAACAGGCTTGCACTACAGTGGAAGTCCCTAACGCTGAAAAATACTGTCTATTTTCTTCCTTCCCAATCGATTTGGGAAAGAAAAGTGGTAAAAAACACCAAGAAAAAATAAGCCAAAACTGGGTCGAGTGTGACCGGTGCAAACCCAGTAGGGGACACTCTTCGCCTTGTACTAATCCACGGCTTCCGGAAACAGTGCGCAGTCGTATAACAAACATGTCATTCTATTGAATCTGCCAACTCTGGAGTTATTTATTATTTATTGGTGTTTAAGGTCACATATTTCTGCACAATGGCTAATCATGACCATCGACTGTTTTATGGGTGGAGGAAGCCGGAGTACCCGGAGAGAACCACCGAGCAATGGCGAGCAACTGTCAGCTCCCCAACATACTAACTCCACACAAGCAGGGTTAGCATTGGTTGAAGACAGTGCACCATCGACGTGCACTACGCCTTAGTACACAACGTCACCGTGCCCCCACGTGGGCAATGGGCGTGAAGTGTCTTGCCCAAGGATACAACGTGGTTGCCACAGGTGAACACTGGAGTTATGTGATTAGCGGGGAGGGAGGATTCTTACCGAAAAAGAAGGGTGGTCCTCCACATAAACAACTGCGGTAGGTATAATACGAAAGGAAATTCACTATAAAATTTAAATTTCATATAACCTACCTTACAATTGTTTGCAACAGGCTGAATGGACAACAGGTGGAGGGAATCACATAACCAACTCCCACACAATCTAACTGTGCTGGAACCATGGACAGAAGAAAGTTCCCTAGGCCTATAAGACCATAGCATCACAACCATTAGTAAATGACAATGGGAGATGAGGTATATGGGCTTGTGTGACACTCAGACAGAAAGGACAGTACCAAGAACAGGGTTGGAACTGACCTTGCAAGAACCCTAATTGTTAGGGTTGATGATAGCCGGAGCAGAAGAAAAGAGGGCCTAAAGAAAAAAGGTCCTCAGACTGCTCCTGCAACTGACGCAGAAAAGTCGAAGCATTTAGACAATGCACACACCTCATGGGCAGAAAAATGATTGGTAATACAATCGTCAGTCACAAGATGAGCGGATGATGTGCAAATAGCAAGACAAATCTATCTAGAAATGGACTGAGGAGAGATCTTCTGTCGACCAGGGATAAGAGACAGAAATATATCTGTTCCCGTCTTTCCTAATGAACTGCGTTCAGTTGATGAAAATGCAAATTGCATGAACCGAACAGAGCAAAGGGTGATTACCTTCAGCAGAAGGAAGAGCCCTGATACAGATTGGAGGATGAGTAATTTCTGGCATCCAATTCTTGGCCAGAAAGGAGCAATCAGTGGTAAAGTAACGGAGCGGAGCCCCTGAAAAAGCCGGATCAACAGAGAGGGCATGAAGCTCACTAACCCTTCTAGCTGAGGCAAAAGCCATCAGACAAAGCTGTCTAGTATATGAGAAAAAGCATGTCCACCTGGGATAAAGGTTCGAATGGAACCCCCCCCCCCCCCCCACCCTCACCCAAGCAAAGCAGCACCCAAGAAAGATACCATCTTGGGGTAAGCTGCAAAATCCTAGGCCTTTTCAAAGAAAAGTGCTGAATAAGCTTGGAGAGGGATGGATTAGTGCTCACACGACGCTTTCCCACAAACAAAGAGGTCTCTGAAAGCATGGACCTGTACCCTTAGATGGTAACAGGTTGGAGACCCCGATAATCAAACAGGTATACCAGAAACTCCGCAATCTGTGTTATCCAAGGATCAGCATAATCAAGAGTGATTAGCACACCATCGACAGAAGACCTTCCATTTAGTCGCATAAGCTAAACCAGTGGAGTGCTG
This sequence comes from Pictodentalium vernedei, assembly GCA_031216915.1. NCBI lineage: Eukaryota > Metazoa > Mollusca > Scaphopoda > Dentaliida > Dentaliidae > Pictodentalium > Pictodentalium vernedei. The sequence goes on along the minus strand of CM062297.1, from coordinate 293,712,981 downwards.
CCTGCACTCCACTGCTCATTTCGAAAAACCTCTATGAAGACAGGACCTGACAAAAGATATGCGTGAAGGCAAATGAAGTCAGGTTGACATGAAACCTCCTTGGGTGACCTTGCAAAGAAGGTTGTGATGTAAAGGGAGACGTGCCGGAACTGCCACCAACATAGAGCGGAGCTGTATGAATCCACATCTGCAGAGGCGACAGGGGAGTGATCAGAAGGATTCGAGAACTGCAGGTTCGTATCTTGGCTAGAACCTGAGGCAAAATCAGAACCGACGGGAAGGCATAGCCAACTAGACCATTCCAATCGAGTGACAAAGCATCCACGGCAAAAGCCAGAGGATCTAGATACAAAAGTGTACACCTGAGGGTTCCAATGGGTCGAAAAACGATCGATGTGGAGACGACCACAGAAATCACAAAGCGACTGGAACACTGCCATGTGTAGCATCCACATGGTGGAAATGAACCTACCCCATCGGGACAGGGAGTCGGCTTGGATGTTCAGACAACCGGGAATGTGATGAACCACCACACCGGCATTGACATCCTGAATGAGCAGTAGAAGATCCAGAGCCAATTCGTACATGGGAACTGAGAGCGTGCCACCCTGGTTCCAAATGTAAGCAACCACTGTCGAATTGTCAGACAACAGAAGGACCTGACGGTTCAAAAGGTGGGGGATCCACTGCCGGAAACCCAGAAGAGCAAGAAGTTCCTTGTGGTTGATGTGAAGAGCTGCATGATCCTGGTCCCATACCCCGTGAAGGGAAAGACTAGAGGATCCAATGTCGCGTACAATCCGAGATCACTGGCATCAGCCATCAGAACACAATCGGACATGGGCAAGACCAACGGAACTCCCTGCATAATCCACTGAACATCCATCCAGGGAAGAAGGTGACCATGAAAAGAAGCTGGTAACAGAAGCACCAGATCCAGAGGATCGACATTTGGCCTCCAACAACTGAGAAAGTGTAGGAGAGGTCGACCTTGCAGCCAACCTAGAGGAATGAGATCCGTCACCGAACTGCAGAGACCGAGCAGCCGGAGAATACTCCGAGCTGTTGCGGACGTGGACTGGGTCAGAGTCAGGCTGAAAGCCGAGAGAATCTCAGCCCTTGCCTGGGGAACTGCCACCGTTTTCAGATGAGTACAGAAGTTCAGCCCCAGATGACAAAACGACTGAGAAGGGACCAGGTCTGACTTCTCCTCGTTGACTCTGAACCCTAGCGACGTGAGCTGGCTCAAGTGTGTCGACATCTGACTCCAGAAGAGCAGAATTGGAATGCCTCTGGAGGATAATGTCCAGATATGCCAAAGTAGTCACCCTGGACTGAGTGTGATGGAAGGCTATCACATGCAACATCAGTCAGATGAAGGCCCAAGGAGCCAGGTTGAGGCCGAAAGGTATGGCCTTGAACTGGTAAATTCGCCCCAGAAAAGCAAACCTGGAAGCGAAATCTCGCACACTCGACAGAGTGGGGTGCCTCAGAAAAGATATCCTCAGACTGGACCGAACATCTAACACCCAAGGATCGAATGTGATCATGGCTCAACAGTCTGTAAACTGAGATATCCCTCCTCCAACCTGGGATGAATCAAGGTGAGGACCTTCATTTCGAGCCCCGGCTTGGCCCATGAGAGAAGAAACCACCTCCTCTGCTAGATGAAGGATCCTGAAACCTCTCTCCGGACTGCCAACGCTTACCCTGACCATGTGAGTAAGAGGAAGAAGTGGCGGCGAGGATCAGCCGTACGGCTTGGCCCATGAGAGAAGAAACCATCTCCTCTGCTAGATGAAGGATCCTGAAACCTCTCTCGGACTGCCAACGCTTACCATGACCATGTGAGTAAGAGGAAGAAGTGGCGGCGAGGATCAGCCCTATGCTTCAGAGGAAGCAGAAGGGTGTTTTTTAGGCTTGGAAAGGCCCCGGCGTCCAACAGAAGGCTGATCAAGCTGATCTTTGGAATGACGCAGGACGTCATCCCGGACCATTGCCACGGAATCATGGAATAGTCGCAGACCCACCAAGAAGAGGATCGAAGAGCAGTGCCCTGCCCTTCAGGAAGGGAATGGATTGTGTCCAACACAACATCCCGGTGAACTAAATACAAATTAACCATGTTACAGGCATGCGTGTGAGTAAGATGCATGAGCGTCTTAGAGATCACACGCAAAGGAGCCTGTATGTCATCAAACTTATCTGGAGGCAGATAAGCAGCCAAGGCAGAGACAACGTGATCCAAGAGATGAGCTCAACATGGACTCCAAATAGGAATAACAGCCGACTTGGCGTGGAGTCCTGATCCAAGACCGTCAAAGTCTTGCAGACCAACGGATTGGTGGAATTGTAGTAAAGATAATGCACAGGGGGCAAAAAGGTATCAGCCTAGTGAAGAACGAAGTCTTCATAGCCTTGGAACTCAGCTTTGAGTCCAATGCTGCAAAAGCTTTGACCACTTGTACCGACTGGTATGGTCGAAGGCACCCAGAAGCAGGGTCCTCCACAGGCTGTTGGCATGTGGCCAATGATCACGGCCTATCTGAAACCTCCAGCTGGTCTAACAGTTTGAAGGAATTCAAACACAAAGTCAAGCGCCGCCCCCAAGTCAGAAGACTGATGGCTCTCAATGTCAGGTGTGTCTGACCCATCGCCTGAGTCGGATGACACATAGCTCATGTCGGGCATACCAGCCGATGCCTCCCATGGTGTAGGAACACCAGGGGGGCTCAGAAAGCAGTGCCCTGCTTCCAATCCAAGGAGGTGGCACCACGGAGGGCACCTGGAAGCCACTAGAAGCCTCACTGGAGGCAACAGGAAGGCTCTTCGTGCATGAGCAAGGAGGGGCCTCCCTAAGCTCACAACCTGTATCTGCTGGTATGAAGTGGGAACGGCCCGGCAAAGTGGCTTCGCATCTGACCCTCTAAACCAGCAAAGAGTCATGAACCTCTAGAACACCCTTAGTGGGGCGACGGGTGGCAGCCAAAACATCTGAATACAGATGCTTATAAGGGTATCAAATACCCGAGGATCTGAAGTGCGGGAACTCAGAAGAGTCGCCATGGACCTTTGAGGGAAGAAGGTCCAGGCTGCACAAAAATGTGACCGTCCCACAAAACTGTCCGAAGGACCAGAGTGCGTGAACAGAAGCGCAACAGAGTCCATGGTGACCCCACCATGGACATCTGAATCCAAATCAAAACCTACTGGGCTCGACGGTGGAGAGTCCACAGCAGAGGGATCGGCTGGCAACAACTTCCGACTTCGCCCAGTTGAAGCCAGGGAAGGTTGAGGCCAATATCCCCAAGTTCAAGAAGCAGAAATCCCTGCAGACCCCTGCAGGGATAAGCCAAGGCCGTCTGAAACGGAGACTGATGACGTCACCGACAGAGTAGCAGCAGGATCAGATACATCAGTAGCTGTTGACAAAGGCAGAAAAGTGGGGAGAGCAACCAAGCTTGGCTCCAAAAGAGGAGTCACAACCCTAGTGACAGCCTCAGATGTCGACTGGAAGGGGACAGTAGTTCAGGAACCAGGCATCTCTTCGCCAGAAAGTCAGCAGCTACCGCAGTATCCACACCATAAAAAAGACTGCAAAACCCCCAGGAGGGGGTATAACTCTCTCCAGGCAGAGTCGAATCGGGAGGCCTCAGACGACTGCATTCCCCTTCACGTGGGTGCGGGAGGAAAATGTCACATGCCCAAACTACACAACAGATGGAAGCCCAAAAGGTGGAAGACCACCCAGCCCACAGGGTCTTTCAATAGAACACCCAAATAAAGTGGAGCATGAATAATGGGAAACTCCAGCATGCTAAGACAACAAAATGGCCTGCAAGGTATCGTCCTAGGCATACCTGGCGAGAGCAATGCAGACGGGAAGGTGAACTCAAGGACACCCCCAGCTACCAGAGTAAGGTGGCAGGAAACAAAGGCCCGACGAGAACAGAAAAGTACCCTAACAGCTAAAAGGGAACTGGCAGAAAATTCTACCCTTAACAGAGGGGAGAAAAGCTGCCACAACCACCCCCAGCTGACACCTAACTCAGTTAAAAGCAGAACCCAAAGGGTTATCTTTAATGGACAAAAGACCGAAGCGGCACAATACGCGAAAATCGTGCATGAAATCGGTATAGAGATTTATCACGAAAAATACAGTGAATAATCGAGAGAATATATAAAAACACAGCCCTGTATATCTGGATAGTGAAGAAACAGCTATGAATCCGCATATCAGAACAGGAAACATCGTTAACATCGAGTCAAACGTTATCATTGATGAATAGCGAGATGATACACCATCCTTCTAAGGTGGCGGAAAAAAATAGAATGACACGTTGGTTGTACATCTGCGCACTGGTCCCAGAAGCCATGGATTAGTACAAGAAGAGCATCCCCTAATGGGTGTGCACCGGTCGCACCACTTTTCTTTCCCAAATCGCTTGGGAAAGAAGAAAATAGAGAGTATTTTTTCGATTTAGGGACTTCCACTGTAGTGCAAGCCTGTTGTAAACAATTGTAAGGTAGGATGATAAGAAATTACCAAATTTTCCAGGTTTATGGACCTATTTGGCTTCAGTACATTCAATACAAATCCCTATTAATTGAATACTCCTGTTAAACAAATAATTTTCACTGACAACAAAGTGATTGTTCAATTAACTGGTAGAGTGCTAGAAGCCACTATCAGGGCTCTACTGAAAAGTGCTGAAAGCCACATTAGTAGCATTACACTGTGTGCATTAGTGCATTGTTTATGCAGAGGTAGATAAAGAAATGTTCATATTAAACTGTATTGTTACAATTTAATGTTGCTATAGATGAGGATTTCATAGAACAGGCATGTAATAAATACTAACAAAACAATTATTGATGAACAAAATCTTGCTAAACTAAGGCTTCTCTTCTTGGGAGTATGGTATCTTTGAAAAAAAATACTCATGTTACAAATCACGTTTGGAAAATAATTTACCACTCCACCAGTTAACAGGGTTTCACTGTGTAACCAAAATGCATCTAAATGTGGTGTAAATTCGTTATTGTATCTCATTAGAATGGCCAACTATGGAAGGCCTGCTGGGACCTTCAAAATGAAATCAAGCTTTCTGTACAGAGGAAAAAGCACTTTGTGAAACTGGCTTCCGATAGAATGTAAAATATTGACATCAAGGTTAGTGATAAATCTTTATGTGAAATTATAAATGTTCAATGTGAAAAAGAAGTTCAAAATATACCAGATGTGTCAGTATGCCACACACCCCCTGCCCTCGAAAAAAGTCCAGAAAACTGATTCTCTGAGTTTTCACATCACAAACTAAGCTCAAGGTCAATAGCTCCATGAAAAATCATCTGACCAGGACCAAACTCGAATTTGATTTGTCGATACCCATGACAAAGCCACATACCAGAAATCAGCCAATTGTCTCAATGTATGGTAAAAAAAAAACAGTCTGGAAAACTGTTCAAGGTCAATAACTCGTCAAAAAATAATCTGACCAGGACCAAACTTCACTTTGATCTGTAGCTGCTCATGACAAAACCACATAACAGAAATCAACCAATTATCTCAGTGTATGATGAAACAAAATCTGAAAAACTGTAATTCCAGAATGACGAAGAGAGGGAATGACAGCAAGATAGAATGATGGAAAGACATATGGTCAAGGGTGACACTATATGCCCCCACCCATTTTATGGCGGAAACATAAAATTGACTTTTTGGACAAACAATATTTGTTTCTTTATCTAATGAATCAGCCTCAACCGCCCATGTAATTAAAAAATTACGAAGTTGAAAAAAATATATTTTTCAAAAAATTTCAACAAATCCATATCATGTGACCCCACACTGAAATGAGCTCGTCGAGCTCATTCCAATGAGTGATCACCTGATATGGTTTTGTTGATTTGTTTGGAAAAATTTGAAAATAATAAATTTTTATATCATCTGCGTTGGGCAAAGGGTTTTAAACTGCTACTGGAATTAAAGAATTTTTTTCTTTACATATGTAAGGAGGAGAAATCCAAAGTGGCAGTGGTATTTGTGTATTCTCATGTTTGGGTTTGTTTTATTTTTTTAAACTGGAGAAAGAGAACCCATCAGATCTTAGATCTTTTGTGAACTGTACACACGTATGTCGTTCTGTGTTTATTACAGCCTTCACGTCTATGAAAGCAGTTATTAGAAGGACACTCAGCAATTCATTTGACACCTCGTCCCCTAAGTTCCAATGTGTTCTATGTGCCAGTCGCCACATAGAACACCTTGGAACACAGAGGACAAACTTTCAACAAAAAGAATGCATTTTATTGCCAACCAAATTTGCGAGGGAACCTGTGTTATTATATTTAGCTATCGCTAGTGATTCAAATTGTAATTGTGGTGCACGATTTGTAGAAAATTCCAATGAAGCTTCACTTCTACTTAAAAATAGTCTGTCAACGTTTACCGTTCTGCACATATGTGCAGAATGGATTTTCATTTTCTGCATGGTTTAGTGTGGCTATAGATGGGGATTTCATAGAACAGGCATGTAATAAAGCTTCATATGTCTTGTTTTGAATTTTTCTTCTCCTGTTTTTTAAAGATTGATCATTTTCACATATACATATCATTCAACGCATTCTAGCATTTGGATAAAGTTAATCAACTACTAAAATAACCAATTCCAAACACTAACTATAGGAAAAAAATCAAAAATTTAATTAATGAAGCACAGAGTACAACCTGGTGCTTCATTAATTAAAATTTTTCTGATGATAATTTTTATAACCAGGTAAACTCATATGTGGACATCACTGCCCACACATGGATTTTGACCAGTCCATGATGACTGTACTGTAAGGCCAAATCAAGCTAATCATTTAAACCTATGTTGCCCATTTTAGAGGACTTCAACCCCAAGCCTTGGTAATTTGCAAATTGAGCAGTTGAAAATTTTTTTTTAAATACTTCACCAAAACCATATCATGTGACCCCTCATTGGAATGAGCTTGATGAGCTCATTCCAATTAGGGTTTGGGCACATCATATGATTTTGTTGAAATTTTTTGAAAATTTAAAAAAAAAAAAAATAAATTTTGATAATCTCTGCATTGGGTAAAGGGTTAAGCTATCTCAACATTTCCTAACATGGAGGGGTGACAGTTGAAATTTTTTGACAGTGTTCTGCGATTGTTGCCCAGTTGTATGAACTTGATATGTAAATCAATATACTTCTTTAAAACAATAATAAATGACGCAGGTCAAAACGTTAATTTATTATTGTTATTTTAAAGAATTAAATTTTGTTTAATGAAAGTAATTCTTCCAAAAAAAATAATACATGAAACACTTCTTTATCATCATGTACTTATAACAAACACTTTCATACAAAGGATATATGAAACATGAAGTTAATTTTTGCATAAGAAAATTCTACCCTTTTGCCAAATGGTCACAATTTTTTCAAACTTTGGGGTTTTCAAAGAGAATGTTGGAATTCAACCGCCCACTAATTTTGTTTTTAAGGACATCAAAAATTTCCAACAAACAGGGTCATGAAGGGGGGGGGGGGCATTATTTTACAGTTGAAACAAGAACTGCTCCACTTCCTTGTGTTCCCATTGGGGGCTGGGGGTTGGGGGTAACTGCAAACAGGTTACGGTTACCCATTTTCAAGATAAACTTGTAAAGATCACAAGAGTTTTAAAAGAAGGTTATTTTGCTTGATATCAAAATGAAGAACATTACACCCACAATTATTTACAGCTGATATTTTTTTAACAAAGGATGATTGTTAACTACTTGATTGAGATACAGTTGTGAATTAATTGCTTTCAAATCACAAAGAGTTCTTCAAATTTCCATTGTGTGGCTTCATCAGATGATATGGTGAATCATCAAATATAATTCACTTGCTTTGGTATTTTAAACAACCACTGATTGAATCACCCGATACTTAAATTATCAGGGACTCAATAAAAAATTATAAAAACACTTCTCAAACTAAAAAAAAAAAAAATTTTTACTATCCAATTTCAAAACTGTGAAAATTCTCACCTTTTCTGTATCATCCATACAATTTTTAAATGAGCAAAACAGATGTGACATCCAACACGTTATAATATCAACAACACTAGCTTGCCTGTTAACTTGAAGGCTTATCTGCCGGTGGAATCATGCATCGACACCTATCACCCCTTTGCAGGATGTCTTTATAAATTATGACAATCTGTATTGATTGCTGTTTTACTGTCATTAACATTAATCAACATTTCTAATGAGACTCAACCACTATTGATCAAGGTGGATGGTATCTCGTTGTCATGACTATAAGAGAGAAAATTAATATTCAGTTATTGATTTTTGTTGATATAATGAATAACTCTTTCTTTGAGCAGAGTTATGAACAGCAATAAAACCTGCACTTGCAATGTGTTACAAGAATTAATATGAATGAAAATACAGTATAACCCAGGTCAGGTTGTATTCAGAATGTTCAGACTTTTTATGTATTCACCCTTCACCTCAAAGGAGTAGAGGACAACACTTTATCGGTAGAGTACTGGAAGTCCATATTTGGGCTTTATTTTGAGGTGCAGGTACACCACAACCCGAAGTCTTCATATTCTGTGGAGGAGCTTCATATTTTATTTGAAGTGCAATTATTTTGTCTCCATGGATTTACCTTGATAAAATTTATGGGAGAGTGCCTTGGCACTCTCCCATAAATTGTAACAAGGCAAATCCAAGTGAACAATTTTTGATGACCAAAAATAATTTAGCACTCTACCAGTAAACCAAATTTTTTTCTTAACTGGTTGAGTTCTAGAAGCCACTATCATGGCTCGATACGATTGAAAAGTGCTGGAAGTCCTCTCCGTGGCTTTACTATATACATATGTTAGGCCAAACAAAATTAAATAAGTCATTCTCAGGCAATTTATTTTTAAAACGAATGAGGGAGGGTGGTTTTTATTCCTGATGGAATGGCTGCTGATGCAAAAAATCCAGTTGTGAGAGCTGAAAATTAAATACTAGAGCTTCCATGTTGATTTCACTGACAGTTTGCAAAATTCACCCTCTGGGGACCTCATTTTGAAGATGACAGTCTGCTTATTTTCAGGCTTGATCGTGGCGCATTTAGCAAACAGAATAACAATACTGTATTAATGTATATGGAATATTGCATCGCAAATCGCAATGTGATACTGCTAAAATCACACCCTATGATAGTTTTATACATTTTGAATTTTTCCTCCAAAATAAATATGATGAATGCAGGACGTAAGAAACGAATGCGCCGGTGCCTGAGAATCACAAAAATAAATTTTCTTTAACCTTAGCTTTTTGTTTTATCAGGATATCTCAACTGTTCTCTCGGCAGGTACTCACCAATAAATTGGATAAAAAATTCATGGGCACCTCCCTCGTCATTGAAAATCTGCTTTCTCACTCGTTTTGCTAACCTGAAAATCTCTTTAACGATACTATTTTGCATTTGTAGGACTAAAAATTTAGCCAGCTATATCTTGTTTGACAGTGCTCTGTAAAACAAGATACAGCCAGTTAAATTTATAACTGAAGTATGGGAAATTTTAATGACAGAAGACATTCATTAAAATTTCCACAGAATAGTGTGAGGACTTAATACTTTTAACTCTTTTCAGGACTGTTTTATGGAATAAAAAAAAAGAAGAAAAAAAAGGAAAATAACCCTCTCTCCTTCATCATAAAGTTCAAGGAAAATGTTTTATAATAGGACATATGAGGAATATCCTTCTAAACTAAGGCTCCCTTCACTAGTCGCATGGTTGATTTGGAAAAAAGATATCATGTTACAAATCAACATTGAAACATAATTTAGCACTCTACTTGTTATTTCGCCTCAAAAACAAAGTTTATGACTCAAAATGGAATGAGCTCAATGAGCCTGTCTCAGTAAGGGGTCACAAACAAAGTTTTTGTAAACAAAAATTAAAACTAGAGGCTCAAGAGAGCCTAAAATGCTCACCTGGCTCAAGTTGTCAAAAGCGATGAGCGTGTCAGTAAGTGATGGACATAAAGAGAAATTTTATGATTTGCCATGACACAACCGAAGGGAATTTTTTGGTTATTCTTTCTGCTGGTCCAAGGAAAACTTCTTGGGCAAAAACAAAGCTCTGTTCTGTGAAGTCTCAAAAACATGTCCGTACAAAATTTTTGTTGTTTTTAACTTCTGTGATTCCCTCTACCCACCCCCATAAAAAATGTTTGGGCATAAATAAGTACTTATGACCCAGTTATACTACATGACAAATTTGGTTCAAATCAGCCCACTGGTTCTGGAAATAGACATTTTGAGTGGAGCCCAAAAAGGGCATCCTGACACAGGGCGCCAAACTTTTGACCTACTGAGTTCCTTTGAAAAAACTTTACTCTGCATCACTAAAATAAGTTTCATACCAGAAATGTAAGCGTTATTGCGAGTGGGTTATGAGAAGATGATTTTTAAAGCATTTTTGGCTAATGAGACATTAACCCTACCCCAAGGTGCATAATAACTTTTTGGGAAAAAAATCCAAAGAGTAAACTCCATCAAGATGCTTACTACCACATTAGTTTAGACTTGGCCCAAAGGTTCAGAAGAAGAATACTAAGTTCATGGAGCACAAGAAAGAAAATGACCCTGCATCTTCCCATCTCCAACAGTGTTAAAATAGGCATCCCTATAGGGCACCTCATGACGAACCGATAGCAATTTTTTTGGATCCATCTGATTCCATTGGTCCTGTGGAACCTGCATACCAAAAAACAATATTCTGGTATGTGCAGTTTTTTAAATAAGGGTGTTTGAAGTTTTTTTCTATTTTTGTCTCCTGGGGTTCCCACTGGCTGTGAAATAAATTTGTTCAAGCATCAATCAAGTACTTATGACCCAATTATACTACATGCCAAATTTACTTCAAATCAGCCCATCGGCTCTTGAAATACAACTTTTGGATGGAGCCCAAAATGGGCACGCTCCCACAGCAAGCCCAAATATGGACCTACGACCTTGTCTTGAACAATCTTTAATCTTCACCACCAAAGGAAGTTAGTAGTATGTCTCATATGTTTGAGTCAATATTTGCTGGACCCCGGAAGTGATGTCATATCACGTGACCCAGATACATCATGTTGGGTTGCCAAGGTAGTCTGCATGAGCGGCCATGTGGTGACACATGTTGTTATGGTGATCAACGTGTTTCTGGTGTCCATTTTTCATATTGGAGACCGTGATCTTAGTTTCTATGGTAGCTCATGGTTGCTATGTTACACAAAACTAAAGGAAAGGGGTATGTTCAGAGGGTATGTTCGATTGAATAGGAGGAAATATAATAACCACAAACAACCTGACAATCCTTCCAAATCACCAAAAAACACCCCAAACTACCTTATTTGATAAGAATTTCACCATTTTTCGACTTCTAAGATTAGCACATATTGCTATAAGATGCATTCATTTGTATAAGAGAAGATTTCTGGTTCAAATTTTCCCAAATCCTTGGTTTCTTCCTGTTATTTGGATTCTTCCAAAATCCTCTGATTCTACTTATAAGCTGTGCTATAGTTTCTGTCTATTCAACTCGTTTGTTCTGAAGTATACTCCAGTAGAGTAGAAGAGCCTATCAGTTGGAACAGTTTTGCTTATTGTTACTATACTTAGCTTTTCTGGCCTGTTCTGGCTAGTTTTAACCCTATTCTGAGTACTCCTGTTCTTGTTTCATTTCATTTATCCAGATCATCCAATCAGTTCACTTTACTGCAACTAACCAATCAAATCACTCCATTCATCTAAACCCCACCAACTGTTGTCCCATCTTTCTCTAATACAAGGGTTCCTAAGTCCAATAGTCAATCGAGTAGTAACTGGGCTAAGCATTGCTTGGATGACTTGAATGCCATCAAGCAAATGAGCTATAGAGCAATTGCTCCACAAGCAAAAGCTCTCACGACTCGAATCTCATCGAGCAAATGAGCAATAGAGTAATTGCTTGAAAGAGTAACTCCAAATACTGCTAGACAACTCATCTTGGAAAATAGGGATTCTATAACCACGGACGTTTCCCACACAAGCTACCATGACACCTAACATGATGTAACTGAGTCACGTGACATGACGTCACTTCCTGGGTCCGGGCCAGGGTCTGGCAAATATAAAGTCAAACATAGAAGACATACTACTGAAGTTCCATACCAAATATCAAAACATTCTCTAAAGTGGTTCATGAGAAGATTTTTAGGCTTTTGAGGCATTAACCCCAGCCCAAAGATGGCAGCAGCTTCATTTGAACAAAGTAAAAGAGTATATTCCAAAGATGGTCTGTGCCATAATATGAATTTGTCCTAGTTATTTTAAGGAAGAAGACAAGTTTCAAATTAGTTGATGGAGTACAAGAAAGATGATGACTGAGCATTTTCCCCATCGCCAACAGTGTTAAAATGGGCATCCCCATATGGCACGCCATGACAAAACGATAGCAATTTTTTTGGTCCATCTGATTCCACTGGCCCTAAATACAAATTTTGGGTGGAGCCCAAAATGGGCATGCTCCCACAAAAAGCCTAAATATTGACCTACAAACTTCCTTTGAACTTATCGGTAAATCTTCGCCACCAAAGGATGTTCCATACCAAATATCAAGGCATTCTCTCTGGTGGTTCTCTCATTAACCACAGCCTGAAGATGGCAGCAGCTTCATTTGAACAAAGTAGAAAGGGTATACTCCAATGATTGTCTATGCCATATATGTTTAAATTTGGTCCAGTGGTTTTGAAGAAGAAAACAAGTTTCAAAAGTTAACAGACGACGTACAATGGACTTTCAGTCAGGTGAGCTAAAAATATCTATATTTGAATGGTGCTTTGAGTGTTCAGTGCTGCATGGATTTGGATTATACATTAAATAAAAGGTTAGAAGGACAATAAGCTGCTAATTTGAAAAAGTAATACTGACTTTCTGATTTTGGCAAGCTCACAGGCCACCAGCCTGGGAATTTAACACTGTTATGGGCTGTTTGTTTATCTACTTTTGGTGGAAACTTGCATGCAGATGGCAATTGATACAATGTTATGTCTCTTCCATCACAAAGATGTACAGATATTCTTTCATGCTCCAGCTATAGATATTACAATCAGTACATATATTAACACAACTAGTGGAAGTATGCAGTGTAATCATAAAACTAATGCTGGTGTGAGATTTCATTCTAATGGTAAGATCATCAAAGATTTGGTCAAAACAAGTCTCGATTGAGAAACATTTCTTTTATTCATTCAAAGAAAATGAATGTTTAAGGTACTGTTAGATTCAACTGTCTGGAATATTCCAGTTGGTCAGAAAAGCAAACTCTAGGTTCGATTTTCCGACCAACCTGAATAGTCAAGACAATTTTATCTGAACATGGAGCAATGGACTGTATAAGGGCTAGACTGGTTCCTGCAATGAATTCCTTACAGAATTAGACAGGTGGCTTGAGAGCTTGAAGCTAAGTTTTGGAAGCAAAAATTTAAATGAAAGTGTCAATGACACTGTAGCTCAACTTGTCAAGACAAAGACATGTACATGTATAGTATGTGACACAGCAATGACAAACATCTAGGTAATGACCTGATAACAAAGGTACATATAAAGTATTGTAATGGTCTGTACATAAATACTGAGCGTTGCCTGTAACAAATGTATAGGTAAAGTATTGTAAAGGTGGGTGACAGTCAGATGCTAAACTAGAAAAGAAATCTTTGAGTCCCAGAGTGGGTCTGACTGAACCCCAAAATATTTGTTCTCATAGCACAGTGATAACAAAGGCACCCCAAAACACACTCATTCCTGTCCCAAGGTGAAAACATAGGTACCCAAGAAGTTTCGTGAAGATCAGTTCACAAATATGAGCTGTGTAGAAGTTGTGACAAAAAACTGATTGGACATAATTTCGGTACAAAATGGCCACTGGCAGCCATCTTGAATTTTGGACCGCGCTCAGAAACACTCGTTCTCGTCCCAAGGTGATAACAAAGGTACCCAAGAAGTTTTGTGAAGATCGGTTCATAAATACAGCCTCTAGCCCGAGCCGTATTGACATGTGCACTTATAGAGTATAAGTAGCACTGAATAAATCAAAGTTCATCTAATTTGCATAATTTCTGCACGAGAAAAAAACCTGTACTATATGTGATGTATTCCATGTTACTAAACATTCATACAAAAATTTATTCAAATCAGAACTTTCATACAGAAGTTATGTACAAAAGACTGATTGCACTAATTTTGGTACAAAATGGCTGCTGGTGGCCATCTTGAATTTCGGACCACACCCAAAAACACTCGTTCTCATCCCACGGTAATAACAAAGGTACCCAAGAAGTTTCGTAAAGATCGGTTCATAAATACGGCATCTAGCCTGAGCCGTATAGAAGTTGTGTACAAAAAACTGATTAGACCTAATTTCGATACAAAATGGCCACTGGCAGCCATCTTGAATTTTGGACCGCACCCAGAAACACTCGTTCCTGTCCCAAGGTGATAACAAAGGTACCCAAGACGTTTCGTGAAGATCGGTTCATAAATGCAGACTCTAGCCCGAGCCGTATTGACATGTGTACTTACTGTGTGTAAGCAGCACTGAAAAAATCAAAGTTCATCTAATTTGCATAATTTCTGCACGAGAAAAAAACCCGTATTATATGTGATGTATCCCATGGTACTAAACATTCACACAAAAAATTATTCAAATCAGTGCTTTCATATGGAAGTTCTGTGCAAAAATCTGATTGCACCAAATTTCGTACAAAATGGCTGCCATCGGCCATCTTGAATTTCGGACCGGACCTCAAAACACTCGTTCTCGTCCCACGGTGATAACAAAGGTACCCAAGAAGTTTTGTAAAGATCGGTTCATAAATACGGCCTCTAGCCCGAGCCGTATTGGCATTTGCACTTACAGTGCTGAAAGTAACACCAAAAAACATCAAAGTTAGTCTAATTTGCATAATTTACGCACGAGAAAAAAACCTGTATTATATGTGATGTATCCCATGGTACTAAACATTCATACAAAAAATTATTCAAATCAGAGCTTTCATATGGAAGTTCTGTACAAAAAACAGATTTCTGCATCGTCGGTACAAAATGGCAGCTGGCAGCCATCTTGAATTTCGGACCGCACCCAAAAACACTCGTTCTCGTCCCACAGTCATAACAAAGGTACCCAAGAAGTTCCGTAAAGATCGGTTCATAAATACGGCCTCTAGCCCGAGCCATAGCAGCTTGGCACTTACAGCTCTGAAAGTAACACTAAATAAATCAAAGTCAGTCTAATTTGCATAATTTACGCACGAGAAAAAAACCCGTATTATATGTGATGTATCCCATGGTACTAAACATTTATACAAAACTTTATTCAAATCAGAACTTTCATACAGAAGTTCTGTACAAAAAACTGATTTTTGCATCATCGGTACAAAATGGCCGCTGGCAGCCATCTTGAATTTTGGACCACACCTAAAAACACTCGTTCCCGTCCCAGGGTCATAACAAAGGTACACAAGAAGTTTCGTAATGATCGGTTCATAAATACAGCCTGTAGCCCGAGCCATAGCCAATTATTGACGGACAGACGGACGACGGGCCATGACAATAGCTCAAATTTGACTTCGTCAAAGTTGAGCTAAAAATATTAAAATTTGAATGGTGGTCTTTATGTCGAGTGTGGTATGAATTTGGTTATTTATTTATTGGTGTTTATGGTCACATATTTTTGCACAATGGTTAATCATGACCACAACATGAGTATCAACTCAAGACCAGGAGGTGAGCGTTAATAAGCCATGTTGCCCATTTTAGAGAGGGTTTGCTCCTCCCAAGCATTGGTGACTGGGTCCTATTTTACCAGTAAAACAGAGCTTGTTTACCGTAGTGAACAGGCATTGCTTTACTTCCCGGGGTTCCCGCGAGGATGGATTTGGTTTATACATTAGATTTTGGTTGTGTGTGAAAAAGCTTAAAAAAACAACTTTGTATGCAAAGTGTTTTACAACAGAAGCACTGAAGAATAACATAAATCTGTAATTAAACAAGAGGTTCAAGAAGCCTGAAGTGTACATCTAATAAAGACCCACTGATTCTTAACAAAGATATTTGAGGATTTTTAACAAATAATTAGTTGCTTATTATTTTCAGTTTTATTTGTTTCACTACCTGGGGCAGTGTTTTCAAAGAACAGGTTCTCCAAACATCTCGGAGTCCCCACAAGGGAAGTATTATTACTTACACACCAATTCCTTTGTCTTCTCTGGGTTGGTACGAGACGTGAAATACCCGATAGAATAATAGACAAGGTGTTCAAGTGAAGTCACTTGAACACCTGTACTCACTTACCATACCTGGGTCCATGTGTTCTGTGAATTGGCGTGTAAGTAAGTTACTAACTTCACTGTCAGTATTCATGAATTTGAACAACCTGCCAAAGTGCTGTAACACCTCGCCACTTTGCGGCTCGGCATCACATAGTTCAAATTCATGAATGCCTCCAGCTCAGTTAGTTACTCTTACAAATATTTCATACAAAGAGAAAATGACCAATTTCCACAAAATACAGAGTAATGATATTGATGGGTAAAAATGAATAGATGCCTGATTGGTAGTAACTTGATCTGCACAAACTTGAATCTGACTCCCAAACGATATGGTATACCAAACAACAAAAGATTCTGACAAGTAGATCAGAGGAAGATTTAAAAAAATATTCCTTATATATTGCATGAAGTTAAATCCAGCATAAACCCAGCAACTTAAATTGAAAAAAACATGAATCTACCCCCTGAGGAATCTGAATACCATATATCAACATTCTGACCTGGTGGGTCTGCAGAACATCATTTCTAAAAAAATTTCCTCACATTGCACTTAGCTAAAACTTTGGCTCCCATAAGGAACCCAAATATGAATTCAGGAACTTGAATGGCGGGTTTCAAATAATTAGATTTTCAAAGAAATTTCCTCATATTTTACTGTTAAAGCAAGTGCAACGCCAAGGGTGGCTATACCCCCAGACCCCCACTGCCAAGCATGAGTTTCTAGTCATTTAATATTGATATTGAATTAATAAATGTATTATCTAACCATAGCACCAATACAGCAGGCCACCAAATGTGTCCAGGGGACACTGATGCCCCTGCTTCATGAAAAAATATATTTAGTGATTAACAAAGTCCAAAAAGGGGTCATAACTTGGATTAAAAATTATCGCACCACTCTCAAAATCAAACCTGTCTGGTATATTGTCTACAATAAGCTATATTTTAGCTATATTTTAAGTTTGATTGAAATCGGACATCTATAACTCAAGTCACCACACGGAAATCAATATCAACATGTCTTCTAAGTTGGAAAAGGGCCTTAGCTCTACCCAAAAAATATCAGGCCAAGCCCACTATCAATCCCAATCTGTATTATGTAGTTAAAAACCTATGTATAAAATTTTGTTTCATTTCGTTCAGTCAAACTAAAGTTATTGTCCAGAAACCATATTCAGGATGTACGTAAGTACATATGGACAGACAGACAAGGGTAACATTTATGCCCCTGCCAAAATTGGTGGGGGCATACAATATGAGCATTGATAAGGAACTCAAAAATGATCTTAAGGACTTGATTTGAACAAACTTGGATCTGACTTCGGAGGTTGTTGCATACCAAATGTCAGAAGATTCAGACTGGTGGATCCGAAAAAGATTTTTAAAACATATTCACCACAATTACATTAAGTTAAATTCAGGCTTCCACAAGGAGCCCCAGTAATGAACCCAGAAACTTGGGTTGAGCAAACCTGTATCTCACCCCCATAAAGATGGCATTTACCAAATATCAAAAGAGTCTGAGGGTATATCTGAAAAAAGTGTCTTTAAAGATATTTCCTCATTTTGCATTGGGTAAAAATTTGGGCTCCAATAAGGAGCCCAAATATGAACCAAAGGACTTGATTTGAATAAACTTGAATCCGACATCCCCCATCGCCTGCCTTCCCATCCCACTGGATGCAACATACCAAACATCAAAAGATTCTCACTAGTGGATTTGAAGAATAAGATTTTTAAAGAATTTTCCCCACATTGCACTATTTATTTAGTTATTTATTGGTGTTTAAGGTCACATACTTATGCACAATGGCTAATCGTGACCCTGACAGTTTTACGGGTGGAGGAAGCTGGAGTACCCAGAGAGAACCACTGAGCATCGACGAGCAACTGTCAGCTCCTCAACATTCTAACTCTGTTTAAGTTCCACTCAAGTAGGGTTACAGCAGTTGAAGAAATGTGCATCATCAATGTGCAGTATGCCTTAGTACATGGCATCATCATGTCCCCATGTAGGCAACCGGGATAAAGTGCTGGATTGGGATTGAACTCGGGACCTCTAGCATAGAAGTTCAACAGTCTACCACTGAAAAACTGTGCTCTCTCACATTAAACTAGGCTGAAATCCAGGCTCCCATAGAGGTCCCAAATATTAAGTAACCCAAGGTCTTGATTTGAACGAATTTGAATCGGACTCCTCTAAGGATGCTGTACATAAGATTTTGATCGGTAGTTCTGGAGAAGAACATTTTTTTAATTTTTAAAAATATACTGACATTTTCACAAGTTAAAATTGGGCTCCAATACGGACACCAAATATGAACTCAGGTACTTGATTTTGAGCAAACTTAAATAGTATCCCATAAAAATGTATATGAAACATAAAAAGATTCTCACTGTTGGTTCATCATTTTTTCAATTCCACATCCCAATGACAAAAAATTATAACAGATTGCAGTTTGTTTCCCATTTGATTCCACCGATCCTACGGATGCTGCAGACCATATAACAGTTTTCTGTTCCTTGTGGTTCTGGAAATATGGATGTTTGAAAAATGGTTAACTGAGGGGGTTTGCACAGAGATGCATGAAGTCCTCTTTGCCTGAATCAAGTACTTATGATTCAATAATACTGCATACCAAATTTGGTTTAAATCCACTTTCGATTCTGGAAATAGAAATTTCAGGCGGGGACAAAAAATCTTCCCTCCCCCCATAAATGAAAATATTGCTTGTCAAAATTCTCTTGAACTCTAGTGTACACCTCAAAAGGAAGGTGAATACCACGTGATCTTATTACATCCATCAGATCGTGAGAAGATTTCTTTTGAAATTTAGGACAATTCCTCCACCTCTTCATGAAGGGGTGGAGGAGGTGGGCAGCACATTGATTTTAACAAAATTGACTTGCCCCTTCTCAATCATCATTCACATGAAATTTTATTAGAATTGGATCAGCAGCTTGGGAGAAGACTCAAATACAACCTTTATGCCAGACAATAGATGCCGGATGACGGAAGCCTGATGAAGAGTGATCAGTACAGTTCACCCTGATTTTTAGACAGATGAGCTAAAAATTAAAGCAAATAGGGGATAATCATCTCATAAAATATATGAGATTGGCATTAACAAAACCTTGCATAAGAGCACACAGGTATGAGTGTAAGATGTATGGAACTCAACTGATAATAAATATATGTATGAATATATAAATTTATGAGAATTTTTTTCTTACAGTTGTTTACAAATGCAATATAAATGGAGAAATCTCACCTTACATTGCATTTTCTTCTCATCAAAAGACATCACTTTCAGCATGAAGATTATTTCCTGATTTCTAACCAAGAAAACATCTCATCAGAAGAGCCAACCTTGGTTCAGAGAGTTCCCCAAACCCACAAAGTTTGATATTTAAACTCATAAAATACAATTTACTGGGATCTCATCATCTCAGAGAGTATTTTACCAATTTCTCCCAAACTCTCAAGCCACCAGCCTGTAAGGAATCAATGCTGTTATGGCCTGGAACTTAAATAGTTCATCACCGTGTTTTAGATTCAATCATCTGGAATATTTCAGTCGCTTGGAAAAGCGAACCAACAGTTCCTTTTTCAATCAACTGAAATATTCCAGACAACTGAATCTAACAGTATCATAAACATTCAGTCTCTTTGAATCAACACAAGAAATGTTTCTCAATTAAGAATTGATTTGACTGAATTATTAATGACATTAGAGTACTGTTAGACATGTTTGTAAACTAAATACTCAAGAATGAAGACGCACTACAGCTGCAGTTTTATGATCATGTTGTGTAGTTCCACCAAGCATGTTAATATTTTGATGTTTTCAAGGTGAATGAAATACTTACTGATTGGAATATCTATAACTGGAACACAGAAGAATATCTGTATATCTTTGTGAGTAAAGGAACATCACATTGTATCACTGGTTAACTGGGCATAAACTCCTCAAAACATGGGTAAACAAACAGTCCATAACTGCATCAAATTCTGAATAGAATTACCCTGGTGGCCTAAATGCTTGCAGTTTTCACCTCCACAAATGTCTTGCCCCCAAGTGTACAGAAAACAAAAAAGTATGCTATGGGTGTTCTATATCTCAAATGTTTCCTGTGACACTCCAGCACAGGAAACACTTATCCCTGTCTGGAGATTGAAGAACAACTCCCACATGTTGGCAACAACAGAAGTTTGATGGGTTTTGAAAACCATGTTATTGTTTACAGTACAGCTGCCATGAACTGATCACTTTCCATGGGTGGGCAATATTTCCACGGATGCAATAATATTAGATTTCAAACACTATTTATAGGAATATGATCATCAAAAATTTAATTAATGAAGCACTGGGCACAACCTGGTGCTTCATTAATTAAAATATTGCTGATGATAATTTTCATCTCCTAGTAAATGCATTTGTGGACATCACTGCCAGTATGCGGATTACAACCAATCCACATTGATTGTCCTGTACAATGAAACTTAAAATGTCCTAACATGCCAAAAAAAATAAAATTCCAAAACTTTCTGGAATTTACGGCAGTGCAGAACTGCCAATGACCACACATATTATCTTGTAATTACAAGATACAAACTTGTAATTATAAGATACTAACTTGTAACTACAAAATACAAGCTTGTAATTACAAGTTACTGTCATGTTATTACAAGGTATCATCTTGTAATTTCAATTTAGCTAACTTGTAATTTCAAGTTCGCTAAGTTGTAATTACAATTTAATAACTTGTAATTGCAAGTTACTATTTAATAACTTGTAATTGCAAGTTACTATTTAATAACTTGTAATTACAACAATCAGCATCTTGTGTGGGGTATGCTGTGTTGTATAGTATGGTAGTGTAGATGGACAGAGTGTATCCCTGTTAATGTAATGTTAGTCCTTGGTACTAGTTACTCATGTTATGCTTTTTACTATCCTATGATTGCTTTAGGTAGTATGTAATGCTGGGCCATGCAATGTTGCTAGTAATGCATGGTGGCTGAGTATGGATTTTCTGTACTCTTTTGGGTCCTTTAGCTCAGGGAATTATTTGTTTGTTGTCTAAAGGCATATAAAGTTCCAACCCTCAGTATTTCTATTTCCCAGCAATTTGACAATTCAGGAGTACATTTCACTTCTGTAGAGGAGCCATCATAGCTCCAAGATGATAGAGGTCACCCCAAACAAGCATGCCAGGTTTCAAAGCAATCCGATCATAAATGTGCCCTGTAGGGTGTGCCAAAGGGAAATACTGAGGTTTGACTAAACTAAGTTCGAAGAATGTTGGCGGCGGCAACATGTTTTGATGGAAATGGAAGAAAATCGATAGCTCCCATCTAGAGGTCATCCCAAACAAGCATGCCAGGTTTCAAAGCAATCCCATCATAAATGTGCCCTGTCGGGTGTGCCAAAGTAAAATATTGAGGTTTGACTAAACTAAGTTCTAAGAACGCTGGCCGTGGCAACATTTTTTGACGGAAATGGAAGAAAATCAATAGCTCCCATCTAGAGGTAATCCCAAACAAACATACCAAGTTTCAAACCATTCTGATCATAAATGTGCCCTGTAGGGTGTGCCAAAGGGAAATATTGAGGTCTGACTAAACTAAGTTCTAAGAACGTTGGCCGCGGCAACATTTTTTGACGGAAATTGAAAAATATAAATTTTATAGTAAATTTCCTTTCTTATTATACCTACCGAAATTGTTTACTACAGGCTTGCACTACAGTGGAAGAACCTAACTCGGATAAAATACTCTCTATTTTAATCTTTCCCAAGATTTGGGAAAGAAAAGTGGTGTAAAAACACCACGAAAAAATAAGCCAAAACTGGGTCGAGCGCCATCGGCGCACACCCAGCATGGGACGCTCTTCCATAGTACAAATCCACGACTACCGTAAAACAGTGCGCAATGCGTCAATTCATCATTCTTTTGATTC
Source organism: Pictodentalium vernedei (assembly GCA_031216915.1). Classification (NCBI taxonomy): domain Eukaryota; kingdom Metazoa; phylum Mollusca; class Scaphopoda; order Dentaliida; family Dentaliidae; genus Pictodentalium; species Pictodentalium vernedei. The sequence goes on along the minus strand of CM062297.1, from coordinate 293,690,658 downwards.
CGAACAACACAGGAGTTATGTGATCAGCGGGGAGGAAGGATTCTTACCCGAATAAGAAGACAGGAGGGCCTCCATGTAAACAATTTCGGTAGGTATAATAAGAAAGGAAATTTACTATAAAATTTATATTTCTTATCAACCTACCTCAATTGTTTACTATAGGCTGAATAGACAAAAGGATGGAGGGAATCACATAACCAACCCACACATAACTCAATAGCACTGGAACCGTGGACAGAGGAAGAGATCCCTAGGCCTATCAAACCATAGCATCACAAACATTAGAAAAGACAATGAAAGATGAGGCATATGGTGAAGTGCGACGCACAGACAGAAAGGGCAGTAACAGCACAGAGCTGGAACTGACCCTGAAAAAAGCTGAAAGGCTGGGATAGACAACAGCCTGAGCCAAAGAAAGAGGGCCCCAAGGACCAAGGTCCTCTATCGGGTCCTGCAACTGTCGCAGATAAAAGGAGAATGTAGCATTTCTCCAGTAGGCTGCCAGTATAACATCCGTCATCCGACAACATGACAGAGTAATTAAAGGAGGAAGACAATGCACATACCTCGTGGTAGAAAAAAAAATTGGTAATACAATCACCAGTAGCTAGACGAGCGGAAGCTGCACGAATAGCAAGACAAATCCATCGAGAAATGGATGCAGGAAAGATCTGGCCTGTGAGAAAATGCATAGTCATCCAGGATAAAGGCGTGAATGCCCCCCCACCCCCAAGCAGAGCAGCGCCCAAGAAAGCGACCATCTTGGAGTAAACTGCAAAGTCCTAGGCCTTTTCAAGGAAAAGAGCTGAACAAGCTTGGAGAGGCAAGGATGAGTATCGAAAGAATGTGGTACCACATATGAAAAAGGTCTCCGAAGCATGGACTTGTACCCATTGCTGGAGACCCCCAGAAACAAACATAAACCAGAAACTCCGCAAGCGGTGTGATCGAAGGAGTGACAGAAGCAACAGAGTGATCACACACCATCGACAGAAGAACCTTCCACTTAGCCACAGAGGCTAAACCAGTGGAGTGAGTGCCTCCTTGAAGAAGAAAAGCAACTCCACTGCGTGTCTCGCAAAACCACTACGGAGGAGACAGAACCCGATAAAAGACATGTGTGAAGGCACAATGAAGTCGGGTCAACTTGAAACCTCCTCGGGCAACTTTGGCAAAGAAAGTCACAATGTAGAGAGAGACAAGCCGGAACCGCCGCTAACAGAGAGCGGAGCAGATTGATCCACACCCCCACCGAGGAGACGGGTGTGATTGAAAGGATTTGACGACTGCAGGTTCATATCTGGGAGAGAACATGAGGCGGAATCAGAACCGGCAGGAAGGCGTAGCCGACAAGACCGTCCCAAAGGAGGGCCAGAGCGTCCACGGCGAAAGCCAGAGCATCTGGACACGGGGACACAAAAGTGTCCACCTGATGGTTCCAACGAGCCGCAAAGAGATCGATGGAACCCGCCATGTGGAACATCCACTCGGTGGAAAAGAACCTGCCCCGTCGGGACAGGGAGTCGGCTAGGACGTACAGACGACCGGAAATGTGACGAACAACCACACCGGCGTTGACATCCTGAGCAAGCAGTTGAAGATTCTGAGCCAATTCGTACATTGGAACTGGGTGCGTGCCGCCCTGGTCCCGAATGTAAGCAACCACTGTCGAATAGTCGAACAACAGAAGGACCTGACGAATCGACAGGTGAGGGATCCACTGCCTGAAACTCAGAAGAAGAGCAAGAAGCTCTGCTGGCTGATGTGTAGAGATGCCTGATCCTGGTCCCACATCCCATGAAGGGAAAGACCTAGAGGATCCAACATCACACCCCATCCGAGATCGCTGACATCTGCCGTCAGAACGCGATCGGACGTGGGTAAGTCCAACAGGACACCCTGCGTGATCTACTGAACATCCGTCCAGTGGAGAAGGTGAGGATAAGAGAATCTGGTAACTGAAGCACCAGATCCAGAGAATCGACATTCGGCCTCCAACGACTGAGCAGAAAGTGTTTGAGAGGTCTGATGACACGCAGCCGACCTAGAGGAATGAGATCCGTCACCGAACCACAGAGACCGATCAGCCGGAGAATACTCCGTGCCGTCGCGGATGTGGACTGGGACAGAGTCAGAGCAAAAGAGAGAACCTCAGCCTTGGTTTGGGGAACCACCACTAAATTGAATTGGGTGCGGAAAGCCATCCCCAGATGACAAAACGACTGAGAAGGGACCAGTTCCGACCTCTCCTTGTTGACTCTGAATCCAAGCGACGTGAGCAAGCTCAACAGAGTGGCGACATCCGACTCCAGTAAGGCAGCATTGGAATGCCTCTGGAGGATATCGACCAGATATGCCATAGTAGTCACCCTGGACTGTGTGCGATGGAAAGCTATCACATGCGACATCAGTCAAGTGAAGGCCCACGGAGCCTGGTTGAGGCCGAAAGACATGGCCTTGAACTGTAAACTCGACCCAGAAAAGCGAACCTGAGATACTTCCGTGTCGCCCGATGAATCGGAACATGAAAGTAAGCGTCTCGCAGGTTGAAGCTGGAAGCGAAATCTCCCTGGTGAATTGAATGGCGGACCGACCTGAAAGTCTCCATGCTGAACTTGGGAGCAACGATAGACTGGTTCAGGATACTCAGATCGATAGAGAGTCAGCCGTCCTTCTTCGGCACCAAGAACAGGCGGGAATAGAACCCCACTTACTGAATGTTCTTGACGACCTCGATCGCCCCCTTTGTCAGGAGATTGTCTATCTCCATGGACAAAAGTTCCCGACGTAAAACGTCTGAATGAAATGTGGATTTAAGAGGCACCCTGGTCAGAGTGGGGTGCCGTCAGAAGGATATTCGCAGCCCAGACCGAACAACATCTAACACCCAAGGATCAGATGTGATGGTGGCCCAACGGTCTGCAAGCTCTGCTATCCTTCCTCCAACCTGGGACGAGTTGAGGTGAGGACCTTCATTTCGAGCCCCGACGAGGCCCGTGAGAGGAGAAACCACCTCCTCAACTGAATGAAGAATCCTGATACTTCCCTCTAGTCTGCCGACGCTTACCCTTACCCTGGAGTAAGAAGTAGAAGCGGTGGCAGAAGGATCAGCCTTTTGCTTCGCAGAGGAAGCAGGAGGGTACTTGTTAGGCTTGGAACGGCCCCTACCTCCCCTAGAAGGCTGATCAAGCTGAAGAAAACAGCAGCTGATCTTTGGAATGATGTAGGACGTCATCCTGGACCGTCGACACAGAACCATGGAAAAGTTGCGGACCTGCCAAAGAAGCAGATCGAAGAGTAGCGTGCTGCTCCTCAGGAAGGGATCGGCTTGTGTCCAGCACAGAGTCCCTCCGAACTAATTCCAGATTAGCCGTGTTACAGGCATGCGTGTGAGTAAGATGCATGAGCGCCTTGGACAGCACACACAAAGGAGCCGGTACCTCGTCAAACTTATCTGGAGGCAGCTGAAGCCGAGACGACGTGATCTGAGAGAGAAAGCATACCAAGCATCTCTCTCGATAAGCCCAACATGGACTCCAGAGGCATCATTGAAATGACGGCAGACTTGGGGTTGGAAAGCCCGAGGGAATTGGAGTCTTGATCCAAAACCGTCAAAGTCTGGCAGGCTGACAGATTGGCAAAATCGTAGTAACGATAACGCACCGGAGGCAAAAAGGTGTCAAACCTGGTGAAGAACGGAGCCTTCATAGCCTTGGAACGCAGCTTAGAGTCCAAGGCTGAAAATGCTTCAACCAACTGTACCAACTGGCAAGGTCGAAGACGCCCAGAAGCAGGTTGCTCCATAGGCTGTTAGTGTGCGACCGATGATCACGGCCTGGCTGACACTGTCAGCTGGTTTGATGATTTGAGATCCAGAAGGAACCCAAACACAAAATCAAGAGCTGCCCCCAAGTCCGAAGACTGCTGGCTCTCGACATCAAGCATGTCTGACTCTTCCCCTGAGTCGGAAGACACATAGCCCATCGTGGGCAAACCAGCAGACGCCTCCCATGGCATCGGAACACCAGGGGGATCAGAAAGCGGCCTGTTTCCAATCCCAGGAGGCGGTGCCATAGGGGGCACCTGGAAACCACTCGCTGGAAGCAACGGGAAGGCTCTTTGACAGAACCTGAGTAAGGAGAGGGCCTCCTTAAGCTCACTGCCTGTACTGGCAGGTTGGACAGGGGAACGAACCGGCAAAGTGGCTTCACCTCTGACCCTCTTAACCAGCGATGGGTCACGATCCTCCAAAACACCCGACGCGGGACGACGAGCGGCAGCTGAAACGTCTGAAGGCAGACGTATATAGCGGTATGACACACCCCGAGGATCAACATAGCAGGAACTCATGAGAGTCACCGCGGACCTCTGCGTGGCAGAAGGTCCAGGCTGCACAAAAAACATTGGTCCCCCAAAACTGGTCGTGTGGCCAGAATGAGTGGACGGAAACGCCACGGAGTTCATAGTGTCCCCACTAAGAACATCCGAATCCAATAACACAACTGTGATGCTCGACGGCCACAGTAGAGGGTCTGGCTGGCAGCCACTTCCAACTTCGCCGAGTTGAAGTCAGGGAAGGCTGAGGCCGATACCTCCACGTCTACACTCCCAGACACTGCAGCAGACCACTGCAGGTATAAAACTACTGTGCTCAACGACTGAGAGGACACAGTAGGGGGTTCAGTTGGCAGCCCCTTCCGACTTCGCCGAGTTGAAGTCGGGGAAGGCTGAGGCCGATACCCCACAACCACACTACAGACATCCCTGCAGACTCTTGCAGGGATAAGCCGAGGCTGGCTAAAAACGGTGCCCAATGACGTTGTAGATGGAACAGCAGTAGCAGCAGATACGACGGGAGCTGTTGGAACTAGCGGAAAAGTGGAGAGAGCCACCAAGCTTGGCCTCCAAAGGAGGAGTCACAACCCTAGTGACAGCCTCAGATGTCGACTGGAGAGGGCGCATAGTCCCAGAACCAGGCATCTCTTCACCAGAAATCTAACAGCTCCCGCAGTATCCACCACGGTAAAAACTGCACATTCCCCATGGAAGGGGAATAACTCTCACCAGACATGGTCGAGTGGGGAAGCCCCGAAACGACAGCGTTCCCCACCCCCCACTGGTGCGGGAGGAGCTGAACATCCCCCACGGAGGGGGAGCAATTCTCACCAGACAGGGTCGAATTGGGCGACCCCAAAACAACAGCATTACCCACCCCCACGGGAGCGGGAGAAGCTGCACATCCCCCACAGAGGGGGTCAAACTCACACCAGACCTGGTCGAGTTGGGGGGGGGGCCCCAAAACGACAGTGTTCCCCCCCTGGGGGGGGGGGAGCTGGGTAAACTCACAACAGACGTGGTCGAGTCGGGAGGCTCCCAAAACAACAGTGTTCCACACCACCCAACGGTGCGGAAGAAACGGCCACGAGAACACACCAAGGCGCACGCAAAAGGAATTGCCCTAAAGGAACTGAACTGGAAATAACAGAGGTGAGAGCAGTAGAAGAAAAAACGTGAACTCAACAGAAACAGAAAGTAGAAGAACACCCTCAACTACGAGAGAAGGTGGCAGAAAAAAAAACGGTGGTTACACGACAGAACCCACATGTTCGACAGGGACAGAAAAACAGAAATTCAGCCCTCAACAGAGTGAAGAAATCCTGTCCAGACAGCCCCTAATTGACACCTAACTCCAAAAACAATTAATTCATCAACCGAAAAATTCATTGTCGAATTGCGTGATGTCGAAAACAAAACATTCGCGAAAACAGAATAGTAAATAATATACAATGAGAATGTGGTTGAAAATATAAACGAGAATATATAAAACACAGTCCTGTTATTATACGATCTTCAGATCCATAATTCCAGTCACAGGAAAACCATTATCGACAAGTTAAAATATCACTGTTACTGAGCAAGATGGCACACATCCACCATGTGTGCGGATAATCAAAAGATTGACGAATTGACGCATTGCACACTGTTTTATGGTAGTCGTGGATTTGTACAATGGAAGAGCGTTCCATACTCAGTGTGCGCCAATGGCGCTCGACCCAGTTTTGGCTTATTTTTTCGTGGTGTTTTTACACCACTTTTCTTTCCCAAATCTTGGGAAAGATTAAAATAGAGAGTATTTTATCCGAGTTAGGTTCTTTCACTGTAGTGCAAGCCTGTAGTAAACAATTGAGGTAGGTTGATAAGAAAAATCGATAGCTCCCATCTAGATGTCACCCCAAACAAGCATACCAAGTTTCAAAGCGATCTGATCATAAATGTGACCTGTGAGGTGTGCCAAAGGTACGTACGTACGTGTACGTACACCGATGGGCGAGAAGTGATGGCAATAGCTCAGCCTGACTCTGTCAAGTTGAGCTAATAAAATTTTTCCCCCATGAGTGGAATTTAGTTTATTTAAAAAAAAAAAACCTTTCTTGGATAAAGGGTTAACTGATATATAGATTAACCTTTTAAACAATGAAACCCTGCACACAGGGTTTGTAAATGACGAAAGTGTGTAAGCAGATGACAACTTTGTCTGCCAAGCATTATGGAATTGTGGCTCCGGACAGACAAATACAATCTGTGAGAGAATTAAGTTTTCCCCATTCCTGTGACCTTGACCTTTGTCACTCGAGCATGGTGTTGCTGTGCAAAAGACCTTTCATTGGTCTTTGCCCTTATGTAAAGTTTCATGGAAATCCACCAAAGCACTCTAGAGCGATGGCTCCAGATAGACAAATAAAGTAGGACAGGTGGATGGATGGATGGATGGATGGATGGATGGACTGAGACAGGCAAACTGGATTTAAGATGCCTCCCTATCGGGGCATACAAATCCTTTCTTGACTCGGGCTGATGAAAATTCAACCCACTATAACAGATTTATGGAAATGATTGGAAGTTTTATAAAACTTTGAGTGAACTGTTAAATGATAAAACCTCAAGTGTTGAGGCTTCGTGTAGCACAATGAGTGTAAAATCTGTAATTTTAAAAGCATGGCTGCCTGTGTGAAACATGTATGTACTTACACGTCTAGACTAAATAGCTTCCCTCTTTAGTTCTAAACTGTGATCCAGACTCTCTGATAATTAAATAACCTGTCACTCTGATTTGACATTATCAGAACTGGGTAGCATCATTTGAATCACCACAAGGGAATTGTGGGTGAAGATATAAGTCAGTCAGGATAAAACAAGTGTTTGACCACCGAGGTGGTATTAGTCCCCTACGGTGCTTTTGTGACATAAGGTGTTTTTGTCACAGCAGACACTAGAGTATATAAGCATCTTGGATTTTGAAAAAAACAATATTTAGCGTGCATAATCCCCTCACAACCCTTTATCCATGTACCATATATGAAAGGCGTAGCTTGAACCATGTTGGAGGGAGGGGTGGTAACATAAAATAGAGAAAAAAGCTTAAAAAACACAACAAAAATGGCCGCCATTCTGCCATCTTGGATTTTGAAAAATAAATATTGACTGTGCATCATCCCCTCAGAACCATTTATCCATGTACCAAATATGAAAGGTGTAGCTTGAAGCATATTAGAGGGAGAGGTGGTAACATAAAAACAGACAGACAGATGGACAGACAAACAGATGTTAGATTTTGAAAAAAAATATTGAGCGTGCATAATCCCCTCACAACCCCTTTATCCATGTACAATATACGAAAAGTGCAGCTTGACCCATGTTGGAGGGAGCAGTCGTAACATAAAATAAAGAAAAAGGCTTAAAAAACACAACACAAATGGTTGCCATGGCGCCATTTTGAATTTTTGAAAAAAAATATTGAACGTGCAAATCCCATTACAACCCTCTATCCATGTGCCAGATATAAAAAGTGTAGCTTGAACCATGTTGGTGGGAGGGGTGGTAACATGAAAATAGAGAAAAAAAGCTTAAAAAACACAACAAAAATGGCCGCCATTCTGCCATCTTGGATTTTGGAAAAAAAATTTGGAGCGTGCATCATCCCCTCAGAACCATTTATCCATGTACTAAATGTAACATAAAAAACAGACAGACAGACAGACAGACAGACAGACAGACAGACAGACAGACAGGCAGAGAGACAGACAGACAGACAGACAGACAGACAGACAGACCGACCGACCGACCGACCGACCGACCGAGGATGGACGGACGCATGGACGGACGGACGCCTAGACGGACGGACGGACGGACAGACAGACGGATGGAGTGCAATCCTATAGTCCCCTTACGGTTTCCGTAGGGGACTAATTAGTGCATGTGGGACTGAATTTTTGGTTCAGCAAGTTGTTTTTAGACCCACCACTCACAAACCTGAACACTTTTGCTTGGCTATTTCTGGATACTTCTTTGCATCCCACCCTCTTTCCCCTAACATGGAACCACATCTATGTGGCATGCTGTCTGCAATAGCCCTTCTACAGAGCATGAGATCACATAATCTCTAAAGCTCATATTTTATTGGAGTTTAATGACCCTTTCATCAGGCAGGGTTATATTGTGTCAAACAGTATTTCAGTAGAACCCTGTTAACTGAATAGACACTACCAGTGAAAATTATTCACTTAACAGTATTCAACTAACAGGGATTCGATTCCTTTCCTGTATTCTAGAAATAAACTGAGCATTTATTGTATTATATCTTGTTTGTCAGAGGTGATGGAGCTCTGTCAAACAAGATATAATAGATTAAATGTCTGTATAGGATGTACTGGAGCCAAATAGGTGATTATCTGAGTAATTTCTTGATATATTACCAGATTTGTAATCAATTAACATGAAAACTTTGTACTGAAGGTATGGTACATAGTTTTGTGTTTAGAAGTTATATTCAATTAACAGGGTTGTTCAAATAAGAGACATCCAACTTAGTGGGCTCCACTGTACTGGTGGAGGAAGCAGGAGAACCCCGAGGGAACCACCAAGCAGCTGCTAGTTCCCATTAGCTGCTACATGTAAGTACCATATAGACACGTCAGTGAAGCCAGGAGGTATGTGAAAAAAATCGGAGGAAAAATTGGGGTGGGATTACTTATGGCAAAGACCAACTATAAAGTGGAGCAAGAGTTCCCAAGAGTGCTTGTCACAGATTATGATGTACAATGTTGGCCAAATGTAATTGAGTGATCTCCCCCATTTTTGTGGTTCTGATAAGAGATATGAAATAAATATAATACAAATGCACATACATTTCTGTTTATTCATTTTTTTCAGATCCTTTCAGCTAATCCACTATAGATGTAGATGATTCCCAAATTATTTATTTATATTTATTTATTGGTGTTTAAGGTCACATATTTCTGCACAATGGCTAATCATGACCATGACAGTTTTATGGGTGGAGGAAACCAGAGTACCTGGAGAGAACCACCAAGCAACGACGAGCAACTGTCAGCTCCCCAACATACTAACTCCACACAAGCAGGGTTAGCATTGGTTGAAGACAGGTGCACCATCGATGTGCAGTATGCCACCGTGCCCCCACATGGGCAATGGGGGTGAAGTGTCTTGCCCAAGGACACAACGCGGTTGCCGCAGGTGGGATTCGAACTGAGGACCTCTCGGCTTGCAGTCTGCACCTCTACCAACTGAGCCACCGCACCCTCATGATTCCCAAACAAAAATTGACAGAGAAAAGGACAAAAATGAAAGCTATATTTATAAATCGGAAAAAAAGTTGAAACTTACGAAACACACATGGTCAATTTCTATTTTTAAGGCTGTCTTGGTGTCAGTACATGATATCGTGGGAATTTTCAAAGGAAGAACATGAAATAAAATAATTTTATATTTCCATGCTGAAAAACATATGTTTAACAGTGCTAGTAACATAAAATCTTTTTTATTTCATGCACTAGTTCAAAAATTTTGACAACTTGATGCGTGACCATGAATACAAATAACTACAAGGTTGAAAATCACGTCATTTTTGTTTTTAAAATTGAATCATGCATTGGTGAAGGAAGTTGGAATACTTCAAGAGAATCAGTGAGCAGCTGCAAGTTCTCATTAGCTGCTTCATGTAAGTACCAGTGCACTAAATCTTCAATGATTTCCAATCCTGCAACCCACTCATCTCAATGTGGAGCAGAGACATGAATGATATCCGACTGATTTTTATACCTCTATCATGCCATGCTATGATAGATGCCTGTTAATTGAATAAAAAATCTTGTAACCTGTCGAGAAATTACCCTGACTCTCCCCAGTTCTCCTTTGTTTATAGACCTATTTGGTCTCAGTACATCCAATACAGGCATTTAATCTATTATATCTTGTTTGACAGAGCTCATAGAGCTCTGTCAAATAAAATATAATAGAATAAATGCTAAGTTTATCTCCAGAACACAGGAAAGTGACACAATCCCTGTTAATTGAATACTCCTGTTAATTGAATAATTTTCATTGGCAAAATGGCTATTCAATTAACAGGGTTCCATTGTACTTGCAACCATTGCCTGATGTAAGTAGCAGCTGGGAGAGATAGAATTAACTCCTATAATTGTCTCATCTCTTCCGCTGCTATATCAATGCTATTACATGGCATCAAGCTTAAAGTAGCATTAAAACAACAAGTTAATTAACACAGTGCCTAAATAGCAGGCATCGGTTTTATTTTATCAAGATTTTGTGGGGTTACACAGGTCAGTTTAACTTACATTTTTGGAGGTTGTTTCTTCATGGGCATCGATTCAGATAAGATAATAAATGGAGATGCTTCATACACACTCAGCCTTTGTTACAAGCCTCATCCAGGGGGTGCATAAGGGTTGTTAAATATTGCATAAACAGTTATAAGCCATTTAGGTACAAAACTGCCATTGGGAAAAGGCACAAGGAAAACATATTTACAGGCCTCTGGAAATATGTGTTTTGGTGCCTTTGGTCCACTCTCCCACTTACCAATCTGGTTTATCAACATCTACATTTTTTACAGGATGTAGATTTATAAACGGGTCTGACAGAATCTCCATAATTTTGATTATGTGGTAGGCACTATGACCCCAACATGCAGTTTTATACACAGAGATTTTTATGATAGTAAAGTGATCTGGTTTGTCGGATTTTGTCGAGTTGACAAGGTCAGATTGCTGGATCACATGAGCTACCTTTGGTGGCTCATGTGATCCGACAATCTGACCTTGTCAATGAGATGGAATGCGACAAACCTGATCACTTTACTGTCATAATGATCTTTTTATTATATGCCATTAGGGAAATTCACCTTTCACACGAGAAATCAATATAATAGTGGTTAAGAACAATATTAGATATTCACGCTATTCGATAGCTTTTATTTACACAAATGAAGCATACCTAAAATGGTTGGTAACCTGAGTGGACTTGATTGACATTCTCCAGTGCCATCCTCAATCTGAGACCAACCATCTGATACAGAATCGGAAAACCACTAGGTGTGATCTGGCAATCAGGATTCGAAGGGTGAAAAACACAGCGTATCATTGATGGGCATATAATAAATCTTTTTATGACCAAGCCATAAGGGAAATTAAGCTTGTTTAGATTTTCCCAGATGTGTCTGTGGCAAGGGATTGTTCCCTCTACTTGTGACTCTACATTCAAAAGTAATGTGTATTCTTCCAAATCAAATTAATGCTCTTTTTAAAGTTTATATGGGGGAGGAGGGGCTGGCCTGGAGCAGGGTAAAATTTAATGACTGGATGCCATAACCAACGACAGAAGGTGTATGCCATAAAAACTGCATTTTGCAGGGTTACATAAAATATTCCAACCAAATGATGACATCACATCAAAGGCATTTACAAACTGGCACTATGTGAGAGTTGCATGCAGTGCAATGAAGTAATAGCTAAATGGTTTTACCTGCTCACAAGGTGGACGAGAAGTTCTTGTCATACCAAGCATTGTCATTCTCTAAAAAAAAACAGTGTAATATAATAAATTATTACGTGAAACAGCTTGCAGTTTTTTTTCCATGGACCCAAGAATGTGGGGAGGATAACCAACCTTCCCCCTCAACCATACCCAACTTCTGTCAATCCCCACCACCTCTACCTGGATATAAGCACATCATTAGTGGGATTGATGGGTTCAGAGCGGTGACCATGTTAAATGTCCCCTTGCAGGTTTTATCGATAATCTAGTTCTGAAATGAAATGCGATAAACTTTTTCTTCTTTTAAAAATGTTTTAAAAAACAAAGTAATGTGATCCCTCATGACTAACGCCAACAAACGATGCATATCTAGGTCAACTACTCTCAGGCCAAATGTAGTAAATATGGTATGACTTTATACACATCACAACTTGAGCTCCTGCTGAGCACAAATCATACCCTGGATGCAGTGCTGCACCCAGGACAGATTTTTGGACCGCTGAATGAGAGCTTGAAGGATTGGCAAAAACTGTATGGTTATACAATTCAAACAAACTTGGATTGTCACATGGTAGGGAACATCGCTACCACATTTGATTAAATTTGATCAGCTTGTTGTCCAAGAGAAACAAATTGTATTAATTTTATAAAGTTTTTTGCATGTTATTTCCAAGCTTGGAAAAAAGCAGACTATCATCTGTAGAATGATGTCCCCAGAGGGTGAATTTGGTGATGCAACCCTGCACAGCAGAAAATCCTCTCCACAGGTGTTTTGTGTTATCCACTCACATTTATATAGACTATTTCAACCTGATAACTGCAAGGGTAAGCAAGCATGATTGAGAGAGATACTGCTTTTGTGATCACAGTACTATGTGTGTTTATATATGTTGGGGGGGGGGGGGGGTGTAAATGTGGAGGGGGGGGGGGGGGGAGATGTGTTCACCTCACGCTGAAATACCAATAAAGTTTTAAAACCAATTTCTGAAACTTGTTCTAATGATGGGTCATGTGATTATACGATGAGGTGAAAGGAAATAAAATTTTGAAATTGTTTCGGAAAACTGTAGTTCCGTGTAATATATATCGAGTTGTTTTTCAATGATGTAAAAGGATTAGATCTCATTCTACTGTTGTATTTTCAAAGCACTGTTGAATCAAAATATTTTTAATCCTTTAACCCTTTACCCAACGAATCGGCCACATCCACCGGCATAATATGCAAATTCAGCAGCTGAAAAAATATTTTTAAAACAAATTTCAACAAAACCATATCATGTGACCCCTCTTTGGAATGAGCTCGTCGAGCTCGTTCCAACGAGGGGTCACATGATATGGTTTTGTTGAAATTTTTGGAAAAATTTTAAAAAATGATATTTAAATTAATTTTGATATATTCCGTGTTGGGTAAAGAGTTTACTAATGGACCAGCTGTACCCACCCTCATAATTTACAAACTGAACAGATGAAAAAAAGATTTGTGATCCACTCACCGAAACAAGCTCATTGACCTCGTTCTAATGAGGGGTTACACCAAGTGATTTTGTTGAAATATTTTAAAAAAAAATAAAGAACATAACAAATTCAGATGCCATGTATATAGGGTAAAGCATTAAATCAGTAAGGTTAAATTGATAGCGACTTGATATTCCAGTCATAATTTAAAGTCATCTATGGAAAGTGCAACCAAGAAGCGAAGGAAAAGATGCCTGGAGACTGAGAGGACACTTCAGCATGTCATCACTGCTAACAACAGTTAATATTGGGAGAAAAATTCATTGGAATTTCATTTAACCCTTTACCCAACATAACGAACAAAACCGGCTAGAGCTAATAAAAAAATCACCATTCAATTTTCCAATTGTCTCAAAAACATAGCTTATGACCCTCATTGGAACGAGCTCAATGAGCGTGTTCCAATGAGGGTCATAAGCTATGTTTTTGATGCCAAAAAATTAAAAGGTTTTGTTATTCAAGAATTTTATCTGCTTTTCATGTCAGGTAAAGGGTAAATGAAGCCAAAATCTTCAGTTTTTGTGAAAGGTGATAAACCTTCTTACTGTACTGTTCCATTCAATGCCAGTGTCTCTTTGAGGATTTATGTTTTACAAAGACAGAAACAGATACTGGCCTTTTCAGCAGCTAAAAAATATTCTTCTGAAACAATCTCTAATAACACACATCAATGCACACTCTGGTAAGCACAGAGAAATCACAATTTGGAGAATACTAAAAACCAGTGAAGGGAAACTGATCTTCATTTATCAAATTCCTTTATTCCTTGAACAAATATCAGTGGACCGAATAGGTTTATCAAATTCCTTTATTCCTTGAACAAACATCAGTGGACAGAATAGGTTTCTCAGCTGCAGATTGAAAAATAACTGGTAAAACAATTTCAAAGTACAGAGTTGGTCAACGAACTGTTGAAGGACTGAATGTACCATTCACATGGGAGCATGGTGCCTCAGTGGTTATGGCATTGAACTTCAAACCGAGAGATTCACAGGTCGATCCCTACCGTTGTGTCTTTGGGCAAGGCACTTAATTACAATTTCCCACATGGGGGCAAGGTGGCGCTGTGTACTAAAGCATACAGCATGCCAATAGTGCACCTGTCTTCAACCTATGATAATCCTGCTTGTGTGAAATTAGTACACTGGGAGGGGGGGAGGGGTCTGACAGTTGCTCACCATTGCCCAGTGGTTCTCTTTAAGTACTCTGGCTTCCTCCACCCGTAAACTGTCCGACAAGAGGTGACCCTGGATGTCAATAGTGTCACTAAATAAATACAAAATAAATAAATAGTACCATTTACATGACAGTTACAGTGGCAAAGGCAGCTTTTTTCTCTGATGGGGGTGCAGACCAAGACATTACCAATAGAAAATAAAAATGCAAAGTGTACATGTTTCTTCTGTGAATATGTTATGCTCTTGACCCCCATGATACCAAAAGATGGGATTAATTGTTTTTTTATTGAGATTTAATAACACTTTTAACCTTACAGGCCTGGAGATATACATTTTTGTTATGCTTCATGAGTGTATATCCTGTAGCTTTGGAGTTAATTCTAAGCAGGTCTTGGCTGCCTTTTATAAGCAGCCAAGACATGCTTAGAAGCAAGAGGAAAAGGGTTACAATGTGCCCTGCAAATTTACCAAGAAACGGCATGTTGGGGCACATGTTCTGCTGCAGAAAAACTGATCAAAGTCAGGGTCACTGCATGTCAGACAGTTTTACGAGTGGAAGAGGCTGGAGTACTCCTGAGAATTTTTCTTTCCATCACTCTCTCACTTGAAAGGAAAAGCTACAAGCCTGGGGTTTTTCCATGCAGACGATTCATCACCAAGCTTTCTCAAATAAGCCTGTCAAGATTTCTCATTTCAGCTTTGTGGCGTTTTTCTTGTTCCTTTCATACAATATGCCTGAAGGGTACATCCAGTTTCTTTTGGACATACCTAAAAGGTCTTCAAAATCATTAAAAATGAATTACTTTCTGTTGGTCAACTTATTTATGCTATTATTACCCAAACTTTTAAGCTCTTCAACCAGTTTGAAAGAGTCTTCAATTAAATAACTGTAAAGATTACACTGAACTATCATTTGAATGGCAACAGTCATTGTGGTAATAGGGGTATTAGTCCAATCGCAGGAGTTATACTAACCAATTGTCACATATTCAGTAATTCAGTACACTACCAACTACAATAGGTCATTCGATATGGCCCCACAAAGTAGATCTTCTGTTTCACAAGCAATTTTTTTGTCAACTTATTTATGTGCTACTATTTTATTTTTGTAATTATTCCTTTGCCATCAAAAGTTTATGTTCTTGGTTTGTTTTATGTTTCAGGCCTCATAATCTATAGGATAGCACGGGTGGTAGTGTATTTCATCCCTTGAGTCCAAGAAGGCTTTGCAATGCTATAGCATTGGAAGGCCTTGTTGCACTCAAGGGACAAATTTATCAATTTTATTAACTTGGGTAAAATATCCGATATAAACCATTTAATTATTATTTTTGTAAGTTTGCAGTGGTAAAAAGAGAGCATGCGGCAGCCAAAAGGCCCATGTGGGAGGGCCTGAGAAACAGATTTTTACCTTTTTTTAGGCCAAACCTCAAGAAATTAAAAAAGTTTCTTAACTGATACAAGGCCCCTGCAAATTGGAATTTCTCTCCTCAAATCAAATCTTGAATTGAATCAAGGTTCTGATGTCAACATCAAACTGAAAACAGTATGAAATTTTATTTTACTGTAGCAGATGTGTTTTTATATTTCTTTCAGACGGACCAGAATGTGATTGTGTTTTTATTGTTGTCATTACTGAGCCCCTTTTAGTACTTCAAATAAGTGTTGGTTGGTTTTCTAGGTTGCGTCACAGGCTTCCATAGTTTTTGGTGGGTTTGAGTGGTCACGTGAGAAGAAAGGTTGATCTGTTGTTATGCTGGCCATCTTTGAATGCTGATTGCAATATTTGATATAACTCCACATTTATTTCACAGTTTCTAGTATTTTCATGGTTTCTTTTGGTTAGTATATATTCTGCCTTGTATAATTATCTTGAATTCAGTTCCGATTTGTGGAGTTGTCGTTTTCAACATTGTTACATTCATATCTCGTATTTTCGTTGTTTCGGTATCCGTGATCAACTTAATTTAACTTCGTTTACTTAAAACAAATTGCACAATTGGTTATGGGTATATATTTTTACAGCTAACATGCACAGCACAGATTGAATGGATTGATTGGTACGGTGTTGTCTGGTCTGGAAGCATCGCAGTTTGTGTTGGATCCAGATCCACAATCTGGTAGGTTCTAGTTATACTGGAGTAAGTTGTTTATATACATATATATTAAGGGGGCTACAGTATTGATGTGCATTGTTGTTTATTTTTTTTATTCATGAATGATTCAAATATATTTACATATTTTTTTAATGAGGATTCTGTGATTTATAAAACTGCCACTGACTGGGTTCAAGTCCTGCCGGTGTCTGGTTAAATTATCAGATACCGGTGAAACTTGAAAGTGGTCAATGATCGGAAATGTGGTTGAAGCACATCAACACTGTTTACCTTTTTGTGATCAAACCGATTACAAACATGACTGATATTAAGTGAAGCTGGAGTGTGAATGAAATGAAAGTGAAATGTGATATTATTGTATTATGGTATCATAATATTATTATTATTATTGTGACTATTATAAAGATGATAATGAAGTTGTTTCTTCCAGCAGTAATGAGTGTTGATATTCGATGTAATTTATAAAATTATGTATTTTTTTGTATTTCAGAATCCTTTTTGATCTGTTAATAAAATGGTTGCTCAAGTTGTACTGAGTTAGTTGTGTACAGTCCTGGTGGACATGATGACATTGCATCCACCCTAACCTAGGCCTGTTTCATTACCATGTTACTTGTTTACCTTGCATATCCTTACACATGTAGCATGGGTTCACGAGTGCAGAGGTCACAAGTTACGTTGCTACAACTGTACTCATAAAGTGGAGAGCAGGATTACCCCACTCCACTTTCTAAGTACTGTTGGAATTGGAATAACGTAATTTGTGAGGCAGGCAGGTGTAACAGGAGGAGAGATATGTGCGGGAGCTGGGGTTCGAACCGCCGACCTCTAGTACACAAAGCGACCGATTTACCATGAGGCTAAAATATCTGGACCAACCAGGTTGGTTGGTAAATGGCATTTATATCTCGACCATTACACTACTCTCCCCTTCATTTGAGATTCACTCACTGTGAATCTCACCCCAGATTCGTCAAAACATCCACCATGTTTCACCACAGCATCCACATCGCCACCAACTGCTGAGGATCGGACGAGCCCCCAAATGTAACAGGAGGAGAGATAAGAGCATGAGCCGGGATTCGAACCGTCAACCTCTAGCACACAAAGCGACTGATTTACCACGAGACTAAGAGATCCAGACCAACCAGGCTGGTTGGTAAATGGCCTTTATACCTTGATCTCTACACAAGCATACCAATGAGCCGACTGAATTGAAAATGCAACCGTCAACTATTTTTTTCATTTCTGCAGCATGATTCCACTGATAGAAGACATTTATTTGCTACCGACCATTCTTGGAAAAAAACATGAGTTAGCCAATTCAAAAATATATGAATCAGGAAGATGGTTTGATGTCAATCCCAAATCAGGCCATCGACACAGGGCTTAATGTTCCTAATATTGATTATTGAAAAGCTCTCTGTAAGAATTTTCTGAGAATTGGTGTCTGGGGATGGCAAAGTTATCTGTTATTAGTGACAGAAATAAAGAGCTTACACCAAAACCTGTTAACAGGTTTTGCTATATAACATGCTGGTAACTTGAATAAAGATAAGATTGATTGATTATTGAATGACTGATTTACTGATTGATTTTTGGAAAGCTCTCTCTGAACATTTTTTGTCTAGACGGCAATGCATTATCTGTTATCAATGACAGACCTGAAAATAAAGCGCTTACATCGAAACCTGTTATTTATTATCCCCGAATTTTCAAAAATGTGGGGATATAGTTGTGATCTCCGTCCATCTGTATGTCCATCCGTCCGTCCATACATCACACCCTGAAAGATTCCTAGGGTATTTAATTCGAAACGTTTAAACTATGCTAATGTATTCAGGTAGCAACTCGAGATGTGCATAAAGGTTTCGGAATTTTGATTTGGCCCCAGATGGTTCCAGTGGAACCACTTTTATCGTTAGGAAATCAGTTTTCATCGAAAGGCTCCTAGGGTATTTAATTTGAAACGTTTAAACTATGCTAATGTGTTCAGGTAACATCTATAGATGTGGATGAAGGTTTCGAAATTTTGATTTGGCCCCAGGTGGTTCCAGTGGAACCACTTTTATCTTTGGAAAATCAGTTTTCATCGAAAGGCTCCTAGGGTATTTAATTTGAAACTTTTAAACTATGCTAAGGTGTTCAGGTAGCATCACTAGATGTGCATGAATGTTTCAGAATATTGATTTGGCCCCAGGTGGTTCCAGTGGACCCACTTTTATCGTTAGAAAATCAGTATTCATCGAAAGGCTCCTAGGGTATTTAATTCAAAATGTTTAAACTATGCTAATATGTTCAGGTAACATCTCTAGATGTGCATAAAGGTTTTGGAATTTTCGATTTGGTCCCAGGTGGTTCCAGTGGAACCACTTTTATCATTAGGAAATCAATTTTCATCGAAAGGCTCCTAGGGTATTTAATTCGAAACGTTTAAACTATGTTAATGTGTTCAGGTAGCAATTCTAGACGTGCATGAAGGTTTCAGAATTTTGATTTGGCCCCAGGTGGTTCCAGTGGAACCACTTTTATCGTTGGAAAACCAGTTTTCTTCGAAAGGTTCCTAGGGTATTTAATTTGAAATGTTTAAACTATGCTAATGTGTTTAGGTAACATCTCTAGATGTGCATAAAGGTTTTGGAATTTTTATTTGGCCTCAGGTGGTTCCAGTGGAACCACTTTTATCGTTAGAAAATCAGTTTTCATCGAAAGGCTCCTAGGGTATTTAATTTGAAACGTTTAAACTATGCTAATGTGTTCAGGTAGGAACTCTAGATGTGCACGAAGGTTTCGGAATTTTGATTTGGCTCCAGGTGGTTCCAGTGGAACCACTTTTATCATTAGAAAATCAGTTTTCCTCGAAAGGCTCCTAGGGTATTTAATTCTAAACTTTTAAACTATGCTAAGGTGTTCAGGTAACATCTCTAGATGTGCATAAAGGTTTCAGAATTTTGATTTGGTCCCGGGTGGTTCCAGAGGAACCACTTTTATCGTCAGGAAATCAGTTTTCATCGAAAGGCTCCTAGGGTATTTAATTCGAAACGTTTAAACTATGCTAATGTGTTCAGTTAGCAACTCTAGATGTGCATGAAGGTTTCGGAATTTTGATTTGGTTCCAGTGGAACCACTTTTATCGTTAGAAAATCAGTTTTCCTCGAAAAGCTCCTAGGGTATTTAATTCGAAACTTTTAAACTATGCTAAGGTGTTCAGGTAGCATCTCTAGATGTGCATGGTTTCAGAATTTTGATTCGGCCCCCATGTGGTTCCAGTGGAACCATTATATCGTTAGAAAATCAGTTTTAATCGAAAGGCTCCTGGGGTATTTATTTGAAACATTTAAACTATGCTAAGATGCTCAGTTTGCATCTCTAAATGTGCATGAAGGTTTCGGAATTTTGATTTGGACCCAGGTGTTTCCAGTGGAACCACTTTTATCGTTACAAAATCAGTTTTCATCAAAAGGCTCCTAGGGTATTTAATTCAAGTCTTTAAACTATGCTACTGTGTTCAGGTAACATTTCTAGATGTGCATGAAGGTTTCGGAATTTTGATTTGGCCCCAAGTGGTTTCAGAGGAACCACTTTTATTGTTAGACAATCTGTTTTCATCGAAAGGCTCCAAGGGTATTTAATTCAAAACTTTTAAACTATGCTAAGGTGTTCAGGTAGCATCACTAGATGTGCATGAAGGTTTCGGAATTTTGATTTGGCCCCATGTGGTTTCAGTGGAACCGCTTTTATGGTTAGAAAATCAGTTTTCATCGAAAGGCTCCTTGGGTATTTAATTCGAAACGTTAAAACTATGCTAAAGTGTTGCTAAGGAAATGCGGAGATATACCATTGTGTGCTTTGTACACAAATAACTCGATCTAGTTGGTGTTTAACCCTTTACCCAACGCAGATGATACCAAATTTATTATTTTAAATATCTTTTTTTAATTTTTTTCAAAAAAATTCAACAAAACCATATCATGTGACCCCTCTTTGGAACGAGCTCGATGAGCTCGTTCCAAAGAGGGGTCACATGATATGGTTTTGTTGAAATTTTTCGAAAAATAAAATTTTTTCAGCTGCAGAATTTGCATATCACGCTGGCAGATCCGGGCGATTCGTTGGGTAAAGGGTTAAGGTCACATATTTCTGCACATTGGCCAATTGTGACTGCAACAAGGAGATCAAGTCAAGTTTAGTCAAATGTTTATACCCAACTTGGAGGACTTCCACCCCAAGTATTGGTGACCAAGTCCTATTTTACCAGTAAAACTGAGCTTGTTTACCACAGTATGTTGTATTATTTTGATGTGACATGGAGTTCATTCACCTATTTTACAACTGAAGTAACCACTGCATAACCTAAAGAATTGTTTGCAATTTATTTCCAGGCCTGCAGTAAAGAATATAAATGACAAGTTTCCATGCTTAACAGTGGTCTGGGAGTAATGAGGCCAAAAGGGTTAATACACACATTGGTCATACTATAACAAGACAATGCGGGTGAATATTGACTAATAAGAGCTGTGGGGAGTGGACACATTGATGAGGTCAGTTGGATTTGTGGGAAATAAGGTATTTGTATGGGATAATTTAATACCCTACTTCTGTATACATAAGGATAATCACACTTTACTAGGACCATTTCTTTGATTCAATACGTTTTGTTCTTTTGTCAAATATTAACAGTAAACCCACGAAAATTTCCGATTTTAATCGCTGATGCCACATTGTTCACCAATAGCACTTGATAAATAGACTGCCAGTTTCTGAAGGAGATTCTGATGTGCCAATATCAAGGTAAGCTAAACCAGATGTCAGTGTCATTCATATTCATACGTTAGGTATTAAAAAATTAGGCTTTACTTTGGAGTAACCACTTTGCTGCTTGTAAAAAAAAAAACTACCAGGAGCCAATACTATAAAATGTTTACAATTGTATTTTCTAGAATTGTATTTTCTAGTTACTACTTTAAATGCATTAAAATGAACCAACCATTAGCATTATCAAAGATCTGGCAATTTGCCATATCTATTAAAATGCTAACGATTCATTATAGTCAGTTATTTATTATTTACTGGGATTTTAATGACACTTTTGACAGCCAGGGACACGTTGTGTCGGTCAGTTTTAAGGGTGGAGGAAGCTGGTGTATCCATAGAGAACCACTGAGCAATGATAAGCAACTGTCAGACTCCCCAAAGTACTAACTCCACACAAGCAGAGTTAGCACTGTTTAAGACAAGTGCACCATCGACATGCAGTATGCCTTAGTACACAATGCCACCGTGCCCCCACATGGGCATTGGGGGTGAAGTGTCTTGACTTTGAAATGCAGTTACCTGTTGATCGAGTATTATTGATGATGCTATCCCATACAGTGGGCCAATTTATCCTCTGGGTACCTCTTCTGTTTAGTTTTGAGACCCTGATTCAGATCGAGGTTCACTGAGGGTAAAAATAGTGATGCTACCCTGCTGTGCAGCATAGCATCACTAAAATCACCCTCTAGGGACCTCATTTTGCAGATGACAGTCTGTTTATTTTCTGGCTTGTGCACGCAATTCCTACATGCAATTAAGCTTAGATAAGCGCACAGTTCGTGACAGGACTTCTAGTTTTAACTGTATCCCAAGTGCTTGATAGAGAACTCACAGTTTTCATGAAGATGTTCTTATATGCAATTTATTAGCACCACAAAATAAAATCTAAGTTATTATAACAGGATAGTTAGATTGTTATAACAAAATAGCTAAATTATTATTAAATGAAAACAAGACAGCAACAAAATAGCTAAATTATTATTAAATGAAAACAAGACAGCAACAAAATAGCTAAATTATTATTAAATGAAAACAAGACAGCAACAAAATAGATAAATTATTATTAAATGAAAACAAGACAGCAACAAAATAGCTAAATTATTATTAAATGAAAACAAGACAACAACAAAATAGCTAATTATTAAATGAAAACAAGACAGCAACAAATAACAGAATTATTATTAAATGAAAAGAAGACAGCAACAAAATAGCTAAATTATTATTAAATGAAAAGAAGACAGCAACAAAATAGCAGAATTATTATTAAATGAAAAGAAGACAGCAACAAAATAGCTAAATTATTATTAAATGATAATAAGACAGCAACAAAATAGCTAAATTATTACTAAATGAAAACAAGACAGCAACAAAATAGCCAAATTATTATTAATTGATAAGAAGACAGCAACAAAATTGCTACATTATTGTTAAATGATAACAAGACAGCAACAAAATAGCTAAATTATTATTAAATGAAAAAAGACAGCAACAAAATAGCTAAATTATTATTAAATGAAAACAAGACAGCAACATAATAGCTAAATTATTATTAAATGAAAACAAGACAGCAACAAAATAGCTAAATTATTATTAAATGAAAACAAGACAACAACAAAATAGCTAATTATTAAATGAAAACAAGACAGCAACAAATAACAGAATTATTATTAAATGAAAAGAAGACAGCAACAAAATAGCTAAATTATTATTAAATGAAAAGAAGACAGCAACAAAATAGCAGAATTATTATTAAATGAAAAGAAGACAGCAACAAAATAGCTAAATTATTATTAAATGATAATAAGACAGCAACAAAATAGCTAAATTATTACTAAATGAAAACAAGACAGCAACAAAATAGCTAAATTATTATTAATTGATAAGAAGACAGCAACAAAATTGCTAAATTATTGTTAAATGATAACAAGACAGCAACAAAATAGCTAAATTATTATTAAATGAAAACAAGACAGCAACAAAATAGCTAAATTATTATTAAATGAAAACAAGACAGCAACATAATAGCTAAATTATTATTAAATGAAAACAAGACAGCAACAAAATAGCAGAGTTATTATTAAATGAAAACAAGATCGCAACAAAATAGCTAAATTATTATTAAATGAAAACAAGACAGCAACAAAATAGCTAAATATTTTTAAATGAAAACAAGACAGCAACAAAATAGCTAAATTATTATTAAATGATAACAAGACAGCAACAAAATAGCTAAATTATTATTAAATGATAACAAGACAACAACAAAATAGCTAAATTTATTAAATGAAAACAAGACAGCAACAAAATAGCTAAATTATTATTAACTGAAAACACGACAGCAACAAAATAGCTAAATTATTATTAAATGAAAACAAGACAGCAAGAAAATAACTAAATTATTATTAAATGAAAACAAGACAGCAACAAAATAGCAAAATTATTATTAAATGAAAACAAGACAGCAACAAAATAGCTAAATTATTATTAAATGATAAGAAGACAGCAACAAAATTGCTAAATTATTGTTAAATGATAACAAGACAGCAACAAAATAGCTAAATTAGTATTAAATGATAACAAGACAGCAACAAAATAGCTAAATATTTTTAAATGAAACAAGACAGCAACAAAATAGCTAAATTATTATTAAATGATAACAAGACAGCAACAAAATAGATAATTATTATTAAATGAAACAAGACAGCAACAAAATAGCTAAATTATTATTAAATGATAACAAGACAGCAACAAAATAGCTAAATTATTATTAAATGATAAAAAGACAGCAACAAAATAGCTAAATTATTATTAAATGAAAACAAGACAGCAACAAAATAGCTAAATTATTATTAAATGAAAACAAGACAACAACAAAATAGCTACATATTTTTAAATGAAAACAAGACAGCAACAAAATAGCTAAATTATTATTAAATGATAAAAAGACAGCAACAAAATAGCTAAATATTTTTTAAATGAAAACAAGACAGCAACAAAATAGCTAAATTATTATTAAATGAAAACAAGACAGCAACAAAATAGCTAAATTATTATTAAATGAAAACAAGACAGCAACAAAATAGCTAAATTATTATTAAATGAAAACAAGACAGCAACAAAATAGCTAAATATTTTTAAATGAAAACAAGACAGCAACAAAATAGCTAAATTATTATTAAATGAAAACAAGGCAGCAACAAAATAGCTAAATATTATTAAATGAAAACAAGACAGCAACAAAATAGCTAAATTATTATTAAATGAAAACAAGGCAGCAACAAAATAGCTAAATTATTATTAAATGAAAACAAGACAGCAACAAAATAGCAGAATTATTATTAAATGAAAACAAGACAGCAACAAAATAGCTACATTATTATTATTAAATGATAACAAGACAGCAAGAAAAATAGCTAAATTATTATTATTAAATGATAATAAGACAGCAACAAAAATAGCTAAGCTGTGGATACCACTAGTCTGATTGTATAACTTAGTACAGTGGAACCCTGTTAATTGAATAGCCACTTTGCCAATGAAAATTATTAAATTAACATAAGTATTCAATTAACAGGGATTGTGTCACTTCCCTGTATTCTAGAGATAAACTTAGCATTTACTCTATTATATCTTGTTTGACAGAGTTCCATGAGCTCTGTCAAACAAGATATAATGGATTAAATGCCTGTATTGGATGTTCTGAGGCCAAATAGGTCTATAAAGAAAGAAAAATTGGGGAGATTCAGGGTAATTGCATGACAGTTCACAAGATTTTTTATTCAATTAACAGGAGTTTACTCTAAAACCTATATTCAATTAACAGGTAAAATTTGTACTGGAGGTATGGTAAATGGTTTTGTGTTGGAAAATTATATTTAATTAACAGCATTATTCAGTTAAGAGATATCCAGTTAAGTGGGCTCCACTGTAATACCTATCATAGTGGTTACATAACCTTGTGGTTACCTATTCTGGGGGTTAAATTATAGCATTTACAGTCACCAATGGATACTATCCTAGTTGCTATGTACCTCAGGAATTATCTACCATAACGGCTACATATCCTAGTGCTTTATATAAGTTTACCCATTACAATGGTTACATATTGTCTTTACATATCCTTGTGTTTAACCATCCCAGTAGTTACCTATCATAGTGGTTATATATCAGTTACATATCAAAGTGTCTACATTTCCAAGCTGTTACTTACCTCAATGGTTGCATATCCTAGCGAATACATATTCCATGGAATTCCACTCTAGTGGTTATATATCATAGTGTTTACATACCATAGTGGTTTCATATCCAAGTGGTTATAGTTTGCAGTGGTACATATCACTGTGGTTGCCAATGGGGATTGGGTAATTGGCTTGGGTAGGGTCACACAGGGAATGGATTGTTGGGTAGGACAACTGACAATGCGTGGTAGAGTTGGGTGGGATATTGGATTGGGTGACCCTTTGGATGGGTGGTAGGGTCACACCGTTAAGGTGCTTGGGTTGGGTAGCTTGTTCAATCACATTCTATTGGGGTAATAGGTCAAGTATTTGGCTTGGAAAGTAAGGATGTTGTTGATCATGATTTGCAGGATCGCACATGGAATGGACTGTTAGGAAGGGCAAGTTCACACTCTATTCGTTGGTAAGGTCAGCTGATTCTGCCTCCCTTGGAATAGGTCACAGTCATATAATGAACAGGTGATGGGGATTGGGTCACCAGGCTGAGTCTCTGGGATGACCAACGGGTGGAGGGCTTGGGTCACCCAACTGAATGGGTGCTGGGGATCATGCTTCTTTGCTGAGACACACATGGGAAGGATGGTTGCGTAGAAAGGGAGGGGTAGAGGTGGCAGAAAGTAGGGATGTTGGGCCATTTGATTGTGGAAACATTGATTGTCAGTGAACTTGTTTAGTTGTTATAACAACCTAACTATCTTATTATAATGACTCATTAGAAATGATTGTATGGGACTAATATGCTGCCATGATTTTGAGAGATTATAATATTATTTCTGATATTGTTAATATATATTTTAAACATTGAAGTACACACAGATATCAAATACATACATAGGTCTGGAAGGTTCCATTTAGTACAATGATGTACACTCTTTAGACCCCACCATATCATTGGAGACTGACAACTTTCTGACATTTCCTCGATCATCTGATCAGAGGTGGATAAGCAGAGATTGCTGCTTGGGGCCAAGCTAAAAGTGCCCCCCCCCCCCCCCCCCCCCCCCACATTGCCCAAGCATCCTAAGTATTTTTGAGTGGCTGGTTTCATATAGACATCTAGTTTTTATGGCTTTATTGACATTGGCGGTGCTCAGAGCATATTTTATAGTATGACCAGTGTGGTAAAGTAGAGGAATTTCAGTGGTTGTCAAAATAATTATCAGTAAAGATGACAATATTTTTTATTCAACTTTGTTTCTGAATGTTGGGAGCTGAAACATGGAAGTTGTAAAGGCACCATTCAAAGGGAGGAGAAGTGATGAAGGACTCCTTTCCAGAGAAGCAAGGCAAATAATCAACTAGAATGAAAAGGATAATGTTCAATGTTTATGAAAGGATTATGAAATACGACAAGAATTGTGATAATTGAGAATATATTAATTTCTGTTCCCTGTATGCTATGTTTTCAATAAAAATAATTTGAGGTATAGACTGTACTAAAGAACTGAGGGGTGGGTTAATGTGGCACTCACAGTTAATGTATATCAACCAAAGTTACCAAGTTACAGTGAAATTATTCTAAAACGAGTTATCCTGTCGAGTTACAATGAAATCCCTTCAAAATTACAGCCTGTAGACTGTGCTAAAGGGTTCTGGGCTTCAGGCTTGTGCAGCCATCAAGGTTGACCCATTGCAACCAAAAGGGGATGTCCTCATCTAGACATTATGCTGAGTCATTCTACAAAGTTACAATGAAATCCCTTCATAAATACGACCTGTGGTCTGTGCTAAAGGTTTTCGGGTTTTGGGCTTGGGCAGGAGTCATGGCTGAACGAATACAAACAAAAGGGAACATTCTCATCTAGACATTATCTGGATTCATTCTCCCAAGTTACAATGAAATCAGGGGGGGGGGGGGGGGGGGGGGCGAGGTGGCATTGCAGTAACCAGTTCTCGTCAGATCACCGAAGTTACGCATCATTGAGCCCGGTTAATCATTGGATGGGTGACTGTCTGAATGATCAATTCGGAATCCCGCATTGTGTCCTTGGGCAAGGCACTGAACCCCAATTGTCCACATGGGGGCACGATGACACCGTGTACTAAGGCGTACTGCACGTCGATGATACGCATTTCTCCAACCAATCTAACCCTGAACCCTGCCTGTGCTGCAGTGCAGAGTTACGATGTTGGGGAGCTGGCAGCTGCTCGTCGTTGCTCGGCAGTTCTCTCTGGGTACTCCGGCTTCCTCCACCCGTAAAACTGTCACGGTCATGATTAGCCATTGTGCATAAGTATACAACCTTAAACACCAATAAATAAATAAATAAATAAATAATACAATGAAATCACTTCATAAATACGACATGTAGACTGTGCTAAAGGTTTTCGGGCTTCCGGCCCTTGTAGCCGTCACAGTTGACAGATCACAACCAAAAGTGGACATGTTCATCTAGACATTATATGGAGTCACCCTGCCAAGTTACAATGAAATCCCTCCATACATACGACCTGTAGACTGTGCTAAAGGTTTTGGGCTTGGGCAGCTATCACGATTGACAGATCATTACCAAAAGAGGACGTTCTCATCTAGACATTATACAGAGTCATCATATCAAGTTACAATGAAATCCATTCATAAATACGACCTGTAGACTGTGCTAAAGGTTTTCAGGTTTTGGGTTTGGGCAGCTATCACGGTTGACCGATCATGACCAAAAGGGGATGTTCTCATCTAGACATGACCTCAAACCTGCATATGAAATTTCGTGACAATCTGACAAGAACTACGGTGTGTAGCTTCTGCTAAAGGAAAATGAGAACAGACTAACAGACTTTGGCACGCGTGATGGCAATAGCTTATCTTGACTTTGTCAAGTTAAGCAAAAAAGTGTTATTACTCATTATTGGATACACAGACAAAAAGTCACAATACCACCAGACAAACTCTCCCGGGATAAAATGCCATGTATACATAAATAATGTCACATGGACAAAATGTAACAGAAAATAATGTCACAAATAATTAAAGAGATATAAAAAAAAAAAAAAAAAGTTTCTTGTTATTTTTTGTACGCACTTTATTTAACCCTCTGAAAACTGATAACAAAATATACCAAAATTTCATTTTAAAATTTTTCCTGTAATGCACCTGTAGTACAGTCGCCATGGACTGGACATAATTCACAGGTGGGCAGTAATGTCCACACATGCATTTACCAGGTAATAAAAATCATTATCAGCAAAATTATAACCAATGAAGCACCGAGTTGTACCAGGTGCTTCATTAATTAAATTTTTGATGATTATTCCTATAATTAGTGTTTGGGATCTAATGTTATTGTATCCGTGGAAATAATGCCCACCTGTGAAAACTGATCAGTCCACGGCGGCCGTACTGTAAAAATTTAACTAATTCAGTCTTGTTGGACAGAGCTCTGTCAAGCATGATATCTTGGTTAAAGTCCTAGTTGCATTATGGGAAAAGTTTGTCAACTGGAATTTGGGTATTTTGTTATCACTGTGCATATCAACAGAAGTTTATTGATTTATTTATTGGTGTTTAAGGTCACATACTTATGCACAGTGCCTAATCATGACCGTGACAGTTTTTTTACGAGTGGAGGAAGGCGGAGTACTCGGAGAGAACCGCCAAGCATCGATGAGCAACTGTCAGCTCTTCAACATTCTAACTTTGTTCAAGCACCACTCAAGTAGGGTTACAGTAGTTGAAGACCTGTGCACCATCAAAGCACGGTATGCCTTAGAACACGGCATCATCCTGCCCCCGTGTAGGCAACCAGGATAAAGTGCCTTGCCAAAGGACACAATGCAGGTTGTTAACAGAAGTTTATTCTATAACCTCTATGCAATTAACAGACCAAATTTGTACTGAAGGTATGGTAAATGGTAGGATGTTTGTAAGTTATATTCAATTAACAGTGTTATTCAATTAAGGGATATCCAATAAAATGGGATCTACTGTAATATGTTTAGATCTTGAACTCTGTACTGAATGCATCGGATAAATGGTAAATACTACGAGATGCAAAACAAGGTCAGTTCAGTTGTTAATTTTTCCACCCATTCCACACTGGGAATGGGGCATAAATTTGGACCCTATTTATTTATTTACTTATTTATCAGCATTTAATGCCACATACTTCTGCGCAATTGTTAATCGTGACTGCAACATGGATATAAAGTCAAGTCCAGCCAATCGTTTGAACCATGTTAGCCATTTTAGAGGACTTCCACCCCAGGCATTGATTCCAGGGTCTAATGTTACCAGAAAACACAGTCAATAAGCACCATTTCACTTCCTGGTGTTTCCACAGGGAAACTTTAGTCCCAAAAAGGTCTTGGAACAAGAGGCCCCAAGGGGCCTGAGAGCGCTCACCTGACACTTGACAACTATCAACCGAGGGTCCTGATTTGAACAAACTTGCATCTGCCCCATTAAGAAAACCATATTCCAAATATCAAAACATTCTGACTGCTGGATCTGAAAAAAAAAGATTTTCAAAAAATATTCCTCATATTGAACTAAGCTATAATTCGGGCTCCCACAGGGAGCTGAAATATGAACCCAGGGACTTGGCTTGAACAAACTTGAATCTCACCTCCCCAAGGATGCTGTGTACCAAATATCAAAAGATTATGATGACTGGATCTAAAGAAAAATATTTTTAAAGTATATTCCTCATATTGAACTAAGGTATAATTTGCTATCATTCCCACAGGGAGCCCAAATATGAAGCCAGGGCCTTGGCTTTAACAAATTTGAATTTCACCTCCCTAAGGGTACTGTATACCAAATATCAATATATACTGACTGGTGGATGTGAAGAAGATTTTTAACGAATGTTCCTCATATTGAACAAAGTAATAATTCAGTCTCCCACAGGGAGACCAAATATGAATTCAGGGACTTGGCTTGAACAAATTTGAATCACACCTCCCAAAGGACACTGCATACCAAATATCAAAACATTCTGACTGCTGGATCTGAAGAAGAAGATTTTTTAAAAACATTCCTCATATTGAACTAAGTTATAATTTGGGCTCCAAATATGAACCCAGGGACTTGGCTTGAACAAACTTGAATCTCACCCCCCTAAGGATGCTGCAAACCAAATATCAAAAGATTCTGATTGGTGGATCTGAAGAAGAAGATTTTTAAAGAATATTCCTCATACTGCACTAATTTAAATATTTGGGCTCCCATATAGAGCCCAAATATGGACCCAGGCATTTGATTTAAAAAAAAACGTGTGAAACAATCTTCCAAAGATGTTACATGTGAAATTTGATAGCTTTTGGAGCAGTGGTTTGGGAGAAGAAGAGTCTTAAATGTTTTCCCCATTACCAACAGTGTTAAAAAATGCTGACTCAGCATTTTTTCAAAGTCCCGAAAAAGTACCGTATGATAAAACCGATAGCAATTTTTTTGGACCATTTCATTCTGTTGATCCTAAGGAAGCTTCACACCAGAATTTGAAATGTTTTCTATTTTTCGCTCCTGTGGTTCACATGGGGCATTTAAAAAATTTTTTTGCATAAATCAAGTACTTATGACCCATTAATACTCCATATCAAATTTGGTTCAAATCAGCCTCTCGGTTTGGAAAATAGAAATTTTGGGTGGGGCAACAATTCTTGCCACTCCCATAATGACGACAAATATTACCCCTCGAACTTCTCATGAACACACTTGAGTCTACACCTCAAAAGGAAGTTGTATACCAAATATCAAGTCTCTGTTGCAGCTGGTTCATGATCATGAGAAGATTTTTTTTAAAAATGGGTTATTTTGGCCCCACCCCCTCCTTAATATGAGCAGAAACCCAATTTGAAGAAAAAACCAAATGCCCCTACATAACTACTACTTATGTGAAATTTCATTAAAATGTGGCCAGTTGTTTGGGAGAAAAAGGCCCAAACACCACCTCCACGACAGATGGCAGATGAAAAGTGATCAAAATAGCTCACCCTAACTTTCAGTCAGGTGAGCAAAAACCTGGTGTTTATTCACAGGGCTTGGAAATAATTCTTTTGGCAGAAACTACATTGGGAGTGCAGTGGCGTTGTGGTAACCAGTTCTTATCAGATCACCGAAGTGAAGCCTGGTTAGTCCTTGGATGGGTGACCATCTGATCAATTGAGTCGGACTCTCGCATTGTGTCCTTGGACAAGGAACTTAAGCCTGATTGTCCACATGGGAGCATGATGACACCATGTGCTAAGGAATACTGCATGTCCATGGTGCGCATTTCTTCAACCAATCTAACCCTGACTGTGCTGCAGTGCAGAGTTACGATATTGGCGAGCTGGCAGCTGCTCGTCGTTGCTTGGTGATTCTCTCTGGGTACTCTGGCTTCCTCCACCCGTAAAACTGTCATCGACCTTGACTGTTAGTTAAAGTGTTGTTACACCTTAATAAATAATAAATAAATAAATAGAAACTACATTTTCGCAAGCATTTTAGTGATAATCCACTCTCTGACATAAAAATGTGTATCAAACTCTCAGGCCACAAGTCTAATTCTTTTAAGAAATTTGATGCTATTATGGCCTGGAACCAGCCTAGCTCTCAAACAGGCCATCACCAATGTTTAGATTGATTCGTCTGGAATTTTAGTTGGTTGGAAAAGCAAAACTACGGTTCGTTTTTCCAAGCGATATATTCCAGAGAACTGAATCTGAAAAATTTTGTCAAGAATCATTTTCTGTGAATCGAAGCTAAAAATGTTGCTCAATCGAAACATTATTTGATAGACATTTCGATAACATTAAAATCTTGGCATACCTTTAACTGGGGCAGGACAGAATACCTTTGTAAGTAAAGGCACATCATCGATTGTCTGCCTGTATATTTCCATAAAAAGTGGGTGAACAAACAACCCATAAAGGCATCAGATTTCAAACAGAATTAGACTGTTATTTATTTATTTATTTATTGGTGTTTAAGGTCAAATACTTTTGCACAATGGCTAATCATGACCACAACATGGAGATAAAGTCAAGGTCAGTCAATCATTTAAACCCCATGTTGCCCATTTTAGAGTACTTGCATCCCAAGTATTAGTGACTGGGCCCTATTTTACCAGTAAAAAAGAGCTGGTTTACCACAGACTGTGGCCCGAGTGCTTGACTGTATATGCCATGAAATGAACATATGTGGAACATTTCCCCCAAGAAACATTCCTCTTTGGACATTTCCCCCATGAACAATTCCAGTTAAATGTGTATTTTTAACTCTTGGCCCACTGAGTATTTTAAAGATATTTTTCACCAAATCTCAAAATGGCTGCTGTCAGTTTACAGGGGATGGAGGAATTTGATTAAAAGTGTCCAAATAATACTTATTTCAATTTATAGAGGGTGGGGGAATTTGATTAAATGTGTCCAAATAATACTTATTTCAGTGGCAAAAGAAATCTGTCCTTGACAGGAATATCCACCTGCAGAATCACAAGGAAGGAAAATTAACCCTTTACCTAATGTAATGCCCAAAACTTGTTGGTGCACTATTCATAAAAATCATTCAAATTTATTATTTCAATTTCTGCCTCAAAAAACATTGCTTATCATCTTTCATTGGAACAAGCTAGTTGTGCTTGTTTCAAGAAGGGGTGATTAACTATGTTCTGTAGGAATAAAATGACAATTTTTTAGATGTTAACCCTTTACCCAACAAAACGGTCGCATCTGCCCGCGTAATATGCAAATTCAGCAGCTGAAAAAATATTATTTTTCAACAAATTTCAACAAAACCATATTATGTGACCCCTCTTTGGAACAAACTCGTCGAGCTCATTCCAATGAGGAGTCACATGATATGGTTTTGTTGAAATTTTTTGAAAATTTAAAAAAAATGATATTTAAAATAATAAATTTTGATATCGCCTGTGTCGGGTAAAGGGTTAAAAAAATTCTTAGAGTACATATATATTTTATTTCCTATGAATAACAAAAGGACTGGATTTAACACAAGTGCCAAGCACTTAGGTTAAACTCTCTCCTTGAAATACAGTCCACAAATTATAAATATATAATGCAAATTACAACAAAAAATAACTACAGTGATGTCAGAGTCCGACCGTCCTAGCATGACAATGCTTAGACACAAAAAAGTCTGTGCTACTTTTTGTTGACCGTTTAACTAACAATTTTCCATATCTGCACTTGACATATACAAGGAGTAAACATTTTTTTACGCATGTACTCACTCTAAATCCTTCAAAATGCATTTTAGACCCCCCCACCCCCCAAAAAAAAAAAAAGATTGCTTAATTGACACCTGGGGGTAGGGGTGGTTGGGGTGGAGAGGGGTTGGGATGTTATAGGAAACCAATTTTTTTTCCACATGTAGTCACTCTAAATTGCATTTTGAACCAAAGAAAAAATATTGCCTAATTGGCACTGGGGGAGGAGGGGAGGGGGGGGGGGGTTATAGGAGTCAATTTTTTTTCCCCACATGTAGTCATCCTAAATCCTTCAAAATGAAATGCATTTTGGAGCAAAGAAAAAATTGCTTAATTGGCACTGCGGGGAGAGGGTTCTATGAGTCAAAGTTTTTTCTGCATGTAGTCACTCTAAATCCGAAAAGAATTGAAATTTGTTAACTATTGTTCAAGTTATACCATAAACAAGCATTACACAATATTTTTTATTAAACAAAGGGCAATAATGCCCATAATTTTCATTGGATATCGCAGGTCATAGACATTGTTGCTGTAGAGACATACACCAAAAAGAATTGAAATCTGTTAACTATTTTTCAATTTATGCCGTAAACAAGATTTACAGAATATTTTTATAACAAAGGGCAATAACTCCCATAATTTTCAAGAAATATTGGTGGTCATCGAACGTGACGTAGACATTGTTGCTATAGCGACATGTACCAAAAAGAATTGAAATCTGTTAACTATTGTTCAAGTTATACCATAAACAAAATTTGGACAGATGGACAAACGGCGCTCAACGCTATATCCCTCCCTTGCAGGGAGATAAAAAGTAACAAAGTATGTGGTAGAAGCCTAATTTCAAATTTAAAGAAACTAAGTTCGAAAACCATTTAGAAAAGGGTTAAATTAATGCCAATTTTTGGAACCACTGTATACAGGTTCAGTAGACCCTTGCCCCATATGAAAAATAATGATGTCACACAGTGTCTGAAGAATGAAAGGTACAACCTTGAAAAGCAAAACTTTAATCCGAAAATTTTAACTTAGAAAAACTAAGTAAAATTGACTGCAAAACAAGAGGCTCCAAGGGGCCTGAGAGTGCTCACCTGACACTGACAACTATCAACCGAGGGTCCTGATTTCAACAGACTAGCATCTGCCCCATTAAGAAAACCATATACCAAATATCAAAACATTCTGACCAGTGGATCTGAAAAATTAAAAAAAAAAATTTCCCTCATATTGAACTAAGTTATAATTCGGGCTCCCATAGGGAGCCCAAATATGAACCCAGGGACTTGGCTTTAACAAATTTGAATCTCACCTCCCTAACAATACAGTATACCAAATAACAAAAGATTCTAAGTGGTGGATGTGTAGAAGAAGATTTTTAAACAATGTTCCTCATATTGAACTATGTTACAATTTGGGCTCCCACAGGGAGCCCAAATACAGACTGTATGCTGTATACCAAATATCAAAACATTCTGACGGCTGGATGTGAAGAAGAAGATTTTTAAAGAATATTCCTCATATTGAACTAAGTTATAATTTGGGCTCCCACAGGGAGCCCAAATATGAACCCAGAGACTTGCTTGAGCAAACGTGAATCTCACCCCCTATTTGCTACAAACCAAATATCAAAAGATTCTTACTGGTGGATGTGAAGAAGAAGATTTTTAAAGAATGTTCCTCATATTGAACTAAGTTACAATTCGGTCTCCCACAGGGAGCCCAAATATGGACTCCGAGACTTGGCTTGGCTTTCCATTCTGTTGAATCACACCTCCCTAAGGATTCTGTATACCAAATATCAAAACATTCCGACTCCTGGATCTGAACAAGAAGATTTTTAAAGAAAATTCCTCATTTTGAACTAAGTAATAATTGGAGCTCCCATAGGGAGCCCAAATATGAACCCAGAGACTTGGCTTGAACAAATGTGAATCTCACCCCCCTTAGGATGCTGTATACCAAATATCAAAATAAAAAAATACCTAACTGGCACCATGGGGGTAGGGGGTGGTGTTTGTTTTGACGTAAGAAAAAAAAGTGCCTATATTGCCCCCCCCCTGCCCCTTGGGGGGGAGGGGGGGGGGGGGTATGTGAGTTTAAAAAAAGGTTCCACATATAGTGACTGTAAATAGTTCAAAATGCATATTCGAGGAAAATAAAAATAAAAAAATGCCTAATTGGGGGATGGGGGGGGGGGGGGGGATAATTTCTGTCTGGATTTTTAACCACAAACTTTAACCAAAACTGTAAAAAAAACATTTTTGACAAAAGGAAAAAAAAAGGGTTCTGCATGTAGTGACTGTAAATAGTTCAAAATGCACATTGGAGGAAATAAAAAAAAAATGCCTAATTGTGGGGTGGGGGGTGGGGGGTGGGGGGCAGTGGTGTTTGGGTTTTTAACCAAAACTGTAAACAAGCATTTTTGACGAAAGAAAAAAAAAGTGCCTAATTGCCCCCACCCTCCCCCCACCTCCTGGGGGGTGGGGGGAAGTACGTAAGTTTAAAAAAAGGTTCCGCATGTAGTGACTGTAAATAGTTCAATATGCATATTGGATAAAAGAAGAAGAAAAAAAAGCCTAATGGGCGAGGGGGGGGGGGGGGTTGGGGGTGGGGGGGTGTGTTTGTCTGGGTTTTTAACCACAAACTTGGAGTCATCCTACCAAGCTACAATGAAATCCCTTCATAATTATGGCCTGTGGAATATTCTAAAGGTTTACGGCCTCGGGCCTCTGCTGCCGTCACAGTTGCCCAAAAGGGGACATTCTCATCTAGACATTATATGAAGTCAACCTATCAAGTTACAATGAAATCCCTCAATAAATATGACCTGTAGACTGTGCTAAAGGTTTTCGGGCTTTGGGCCCCTATTGCCGTCACAGTTGCCCAAAAGGGGACGTTGTCATATAGACATTATATGAAGTCAACCTATCAAGTTACAATGAAACCCCTCCATAAATATGACGTGTAGACTGTGCTAAAGGTTTTCGGGCTTTGGGCTCGGACAGCCATCATGGTTGAATGATCACAACCAAAAGGGGACATTCTCATCTGGGCATCATGTGGATTGATCCTACGAAGTTACAATGAAATCCCTTCATAAATATGACCTGTAGACTGTGCTGAAGGTTTTTGGGCTTCGGGCACCTGTAGCCGTGACAGTTGCTCAATCACGTCCAAAAGGGGACTTTCTCATGTGCAGAAATTATATGAAGTCAACCAATGAAGTTACAATGAAATCCCTCCATAAATATGACCTGTAGACTGTGCTAAAGGTTTTCGGGTTTTGGGCTCGGGCAGTCGTGCCGGTTGATAGATCACGCCCAAATGGGGAAATTCTCATGTAGACATCATATGGAGTCATCATATCAAGTTACAATGAAATCCGTCCATATTAAACATGACCTGCAGACTGTGCTAAAAAGTTTTTGGGTTTCGGGCTTGGGCAGCCATCATGGTTGACAGATCATGCCCAAACGGGGACGTACTCATCTAGGCATTATACAGAGGCATTCTATGAAGTTGCAATGAAATCCCTTCATAAATACGACCTGTAGACTGTGCTAATGGTTTTCGGGTTTTGGGCTCGGGCAGCCATACCGGTTGACCGATCTCGACCAAAAGGAGACATTCTCATGTAGACATGACCTAAAACCTGCATATGAAATTTCGTGATGATCAGACAAGAAAATACCAGGTATAGTCTGTACTTGAAGACTGAATAAAAAACTTTAACCAAAACTCCAAATGTCAACTAAACAAGAATAAGAAAAAAAAAAAAAAACCCAAAAACACTTGAACCTTCAATAAAAAACTTTAACCAAAAACTCTAAATGTTAACAGAAAAAGGCAGACGGATGGACGGACAGACAGACAGACAGACAGACAGACAGACAGACAGACAGACAGACAGACAGACAGACAGACAGACAGACAGACAGACAGACAGACAGACAGACAGACAGGCAGACAGACAGACAGATGGACGGACGGACGGATGGACAGACGGATGGACGGATGGACGGACAGACAGACGGACGGAAGGACAAAAGTCATTACTATAGCCCTCACTGTAAACAGTCGGGCTAAAAAAGAAAAGAAACTTTAATCTTCAGTAAAAAACTTTAACCACAAACTTTAACCAAAACTCTAAATGTTAACAGATGGACAGATGGAAGGCTGGATGGATGAAAGTCATGACTACAGCCCTGACTTTAAACAGTCAGGCTAAAAAGGATTCAGACGTTACAGTTAATTATTTATTAATTTTGAATTCTATTGGAAATAATGATTGGGAAAAGTACAGTTCAGACACAAAGAGACAAAAATTACAAACACTCACAAACATGTTAAGACAATTTACAACAAATGAAATAAACATTCACGCAAATTATACATGCTAACAGTACCTTAAGCAGAGGGTTGTTAATTAATTTGTTTATTTATTGGGATTTAACGACACTTAACAGCCTGGGTCACCTCATGTCAAAACAGTTTTATGGGTGGAGGAAGCCAGAGTACCTGGAGAGAACCACCGAGCAGCAGAGAGCAAATGCCAGGCTTCCAAATGTACTAACTCCACACAAGCAGGGTTAGCATTTGGTTGAAGACAAGGGCACCATCAACATGCAGTACGCCTTAGTACACAGTGCCACCATGCCCCCACATGGGCAATCGGCATGAAGTGCCTTGTTAAAGTACACAATGCAGTTACCCCTGGCAGGGATCGAACCATCAACCTTTCGGTTTGAAGTTCAATGCCACCGCATTCCCAGAGAGTTATTAATAAATATACTTGTATTGTTGGCACAATAATATTAATTCATTGGTGTTTAAGGTCACTTTCAGCATCTACAGCTATGTTATGGCCCAAACATAGGTATGAAGTCAAGTCTAGCCAATCGTTTATACCTATTGGCACATTAATAAACATTGCAAAACTAGTTTAGTTGCACTCTCTGGCGAAGAGTCTACATTCTTCGCAACAGATTGAAACCAATCAACTATGATAAACATATCACACTGGAAGAGTATTGTATTTTGGATGAAGTTATATGGATTTTACTAAAGAAACCGAACAGTAAAATTAATAACTTTCTTAGAATTATCTGCATTAAAGGCCTTCAAACCAAAGGCCACCAAGAAAGAAGGAAAAAAATGCTTTGAATTAAATAAACATGTTAGCAGAACTTTGAGAAGATTACCAAAATTCAAAGCCAAACAAGAACATGACTATGGAAGCCACGATCAGATCTGATAAAGAATTTCGGAAACAGCTGTACATAGTGGTAGTCCAAATGTAGACTGGGTTTAATAGAATGAGAACTTCTCCAAAACCAATTATATATTCTCATGCATATCTGTTTTTTTCATAGTCAAATAAAGTTGTGGCTGCCAAAAAGCAGTCATGCCCAAATTAAGTACTAAACAATAGAATTTTTTTTTTAATGGAAAAATCGGCGCAACAAATCATAGCTTGAACCAAAAGCATACAGTACAGTCACCATGGACTGGTCGTAATCCACGTGTGGGTAGTAATGTCCACACATTCGTTTACCAGGTAATAAAGATCATCATCAGCAAAATTTTAATTAATGAAGCGCCTGGTTGTACTCGTTGCTTCGTTGATTAAATGTTTGATGATTATTCCTATAATTAGTGTTTGGAATCTAATATTACTGTGTCCATGGAAAGTGACTAGTCCATGGCGGCCATACTGTATGCATAAAAATAGAGCCAATGATCTGACAAACATGCAAAAGATACAAAAGTGGAACATGAACATGAACTTATGCAAAGTACATACCTAACCTCTTAACAGATTCATCTTAAGGGAGTTGGGGGTTCTTGAAACAGTTACTCTCTCTCCTAAGAGAGGTTCAAAGTGGCCACTGCCACTGTATAAACTAAGGAAAAACCTGGAACAGAAGAACAGGGTATGAACAGCATAAACATTTAAAGAAACAAAAGAGCTGACACAGTGTCTGTCAAAACACAATAGTGCTAGCTTTTATTTTCTTAAAGATTCATAAGTCTTCGGCCGGAGTAAATTAGCAGACATGGATACCACATCTGAAAAATGATTTCATGGAAACTGCCTTGTATAAATAAGTGCCACAGCTTGTTGCTGAATCCATTTCCACCACTCAAACTCATCTGTATCTCTTGTATCTTTGTAGTCATCACATGTTGTTGAAAATAAATACTGTTTCAACTAAAAATGATTTCTGGACACTTATCAGATTGTTATAGCCAAGCCTGGCATTCTTAAAAAATGCAGGAGGGCTAAAAATCGCTCCCCTCGCATGGCCTAGGGGAGCGATTAGCTTTCCTCAAGCTTACAAAAGCTAAAAGTGGCAAAATGAAGTTTTACTACTAATGTATCCTGCCCAGTTGGCTTTGTATATTTTATTTGGTGCTGCTATCAAGGTAGTCTCCAAGAGATGGCCACATTGGCCCTCACACACCTCCAGGCTTTGGCAAGGCCTGGGGGTGTGGGAGGGGCAGTGTGGCCATTTTACAGAGACCACTAACATAGCACAGATCTGAAAAGATGTGGGTTTTAGGAATAGGCGGTTATGGTAATTATTATTTTCGAAGGCCAGGAGGGCTAGTTTTCGCCCTCTTTAATTTTTTTAAGGCAAGCGAATAAATCGCTCTCCTGAAAATGCCAGGCCTGATACGCTGTGATAATAACATCAACAGCTTTTTCTCTATGTCATTGCAGCCCACATGAAATAAAATATTACAATAATGTTGAAGTCCCAGAATTGATGAAATTAGTAATCCCAGAAATAGTGATGCCTGGAAAAGTTTTCACGTCTGTCACAGAATTCATCAAATTTCTGTGAAAATCACTCAAGTTCCCTAAAAAAATTTTCTGAGATATTTTTTTTCAGAGGGGTAGGGTGGGGGTGGGGGGGGAGGGGGAGTTAGAAGGGGGCAGGGGCTCAAAGAAAAAAGGGAGATATGAGGATATTCAAACCAATGATTTTTAAATATGGCACAAAGGGCATCTGCAAATTTTTTGCTTATTCACCCCTAGATGCAACCTGGTGCCAGTGGTGGTCCAAGAGCTGAAATTTTTAGTTCTTCCTGTGTATATTGTTCGCGAGCGTACTTTTCTGTGAAATTCATCCAATTTCCCTGAAAATCACCCTCAAGTTCCCCAAAAAGTTCTTTTGGAGGTTAACAGATCTGATCTGATCACCAGAGAAGTCTCAAACCCCCCCCAGTGATTTTTATGAAATTGTGGAATGTTCAGCAAGTAGGGCTGGCACGATTATGAAATTTTATGATTGACATTTGAAGAAGAATAATCAGTAAAAGTCGACTTTAATTGTACTCTGCAACCTCTAGAAACAACTATATAGAGAACATTATTTTTGGTCACTGGTTTCTTGGGCTGGACATTCTTTAGGCATGCTGCACGCCTACTGCTCTCTGAGGAAAATTTGGACTCCCTACCATCTCAGGCCCAAACTTGAGCCTAGGTGCTCCTTCACATAATGCTCAAAAGATGTGACAGAGGCCTTCTTAAATCTCAATGCAGTCATTATTAGACTTTTGACCATCTCAGGCCCAAACCTGAGCCTAGGCTAGCCTCAGGTTTGGTCCTGAAGTGGTCAAGAGTCTAAAAATAGCTGCATTGAGATTTAAGAAGGCCTCTGACACGTCTTATGAGCATTATGGGAAGGAGAAAACTTTTCATGAGCATGATGGGAAGGAGAGCAATAACTAACTAGACTTTATGATTCTGGAGAATCATGGCTTTTCCCGATGAAATTCCATGATTC
This sequence comes from Pictodentalium vernedei, assembly GCA_031216915.1. NCBI lineage: Eukaryota > Metazoa > Mollusca > Scaphopoda > Dentaliida > Dentaliidae > Pictodentalium > Pictodentalium vernedei. Next base: position 293,649,002 of record CM062297.1, on the reverse strand, counting down.
TTCATGACGCCACAGTGTCTGATGAATTGTTTTTAACTGTCTCACCGAAGTTCCTCCATTGATTTTAAGAGAAAGGTGAATATAGTAGTCTCAAATGACTCAGTTTGATAAAACATTGTTTACGTAAAAACCATCATTAACGGTGGAGGGGTTAATATCAATATTGTCGTCCTACGAGTCAATGTCCGACAAAAGGAGTTATGTTTGTTTGACACATACCCACTGAGTGCTGTGTCTGTTTGAAAATGGTCCATTTTATCTCAAATGTATCAAAAATATTGATGTCTGGTCCTGTATCAATTATCTCCTATTAGACCACAGTTGTTATGCATTATTATGTCATTTTTTCACACCTTGTAGAGGTCACCTACCACATGTCTGTTAATAGCAGAAGTAAATTTCTCTCCAATTGGTTTTTTCCCGTAGGATTAGTTTTATTTATTACAATGAAGATATCCATACATACAACGACAAACATGAAGTTATTACATTCATAAATAGGAAGTGTTGTTTGTACATATGTGTAGATAAAATATACCCTGGGACGGAGAAGGGGAGTATAGCCGTCTTACAAACTAGTATATATCTAGCCCCACTGCCGGGGAAATCTTGGCGCCATGCACCACTGCATTTGATAACCGCCTTACAGAGTAGTAAATATACCTGCCCCCCCCCCCCTTCCCATGTTGGGGACCCCCACCTTTTTTTGTAAGGTTTTCTTAGGCACAACATAGCGTCAGTAAGATGGATATATACTGCCACGTCGCCACCCTGGGGCGGAGGAGGGGCATTGTATAGCCGTTTTACAGACTAGTATATACCTGGACCCACTGTCGGGGAAATGCTATAGTGTCAACACTATTTGATATTATAAGTAACTGATCCCATTGCAGCTAACGTTATTTACTGCTTTCTTATCATGCAGTGGCGGGGCGCGGTGGCATTGTGGTAGCCGGTTCTCGTCAGATCACCGAAGTAAAGCAACGTTGAGCCTGGTTTATCATTGGATGGGTGGCCGTCTGAGCGATCAATTCGGACTCCCATGCTGTGTCCTTGGGCAAGGCACTTAATTCTGATTGTCCATATGGGGGCATGATGACACCATGTACTAAGGCGTACTGCACGTCGACGGTACGCATGTCTTCAACCAATCTAACCCTGCCTGTGCTGCAGTTCGGAGTTACGATGTTGGGAAGCTGGCAGCTGCTCGTCGTTGTTCGGTGGTTCTCTCCAGGTACTGTGGCTTCCTCCACCCGTAAAACTGTCACGGTCATGATTAGCCATTGTGCATAAGTATATGCCCTTAAACACCAATAAATAAATAATAAATGATATCATGCAGGGCAGTGTGGAATACGAGGGGAGGCGTACCTTTCAATGTGTGTTTGGTTGGAGAAAGAGGCAGGGAGGATGTGGTAACCTTGGTAATTTTGTTTGGATAAATCGACCGCTGGCGTGGGACACCGTGGAATTGACCGATGAAGCGGGACACAGTGAGAGTGGAACTTATGGGCAGTTATTCTTGATAATAAATAACTATACACTTACTTTTGAGTTCATACAAGGTGAGTATAGTAGTCTCAAATGAGAATGGCCAATATTTGTCTTGAAAACCTATGAGAGGCTTTTAGAGAAATCCTCGGAAAATACGAATTTTTAACCTTTTGAGGGGTATCGCTCTGTAACCAGCCCTAAACGGATTAATGATTGGTTTTATGAATACCTTCATTACTTACAAACATGATCCTCAGTGAATTTCACTTCCAATGAGGAAGGTTATGTTTATCACGCAGGTACACATTGGGTGTTATGGGTGCCCCAACACAGCCCATTTTCTCAAAATGTCTATACTTTGCAGGCTCTGGGGGGGGGGTTAATAATTGCTTACCGGAATATTTTGTCCATGCAACTTGTAATGTCACTCAAAGACCTGCAAATGGTCAATTTTTCGTGAAAACGTGCTAGATTTATTTGAGAAATCCACAGAAAACGGGAATTTTAAGCTTTTGAGGGGTATATCTCCTTAACTAGTCGACAATGGGTTAAGACCTCGATTTTTGAATATCCTTACTACTTACAAAAATGTTTCTCTATCAGGTTTGCGTCCAGTAAAAGAAGTTATGTTTCTCTGTGGCATTTCCATTTGATGTTGTCAGTGTCCAAAAACAGACTATTTCTTCAAAATTTTGACATTTAGCAGCCCATGGAGGGTTAACAAATACCTACCAGAATAATGTATGCAACTGGTAATGTGATACCAAGACCTATCAACGGCCATTTTCTCTTGAAACCCTACAAGATGTTTGTAAAGAAATCCAGGGAAAACGATTTTTAACCCTTTACCCAACGTAACGGCCAAAACCGGCCAGCGCTATTCTAAAAAATCGCCAATTAATTTTCACTATTTTTTTCATTTTTTGTCTCAAAAACATAGGTTATGACCCCTCGTTGGAACGAGCTCGTCGAGCTCGTTCCAACGAGGGGTCATAACCTATGTTTTTGAGACAAAAAATGAAAAAAATTAGTAATTCAAGAATTTTTTTTGCAAGTGTCGTCTGCTTTTCACGTTAGGTAAAGGGTTAAGCTTTCGATGGGTATCCCTGTTAACCTCCCCAACAGGGGTTAACGCTTAGTTTTTTGAATACCCTTATTACTTACAAAAATGGTCCTCTGTGAATTCCACTTCCAACAAAGGTGATTATGTTTATCTCTCGTGTATACTTTGGGTGCTGTGCGTGTCCGAAAACAGCCTATGTCAACAAAATTACGATGCTTGGCAGCTTGTAGATGGTTAATAAATGCTCACCGGAGTATTTTGTCCCTGTAACTTGTAATGTCACATAAAGACCTACGAATAGTCAATTTTTCTTGAACCCCTACTTTTGAATACCCTTACTACTTACAAAAATGTTTCTGTATAAATTGTACACTCGATAAAAGGAGGCGCTTTTCTTTCTGGTGTACCCATTGGGTGCTGGTGGTGTTCAAAAACAGCCCATATTATCACAATTTTGACGTTGGGGAGCCCTGGGAGGGTTAACTAATGCTGAACGGAATATTTTGTCCATGCAACTTGTAATGTCGCACCAAGACCTGCGAATAGCCGATTTTTTCTTGAAAACCTACAAGATGTTTTTAGAGAAATCCACAGAAAATGGGTATTTTAAGATTTTAATGGGTATCTCTCTTTAACCAGCCCAAAATGGGTTAAGACGTCGAATCTTGAATACCCTTACCACTTTCAAAAATATTTTCCGATCAATTTTGCGTCCGATAAATGAAGGCCACTTTCTCTGTGGTATACCGTTTGGGTGCTTTTGGCGTCCAAAAACAGCCCATTTTATCACAATTTTGACTTTTAGCAGCCCGTGGAGGGTTCACAAATGCTCACCGCAGTATTTTGTCCATGCAAACTTCTATTGTCACATCAAGGCCTGGGAGTGACAATTTTTTCTTGAAAATCTACAAGACTCGTTTAGAGAAATCCACGGAAAACCTGAATTTTTTAGCTTTATGGGGGTATTGCTGTTTAACCAGCCCAAAACGGGTTAACGCTTGGTTTTTTGAACACCCTTATTATTTACAAAAATGATCCTCGGTGAATTCCACTTCCAATAAATGAAGTTATGTTTATCTCTCGTGTATCGTTTGGGTTCTCTGGGGGCCTGAAACCGGCCCATTTCATCAAAATTTTGATGTTTGGCAGCCTGTGGAGGGTTACCATATACGTCATGTGTATCAAAGGTCGTGGCACAGGCAGGTCTATGAATGATGAAGGTTTGAAAAAAATCTACAAGACGTGTTTCAAGAAAGTGCCGATAAACCCCAATTTTGACAGTTTTTTGCCAATTCTGACGAAATAAGGGTTAAATCGAAAATTCCGCTTCGGTACATTTTTAGATTTTGTGCCCCTCTATGCGTGTGAAAAATTTTGTGAAAATCGGTCCGAAAATGGCTTCGGAATCGTGCGGACAAAATGTGTGGAAAAAAAAAAAAAAACCCAAAAAAAAAAAAAAAAAAAAAAAAATAATAATCCGTAGAAAAACAATAGTCTTTTCCAGAGGAAAAAGCCTAATAATTCATCAGTAAAAGAGTGGTAAACATCCATAATCGTCAACTTTGAATCTGTAGTCGATTATGGGTGTTTCTGACGATTAGTCAACTTCCGGATTAATCATGACATGCCTATCAGCAAGTGTCATCCTCTAACCATATCAAGTAAGGATTAACAATCTTTTAAATTTATTCTCTGATATCTTTATATAAAATTTTGCAGAAAATTATATCCCAGAGGAGATTAACTCATATTTTCAACTTGTTGATTATCATTGCATGAGACTGAGGCATGCAATCAAACCTGAACACCTACTGCATGCCTCACTCAATTACAAGTAGTGTGAAAATGAGAACACCTCAACCCTTACAAATCACACCTCTATACACTGGTATGATGGTTGATCATCTTGCCAATAAAATGCCTACTCCAGAGTCCACAATGGTATGAGATGAATTTATAGAAATGTTATTTCTTTTCACACATTTATCACCCTATTCACCTACCAATCCCAGAACTCTCCACTGAACTTGAATGTGAACTGGAAATCTCCTAAATGCTATTAACGCTTTACCTAACATGAACAGCAGATAACACTTGCAAACAAAATTCTTGAATAACTGATTTTTTTCATTTTTTGTCTCAAAAACATAAGTTATGACCCCTCATTGGAACGAGCTCAATGTGCTCATTCCAAAGAGGGGTCATAACCTATGTTTTTGAGACAAAAAATGAAAATTAATTGCCGATTTTTTAGAATAGCACTGGCCGGTTATGGCCATTGCGTTGGGTAAAGGGTTAACAAGCAACATGGTCATACATATAACTTTAAAAAATAACCACAATTAAACATGACTTCAATAACTGGACATCAAGGCTGAACTTGAAACAAAATTGTTGATCTCCAGGGTGCACAACAACTCACCAAAGTCACCATACTCAAATTAACTCATACATACTCAAATTAACTGATGTTAGGGTCTCGAAATAGTATTCATAACTAGGACCATAAGGTCATTACTTTTTGGTATTCCCTCCTAATTAGAACCTTAGGGGCCTAATTTGGACTACAGCAATAAAGAGCCATTCCTGTTTGCCATATCGTTTCCAGTTCAGGTGTGATAATCCTCATCATCAAAGATTAGCCAACTATAGTTTTGTTCTAATTAGTTGTCCTAATGGGGCAGTTTAGACAGGGTATTGACAAATTTTGTTCACAGAGTGAATTCAGTTGATTGCTATTCAGATATTTATTTATTGGTGGTTAAGGTTGAATACTTATGCACAATGGCTAATCGTGACTGTGACAAGTTTTGCGGGTGGAGGAAGCCGGAATACCCGGAGAGAACCACCGAGCATCGACGAGCAACTGTCAGCTCCTCAACATTCTAACTCTGTTCAAGCTCTGCTCTAGGAGGGTTACAGCAGTTGAAGACATGTGCACCATCGACGCGCAGTATGCCTTAGTACACGGTGTCATCATGCCCCAGTGTAGACAACCGGGATAAAGTGCCTTGCCCAAGGACACAACGCGGGTCGTCCCGGACGGGGATCGAACTCGGGACCTCTAGCATAGAAGTCCAACAGTCTACCACTGAGCCACCACGCTCCCATTCAGACTTAGATGAATGACAAGTAATACCCATGGACCATAAGGAAGATGAGTCCCAAAGTTGGAGGGTGGGTAAACTTTCTATTGGTGAAGGAGAAAGCAAGGATATAACTTTGTGGGAGACATGAGAATATGAATTCTTAGGGTGAACTTATTTGTCACAGGTAGAGGCAGAAACAGACACCACAACGACAAACTTACCACAAAAGGGAAAAGAATATTCAATCAGTTAAAACTTCTGGGAAGGAACAGCTTTAACAAGGTGTTCGTTGGAAAAAACTATTTGGGAGAGGGTGGGGTTACCAAGCATAACTCATAGAATGGATGTGATCCCTTTGAACCAAACCATAGTAAGGAATGTGGAGATTACTTCAATTACCAGGTAAACATTCCATGAACATGGTGGTGTTAAGACAACATTTAACTATGTATGGGATTCCTGTTTTCTCTCAGCACTTCCCCCATGGCACTGAGGCGGAAGAGTTCTCAATGATTACAAATGAAGCTGGCAAGCTGGAGTTAGCGCCAATAGCTCTTTGGACGGGTTATACAAAAAAGATGTGCCATCTTTCAAGTAGTACTTTGGTGGATCGTTTGGGGGGGGGGGGGGGGGGGGGGTCTTCAATGTTCAAACTGAGATCAAAGTCACTCGAGTTGATGAGAAAAATTGGGAAAGCTGAGAGAAAAGGTGCCAAATGTACAGCGTAGGGGTAACAGAGACCCTGGGACATTTTATTTTCCAAAGTCCAAAATATTCGCCTAAAAGAATAAGATTTCATGAAAAAATTAATGTAAGGATGGGATAAAAGCAAGAGAGATACATGGCTGAGGGATGATCTGAGGGAAAGAGTCAATAACATAGTTGGGGAGATTGAGTAAGTGCCAGTGGGTGAAATAATAAAACAGTTTGTGTCAGCAGAATGTTTGGGGATTAGAAGGGATAGCAAGGGATTGATGCGATGTTCACTCGCATTGTGAAAAATACAGAAGCATCCTTTATCTCTTCACTCAGGCTGCTCGCACCACATCTAGTATGTTCTCAGTTCATTGGGATAACATCTTTGGAATAAATATCTTAATCCTAGGCTGAGTCAGATATCCGTCTTGGCAACTGGGGGCATTGTGTCCGCTTTCATCTGCACTCAGATTTGAAAATAAGAATTTAAACATTATTAGTCCCAAAATTGAAAAGAATATATTTTGATCAACTATATTTAAATTAAAAACAAGAGGCCCCAAGGGGCCTTAATTGCTCACCTGACAAAGTGGTTGAAAGAAGTATTTTGGCTCACATCATTCAGTTAGTCATAGTTCATCAACACTACGGAGGAATGAAGTCAGGAATTTATTCATAACGCTAGAGTCTACGTCAGATTATTATTATCAAAGGTCTTCCTGGCTGCTTCTAATTCAATCAGTTTTAGACAAGCACTGCCAAACTTTTAAGGGTTGTGGTGTCACTGCACACCCACCACCCCCCGCCCTCCCCAACAAGATGTTGTATACCTAATATGAAAGTATTCAGACAGGTGGATCTGAGAAAGGATATTTTAATGAAATTTCCTCATATTGCATGAAGTTAAAATTTGGGCACCCATTGGGGCTCAAATATTAACCCAAGAGACTCGATTTGAACAAACTTGAATCTGACCCCCCAAGAGATGTCATATACCAAATATCAAAAGATTCTGATTGATGGTTCAGGAAAAGATTTTATAAATTTTGGAAAACAATTTATGGGTGCTATCAGAGTAAAGCCCCTTGTGGTGCCCCCTGTGGGTGTGGCAACTTTATCTGAACAAACTTAAATTGACATATGATAGGGAACAAGCACATCAAATTTTGTTCATTTCAGCCTAGTGATTTATGAGAAGTCGAGAATGTAAAGTTAATGCCAGACAGTTGGATGGACGGACATCAGACGACGGACAGAAAGTGATCAATAAATCTCCCCCTGACTTTCAGTCAGGTGGGCTAATAAATAAATACAAATTGAAATACTAGAATCCTTATTTAAAATGGAAAGAAAAAATAAACTCATCACCACTGAAATTGTTCCACTGGAAAGTAAAGATGACTAACACAACACACCACCAACATTAATCCCTCTTAATTAACATCGGTGTGCTGGGTGAACAGGAATGAGCCAATATAGCCCCCCTCAACCGAATGAGAGGTGTGATATTCCACAACTATGTGGAGGTGAGAATCAAAGGACTGGATTATGGATTCAGACTGAAAAATAATGATTGATTATGCCTTTAAATTCCAACAAATTCAAAGCGGTAACCATCCCTCCTGCAACATGCCTAGACATGTAGCTACAAGGTCTTACACAGTTAAAGAGGATCGAAAGGGGCTTGCCTCATAGAGTCCCTGCACGCCTTTGGCACGCGAAACAATTTCATTTGTTCGGTAACCATGACCCCAATTTACATGAATGTTCTCAAGTTAGAGGGAATAATAGATAGTTTAGTTTTGTTTGTATGCTTTTCTCAAATTTCATAAAAAGTGATTTAACCTTCAAAGGCCTGGGGATTTTTAAATGTTTTTGCGACAAACTGGCAGTCCACATCCTGTGGCCTTGCAGTTGTTTCTGGGCAAGACTTGGCTGTCTATATAGGCAACCAAGACTTGCCTGGAAACAACTGCCAGGGTACTTAAAATGTAACTTAAAGTTTACACAGAGACCGCATACTGGGACACCTGTTCTGTTTGAGTAAAAAGTGATCAAAGTTGGAATTAGGCCTTTTAGTGTTACTAGATTTTCTGAGAGGCGAAAAATTCATGTCAGTCAGTCAATATGTTCTGAACCACGTCTGCAATGTTCCTAAATTAGATCAATCCAAACCCTTGTAAATAATCTGTGTTTTTTACAATTTAACTTTATGTAAAGCTTTCCAGAAAATGATGTTAAGACTCCTTTTGGTTGCAGGTTGAAAATGTTATAATCATTATTTATTGGGGTTTCATGACACTTTTGACAGTATAAATCTTATGAAGTGTCATGTGCACTGTGGTATTTCTCTTAATGATTGATTGCCATTATCAAATTTCTTACAAAATGAGATAAAATTTTTAAAATCTTGCATATAAAAAAGTATAAACAAGCTATTAATTAAAAATATAATATATTTTCATTTTTGGAATTCACATTAAAAATATTCCCACAATCAATTATAAGTATTTTAAAAAGTTCATTGAATCCTGTGCCTTATGTAACATGTAGCCAACTAACCCTATGCATTTTTTACAGCCTTAGAGAGTGTACCTTTTCAGAATCCTGAACATTTCCCCCACCATGGATATTTACCCACCAGACATTTCCCCACTTCCTAAAAAATAAAGCGGACATTTGCCCACTCTTAAAAAATACATGTCGACATTTCCCCATCGCACAATCGTAAAACCAGGTGGGACAAGTCGGATGTTATAACAAACTTCAAATACTGTTTCCACTGCAAAATGACTACCGATCACAACAAACCCAAAGAAAAGTGGCAATATCCAAGGCTGCCTTTATCATCAGACGTAAAGTATGTGGTGTCATGTCCAAGAAGAAAGTCATGCAGATCATTACAAGGAAGACAATAGTGTCAAACAGGCCATCAGAATGTTAGACAGTTTGGCATTTCTCCCAAAAGACTCTGCTAAGGATGGACTAAACTATGTTAAAAGTGTTGCCCCCAAGTCTCTGTTAGGTGTTATTGACTATTTCGATAGGAATTATGTTAATGGTCCAAACAAAACAGTTAGACAGCACAACAAGATTCGCCAACCAAACGTGTCTGAAGTGAACAAGCTTCAACTCACAAGAAACTGCAAAGATTGTGCAACAAATTTTCCAACGGAAAGAAGACCGTGCCTGAATTTCAAGACATTGTTGGCCAATGCATGCCGTTCAAATAAACTGTTTGTGCTTAACAGAATGTGGACATGTCACAGCTGTTTCCCTATATGTTGTTTATCTCAGGTTATATGTAGTTGTTTAATTATTCATCCAAATAAAGCTATATATATCTTATATAAGGAGATTAGTTCTATTACCCTTCGGTGGGCAATTGTCCAGTGGGGAAATGTCTGTCTGTATTTTTCAAGAGAGGGGAAATGTCCACTTTGATATTTAGAAAGTGGGGAAACGTCCAGAGGAAAAATGTCTGCAGTGGGGAAAAAAACAAAGGGCGGGAAAATGTCTGGTGGGGAAATATCTGGATACCCATTTTCATGTTATGTAGTGTGTGATATGGCAGTTACCAATTTTTTTTAAAACCAGAAAGTGTGACTAACCCTGTGCATTGCATTCACACTTTCTGATTATAAACTATTTTCATTATTAAACCTTTACCTAACATGAAAAGCAGACGACACTTGCAAAAAAAATTCTTGAATAACTAATATTTTTCATTTTTGGTCTCAAAAACATAGGTTATGACCCCTCATTGGAACGAGCTCGTTCCAATGAGGGGTCATAACCTATGTTTTTGAGACAAAAAATGAAAAAAAATAATGAAAATTAATTGGCGATTTTTGAGAACAGTGCTGGCCAGTTTTCGCCATTACGTTGGGTAAAGGGTTAACTGAGTAACTAACCAAGTGCACTGTACAGCTTTAGTGTAAATCTCATCTATGTAAACTCTTTTCCCAAAGTAACATCCACAACCGGTCAGTACTTTTCTCAAAAAGCTTTCAAACTCTGGTTGTGATTCCTCACCGGCCTAAAAATAAGCAGTTTGACATTTGCAAAATGAGGGAGAATTTGATGATGCTCTCCCATACAGTGGGCCAATTTATCCTCTGGGTACCTCTTTCTCTTTAGTTTTGAAACCCTGATTCAAATTGAGATTCAAAGAGGGTATCATCACTAAATTCACCCTCTGGGGACCTCATTTTGCAGATGACTTTGCTTATTTTGTGGCTTCATCCCTCATTGGAATGGATTGAGGAAAGTTTTGGGGTTTTTTTTAGTGAATTCCAAAAGTAGAAACATATTCGATTTTCAATTAAAAGCTTCTTTATATTTAATTTTTTTTTATTTGTTTATTGGTAAAATGAAAATTAATAGTTAAACTGTTGTTGAGCAATCTGATTGAAGTGTGCTGAGGGAACTCACTGTTTTCATGTAGCAGTGGGTTAACTCGGAGAGTGCAGGAAACCCATATTTGGGCTTTATTCGAAAGTACATGTACTACAACTTTCAGGCCTCATATTGGATGTGCTTCATATTGTCTTTTAGAATAGATCAAATGTTTTTTGCGCATCGAAGGCGCGCAGGGACGGTGTGGGGCAAACTTTGTCTTTTAGGGTTTGTTCTGTTACAATTTATGAGAGAATGCCTGGATCAAGGCACACTTACATATGAACAAACTTTGATCATGAAAAATAATTTAGCACTCTACCATGATTTGCATAAAAGCATGAATTCATATGCACAATCTAAAGGGCTTATCCTATATTATTCCAGAGGCAGATTCTACTGTCATAACAGTTTAACACCTCTTTGATTTGCTTAATTGCTTCAACAATTGCCAAATACAAAAAATTAAGTTATCTAGTTAATCTAAAAAAGAACCTAATTCCCCAGAGGGCAGCTATACAAACACAATATCCATGATCAGAAAATAGTTTTAGCCCTCAATTAACAGACCATAATTAATGTGCCAACATCAACAATGCAGAAGACAAAGAATAAGACTGTATTCATGAGCAGGTGAATGGGATACTTAATGGCAAGCAGTGAGGCATTTGTATGAAAACAAGTGATGCACATTTTCAGCAGCAATCCACAGGAGGACATGTAGTGTCACTCACTGTTTTGGAGGACTATGACTATAGAGAAAACTGGATACATTAATGAACATACGGAAACCAAGGAAACAAAAGGTGAGATATTAAAAAAATTCAACAACAGTATTTATTTACTTTTTACTTAATCCTTTACCCAACATAGGTAATATACAAATTTTGTTGTTATTTCAACATTTTGGTCACCAAATTTTTCGAAAAAATTTCAACAAATTCATATCATGTGAATCCAGAGCTGAGTCATGGCTGATGGCGGAGTAGTGAGTACCCCATCAGAATACAAAATGTAGGCTAGGGCTGCACGATATTCGAAACTGAATACCGGTATCGGTATTCAAAAAAATACCGTGGTATACCGGTATATCGAAAACTGTTCAGATATATGAACACAAGTACCACAATCGAGACTCGAGGCATCACGGTCGGAACGAATTAGCATGCCCTGATGATGCGGTTCGAAAAACTTTTACCCAACGCAGACGATATCAACATTTATTATTTTCAAAATTAGTTTTTCAGATTTTCCCCAGATTTCAACAAAACTATATCAAGTGACCCCTCATTGGAACGAGCTTGATGAGCTCGTTCCAATGCGGGGTCACATGATATAGTTTTGAATTTTTTGAAAATTATTTTTTCAACTGCTGAATTTGTATATTACCAGGGCACAAGCAGATGATTCCTTGGATAAAGGGATAATATTATTCATTCGGGGCTACAATTAAAAAACTCAAGACATCTTGAAAATCAAAACTGTGGGTAAATAAATAATGACGATAAACTGATATTTTTATAATTACACCGGTATTCAATCGATATTGGTTTGAATACCAGTATATATCGGTTTATCGATATACCGTGCAGCCCTAATGTAGGCTGATTGTGTAACCTAGGCGATTTGGGGTATTTAGTGGACTACCAACACCAATCCAGTACCATGCCACTAATTCCCTAAAATCACCCAGATTGCATCTGATTTTGTACTTGTGAGAAACGGTCCTAGAATCCCCGCTTACACTTTAGCCTCCCACTTCCAAAGTTGCACTGCATATCGTGTAAACCCTCACTGGCAGGGTCTCAAAGAGATCTTTCCAATGAGGGGGTCACATGATATGGTTCTGGTGAAATTTAATAAATAAAAAAAATGTCATCGCTCAATTTGAAAATTATGCTGGCAGATGTGGACAATTCATTTGAACAGCACTTCCTACATATTGCAGATTCAGATAAAAACATTTTGTAAAAGGCCAAGCAGTTACATGTAAATACTGTTACAAAAAGGATATGAGTCGATTGATGCTGTAAATTTATAATCCACAATTTTTTCCTTTTATTGCAATATCGCTAAAAATAATTCTATGGCCTTCCGCTGAGTTGTTGTGGTCCTCTAATGGGGAGGCCTACATTAACCCAGTCCCTGCCAGGCTATTCCTCCCCCACTTTCCATCATAATCTCCCAGCATTCAGTCAAAAATTGTTTCATAATTCCTCCCATCGGCACATTCTCGATCTCCCTAAGTACCACATTGATATTTCCCTCAGTCATTCCCCATCCACTTTTCCTTCAGGTTTTCATCCCATTTTTCCATTAGTATTCTAAGGAGTCTTGTTCCACGAAGCAAATATTTGGGGCATTCTAGAATGAAGCATTTCAGAGTCTTCGTTACTCCTAAATTTCACATTTGGCACACTCTTTCCCAATTCTCCCTCTCAACTCCAGTGACTTCAATCAATGCAGTGTGATGTCTATAAAATGGAACTACTAGGAATTTTTCTATCCCTATTGAAAAAGGGTCCTGGGCCCATGTTGCTGGGAAAATTTGCATCATAGAGGACCAGAATTGGGAATTTCTGTAATTCTCAGAAGGCCTTTGAATTCCACCAAAATCACAGTGCCCCTACATTACAGAAATATTCCCAAATTAGAGGGCATGACAGATATTTGGGTTTCTCTAATTTATGCTTTTCGAAGTAATGTGACCCTTAAGTTGCAACAAAGATTTTTCCACAATTACAGTCTACATCCTATGGCTTTGCAATTGTTCGTTGGCGAGTCTTAGCTGCTGATATAGGCAGCCAAGTCTTGCCTTGAAACAACTGCCAAGGTGAAATGAGAGATGCATGACATTGGAACAGTAGTAAGTGTTACACTTACCAATTTCTACAGACTCCCATTTCTGACATATATCTACCAACTGTGTTTGTAACCTTGCAAGGTAGACCAGGGGAAATGCTATAAAACTTTTACAATTGTATTTTCTAATTATGGCTTTAAATGAGTTGAAATGAACCATGATTCAAAGATGTGTCAATTTGCCAATTGCCATATCTTTTAAAATGCTAGTGATTAATTTCCGTTATGTATATATAAATAAATATATATATATATATATATATATAAATATCTCCAGCATAGATAGAAAATACAATTCTAGAAAATACAATTGTAAAAGCTTTATAGTATTACATCCTGTTTGATGGACTCAGAATTTTGAGGTTGGGAATTAGGAAAAACCATGCCCAGATCTTGTTGGGAATGGAGCACATATCCAGCCTCACTGTCAACACACCTTGAAAAGTATTCAAATTGAAATATGAAATCAGTGACACAAAATTTCCGAAGGGTATTGCTAAATTAAGACAAAAGGTGCCCAATGTCTACAAAATTTCCTAATGGGTCAGTCAGAACTCCGCCAAAAGAAAGTCACACTTTTAACCTAACCCAATGTTTTTCAATTCATACCACAGATTCTTTTGGGTATATACGGGGGCCTAATATGGCATTTGGGCATGATTGTTCCCAATTCAAAGCAAACATTTCCCAATCTTAGTCCTTATTCAAATAAAAATTTAATTCACAATTGAGAAGTCATATGAGCAATTGCAACAAAACAGTTTTTAGATACACCTGTAATTGATATTCTAAGAAACTTGTCAGTTGTTTCTGGGCATGTCTTGGCTGTCTATATAGGCAGCCAACACTTACCTAGACACAGATGAAAAGCCACAGAATATAGACTGGCAAAGTGTAGCAAAAAGACATAAATATCTCCAGCCCTTTTAGGGTTAATAATCTAAGAATTGTGTCAACAGTTTAATAAAGATTACAGAAACTGGATTGCTCAACATTTCATGTAAATGTTTGTTAAAAAAACTTTCTACATGAAGTGTACATGCTGCACCTTCTGTACTGATGAATTCAGTTAAATTTGAAGGGAATAGTTCTTATCCTTTGTGTGTTGCTTCTCCTCCAAAACAAAAAAACAAATTCCCAACCGGAGCCTTAATAATGCAAATTTTCCCAATTACCCACGCCCAGAGCAAAAAAAATGTACTGTGCCCACCGCCCCCCCCCCCCTTCCCCCAAAAAGCAAAGGCCAAAATATTTGCATCCAATACATCTATAAAATAACTAATTCTTTTAAACTTTAAATGACCCACATTTAAATAAACAAACATCTTGGGGGGGGGGGGGGGGGGGGGGGGGAAGGCAGGGCTATAAATGCGCCATCAGAGAGAAGACATGGCTTCATAGCAAACTCTGTGATGACTCAACTTCTACCCATTTTCCATTCATTCAAAGTATGTGACTACATAATAACAATTCATTTGTGTAAATATTTTGGCTTGCAAGTTGTTATATAATATCAAGTGATTCTCATTAAATCTGAGTTATAGAATCAGTTTGGTTTCACATGTAATTACCTTTGTAAACACACGCGATATGGATTGAGACCCCCTGTGAGGTAGAAACCAACGAGTGTGCCATAATCTTCATTTTGTGCTTCGTGTGCCATAATCTTCATTTTGTGCTTCGTGTTAATTGGATGTACCACAAACTAAACTACTGTACAAAATCATCAAATTGGCATTGTTTGTCTAGAATACAGGTTATTTATTTCCTTCAAAAATCTTTTCAGTAGGTGAGAAATAGTCTCAGAATGAGAATCACTCTCAATGCATCAAAATTTTCCTGGACACCCACCTATAGGAGGGGGACACATCCCTCCTATATCACCCCCCCCCCCCCCCCCCTGCTCAGGTTTTTGGAATATACCTTCGGCATATTGTGTTATGACTTTGAAATTTGCTATGCTCCCCACTAAAAAAAAAAAATTGCTGTGAGCCACCCCCCCCCTCCCCCCCCCCCCCCCCCTCCAAATTTGACATCCTGGCTCTGCTACTGACCCAGAGCCCTTAGCCAAAGAGGACAGAAGAATCCCTGCATAGTATTCTAGGGCAAGCTATGTTCATATTTCTGTCAGAAACTGTTACCTTCCAACCCCTTCATGTCTGTCCCTTAACTTCAACCCAGGTGTGAACTGAAGAGAAATTTTGCCATTTTCCTTTGATTATGCAATGTAGCTTGTACAATATGACAGGAATTCATATGACCATATGACAATCGTATTGTTTCTCGGAAAGCATCGGAAGAATAAAAAATTGAAATCGAGTCATTGAAAGCATGGAAAAAAATCACAGGGTCTGGTCCTGAGAGGGAATGGGGTGTACCCCCACCCCCAATAATATTTCTATTGGGATATTTCCATGTGGTTTGGAGTCTTACATGTCGATAGTAACCATTTCGATTGTCAGATTTGGTCTCTTGGAGCCCTGCATGACCAAATTGTTGTACGGTATGTGCTAATTGAATAAGAATAAGTCAGGAAGCCTATTGAATATCAGTGCCGCCGTGTGCATTCCGTGCTAGGTAAAAATAAGAGATAGCTGCGTGAATTGCGAGAAATTAACGATGTTGCACGATTTTACTACCAGAATGAAATTTGTTTATTGTCGCGCACAAGTATCATTCCCAGCGGTTTGTTGACATTTCAGACCCACGTGTATTTGTTTGCCAGAAAATGAGACGATATGAAAACAATAACATTTAACGACATCACAAGTTATTTTATTTACATTACATATCTATAAAATTTCTTCAAAAATAAATCCTCAACGTTGGGCCCACCTTTCGATTTATTATATCTGAATGGGGTGTCCTTTTCTTACAACGTGATGAATAAACAAAGTTAACGACAATGATTGGCATCACGTGAGCAACAATGCGCCAATTTCAAATGAAATCAAACAAATCAACAGGTGCGTGAGTCACCAATTAATCAACGTCGTTTGATCATTCAGGTAGAAATTCGAATCCATATACGTTGGACATCCATTGCCGCGGAAATGTATCGGCAGTTTTATATGTTATAACAGGTAAAATCCCCATTTTCTTGACTATTTGATCTGATATAAATGGCAAAGCAGCAAATGGTTCTTTGCCTCAACTGTGAACTGAGCCTGGACTGAGGTCAGTGAGGTTTGTAATTCAATTTCAAATCAAAACAAGTGTAGTTTACAGCAAGATTATTACATGAGATATTACATAATAACACCTGTGATCCAATTTTAATGTGGCACTTGTCATCAGAGGAGCAGTGGAGGCAAAAGCCGGTACTAGTAACCTATCCCCCAACTCTCCCCCTCCCCCACCAATGCGTTTTTGTGCTTGTTTTTTTTTGACTGGGGAGGGGGAGGGGTGCTGGAAAAGGTTGTCCATCTCCACTTAAACGCCCTTACTTTGATCAAATTCAGACTCCATATGGATTATTGCATTGTACATGTACAGAACAGTCACGGTCATTAGAAAAAATCATCTTGAGAGAGAAAAAAATATGTTTTTTTGTAACTTAGTGTTTTTGACAATTGATTTTCATGGTAGAACCCTGATTGATTTGGACCATGGCCTATTGACTGATTTTTGGGACTCCCGCGCTGGCTACATGTAATTTGAATCCTCACTCTGACTGATTCAAATCCCTCACTCCAGGTTATTTGGAAATTTGAAAATACATGCACTAGTAAGTCTCCATCAGTGATACTGATTCACATCTTCCATCCCTCTCTGGCCAATTCAGATGGTTCTTTCCGAACCAGACAAATGTCGAAAATGGTCATCCCAACAGACAAATTTTAATTAAAAATTTAAATGTCTATATAACCCATTTATTTTGAGGCTCTGGGCAAAATTGTATATAAGAACCCTGAAGGGTATTTTGAAGGGGAATTTTATTTTCCAAGAAAAAAATGATGTATTTTGAGATATTTCATTTGTAATAAACAAGCTCTAAAATTCAATAAAATCAAACTGGAGAAACATAAAAATAAAATACTTTAGATCTTGTACCATACAATATAATACTTTTTAAGCATTTTTCCCCACTTGCATGTTATTTTTGCTTGATGAAATTGTGAGGAAAATTTTCTTTCCATCAACGATAAGGCGTGGGAAGGTTTAGTGTAAATTATGTGCGGATTGAAATTATGACAAGGAATATACAAGAAGGCTAACATAAAGTATAATGTTTAACCTTTTTATTTTTTATTATGGAGGAAAAAACCAAAAACATGATAATGTCAGAATTTATATAATAATCATTTTTCGAACTTGAATTTTGTGTCACTGGTGAGTCTATGTGTTTAGAAAAGAATATATCAAATAGGTTTCTCATTACTTGCTGATTATGTTATACCTATTGTACTTGCAATCTTTGTACCTTCATCAATTAATGTAAGACAAACAGACATGCAGTCCAAAAGCTAGGAGCGTTAAAATTACCCGACTCAGGGGGCAAAATAGCAGCTGTGTGCCAAAGGCATATCCAAGATGCGTAGCACCGAGGTAGGGAGAGTATTGGAGGGGGTTGCCCCCCTCAGGGGGATGACCCCCTCCCATACTCTCCCCCAGCTAGGTGCGCAGCCCCCTCCCATGGTGTGAGAAAATTTTGTAAAAGACAAGCCTCTGATAACGATTCTAGAGTATCTTGGCTAATGATATCTGGCTTTTCTATAGAGCATGGTTAAGATAAGGTGGTTTTTCGGTGCCACTGAGAATGAGCGAGGAATAAGATGTTTTGTAGGTAGACTTATGCAGAAGAGGAATATAATGTCACACCAACATTCATTTTAGATAGATTCCCTCGATGTTTCGGCAATATTCAGAATATTGGCGAACGATCAAGAGAATCTTTCAGAAATGGACATCCGTTCGACTAGGCTTTGACGGTCAGAAATTTTTTTCTGATGGCTATTGAAAATTTCTGATGGAGACTGTCATGGGGGGGTGGTTTCCTCCCCCCCCCCCCCACCCTTGCACTGGCTTTGGCCCTACAGACATTGGGGGGGGGGGGGTCTTGGCATAAATATTCCTGAAGGGCCACACAGCCTACTACACAACATTCAATCTCCCTTGCTTTAAAAATAAGTTAATCTTTACCTAACATATGCCACAAAGTTTCCAATATGCCTAAAACAACAGGGCTTATAGAATCATAGTTTACAACGTCTCATTATATGTCTTCACCATCATTATATATCTGTTGGGGAGTCCGGTGGCTCAGTAGGTAGAGGTGCAGGCTGCAAGCCAAGAGGTCCTCGGTTCGAATCCCACCTGCGGGAACCACATTGTGTCCTTGGGCAACACACTTCATCTCCATTGTCCGCGTGGGGGCACGGTGGCATTGTGTACTAAGGTGTACTGCACATCAATGGTGCAGCTGTCTTCAACCAATGCTAACCCTGCTTGTGTGGAGTTAGTATGTTGGGGAGCTGACAGTTACTCACCGTGCTCGGTGGTTCTCTCCGGGTACTCCGGCTTCCTCCACCAGTAAAACTGTCATGGTCATGATTAGCCATTGTGCATAAATATGTGACCTTAAACACCAATAAATAAATATATCTGTTGTCAAGCAAAAATCATATTTAAATGTAAATGATCATGACATTTAAGAAAACACCACAAATATGACTATATTAGATCTCAAGCTTTGAGTATATGCTTGTAAAGAGTACATAAGTGAAAAGCTGAAGCAATCTGCAATGACAATTTCATATTTTTGCAACACTTTTAATGTAGGTTGCTTTTCACTGTTGAATTCTGTTGCTTTTTAAACTTAATTTTGTGTTGCATTGTTAAGTTTGACAGGTAAACAACAGTACGGTTGATATGGACTGGTCACTTTCCACGGGTGGGTAATATTTCCACGTATGCAATAATACAACAATAACATGAGTTTGGAGGGCATTACAGTTTATTAACGACCCGAGAGGAATGAATAACAGCCCAAAGGTTTATTACCGACCCGAGATGAAGTCGAGAACGTTAATAAGCCAGAGGGCTGTTATTCATTCCTCGAGGGCCATTAATAAACTGGGACACTCGACAAAATCATGTTATTACTATTATTACCATGACCGGAAGCGGGTGGCGGGCTGTTAATGAATTTTGTTTTCATTAACGCCCGCGGGTCGCTTCTGGTTGCATGGCGTCATGAATTACTGAGTCTTACCACCCCACTAAACTCCTTTAATATACTAGAGAACGCCAGCTAAAGTGGTAATAATATTCGATTAAACACTGATTATAGGAATAATCGTCAAATATTTAATGAATTAAGTGCTGGGTACAATCCGGTGCTTCATTAAATAAAAATTTTGCAGTGGATTTTTATTACCTGGTAAATGCATGCATGGACATCACTGCCCATGTGTGGATTATTACCAGTCCACGGTGGCTGTACTGTAGATTACATGTACACGTGTATTGGGGAAAATTTATCAAACTCTTTTTGTCCGAAACACTGTAAAACTTTAAAAAAAAAAATCTTTAAACACTGCGCAATTTGGTCACAATTACATTATGTGGGCACAGCCACAGCATTTACTATTGCTATTTCAGGGTTTGCATTTTTGAAAAATGGTCAGGGCCTGAAATAAGTCCCCAAGATTTTAGGCTTGGGGCCTACTTTGACTGATTTTTAAACACGCCTTAATAGTTTAGTTTATTTTTAATTTTTTGTCGGGACTGGAAAAACAGCCCCAACAGAAGCCCTGACAAAATGCAAACCCTGCTATTTGAGGTACTTGAAGGCCTGGGCCAGTGGGATCTGAGACAGCCTGAAAGAGGGTCCGAATCAGCTCAACAGTAGGGTTCAAATCAGCCAGGGTCAGAATCAGCCAAGGTCCAGAGATATTAAACATTTTTAAATCTGTGGCCTTACCACATGTCACGATCACCACACGTTGTCACATGTCGACCCAAATCATTTAGTACATCTTACATGAGAACTGTGTATTTGATACTCAATTTTTATTGTATACTCTTCTTTGATTGAGTATATTCAAAGGTGATAGAAATTAAGACATATTCCCTAACTGCATTTATCAGAGGTCACTGCAAATAATTTTACAAAGCATTGAGAAACACAAACAAATTTTTAAGCTAATAAACCTCTGGGTTGTACCAGGAGATTGATCAACTGAAAATGTGCTTCTTTTTTAACCCTTTACCCAACGTAACGGCCAAAACCGGCCAGCGCTATTCTCAAAAATCGCCAATTAATTTTCACTATTTTTTTCATTTTTTGTCTCAAAAACATAGGTTATGACCCCTTGTTGGAACGAGCTCGTTCCAACGAGGGGTCATGACCTATGTTTTTGAGACAAACAATGAAAAAAATTAGTTATTCAAGATTTTTTCTTGCAAGTGTCGTCTGCTTTTCATGTTAGGTAAAGGGTTAAATAATTTTGTTAGGTAGTATTTGAGTTGGTTGGAAATTAAGTATTAAATACTATTTATATCAGAAATGGGGATTAATAGTAACATTGGAATGCTATGAACAGGCCCTATCTCACTGATCTCTCGGTTTTCTCACTGGAACAATGACCACTTGGTTTTCTCACTGGCATTCTCCTGTATGACACTTCTGAGATACTGCTTGTGAACAAATAGTAAGTTGGAAAATGTGACAGTTACTTGCTGCTTTTCAACATATTTTTGTGGGTCATCCATCATTATTCATATGAAAATTGTCCAACAAAATATCCTCCAGACTGATATAAATACTGTTACACTGTTACACCAAAAACACTGACAGATAGCAAAAAGTAGAGATAGAAGCCACACAAAAAGAAAAGGTGGAAACAAATGCTTACCAATGATAATCTGCACTGGTTGCAAACTTGTCAAAAAGAAGGAATCGCTTTGAAGCAAGTTAAAAAGAATGGACACCAGCCATCATACATAGACATGTAGGTGTGGAAGTATCAGTAATACACATGTAGGCTAATAAAAATGAGAATGTATCATCTTGTTGATTTAATGTTTTTAAGTTCCCTGCAGCAATCTGCGACAACCTGTGGCAATCAATGGAATCCTGTTAACTGAATAGCTCCTTTGCCAATGAAAATGTTCAGTTAACAGGGATTTGGCCATTTTCCTGTGTTCAAGAAAAAAAATGAGCATTTATTCTACATGTAATTATACCTTGTTTGTCAGAGCTCATGGAGGTCAGCCAAACAAAATATAATAGATTAAATGCTTGTATTGGGATGTACTGAGGCCAAATATGCAGCAGCAGCTGAATGGTGGTGGCTGTAATTCATTAGGTGCCCCAAGATGCATGGTGTTCGTCCCAGTGGGGGAAAAATTTTGAAATCTTCATATGAAAAGGATAAAATTCCCTGACTTGGATTCAGTGCACTGAGGAATTACAAATAGAAAAATTAGCGATTTGACTTTGCTTTTGTAGTACAAGGTATGTGGTTAGTGATTCTGCATGTATATACTTAAAGGAGTACTCAAAGGAAGAAATAAAATAGGCCTATATTGTGTTTTCAGACTTGAATAAAATTCAACCTTCAATAAAGAAGTCTGTTTTTCGGGGTGGGACAGGGCATCTGCACATATGTGGATCCACCGTTGAGTTTGTGGACCTATGTGGGGGTCCAATACATGGTCTATTTTGTCCAGGATCCTTCATGCGCACTCACTGGGCCCCTGTCATTTCTCAAGGACCGATGTGAAGGCCCCACAGCGGTCCATGGAACTCAACAGGTGCAAGGATATATGAAGAGATCCCAGTTGGTGGTTTACGATACACTAATTCAGATTTCTGCAAATACATGTACACACTGACATCCTCTCTTTCTCTCTTGTGTGAGGTTGTGGACCCCTTTTCACCTTGTGGGCCCCATATTGAGCCCGTGGGGATCCCCTGAGGTCAGGGCCCCTGGCCATTGGTCACCCTGGCCCATAGGATGAGCGGCGTCTGCAAATACAGGGAATTTGGTGATTGTCAGGGTAATTTCTTGACATATTACAAGGTATCATATTCAATTAATAGGGGATTGTTTTATATATAACCTATATGCATTTAACAAGTCAAATTTGTACAGAAGATATAGTTTTGTGTGTTTGGAAATTCTATTCAGTTAACTGGGTTATTCAATTAAACAAGCCTTTAGATTACCCAATTTCACACCATTTACCTTTGTGCCCAAATTAGAGAAGGTGTGAAGACATCAAGAAAAATATATAAATTCTCTGTGCCTTTTCTACATTTGAGAATAACTTCCACCATAATATGACTAGAGAAACACAAAGAAAAGCATGGCAATAAAAAATAATGGGATAAGGCTGTTATTTCAGTTTTTATTGTGCCCAAAATAAGTGAATTTAAAGGCCTAAATTAAAAGATATCCAATTAAGTGGGGGTGCATTGTATTCACAAGACAACAGTATTTTTCATGCACATTGAACCGTATTTATTTATGTAGCTTAACTGGTTGAGTGTTAGAAGACACTGTCAGGGATTTCAAAAAATGAGGGTATCAGAGTAAAAGCCTATGATTTCCTTGCTCATGTTTCATATTCTATAAAGCGCAAGTAATATTTTGTTTAGGGCTGAAACAGTTGGCTCATTTTCGTAACTGACTAACCTAGAGATATCTGTGGCCATTATTTCACCGAATATGGGATCAAAACCATAGAAATGGGAAAGCAGTATTCTTAACCCTTTACCCAACGTAACGGCCAAAACCGGCCAGTGCTATTCCCAAATATCGCCAATTAATTTTCAAAATATTTTCATTTTTTGTCTTAAAAACATAGGTTATGACCCTTCGTTGGAACGAGCTCGTCGAGCTCGTTCCAACGAGGGGTCATAACTTATGTTTTTGAGACAAAAAATGAAAAAAATTAGTTATTCAAGATTTTTTCTTGCAAGTGTCGTCTGCTTTTCATGTTAGGTAAAGGGTTAAACTATTTCGTAGTGTGTATACAAATGAACGTTGTAGAGTACTCAACAACGTTCGTTGTGTACACACTACAGAATACTTTCTGCGATTTCTCATTACTCACGGAAACTGCCGATCATTAACGAAGTCTTGAACGCCGGAGTCGATTATATCTCAATATATACAATGCGGCTTCAGTGTGTAATCTATCACAAAGGAGAAGCAGCAGATTTACTACATTTTAAACGTGGAATGACAACCACTGCCAATATTTCAGATAACCGGTTGACGTTTTTTCTAATCAGTTAGGTAGATAACTGGTTTCAAACCGATTAGCCGGTTAACCATTTCAGTCCTAATTTTGTTTATATAAATTTGGTCTATTACAAATTACTGGAGAGTGCCTGTGGGCACACTCCAATAATTTGAAATAAAACAAATATTGAATAACAAATTCAGATCACCCAAAATAACTGACCAGTTAATAACATCCATCCCCCATGGAGGACTGCATTGTGGTTTAATTGAAATTTATTTTGTTTGCAGACAATTCAAGATGTCTTATGCCATGTCAGCTGAGAAGAGAAGACAGAGTCGTGGAAGTATTCAATCTTTGATGAATGTATATGATAACTCTCCTCAGCAGTGCATCAGTTTATCTCATAGTCCATCCGTACAGATCTATTACTCTCTCAGAAGAAAATTAGAGCATTGCAATGAAGAATGGTTGAAAGAATTTCTCGAATTAGATGGCCTGGAGAGTTTATTGGAAAATCTTGCACAGATGACTGGAAAATCATTCACCAGCTTTTCAGATTCAATATTGCAGTTAGATTGCATTGGCTGTGTTCGAGCTATATTGAATTCGCCAATTGGTTTAGAATGTATGGTAGATGGAAAAGGATACACACGCAAGTTGATAAAAGGTATGACGTTTAGTATATCATGGGTGACTGAGGGATTTTAAAGATAGTCATGCCACTGAACACTGGAAATGTGAATGTTGGCGTCAAATGCACAAAGCTTCTTTATGGGGGAAAGAGAATACTTCACACACCCAAGTTTGTTTTTAAAAAAGAGCTCAAATCCTACATTCCTTGACCATTTTGTAAGCAAATTAATTCTCAAAATATAATTTTTGTACTAAAATGCTCTACAAGGGTAGGTGGGGTGTTTCCTTTCCCTGTAAGGTCACCCTTTTACATATACTGATGATTATTACAATGTATATAACTTTTGGAGGGAAAAGTGATACAATTTTTGAAAAGAGAAACTGAAATGTCATGTTACTTACCTCCCCCTTTAGTCAAAGTGACGATATAAAAACTTTATTTTTATTTTTGTTGTATAAAGAGTCACTCAAAAGTGCAAGAGGGCTCCACTGGTGAATATCTCGTATACTGATTTCCTAACCGGTTTTGCCTGGTTTGAGCTTCGTTAGAGGCTAATGGTATTGCGTTGTTGCTTCTCCTATATATACTGAGTCAAAAAAGAAAGTATACTTTGAGGAGCAGTTATTTTACTATTATCGACTTAAATTCCAAACAAATTATTGTAAATTCATACTTCGAGTCTAGCTGTGTGAATTTGCATAATTTCATGTTCTTACTGTTGCCAGCGTCACGTCAGGATGTCTCAATTCAGACATGGGGTGAAATGAAAAGTTCACACATGCAGTCAATAGTGTGTATGTCCACAGTTTGCCTCTTGGATGGCAAGACATTGATGGCGCATGGACCTGATAAGTCTCTGGATGTCACCCTGTGGTATTGCATTCCACTCCTGCTTTAGAACATTACGTAAATCGCCTAACATCTGGAGATCATGAAGTCATACCCGACGGTCCAATTGATCCCAAAGATGCTCGTTTGGCGACAAATCTGGTGAAAGTGGGGGCCAGGGAAGAAGTTCGATGCTCTGTTCCTCAAGAAAGTCATGACAGATGCCTTGTGACATCGGGTGTGGTCTTGCTGGAATAACTGCAATCTGACGTTAGCATTGAACAACGGGACAACAGCAGCGTTAAGAATTTCGTCCCTATACCGCTGTCCATTCAGATTACCATCAATGAAGATCAACTGCTTTAGATGGTGCAAGGAAATTCCTGGCCAAACCATTACTCTACCCCCGCCGAAACGGTCGAATTCCCACATGCAAGCATCGGTAAACCGTTGTCCTCGCCGGCGATACACTCTTGCCCTACCATCAGCGTGCCTTAGACAAAATCGTGATTCACCACTAAAGAGAACTTCGCTCCAGCGAACATGTCTTTCGGAAGGATTGGTCAATGGTTTGACGCCAACTTAGGATGTCATGTTCAGCGAGCCTGTTGCGGACAGTTTGTGCACTGATTCTATTGTTAGTTCTACCAGGAGTAAATGCTGCTGTCCTCGTTGCAGGAAGGAAGTGATCCTGCAAGTGAGACGTCCTGATGTGTTGGTCTTGTGCAGGGGTCGTGACTATTGGCCGACCTGAACGCGGTTGGTCAGCAGTAGATCCAGTAGTTCTATACCTTCCAATTAAATGGTAAATAGTGGCCACAGTGACTCAAAACTCAGCAGTGAGCTCATCTGGAGGTGCCCCAGCCTCATGCGTACCGATGGCACGCAACCTCTGATTTTCAATTAATCTTGCCATTTTTTAAAATGTCGGAAGACAAAAACTAGCGTGTTTTCACGATAACCCAGACTCTCTAGCACAACATAACACAAAGAAAATCGCTGG
This sequence comes from Pictodentalium vernedei, assembly GCA_031216915.1. NCBI lineage: Eukaryota > Metazoa > Mollusca > Scaphopoda > Dentaliida > Dentaliidae > Pictodentalium > Pictodentalium vernedei. Next base: position 293,622,735 of record CM062297.1, on the reverse strand, counting down.
TCACTCATTCAATTTGACATTTTCAGGGAGCACATGTTATTTTGTATCCGTAGCAAAATTGTATTCGGTTGGGTGGACAACAACAACATGTCATTAAACTCTTTGCATGACTGCTTGTCAACAAACATGCAACATTAGAACTATTATATTTCATCCTTTATGCTATTTTTCACATTTGTTTCTATCATACTTTTTTTTTGACTTGGTATATATCTCCACTGCCCGGTGGGTAAAAATTGCGGGTCGCGATTGGGGGTAGATCAGGTGTTGCATCACAGTATATTTTTCGCAGGTTTATTTTGCAGGTAGAATTATTGTTTGTTTAACATATTGCTACGTTTGAAAATCAATAGTTAAAAAATAATAACACAGTAAGTTATATTTTTTTTAATATATCTCTGGTGAACACAATGGTATACGAACACCTGTTCAATCAGCCCAGCACTTCTTGTTATAGTAAATTAATTAATATCACAGATCCGAACCAGATCTACTATGTACGCGCTATCTCCTGCCCTTCTTTTATATTCTCGGCAGAATCTGCAACATAAAAATGGTTACTACAATGTATAAATAAATGTAAAACTATACATTTTCAAATGTACCAATATGTTAAAAAAATATAAACAATAATTCTACCTGCAAAATCTACCCACTATACCTACCTGCCGAGGATATACACATCTCCAATCTTGAACTGCAATTTCTACCCGCCGGATCTACCCCCAGTCTATGCCCACAACTTCTATCTACTGGACATTGGCAATATATGTAGGAGAAGCCACAATACAACACCATATTGGCATAAGCCTCTGACGAAGCTCAAACCAACTGTAACCAATTTGGCAGTCAATATACTTATACTTTCAAGTGACTCATTATATACATTATTTATCAGACATCATATGATGGATACTGCACATAACATACCAGCCATGAGTTTGTTTAGTGATTTCAGTTTGGGATCCAGCACAAGCAACAGGACAGTCACAATGGCCGAAACCACTGGCCGCCCCAAAAAGTGCCTTAAGCCAGATGAAGACCTACTGACTCTGGTCAATCACGAAAATCGTCCGCCCTACAAAGTCATCCGCATGCGGATCTGAGTTTCTGTATTATACAGGTGCTTAACTCTGATCCAGAACCACCCAATACTGTGAAACAGAGATGTAAACGTGGAGCAGAATGTATACACACACTCCAAATGCTCATACCACTCGGCTTAAACAGAAAGGACTTTTAGTAATTTTTAATGTTTTAGTTTCGTGGACTGATAAACTTGTCCTCAGCAAGGATCTATTGCAGACCTGGAAATAAAGAGCTTACATCGTAACCCGTCTGCTCCATAATGTGGTGGTAAGCTATAGAAATAATGTGTTGTAATGCTTTTTTTGCTTTCACTGTTTTACCATGTCAGCCATGGTGTTTACATCTTAACAGAATTTCTGCCACGACAAATAGCAGGCCATAAAATTTGAGAGGAATGATTTCATCATTCCTCTGGTGGTTATCTAAATGAAAGACCAGATACCCGAACAGTTGTTCGGCTGGAACTACAAATAGTTCGTCAAAAAATTGTGTCTTATCACCTTATTTGATAGCACTGTTTAAAAATGTTTCTGTGGGAAGACCCCTCTTTTCAATGCTCAAACTCCCCAAGACAGCTTACGTCCCCCCTCCCCCCTGTGCTTCCCGCAAATGCTTTCGAAATCTGTGAACTGTCATGCAGTAGGACCATCATGGCTGGGTCAAAATTTATGGGTTGTCGTTGTTTCCACGCATATAATTCTGAGACGATCTGCTATGACACCTAGCAAAAATTCCACCAATGAAGCCCCGGAATTACCCAGGTGCTTCATTGGTGGAAATTTTGCTAGATGTCATAGTGGACCATCTCCGAATTATATGCATGGAAAAATATTCCCACCCATAAATTTTGACCCATCCACGATTGGTGTACTGTAATCTGTCCTCTTTATTATGTGCAGATGAATGGTAAATAGGTTATCTCCAAATTCGAGATTTTATTCTTTGATACAGCAACAACTAATGTGCAATCTCGCTTTGGCAAGATTGCGCATTATTTTTTGCTACATGTATTTATTGTGGCTGAAATTCTGTTAAGACATAAATGGGATGCCATTCTACTCATGTGGATACAATGCACAATGAATGAGTCAAGCTCGTCCTGTGAGATTGTCAGGTTTAACTAACAACCAAAACATGCCAGATTAGGAATTTAATTTATGTTACATTATATTTTATCGTATTATTTTGTTGTAACCTGCAGTTCACTCGCATATTTCACAATTGACGTAACACTCGCATAACCTAAATGATCATTTGCAGGTTATTTCCCAGTCTGCCATAGATAACACAGATGCATATAATTGACTGATGCCATCTTGTAAACCTGGCCAACGGAAATGTCAAGCTGTGCATACTGGTACATATACATGTATACCTAAGATATTGCAATCCAAACTTACAAAATTCCCCAAATTTCTTTTTCTTACATACATTGTTAATTCTAACAATGTGAAATAATATGGTGGCCATGACTGCAAGGTGAAATTGCTCATTTAAAACATGAAAGTAAAGCTCTTGTCTTCTGCCATGATATCAAGTTTGCATTCTGTACAGTTAAAACTAGAAGTCCTGTCATGAAATGGACACGAATAGCACGTTGATCTGCACGTTAATCTACGTGTTATGACCATATTAAGGCTATCAAATTCTGTACATATGGCCTGTGCACAAGCAATGTTTCAGCCATTGGACCTCCGGGTAACCCGGAGGTCCATTGGCAGAAACATTGCCTGTGTTTGCTATGAGTAACCAGGAGAACCTGCCGTTCTTTGGATGACATTCGATATGGCAATTGCACGCAATTCCTACGCGCAATTAAGCCTAGATAAGTGCACAGTTTGCGACAGGATTCTAGTTTTAACTGTACATGTAATCCACAGAAAATTCTCAGATGTGATATAAACAGCTCATCAATTGTATGAACATTTTCTGAAGTTATTAGTCTGTTATTGACATTTGTGATCTTGATTTGATTCAAAATTTAAAAAAAAAGGGAAAAAAAGATATTTAAACAAAAAGGTCTTGAATCAAGTAATTTTACAATAGATGTAATGCTGAATAGGAGTGTACAATTCTGTATATGATGCTGTGACCACAATAAAAAAAAAACACTTTCGCAATCGCAGTACATGAACTATACAAATTAATTTTTTTCAGCTCTGGACACAGAAAACACCTTATGCAAGAAACAGTTGTTTGAGATACTGTCTGTTATTTGTTCACATGTTGGAAAGGGATATGACATCATAATTGATGCTCTGGAATATTACAAGGTAGATATCAATAAAAACTTAATGTGTCAATAATCGGCTCTGTAGTGTCAGAAAATGCGATTGTGTTACCTATATTATACCCCCGACCTCTGAAGGAGGATTCAGGGGTATCTAGTGAAGCCTTCTGTCCATCCGTCCCTCTCCATCCATCTGTCTGTCCGTACAAATGTTTTGCATTATAATTTCAAAGCCCTTAGTTGGATTTGCATTTCCTTTGGTATGCAGATAGACCCGCATGGGGAAACGAATATGCATAAGGAACAGGTTCCATTTGATAATATTTTCCAGAGTTATGGCCCTCAACCTGTGTATTATATTCACTGCATGTTGGATTTGAAAATCACTTATTTGATCAAATCAAAATTTTTGAGTTTACTTATGGATGACAAGACAATGCCTCCTTTCGATTTTGGTCTGGCTAGCCGATTCAGTATGGCTGCCATGGCGTTATGACACCATCGGGAGCATTTGCTACTCTTTTTCGTTGCTCTTGTTTAAAAAAAGGGCTGTATAGTTTCCCATACGGGTACAGTACGGCCACCGTGGACTGGTCACTTTCCAATATTATGTCCATGGAAATATTGCACTACCGTGAAAAGTAACCAGTCCACAACTTCTGTACTGTAATAACAGTGATTCAAAGAATGCAACTCTTTTCATAAATGCATCCTGATTTATGTCAGCAGCAGAAGAGACTGAATGGTGAAAATACATTTTGATTTACCTAATAAATTTGATTAACAATGGTTTGCCTTGATTTATTTGTAGATCATTTCAATTTTATAGCAGAATACTGATGCATTCTTGTTTAATGTGCTCTCTCAAAAACACAAGAATTGATGAAGGAATAATTACTTTGTGTGTTTGCCATTATTTATTCTTTTTGTTTTTTTAGAAAGAAATCAACCTGTCATATACATTCAGTGTTGTAGTAAATGAGCTCAAGAATGCAGAAACTGTTCCACACAAGACTGTATTAGTGACTTTCATAAACTGTGTGATTAACTGTGCACCAGACCTTCTTTCCAGAAACAGGATAAGAAATAATTTCATAGGTTGGTACTCTGTAATCAACAATATTTTGTGTGGATACCAGTACAGACGTTTATTCTATTGTTTTTTTGACAGAGCTCGGTCAAGCATGATATATAGAGATTATTACTATTATGTGGATGTACAAAATATGTATCCAAGTCGAGCTCCGGGTTCTAAGGGCAGATCACGACGAGTCGAAGACAAGTCGTGAGCTACCTTTAGAACCCGGAGCGAGACTCGGATACATATTTTGTACATCCACATAATGGTAATAATCATTTTATCTTACAATATATTGGGGATAAGTCAAGAATGTAGGCAAATATATAACAAACTATTTATTCGTACGGATGAACAAAAAAAAAATACAAAAAAAAAATGGAACTCACGCGAAAGGAACGTGTTTGTATCCGACCCTCTGATACAAACATCTGTATCAGGGGGTCGGATACACGACAGTTGCAGAGTTAATACAGACAAAATACATGTTGATTGTAAGATAAAATAGAAGAAATACTCAGTTTATCTCTAGAATACAGAAAGTGACCGAATGCCTTTTAATTGAATACTCATGTTAATTGAGTAATGTTCACTGGCAAAGTTTCTGTTCAGTTAACAGATTTCCACTGTATCAGAGAGAGTTTTCAACTTCTCTTCCTGTGCTGAAAACTTGTGGTGAAAGGCACTGACCTGACACCATTTGGTCACCCTGCAATGCATAAAATTCCCTTTAAAACTATAAAATGCAATTTGAAAAGTGTTCCTAGGAGTAAAATACACATTGAAAAGATTTCTGGGTCTCAGTACCTATTATTACAATAGTCATTTGGTCTGGGTTGTCATATTCTACTGATTTGAGACCAGATCTACAGTACGGCCACCGTCGACTGGTCACTTTGCATGGAGGGCAATATTTCCATGGATGGAATAATGTCAGATTCCAAGCACTAATTATAGCAATAATCCTCAAAAATTTATTTAATGAAGCACCGGGTACAACCCAGTGATTCATTCATTAAAATTTTGCTGATGATGATTTTTACTACCTTGTAAACATTGCGTGGATATCACTTCACATGCATGGATTACAACCAGTCCATGATGGCTGTACCGTAGCAAGACATCATAGGCATCGTGTTTGATCTGATAGATCAGGTCTCATCAACAAGATGCATTTTGGCAACCCAGATTGATTAACTGTTGCAAATGTGTGATTATTAGATGACAATGAATATTTAAAAATTTAATTTGACATCTGACATGTACACAAAAAAGTAATTTTGGAATGTTTGTTCAGAATGTTCAGCACAAAAGCACTATTGAATTTTTACTTTACTCTTTACATTTATAAAATCGTAACCCAGAAAATGTCTGCATGTCAGTGACGTCATTTGAGCCTCATTTGAAAGAAGCAGTAATAATGCAATAATCAGGTGTTATGATTTGCTTTACTGCCAGAATGTACAGGAATATTCTTGTTTTGTTGTCATTCTTGTTATCAAGTTACACTGATTGTTCAGTGTTTTCCTCTCTCCCTTTCCTTTAAGTCCCCTCTTGCTATTCTCCCATGCTTTTGGCATATTTTCTGTAATTATTATTACTAAAATTTCTTGGGAGTTTTAGCTGAATAACAGAATGAATTCTGTTCTTTTCCCCATGTTTACGTCTTCACCTATGGGTGGTTAGGCGTTGTGTTCTGCATCTACCATCTGATGTTCTGCAGTTTCTTCCCTGGAAGTCTCTGTTTTGCATCAGATAGTGTATTATTGGTAACTGATTTCGGGCCTGGGTGCCTGGAGTCTTATTTTAGTGTTTTTACACTTATTGTTTACATTTACAACAGCCTTCTGTGTGAGGGGGGATTTCTTGAAAATAATATCTTGATGTTAATTTAATCATAACTAGATACATTATTATTGTTCGTAAGTGTTGCATAAATTGTTTAAAATATTTTTAAAATTTTTGTCCACACTTAGGCTTGGGATCCATTGGGGCTCAATGTTACTTTTCAGAAACTTGGGCTGTTCTGAAAAAATATATTTTTATACTGTACCAATGACCCAGACTTAGCTGGTGCTAACTCTAACAAAACCAGGGCCAAACACAAATTTTGCCCCCCAATCCCCAAAATTTGCATCCAAAACAAAAAGAAATCATGTCCTAAAGGACCTCCATACTACGCCTCTACTGCGCATGCGCAGTGACGCAGTCGTCCCGAAATTGGCGCCAGTTATCATTCTCTGTTTGGCCCTTCATCAGTCAACATCTCACTGATCTTTGTGCTTGTAAATCTCAGTTTAAAGGATGCCAGACATGTAATTTTTGGAGAAAATGTGATTCTAAGGAGGATAGAAGGAGGAGAGGAAAAAGAAGTGACAAAAAATAATCAGGGCTGTACTTAAAATTTTTTGATGAAATTATGTTAAGTTGCCTATTTTCGAGGCATGGGCCTCTTGTTGTCATTCTTGCTAATTGTTGCACTGCTTATTCAGTGTTTCCTCTCCCCTAGCCTTCTAAAGTCCCCCCTTGCAATTCTCCCATGCTTTTGGCATATTTTTGAGAAATTTCATTTCTAAAATTTCCTGGGAGAGTTGCTTGGTTACAGAATGTTTTCTGTTATTTTCCCCATAGTTACGTTTTCACCCATGGGTGTATAACGTTTGTGTTCTGCATCTTCCATCTGATGTTCTGCAGATTCTCCCCTGGGAGTCTCTGTTTTGCATTAGATAGAGTGTAATTGATGACTGATTCCGGGCCAGTTTTTTCAGTGCCTGGAGTCATGTTTTCTGGTGTTTTTACACTGTTTGTTTTCATTGGCAACAGCCTTTTTTGAGGGGGGCTGTTTGCCTTTGCTGTAGTTTATCTCACTATAAGATACATTTATATTATCCGAAAGTGTCTCATTAATTATTTAATGTAAATTTAAAATTTTTGACCACACTTTGCCATCGGATCCATCGGGGCTCAACGTTACTTTTCAGCAACTTGGGCTTCGCTGAAAAAATATTTTTTCAAAATTATTTTGTTTTGCAATTGTTTTTTCATTTATTAATGGATCATGTTATTATGTATCTTTGTGTCAGGGGTTTTTGCGAGTAACTAGGACTTATTGTTGTTCTTTCACAATGAAGGGACGTTGTTCAAATTGTAATAGGAAGAAATCTTCCTCTGACTTTCATGATCATTGTATTAATTGTAGTCAGTGTTCTCGCATTAATCCCTGTCCTATATGTGAACATTGGGATGAGAAACATTGGAAACATGTGTCACGATATGTTGTTTCTGGAGAAAGAGCGATGCCGGCTCTTTCTCCGCAAGGTCACTCTACTCTCTCAGAGGAACCAGAACAGGGTGATGTTTCCATGTTATCTTCTTCAAGTGTGCGTCCGTCGTCACAAATGAATTCAGAGCTAGCGGCAAAAGTGCTCATGGAGATTAGACAAATGTCGTCCGCTAGCTTGCCCGGTGTAGCGTCCATTCACCGAATGGTTCGGCAGCCGGGTTCGTCCGATGCGGTCCAAGAGGAAATTTTGGGTGATGCGAGCACTATAAACATAATAGATGCACACCCAGTGACGGCGGATAGTAAGCGAGAACGGAGGAAGCCTTTTAGTCCGGTTCCTAGCTCGTCCAGGTCCAGCCGGGCCGCGAGCGAGAGAGGTCCCTCTCTCGTACAACAACATCTGGGACCAGATGTTGTGGTACAAAATGTGTCTTTAGCGGAGCATACGTCCGTCGCTCGGGACGCTCCGTTGTATAAGCAGTCCGCAGAGACTGTTAAGGCTTCCTCTTCTCGTCAGCACACACGGCCGCACCTTGGCTGCGTGACCACCGATATATTACCAGCTTCGCCGATGAAGGATTCTTCGGCAACCAGGTCACACCATCCGGCAGCCAGGGATTCGAGACCGATGGACTCCGGACGTTTGCATAGGAAAAGTATGCGGGAGCCATCTGATGCGGAGCTGCCCTCGGCGAAGCAGCGAAAGACTGCGCCTCCGCAGGTCTCGACGTCGGACATTCTTGTGCAGATAGCACAGCTTATCGCAGCATCCCAGCAGCCGACAGAAACGGTGTCGGATCGAGAATTATCTGACGGCGCTGGGTCGGTACGCTCCGCCGAAGCATCGGGGGCAGACGACCGGGAACATCATGAGGTCCGACCGGATGGTGAAAGGGATACGGATGACTTGGAGCTATCCCTTTCGGAACAACATAAAGCTGCCGTGGACTTCATCCGGCACTTTCTCCCTCAAGTTGTTCCGTCGGGCCAAACTTCTGCGCTTCCGGACAAGAGAATTATAGCGTCATTGGACTCTGAATTTTTTGAACGGTTCAGGGACATCGCTCCCGAGTTTCCGTCGCAGTCCAATAATGTTGCTAGAACATTTGAATTATTGAACGACGCTATATTTAAACTTGCTTCCAGGATGGGGAAAGCAGGTTTCTTGTCCGTTAATACTCTCAACCTGCCTTTCATTAATGCAAGGAATAAATTCGATACGGCAGGACAGGGTATACCGAGAGTTCCTCTGCGTATGGACGACGAGGCGGAAGACTTAGAGCTATCATTACCGTCGTCAGCTTCTATTCCAACCGCGGTGTTGGAAACAGCTATTGCATCTAACAGAGCTAATTTAGATGCCTTATCTTACGCAGATCACCTTACTAAGGCGTTATCACTGCGCCTTCAAGGGGAAGAGTTTCAGGATATACAATCCTCTTTAAGACTTCTTTCAAGGGCAGTAGCTTATTCCACGTGTAACTCCGCCCTTTCAGTGGCAAATCTGGAGTTGGTTAGACGTGACGCAGCCCTAGCTACATCCACACTAGTGGATACTAAGGTGAAGAACTCTCTTAGAGTCGCTTCGGTCTCAGGAGAACTTCTCTTTGACGGCAAGCTTTCCGCTATTTATGATAAAATTAAAAAGAAAGCTAATGATTCTCTGTTGTTCAGATCTGCTCCTAAGAAGTCGGATACAGCAGACACGAATAAGACAGGCACTTCTGGGTCTAATGCGCCCAAGAGAGGTTCCTATAGAGGTTCCGGTGCGTCCTCTTGGTCTTATTCGAGAGACCGTCAGGATAGCGATTCTCGTTCGGGACGTCCTTCAGGCCGGGACAATCGGTCGGACGCCCCGAGGTCGACGAGGCGAGGTGCGGGTCGTGGAAGACGTGGTTTCTCCTACCGCAGGCCTCGCAGGTCCAGGAGGTGATGGCTTAAACCTCTATCGCGTTCCGGTTGGCGGAAGGTTGTCGAGCTTTTCACAAGAGTGGGCGTCGATTACGGACGACCCTTGGGTGAGAGGAGTGACTTCGGAAGGTCTAAAGATATCCTTCAAACAAAAGCCTCCATTAACTCGAAGTCCAAAGTGGACTCATCTTCCGTCAAATCCACAGAAAAGAGACGCTCTGTTATCAGAAGTGCAGTCTCTTTTAATGAAGAATGCGGTAGAGGTCGTAGAAAACCAGGAATCTCCGGGATTCTACAGCCATCTGTTTCTGGTTCCGAAACCAGACGGCTCGTTCCGTCCAGTCATAGATTTGAGCTGGATAAACAAGCTGATCGTCGCTCCGAAGTTTTATATGGAGACGATTCGATCGGTCAGAGCGAGTATTCGGGTGAACGATTATGCAACGAGCATAGATCTCAAAGATGCGTACTTTCACGTCATGGTACATCCGACATTCCGAAAGTATCTACGCTTCGCAGTCCTTGGAGTGGTGTATCAATTCCGGGCGATGTGCTTCGGATTGAATCTAGCACCCTGTGCTTTCACTCGGGTAATGAACTCGGTAATGATCTACTTCCGAGCTCATTCGTCTGCGGTAACGTCGGCCTACCTGGACGACATTCTTCAGAGGTACGGCAATGAGTTAACGCTTCAGAACGATGTTCAGAATCTTCTTCTATTGCTCCGACGTCTCGGTTTTATAGTAAACGAGGAGAAGTCGGATCTGGTGCCGTCCAAGTCATTCACTCATCTGGGAATGAGCTTCGAGACGCACAACAATCTCATTCGTCTGCCGTTAACCAGAGCGAAATTAGTCAGTTGTTACGCTCGCTATTGTCTGCATGCAGACAAAGTCACGGCGAGAGAATTTATGAGACTGATAGGTCTGTGCGGAGCCGCTGCGGATCTCATTCCGATGGGGCGGTTACGCACACGTCCTCTTCAAATTTTCCTGACTCAGAATTGGAGTGTGAAAATTCATTCGCTCGATGTAGACGTTCTCTTGTCAGATCAAGCGAAACAAGAGATTCAGACTTGGGCAAACATTCAGTGGTTAACTCAAGGAGTTCCGCTGCAGTTGCCGGATCCGAGTTTTACCGTTATGACGGATGCCAGTCAAACAGGTTGGGGTGCATCATTAATCCCAACGGATTTGAGATGCCAGGGTCTTTGGGATCCACAATTCCTGTGCAAGCACATAAACATCAAGGAAATGATGTCAATTTGGCTTGCGTTACGTCACTGGATGGACATTATTCACGATGCTCATGTCCAAATCCTATCCGACAATACGACAGTAGTGGCGTATATACGGAATCAGGGAGGCACTCATTCAGTTCCGTTGTTCAATCTAACGGAAAGAATCCTTCTGTTTGCGTTAGAACATCACGTTCTTCTTTCGGTCCGTCACATACCGGGTCGTCTGAATGTGCTAGCAGACTCCCTTTCACGAAAGGGTCGCTTGTTGCCGTCGGAGTGGACTCTCAACAAACAAGTATTCAATCAGATTTGCTACCAATGGGAACGGCCAATGATAGACTTATTTGCGACACATCTCAACAATCAGTTGCAGACGTATGTGTCTCCGTGTCCGGATCCAAGAGCATTTGCAGTAGACGCTCTGTCGATCCCTTGGGACGGAATGATAGGATATGCGTATCCTCCAGCGCCGTTAATTCAACAAGTATTGCTAAAGATAAAACTCAATGCAAGATTCTATTGGTAGCATCTCTGTCGCCACAGAGACCGTGGATAAATCTACTCAGGTGTCTGTTGTGGGACCTACCGCGGAAGCTTCCTCCACGGGAGGATCTTCTTTCGCAGGGGAAATCGCGCCAACTCCATCACAACCCGCAAGGTCTCAACCTTCACGTTTTTCCGTTGTGCGGTCCTTCTTGCATGGCAAGCACTTTACAGGACGAGCAGTGGACGCGATTTCTAACTGTAGGAGGACCTCCTCTTCGCTAAACTATGCGGCTAAGTGGAAGGTTTTTCGTCGTTGGTGTAGGGATCATTCTGTAGATATATTTGATCCCTCTATACCAGACATTGCAAACTTTCTAGTATACTTGTTTGACGAAATCAAACTGCAGCCTGTTACTATAAAGGGTTATAGATCTATGTTATCTGATACCTATGCACATCATGATAGTTTACAAATTGGATCTAATGTCTCTTTATCGAAGTTGGTTAGAAACTTTTCGATAAATAGACCCAGAACTCTTAGGTTAATTCCTAAGTGGAATTTAGCTTGGGTTCTCCTTAAATTGAAGGAAAAGCCATTTGAACCTCTTGGGACAGTAGATTTCAAATTCTTATCTTATAAGACAGCTTTTCTCTTAGCTTTCTCTTCTGCCAGAAGAGTCAGTGAGCTTCATGCACTATCGGTGGATGATTCTCATTATCGTAGTGTTGGGAACACTATCACCTTCACTACTAATGTGGGTTTTTTAGCTAAGAATCAGGCTCCTAATAAATATCCGGAACCTATTGTTATTAAGGCTCTTCCGTCTTCAGACGGGCGTAGGCCTTTACTCTGTCCTGTTAGAGCACTACGTATCTATAAACAGAGATCTCAGTTTATCAGAAAGGGACGGAAACGTTTCTTTCTGTCTTTGATGCCTAATAGAAAGGACATTTCAGTCCATTCTATTGCTAGATGGATTCAGTTAACTATCCGTACTGCTTATGAAGATTTATCTTCTTCTCAGCAGTCTGTGCTTAAGATTTCTGCTCATGAAGTAAGAGCTCTTTCTACTTCCTGGGCTTATGCTAATAGTGTTGCTATTACAGATTTAATGAAGGCTGCTTATTGGTCTCAGCCATCCACATTTACGAATTTTTATCTCAGAAATATTGAGTCCATTTCTGGAGACCTGCATTGTTTAGGTCCGTTATCTGTTGCTCAGAATGTCGTCCACTAAACAGTTGCAACTATAGTTATGCAGGCTTTCTGTTCCGGCAGTGACTCCGTCCGGCTGCCCTCTTCGCTCTGGGCTATTTGACCCAGGGCAAGGGGAAGGGGGGGGGGGGGGCGGGTGTTCCCTTAGGTCACCTGCTTTATAGTGAAAAGCAAGGGAATGCCTCCTCCAAGTCAGTATTTCTGAGTCGCTTCCGGGATGGTTTTAAAGTGTAATATTAATGTTTAAATTCATTCATGTCTTATTTTTAAAGTGTAGCTCGGTGTGAATCATTTGTATATGTCAAGTGTCAAACGGGCTTTAATATACAATACTCGGACACTTTTAAATGACTATAAAGAGTCTCAATTCTCTGGACTACTTTATTTATTGGCTTGCTTTAAAAATAATTAGTATAAGGGTTATACTGGATGTTAATAGAGAACATGAATGTTATTGTGCTCAATTATTAAGGGTAGTGTATCTTTCTAATTTAATATTAAATAAGAAAGATACATGTAAAGCCTAATACTCCTTTTCTCCTTAAGGGGTTACCTCTTTACTATATAGTTGAGCTTATTGGATTTTCCTCTATGTCCTAGGCCCTCCAGCCTGTTTACTATTCAGCTAAGTCTGGGTCATTGGTACAGTATAAAAATGTTAAAAAATTTATAGTAATTTATATATTTTTTATACTTACCAATGACCCAGACGGGGATGGCCCTCCCTGGAGTTGGGAACTCTTGCCTCCCCGCTGAGTACATAGCGCTGACCAGGCACTGCCAGTAAGAATGATAATTGGCGCCAGTTTCAGGACGACTGCGTCACTGCGCATGCGCAGTAGAGGCGTAGTATGGAGGTCCTTTAGGACATGATTTCTTTTTGTTTTGGATGCAAATTTTGGGGATTGGGGGGCAAAATTTGTGTTTGGCCCTGGTTTTGTTAGAGTTAGCACCAGCTAAGTCTGGGTCATTGGTAAGTATAAAAAATATATAAATTACTATAAATTTTTTCAAAATATTTTGATTTCAATAATTTTTTCTATGTTAATGGATCATATTATTATGTATTTTGATTGTCAGGGGTTGGTGCAAGTACTAGGACTTTGTTTTCTTTTCACATTGAAAGGATTTTGATCAATTGTAATAAGAGGAAATCTTCCTCTGACTTTTATAATCATTCTATATGTAGTCAGTGTACTCGCACTAACTCCTGTTCTGTACGTGATGATTTCGATGACAACATGGGAAGCGTATGTCACGGTATGTTAGTGGGGAATTGGACATTCCGGTCCTTTCCCTGCAGGGTCACTCTACTTTATCAATTTCTATTTCAGACGATCAAGATTAGGGTGATGTATCCGTGATGTCTTCCAACAGTGTGCCTCCGTCGTCACAATTAATGAAGGGCTAGCGGAAAAGTGCTCATGTAAATATGCCAATTGCCTAAGAGGACCCTAGTAGGTTCGACGGCCTTTGATGTCCGCTAGCTCGCCCGGTGTAGCGTCCATTCATCGAATGGTTTGGCAGCCGGGTTCGTCCGTTGCGGTCTAGAAGGAGTTTTGGGATGATGCGAGCACTATAAATCAACCAAATGCACACCCAGTGACGGCGGATTGGAGGGAGAACGGAGGAAGCCTTTTAGTCCGGTTCCTAGCTCGTTCAGGTCCATCCGGACGGCGAGCGAGAGAGGCCCCTCTCTCGTACAACAACATCTGGCCCCAGATGTTGTGGTACAAAATGTTTCGCATTCGGAGCATACGTCTGCCGCTCGGGACGCTCCTACATATAGTCAGTCCGGAGAGACTGTCAATAAGGCTTCCTCATTCTCATGGTAGCGCACACGACCGCTCTTGGCTACGTGACCTTGGATATCCAGTCAGCTTCGCCAGTCAGAGAATCATCGGCGACCAGGTCACACCATCCGGTAGCCAGGGACACGAGGCCTGCAGACTCTGGACGTTCGCATAAGAAAGTGTGCGGGAGTCAACGTGCACGGAGCTTCCGGCGGCAATGCATCCTAAGACCGCTACTGCACAGGCCTCGGGGACGGACGTGCTATCCCAAATAGCACAGCTTATCGCAGCATCCCAGCAACAACTGAATTTGTCGCATAATGTATTATCCGACGATGCTGGGTCGGGACGCTCCACGGAATCGGGTACGGACATCCCAAAATTTCATCCGGTCCGACGGGATACCGAAAGGGATTCGGAGGATTTCGAGCTTTCCCTTTCGGAACAACATATGCTGTTGTGTATGTCATCTGACTTGATCTTCTACAGGTTCTTTCGTCGGACCAGAATGCTGCGATGCCGGATAAGAAACTGATAGCGTCGGTGGACTTAGAAATTTTTGGTTCGGTTCAGGGACATCGTCCCTCAGTTCCGACATAGTCCAATAATGTCACACAAACTTTCGAATTATTGAACGACTCTATATATTTATTATTATATGCTTGCTATTACCAAGCATTTCTGGTTTCTTGTTCGCAAATTTACGGAGATGTCTTTCAAAAGTGTGCCTCTGTCGTCATAGTTAATGAAGAGCTAGTGGCAATAAGTGCTCATGGAATATGTCTATCGCCTAAGAGGTCCCTTGTAGGATCGACAGAGTGACATTCGCTAGCTCACCCGGTGTAGCGTACATTCATCGAATGGTTCGGCTGCCGGGTTCATCCGTTGCGGTCTAGGAAGGAGATTTGGGTGATGCGATCACTATAATAACTTTAGTACTCACCCAGTGACGGCGGATTGAGGACAGATCAGAGGAAGCCTGTTAGTCCGGTTCCTGGCTCGTCCAGGTCCGTCCGGGCTGTGAGCGAGAGAGGTCCCTCTCTCATCCAACAACATAGGGGACCGCATGTTGTGGTTCAGATATTTTGCATTCGGAGCATATGTCCGCCACTCGGGACGCTCCGTTATATTGACAGTCCGAGAGACTGTCGATAATGCTTCCTCATCCTCACAGCAGTGCACACGACCGCACATTGGCTACGTGACCTCGAGTATCCGACCAGTTTCGTCATTCACTGATTCCACGGCGAACAGGTCACGCCATCCGGTAGCCAAGGGACACAAGGCCTATACACTCTGTTCGCTCGCATAATAGTAGTATGCACGGGGTAAAGATCACGGAGCTTCCAGCGGCAATGCATCGTAAGACCGCTTCTCAGGCCTCAGTGACGGACGTGCTATCCAAGTTAGCACAGTTTTTCGCAGCATCCCAGCAATCGACAGTTTCTCGGTTGGATCAGGAATTATCCGACGGCGCTGGGTCGGTGCAGTCCGCGGTTGCATCAGGTTCGGACGACCGAACGCTTTATAGGGTCCGACAGGATGGCGAAAGGGATTCGGACGATTTCGAGTTTTCCCTTTCGGAACAACGGAAGCTGCCATACATTTCTTCTGGCATTATCTTCCAGTGGTTGTTCCCTCGGACTACATTGCAGCGATGTTGGATAAGAGACTTGTAGCGTCATTGGACACGGAATTTTGGATCGGTTCAGGGACATTGTCCCTGACTTACCGACACAGTCCAATAATGTCATTAGAACATGTGTGTTATTTATCGACGCTATATATATAAGCCTGCTACCAAGCATGATAGTTTAGTTTCTTGTCCGCAATGCTCAATTCTGCCTTTTATCATTTATAGGAATAATTTATTTTGGCAGAACAGGGCATACCGAGAGTTCATATGCGTCTAGACGGCGTGATTAAAGACTGGAAATAATCTTTTTTGCCGTCTATGTCTTTTCCAACCACAATGTTGGAAACGACAATGATGTCTAATAGACTTAACTTAGACGCTTTATCATACGTATTCCACCTTACTGAGGCGTTATCATTACGTCTTCAAGAGAAAGAATTCCGGGATATGATCCTCAATGTGATTTCTTTTGAGGGCAGTAGTTTGTTCACGTATAACTCCGCCCTTCAGTGGCTACTTGGAGTTGGTTAGACGTGACGCAGCCCTAGCTACATCCACGCGCGTGGATAGTAAGGTGAAGAACTCTCTCAGAGTCGCTTCATTCTCGGAGAAGCTTCTCTTCGACGGCAACTTTTCAGCAATCCATGAATTGCTTGATTTACACGTTCTCTTGTCTATCTAGTGTAGCAAGAGATTCAGACTGGGGCAAACATTCGGTGGTTGACTCAGAGAGTGCCACTGCAGTTGCCGGATCCGAGTTTTATAATTATGACGGTTGCCAGTCAAACAGGTCGGGATACAATATTGATCCCAACGGATTCGAAGTGCCAGGGTCTTTGGGTTCCGCAGTCTCTAGGCAAGCACTTATCTTCCACGGAATAATGTTTTTTAGGCTTGCTTTATGTTATTGGATGAACATTATTCAGAAACGCATGTCCAAATCCTGTCCGATAATACGACAGTAGTGGCGTTTCTCCGGAACCAGGGAGGCACTCATTCGTTTCTGTTATTCAATTTAATGGAAAGAATCCTTCTGTTTGTTATAGTACACCAAGTTCTACTTCGGTCCGTCATATTCCGGGTCGTCTGATTGTATTACCGGACTCCCTTTCACTTATGGGTCGCTTGTTGCCGTCAGAATGGACTCTCAACAAACAAGTATTCAATCAGATTTGCTATCAATGGGAGCGCCCAATGATAATTTATTTACGACACAACTTGCTAATCATTTGCAGACGTATGTGTTTACATGTCCGGATCTCTGAGCTTATGTTGTTAATGCTCTATTGATCTAATAGGACGGAATGATAGGATATGCGTATCCTCCTGCGCTGTTGTTTCAGCAAGTATTGCTAAGATAAACAACCACAATACATTTCTGTTGATAGCATCTCTGTCTTCACAGAGACCGTGGGTAAATTTACTCCGATGTCTACTGTGGGACTTAACGCGAAAACTTCCTCCACGAGAGGATCTTTTTTCGCTGGGTAAAATCGTGTTATCTTCATCACAACCCGCAAGGTCTCAACCTTCACGTATCCCGTTGTGTGGTCCTTATTGCTTTGTAAGCATTGTACTGGACGAGCTTTGGATGCGATTTCTTACTGTAGGAGAACCTCTTCTTCACTATACTATGCGGCTAAAGTAGAGGCTCTTCCGTCGTTGGTGTAGGGATCACTATGTTGATATTGTTGATCCCTCCATACTAGTCATTGCAACTTTCTAGTATACTTGTTTGACAAGATCTACTGCAGCCTGTTACTATTAAGGTTATAGGTTTATGTTATCTCATACCTATGCACTCTATGATAGTTTACAATTGAGTCTTATGTCTCTTTATCTAAGTCAGTTAGTAACTTTTCGATAAATAGACTTAGAATCATTAGGTTAAATTTCTATACGGAATTTAACTTCGGTTCTTATTTAGCTAAGTAATCATTTGAGCCTCTGGAAACAGTAGTTTTCAAATTCTGACCTTTTAGACAGTAATTCTGTTGGCTTCTCTTTTACTGAAGAGTCAGTGAGCTTCATGCACTATCGGTGGATGATTCTCACTTTTGTAGTTTCGGAATCACTACTTCCTTTACTATTTAGGTTGGTTTTTTGCATAAGAGTCAGGCTCCTAATAAATATCCGGAACCTATTGTTATTAAGGTCCTTCCGTCTTCGTACGGGCATAGGCCTTTACTCTGTCCGGTTAGAGTTTACGTATTTATAAACAGATATCTGTTTATTACTACGGGCGTAAGATTCTTCTGTCTTTGATGCCTAATAGAAGGACGTTACGCTCCATTCTATTGCTAATGGATTCAATTAACTATCGATACTGCTTGTGGTATATCATTGTCTCAGCAGTTGTGCTTGAGATTTCGGCTCATGAAGTAAGAGTTCTTCTACATCTTGGGCTTACATTAATAGTGTCGCTATTATAGATTTTTGAAGGCTGCTCATTGCGCTCAGCCATCCACATTTATGAATTTTTATCTCAGAAATATCAAGTCCATTTCTGGAGGCCTCTATTGTTAGGTCTTTTATCTACTGCTCAGAATGTCATTCACTTAACAGTTGCTACTATATCTAGGTAGGCTGTCTGTTTCGGCAGTGACTCCATTCTGCTGCCCTCTTTGCTCTGGGCTATTTGACCCAGGGCAAGAAAAGGGGGGGGGGGAGGGTGTTCCCTTGGGTCACCTGTTTTACTATGAAAAAAAAGGGGATACCTCCTCCGGAGTTAGTAATTCTGAGCTGTTATTGGGATGGTTGTTTAGTGAGAAGTTTAAGTTTTAAAAATTCATTCAGGTCTTAGTTTTTAAAGTATAGCTTTTGAATATAGCACGTGTCAACGGACGTTATTATACAATCCTCAGACACTTTTAAGGAGTTTGAAGAGTCTCTATTCTCTAGACTTACTTTATTTATTGGCTTACTTTTAAAATCATTAGTATAAGGATTATACTAGATATTAATAGAGTACATGGATGTATGATGCTCAATTTTGGAAGGTGTTGTATCTTTCTAATTTATCATAAATAAGAAAGATACATGTAAGGCCTAATACTTCTTTTTCCCTAGAGGGGATGACTCTATTTTATATAATTGAGCGTATTCCAACTTGCTCTATGTCCTTGGCCCTCCAGCCTTTTTACTATTCAGCTATATCTGGGTCATTGGTACAGTATAAAAATGTTAAAAAATTTATAGTAATTTATATATTTTTTATACTTACCAATGACCCAGATGGGGATGGCCCTCCCAGGAGTTGGGAACTCATACCTCCCCGCTGAGTACATAGCGCTTACCAGGCACTGGTTATAAGAATGATTAATGGCGCCAATTTCGGAACGTCCTTGACACTGCGCATGCGCAGTAGAGGTGAAGTGTGGAGGGGCATTCAGGACATGTTTTCTTTGGTTTTAGATGCAAATTTTGGGGATTGGGGGGCAAAATTTGTGTTTGGCCCTATATTTTAAGAGTTAGCACCAGCTATGTCTGGGTCATTGGTAAGTATAAAAAATATATAAATTACTATAAATTTTTTAACTTTCTTCCATTTCCGTCAAAAATAGTTGCCACAGCCAACGTTCTTAGAACTTAATTTAGTCAGACCTCAATATTTCCCTTTGGCACACCCTACAGGGCACATTTATGATCGGATTGCTTTGAAACCTGGCATACTTGTTCGGGGAGACCTCTAGATGGGAGCTATCGATTTTCTTCTATTTCCATCAAAAAATGTTGCTGCAGCCAACGTTCTTAGAACTTAGTTTAGTCAGACCTCAATATTTCCCTTTGGCACACCCTACAGGGCACATTTATGATCGGATTGCTTTGAAATCTGGCATGCTTGTTTAGGGTGAACTCTAAATGGGAGCCATCGATTTTCTTCCATTTCCATTCGTCAAAAAATGTTGCCACTGGCAACGATCTTTGAACTTAGTTTTAGTCAGGCATCAATATATTCCTTTGGCATGCCCTACAGGGCAAATTTATGATCAGATTGGTTTGAAACTTTTGTATGCTTGTTTTGGGGTTACCTCTAGATGGGAGCTATCGATTTTCTTCCATTTACGTCAAAAAATGTTGCCACTGGCAATGACCTTCGATGAACTTAGTAAAAAACTTAGTGCAGTTAAGCATCAATATTTCCTTTTGACACACCCTGCAGGGCACATTTATGATTGGATCGCTTGTAAACTTGGTTTGCCTGTGTGGGGTGATATCTATATGGGAGCTGTCGATTTTCTTCCATTTCTGTCAGAAAATCATTAATGTTGTCGCTGACTTTTGAACTTAGTTTAGTCAGATCTCAGTATTTCCCTTTAACACACCCTTCAGGGCACATTTATGATCGGATCACTTTGAAACTTGGTATGTGTGTTCGGTCTGACCTCTAGATGTGAGCTATTGCTTTTTTTTCATTTCCATAAAAAATTATTGTTGTTATCACCAACCTTTGAATTTACTGCATTTGTGCATCAACTTATCCCTTTTGCTCTCTCTGCAGGGTATATTTATGAATTTCCATAAAAAACCCACAAGCAATGACCTACTTAGTGCATTTGTGCATTAACATCTTCCTTTGGCATGCCTCAGAGGGCACATTCATTATCAGGTTGTTTTGAAACTTTGTATGCTTATGCAGGGTGACAAAGACAGTGCTATTGATTTTCTTTTCATTTCCATCAAAAACTGTTGCTGTTAGCAACAATCTTTGAATTTATTGCATTTGTGCATCAACATTCTTTGACATGGCCTACAGACCACATTTATCATGGGATTTCTTTTGAACTTGGTGTGCTCATTAGGCAAGACCTGTAGATAAGAGCTATTGATTAGGATTCATTTCTGTGAAAAAAGTTGCCATTTACAAAAACCTCTGAACATACTGCATTTGTGTATCAACATTCTTCCTTTAGCCAATCTTACAGTTTACATTTAAAAATGCATGGATTACTTTGACGTTGTGCACACACAATGCTGTTATGTTGAAATTTCATCAAATAACATTGGTACCAATGATCTTCAATTTTGCCATTTCATTTATAACTTACCAAGTTAAGTTTGTCAAGTTGAGCTACAGTGTCATTGACACTTTCATTGTAAAATTGCATGTGGGCAGGAATTTTTTTTTTTTATTTTTTATTTTTGTTATTATTTCTTTGCCATCAAAAATTCATGTTGGTTTGTTTTATGTTTTAGGCCTCTCAATCTACAGAATAGCATGGGTGGTGGTGTATTTCATCCCTTGAATGCAAGAAGACTTTGCAATGCAAAGATATTGCAAAGCCTTGTTGCACTCAAGGGACAAATTTATCAATTTTATTAACATGGGTAAAATATCAGACATAAATCATTATACCCCCACAAAACCAAGTTTAGTGAGGTATATAGGAGTCAACTTGTCCATTTGTTTGTCAGTTGGTCGGTAAGTCATTGTCAGTCCATTGCACTTGTAAACTTGTGGAGCAAACTACTTCCACAGTTTTAGCCGCATTTTCATGAATCTTCACAAAAATGATCAACATGATGAGGGGAAGTGCGTGACATAATT
The DNA here is from genome assembly GCA_031216915.1 of Pictodentalium vernedei. Classification (NCBI taxonomy): domain Eukaryota; kingdom Metazoa; phylum Mollusca; class Scaphopoda; order Dentaliida; family Dentaliidae; genus Pictodentalium; species Pictodentalium vernedei. Next base: position 293,601,225 of record CM062297.1, on the reverse strand, counting down.
TGTTTACCACTCAGTTTCAAGATGGCCGACTGGTGGCCATATTGGATTTTTTTTTATGTAAACTTGTGGAGTGAACTACTTCCACAGTTTTAGCCGCATTTTCATGAAACTTAACAAAAATTATCAACATGATGAGAAGTACATGACATAATGTTTTTCCCGCTCGGTTTCAAGATGGCTGACTGGTGGCCATATTGGATTTTTTTCTACTTAGAAAAATTGAATGCCCCTTTTCAGTCACTCGCACCAGGCGGTATGCCACAGTGGGGGTAGACCCGGTGACAGACCATCTCTAGTTTCATTTTTATTTTTTGAAGTTTGCATTGGTTATAAAAAGAGAGCATACCACATCCAAAACGACAATGCAAAAGGGCCTGAGAAACATATAAAAAAAAACTTTTTTTAGGCCTAAGAAATTGCTTTCTAGCTAGGCCTATATCTTTAGTGAAGAAACAACAGGATGCCCAATGTGCTATTTCTTGTGCATGTCACCGATTAGGTGGTCTATTTTTATGTTCAAGCCGGGAGGCTTTTTTGTGGAATTTTAGAATTCTAAGGTTTTGGGTGTTTTTTTAAAATTAATTACTCATTTGATATTACACTTGGTGATGCAATGATTGATAAAAGCTGTTAGACAGATGGACTGATAGTTAACTCTTAAGGGTCTGGAGTCTTGTTTATAAATTTTTGCATTACTTTGACGATCCACATCCCATGACTTTGCAGTTATTTCTTGGCAAGTCTTGGCTGGCTATGTAAGCAGCTAAGACTTTCTTAGAAACAACTGCAAGGGATCTTTTAATGTAACTTGCAAGCTTATCCAACAACTGCATGTTGGGGCACATGTTTTTTGTAGAAAAATGTGAATAATGTCAAAATTAGGCCCTTAAAGGTTAAACTTTGCTGATATTTTGATATATACTGCTATTCTTTATGTCTGAGGGTATGTTTTGAAAATGAAGTTTTTTTCAGGCTTGAACTTGCTGGATGTTCTAACGTTTTTACAGAAAGAGGAGTCTGACGAAGACTTATCATTACAGTTAGAGGTATACTATTTTAACTTCACTGAGGAAGATAAGGCACTTACTAGCATTAATCTAGCTTTTTCTCGGACAAGCCAACAGTATCTCCATAGTCAAAAATAGACCATTTTCATCGTAAATCATTTACCCATAATAAAGATTCTATAGGAATCATTTAAAACAGCAAAACAATGTTTCCTTTGGGTAGCATTTTGGAGAAAATTTGCACACACACAAGCAAGTTAGTGTATGTACTTTAATCACAATATTCGAGTATCAGTTCAATATTTTAATATTGCTTTTGATGAGTGGATATGAGTATTAAATAACCTGATCCTTTTAACTTTTTATTTTCAATAACAACTTAGCCAGGATTGATTTTCTGAAAAATTAACTAAAATTGCTCTTCTCAACTGGCCAAGCAAGGACAGCAATTAGCTTCCTTACTTCTGGGGCTAAAAGTGCATACTTTATATGCTCTTGTGAGAGAAGGTTCTGCTGGGGGTTGGGTGATTAGGGGTTATGTGGTGGTTATGTGCATTCAGAAATCGCTTAAATATTTCATCAGTCTCACAATTATTATTTAAAAATTTACTCTGATCATACGTCAAGGCAAATGAATAGGATTTTTGATGATATGAGTAAGTGAGCCCAAAAACATTGTTTTAGCATTGCAAAGCCTTCTTGCACACGAGGGACGAAATGCACCACCACCCATGCTATTCTGTAGATTATGAGGCCTAAAACATAAAACAAACCAAGAACATGAACTTTTGAATGCAAAGAAATAATTACAAAAATAAAAAATAAAATAAAAAAAAGCCTGCCCTCATGCAGTTTTACAAAAAATAGCCTCAGAAACAGAAGATCTACCTTATGGAGCCTAAATTGCCTTTTTTTATCCTCTGAAATAGTATCTGCACTTCACCCTGATTCTAAAAAAACTTCTCAAGGATCAATGTCATGTGATTGTATTATTGCTTTGAATAAGGATTATTAACTGTTAATATGAACACAGACAAGACATCAGAGATGATTAACTACATGTACTTGCATGCTACTGGAACTGAAATGGTTAACCAATTAATCGATTAACCAGTGATCAACATCTTGATCGATCAAAAAAGTAATTGATCGATTAACCATTACTTTTGAACTACTGTATTTTATGGGTTAACAAAGGAAAAAACTTGCTCCCATACAGGCAAACATCATCACACTGGCTCACATCAATTATAAAAACATGCTAGTTACATGCTGACATACTTGTTCACTTGCATGCTCATTATACTGTATCAGTAGTTGGAAATGGTCATTCTTAAAATTCTTGGAATTCTTCTTGAGATGGAAACCCTTCATCAGATGAATCTTAGATACATGTAACTCATTTTCTGTTAATTCTAACATCAAGTTGGTTAAAATATTCCAGTTTTTGTTCATTCTGTTTTTTCAAGTTTTATCAAATTTCAGGTGTTTTATGAAAGAAAACATAAGGATGACGAAGTTTTGAAACTTGAATATGATCTTGATTTCAATAGTCCTGAAGAATTACTTGATGAAATTCAACAAAAGGTAACTTTACACCTCTATTGTTGATCACTGTTTACTATGGATTCCTGTCTGTTAATATTTAGGCCCCCCATGAGAGCCCAAATATTCAGCCCAGTATGAGGAGTGATCTTTCAAAAATTTTCTTCTGCAGAACCACCCGTCAGAGTCTTTTGATATTTGGTATATATTATTATGGGGGTCAAATTCAAGGTTGTTCAAATCAAGTCCCTGGGTTAATACTTAGGTTTCTTACAGGAGCTCAAATTTTAACATAGTGCAATGTGAGGCATAGGAAAAATAATTAATTTGTTCCAGCAACATGCTGAAAAATATTTTGACTGGTCTGCAAATTATTTTTTTGGGCAGTTTTTTTCTCCCAATCAACACTACCATCAGGCTGATATGGCATTAAACCACAAGAAGAGACCTGGTATACCAACTATCATGAATAATGGTTCATTTCCACTCTATTCCTTCAATGATAATCTGGATAATTCAGGCTCTGACAAAGAAATACATGCAGTTACAAATGAATACCACCCAAAATACCCTCTGGCCAAATTGTCATCTGATAATAGCATACCAAGGAAACAAACAGTCTTACTCTTACTTCAAGCAGTTTGTTTCACCTGAATGGGTAGTCTTTGCAGAGAATTGTCCTCTGTTGAACTTCATAATTAGGAATATCTGACCAGTTGACATCGTGAACAACAGAAATCACAAATGAAAATTGGCAGAGGACATTCAGGAGAGAAATTCCACTGAAATCAATGACATTCAGCATGAAATTATGATGTTTTTAAATATACGAGACATACTAACTTATGCTTGGCTAATACAGAAATGTACTTGCTGTTTTTCGTATGCAGACTCATCGTTTTATGCTGATGATACTTGCATGAATGTTGTTGATAATAAAAATAATAATTTGGGTCTGGCCAAAAATAGGTTACCAGAACCAATTAATTATTTTTCCTCGGCCTGAGGAATAATCTTTAAAAAATCTTCTTCAGACCCACCAATCAAAATTTTTTGTTATGTCGTATACAGCATTCTTCAGAGGGGTCAGAATCAACTTTCCTCAAATAAAGTCCCTGGGCTCCCTATGTGAACATGAATTTTAACTTAGTGCAATATAATGAATATTCTTTAAAAATCTTTTCCAGAATTACCAGTCAGAATCTTTTGATATCTTGTTTTCAACATCTTTAGTGGATCAGATTCAAGTTCATGCAAATCAAGTCGCTGGGTTCATTTTTGGGCACCCCAGTATGGGGCCTGAATTTTAACTAGGCCTAATATGAGGAATTATGTTTTAAAATCTTATTCACCAGAACTGCCAGTCAGAATCTTTTGATATTTGGTATACGATATCAGCATCACACTGGGGTCCCTGGGGTAATAGTTAGTCTCCTCATGGGAACCCGAATTTGAACTTTGGGTAATATGAGAAATAATCTTCAGTAGATCCTTCGAGGGCGCATTGGCATTGTGGTAGCCGGTTCTCGTCAGATCACTGAAGTTAAGCAACGTCAAGCCCGGTTAATCACTGGATGGGTGACCGTCTGAGAGATCAATTCGGACTCCGCGTTGTGCCCTTGGGCAAGGCACTTAACCCTGATTGTCCACATGGGGCCATGATGACGCTATGTACTAAGGCGTACTGCACGTTGATGGTACACATGTCTTCAACCAATCTAACCCTGCCTGTGTTGCAGTTCGGAGTTATGATGTTGGGGAGCTAGCAGCTGCTTGTCCTTGCTCAGTGGTTCTTTCCGGGTACTCCGGCTTTCCCCCATCCGTAAAGCTGTCACGGTCATGATTAGCCATTGTGCGTAAGTATATGGCCTTAAACACCAATAAATAAATAGTAGATCCTTCTTTGAACAACATTCTCAGGTGAGTGCCTCAGGTCACTTGAGACCTCTTGTTCTTTTTAGCAAAAAGCAGATTTAGTTGTTTTGTAGGTTATGGTGTTCAAATCATCTAGAGATTTAGACTTACTGACAGGTAATGAAATGTATGGTGATTTTACACTGATATAATTTCACATTTTAGGTGTTTGGATCAGCCAGAATGGTATCTCTAGTCAATATCATGCAAGATTTGTTATTGGTTGAAAACAATAGTCATAAAAGGTACTGGTTATATATTTAACTTCCTTCCCACCAAAGAAGATTTCATAATCTGCTGGCATCTGGCAGCTATTTGTGTAAATGACATATGTTGCATGGCTTGACTTTAATTTTTAAACTATTGGTCTATGAAAAAATGACTTTATCCCCAGGGGAGGTCTACTTTTTTATGTACATCCCCTGGTTAGAAAAAGAAATTTGTTTAGGCACACCTATATAATAGATGCCAAATGTATATTTTTACAAAATTCACTAGATCTGAGTCCATGTATTCAGTTGACTGGACAAGAACAGATCCCATGATCAAATGCAATACCACAGGCATCGTGTTTGATCTTGCTGATCTGGTCTCATGAAGTAGACAGAATATAACAACCCAGATTGATTGACTATTGTTGTAATTTGTTTATTATATACAGTTGGCGGCCCATTTATTTGGATATCTCTTAATCCTTTACCTCATGAATTGAACTTGTAATTTACATATTAAGCAGATGGAAAAAAACATATTTTTCAAAAACTTTCAACAAAACTACATGTGACTCCTTGTTGGAACAAGCTTCTTGAGCTCATTCCATGTGGGGGTGACATGATGTGGTTTGTTGAATTGTCATTTTTGTGAATCCTGCTGGCTGTTTTTTGCTTTTATATTGAGTATAGAGTTCAAATATATTTTCTGATTCCATTGTATCTGGACTTTTCAGTGTTCAGGAAGCCTTATTTTACCCATTACAAATTTAATTTACTTAAAGTTGCAAATGGTCAGTTAAAGGGAAAATAATTTGGTTATCAATATTTTTTTAACATTTTAAAATTTTGTTTTCTTAATTTGTCACAGATTGTTCTTAAAACATAAAAGTGAGGAACTGTACATATATGTGCAAGATAATGCATTAAAAAAAAAAAAAAAAATTTGTATATATCCCCTGCCATGAAGTGGGAGGGGGTATGGTATTGGGTTCTGACTGTCCTTCTGCCTGTCCATCCTTCTATCTGTCCTTCCATTCATCAATCCTTTCATCATTTCCTATTTCTTGTCACAACATTTTAAAGAAAACCATTCATAACATTAGAAATTTTATGAATTGCACAATTACGTGAAAAAACCCAGTGGTTTCAGTAGTGAAAATTTCCTATAATGCAGTTGCAAATTCAACCAACTATATCTTGTTTGACAGAGCTCATTGAGCTCTGTCAAACAAGATATAGTTGGTTAAATTTTTCATCCCATAAGTGCAAAATAGCATCATTGAAGAGATTTCCAGGTTAAAAAATGAAGTAATGAGGCAGGTTTTTATTGATGAGGGAGGTACCTGAGAAACAAGAATTTTTTTTTTGATATCCTAAGGGCACTTTCACATATAGAATGTTTTGGTTTGTGATCCTTTAACTCCTGGGGGGGGGGGGGGGGGGTGCATGTTGCCCCAGTAGGTAGAGGTGCAGACTGCAAGCCGAGAGGTCCTCTGTTTGAATCCATCTGCGGCAATTGCATTGTGTCCTTGGGCAAGACACTTCACCCCCATTGCCCAAGTGGGGACATGGTGGAATTGTGTACTAAGGCATACTGCATGTCAATGGTGCACCTGTCTTCAACCAATGCTAACCCTGCTTGTGTGGAGTTAGTATGTTGGGGAGCTGACAATTGCTCGCCATTGCAAGGTGGTTCTCTCCAGGTACTCTGGCTTCTTCCACCCGTAAAACTGTCGTGGTCATGATTAGCCATTGTGCAGAAATATGTGACCTTAAACACCAATAAATAAATAAATCCTTTAACTCTAAACCGACTGAACATCTTCAAGATATTTTTCATAAAATCTATTAAGCATCCAGGACTAGATTTGATGAAAAGTTCATCTTAATTTAACTCAAGAAATCATTGGTGCAAAATTCCATTCAATTTACAGGGGGAAATTTGATTAAATGCATCTAAATTATACATATTTCAGTGACAAGAGAAATTTTGCCCTGGGCGGGAATACCTGCCAGCAGCAAACAAGGAGTTAAACAATGTACCTATTTGTTACAGGGAAAACATATGGAAATACATTGAGAAGATAGTTCATCACCTAGTTAACTCATCAGATATGGATAAATCTCTTGACCTGCAGCTTTCAGAAATCTTGTCCGTTTCTCCCAACACAACACAAAGTTTTGAATGTGCTCCCAAAGTTTTGACAAATCCATTATTAAACCCATCTCATATTTGTTTGTGTGATGGTATGGAGAAAGAAAAACATCGGGATATTGAAAATGTCGAGAATTTTATGGACATGAATGCTGTGAATAACTGTGGTGACAACCTGAAATATTTAGAGACTGATTTTTGCATGTTGGAAGGTGTGAAAAACTGTAGGCCAATTCCCACAAGACCAATGAAAATGCTGTACTGGATAAAAATTCCGAAAGAAACATTAGGTATGAATAAATAGATCTTTATTTGGTCACGCAATGTTTAATCCTAAACATGTACTCAGCCCAAATAGCAAATGATACTTTGCAAAAACATTTCTTGAATAACTGAAAAGTTTCACATTGTACCTCAAAAACATAGGTGAAGTCCACTCAATGGAATGAGCTCAGTGTGCTGTTCCAATATGGGATCAAAAGTTATGTTTTTGAGACAAAAAGGGGGGAAAATTTTAAATAGGGATTTTTGTTCATCCAGCTGGCTTTTATATTGAGTATAGAGATGAACTATTTTTTCTGATTCCATTGTATCTGGACTTTTCAGTGTTCAGGAAACATTATTTTACTCATCACAAATGTAATTTAGGCCACACAAAGATCTGTTTCTCAGGTCATTATTTGTAATATTGCATGCGGGCGAGTTTATTTTTTATTTCTGGATTTTTTTCTTTACCATCAGAAGTTCATGTTCTTTGTTTATGTTTTAGGCCTCATAATCTACAGAATAGCATGGGTGGTGGTGTATTTCGTCCCTTGAGAGCAAGAAGGCTTTGTAATGCTAAAGCATTGCTGAGTCTTCTTGCACTCAATGCACAAATTTATCAATTTTTTTAACTTGGGTAAGATATCAGACATAAACCATTTAATTTTTATTACTTTTAAGTTTACATTGGTTATAAAAAGAGAGCATGCGGCATCCAAAAGGACCATACAGGAGGGCCTGAGAAACAGATTTTTAATTTTTTTTTTAGGCCTTACTTATAGTTGTAAATGGCCAGTTAAAAGGAAAAATAATTTGGTAGCAAATTTTGTTTTTATGTCTCCCCTTCCCAGAAGGGAGACATATTGTTTTAGTGCATATTCTTCTTCTTCTTCTTCTTCTTCTTCTTCTTCTTCTTCTCACACAAACTTTGTCCGGGCCATAACTTTCTTGTCTTCTGACCTACACCTTAGATACTTGGCATGTGGATGTATCACCATGAACCAGTGTGCAGTGTACCATAATGACCTTCATGTGACCTTGACCTTTGACCTGAAGGTCAGATTTATTTGCTTTTTAAGGGAAACTGTCTGGACCAGAACTTTTTTGTATTTCGAGTCAGGCTTTAGATATTTGGCATGTGGATGTATCACCATGAGCCGGTGTGTAGCGTACCATTGTAACCTTCATGTGACCTTGACCTTTGATCTGAAGGCCAGATTTGTGCTTTTTTCAAGGAAACTTTGTCCGGACCAAAACTTGTTTGTCTTTTGAGCCAGGCCTTAGATATGTGACACATGGATGTATCACCATGAGCTGGTGTGTCGCATACCATTGTGACCTTCATGTGACCCTGACCTCAAGGTCAAATTTATGTACTTCAAATAGGGAGTAATTGTCCAGACCAGAATTTTTTTATTTTTGACCTAGGACTTGGTTATTTGACATGTGGATGTGTCACCATGAGACCGCATGTCGTGACCTTCATGTGACCTTGACCTTAAGGTCAAATTTATGTACTTCAAATAGGGAGTAATTGTCCAGACCAGAATTGTTTTGTTTTTTGACCTAGGACTTGGATATTTGACATGTGGATGTGTTACCATGAGACCGCATGTCGTGACCTTCATGTGACCTTGACCTCAAGGTCAAATTTATGTACTTCAAATAGGGAGTAATTGTCCAGACCAGAATTTTTTTGTTTTTTGACCTAGGACTTGGTTATTTGACACGTGGATGTGTCACCATGAGACCTCATGTCATCTACCTTGATGTGACCTTGACCTCTGACCTTAAGGTAAGATTTATGTACTTCAAATAGGGAATAATTATCCAGACCAGAACTTTTTTGTTATTTGACCTAGGACTTAGATATTTGACATGTGGATGTATTGCAATTAGACCGCATGTCACATGTAATCATGACCTTCATGTGACCTTGACCTCAAGGTCAAATTTATGTACTTTAAATAGGGAGTAATTGTCCAGACCAGATTTGTTTTTTTTGGACATGTGGATGTGTCACCATGAAACCGCATGTCCGCTACCTTGTTGAACTATACATGACCTTGACCTCTGACCTCAAGGTCAAATTTATGTACTTCAAATAGGGAATAATTGTCCAGATTAGAACTTTTTTGTTTTTTTGACCTAGGACTTAGATGATTGGCATGTGGATGTATCACAATGAGACCACATGTCTCCATGTCCTTCATGTGACCTTGACCTCAAGGTCAAATTTATGTACTTTAAATAGGGAGTAATTGTCCAGACCAGATTTGTTTTTTTTTGACATGTGGATGTGTCACCATGAAACCGCATGTCCGCTACCTTGATGAACTGCATGTGACCTTGACCTCTGACCTCAAAAGAAAGGGGAGACATATGTTTTAGTGTGCTAAAACACTTTCTAGTTACATCTTAAAATTGTTTTCTTTATTTGTCAGATTGTTCTTAAAACATATAAATGGGAGGAACTGATATGTGCAAGATAATGCGTTTTTAAAAAAATATGTATATATCCCCTACCAAGTAGTATAAAATTGACATGATATGACACTGGCTATTGAGTGTGTCATTTCACCTTAATAAACAAACATTATTATAATTTTCCACATTCTACTTTTATTCCACCCTGTCATTTTATTTAATTTTTGGCTAATTTTCCACCATATACTTATATTCCACTCTACTTCAAATTTGAACTGAAAAGTATTGCAATATAGTATGTGGAATTTGAGAGTTATGGGGGTTGTAGATCAGATTACATATTTTGGACCAGCATTCATCTTGTAGCTCTTGTTTTAAGACGGTCAAAGTTGTATTTTTTTGTCCCTCGAAAAAATTTGGTTCTGGATGCGGTCTGTTAATTTTTGTCAGAGTTATGCACCTATTTGGACTTCGCAAATTCATTTTTGTTTGGTTTCCCGATGATAACTTTAGTTATCGTTGACCAAATCAAATGAACTTTGGTTTGTAGGTGTATCAACATAACACACAGGTCACTTTTGAATCTGGATTTGGTCCAACATTTTTTTGCCCAGAGTTATGCCCCTTTTTTGACTTTGAAAAATTCACTGCTTTAAAAAAACATCTAAGGCTACACAAAGTAGATCTTCTGTTTCTCAGGCCATTATTTGTAAAATTGCATGCGGGCGAGCGGTTTTTTATTTTATTTTTTATTTCAATAATTACTTCTTTGCATCAAAAGTTCATGTTCTTGGTTCAAGTTTTAGGCCTCATAATCTACAGAATAGCATAGGTGGTGGTGTATTTCATCCCTTGAGTGCAAGAAGGCTTTGCAATGCTAACGCATTGCAAAGCCTTCTTGCACTCAAGAGACAAATTCATCAATCTTTTTAACTTGGGTAAAATATCAGACATAAAGCATTTAATTTTTATTTTTTTTTAAGTTTAAATTGGTTATAAAAAGAGAGCATGCGGCAGCCAAAAGGACCATGCGGGAGGGCCTAAGAAACAGATTTTTTATTTTTTTAGGCCTAATTGCACACTTTTTTTTGGGGGGGGGGGGGGGGGGGGATGTGTGGCCGAGTGACCTTTTATTCATTTTTGGAAGTTGCATTTTAAAATACGACAGTTGACAAAAATCATGGAGTGGCATGGTTTTTGGGGGGCTGCCACTTCTCTGATGTAAGAAATGTGATTTCACAGATATGCTAACATATGTTTTGAAGTGTGGCTGGAATGTACTGTCCTATTGAAATATCAATGATACCAGAAAAGCTAAATATTTTCATTGTTTGCTTTCAACACCTGATACCTAACCAAAAGAAATTAAATCATTTCAGTCCATTGAAAGATCAGACGTTACATTTTAGAAGCAATTAGAAAATTTTGCTTCTAATTTTATGTTTGGTAAGTTTGGTTGATTGTCAGGCAGACAAGTAACAAGATGTATTTGTAGTTATTTTAAAGCTGCAACACTCACTTCAGATCTTTAATATTCTACAGCTCTGCTCTAATAAAGACAACATTTTTTTCAGATTTGTGTCCTGGTAATGTTTGGCGAGACGATCTCACATTTTTAGATTTGACGCCCGACTATGTACAACTGGAAAAGCTGTTTTATGATACCCCCCAGAGGTCTGGAAATTATGAAGTATGTGTGTAGAAATAATTACATGAACTTGATATTCATCCCTATTACAGCAACAATACAGGGACATGATGATGTTGGTTGGGGAATTTGACTTCCCAGCCCTTCACCCCATCATGACCCCCACTCAATCCAACCCCAACTCCACCTGCCACCAAAAAAAGAAAACTCTGTCCATATTGACAATAATTAGAAATTTTTAGTTATCAAACCACCACCAGCTGGATATTTCTTTCCCAACAGTAGTACAGTACAGTCACCGTGGACTGGTCGTAATCCACATGTGGGCAGTGATGCCCATGCATCCATTTACCATGTAATAAAAATCATCAGCAAAATTTTAATTAATGAATCACTGGGTTGCACCAGTTGCTTCATTAATAAATTTTTGATGATTATTCCTATAATTAGTGTTTGGAATGTAATATTGTGTCTGTGGAATTATGTTCACCCGTGAAAAGTGACCAGTCCACAACCACCATACTGTAGCTTCTGTGGCATATATATGTTGGCACTATGTTGCACCAAAGAGACGATTTCTAACTCTATAACCCAATGGTCATACATTTCGATCAGAAGGTGACTGGGTGCATTCGGATCTCTCCATCAGCAGTTGGAAATTCACAGGTAGCAGTTGGAAAGTGGAAAATGATTTTCTCAAAAGTTGAATGTTTGGCAGCTGGGTTGGGGGTACAGTTGGAAATTTAGACGGGGTATGTCGCCTGGACCAAGACTCCTTTGGCCACGTCCCTGCAACAACAACATGTGTTTCTATACAACAGTATGAGAACATCTTGGGTACTGTACTTGTCTTCATGAACCAAGAATTAGTATTATCAAATTATCCCTTTAATAAATAATCTTTTCAAAATGACAAAGCAGTTATTAAAGTTTGGGTACTGTACTGTGATCACAAAAGTGGACAGAGAATTTCCATTGACCATTTCATTCACCCCACAGCACTAGAAAATGTCACCCATCGGACAAGAAATGTGAATCAGAGATGAAATTTTCCATTGTTTTAGTTGATTTGACAATATACCATAAACATGTCCATCTCAGTAATGTGATTGCATTGGTAAACAGTGCAGAATCTCATCCGTTGGAATGAAATGCATGAATGTTGAATCTGAGATGCCATTTCTGATTGTTTTTTGTGATTAGTTCTTGATTTTGCTGTACAGTGAAAGCATCACAAGACTTTTTCCTATGATTACCACCATGTGATGATGCATAACCTAACAGGTTAAGATGCAAGCTCTTTATTTCAGTGCCTGCTCTTAAAGTGGACAGCACAGATTCAAAGGCCATACTTAACCCTTTTTTGTGTGGAGGTCATGATATAGTCGTACGTGCAGAAAGAAATCTTAACCTTTTCTCTAACCTGCTCAGCCCTTTACCCAATGCAGACGATATCAAAATTGATTTTAAATATCATTTTTTAAAATTTTTCCCAAAATTTCAACAAAACCATATCATGTGACCCCTCATTGAAACGAGCTCAATGAGCTCGTTCCAAAGAGGGGTCACATGATATGGTTTTGTGGAAATATTTTGAAAAATAGTATTTTTTCAGCTGCGGAATTTGCATATTACACGGGTGGATGTGGCCGATTTGTTGGGTAAAGTGTTAAAGGAAGATACCTGGAAACATTTTTCAGAAAAAACAGGAAAATATTTTCTTCTCTTTTTGCCTCTAACATATGGTTTATGATCCCTGATAGGAATGAGCTTGATGAGTTCATTGCAATGAGAGTCGTATGCTAGAATTGGGGTAAAAAATTTGGAAAAAAAAAAAAAAATGGAATAGTGAATTTTGGTATGGGTGCTGGGTATGGCTGTCACATGTTACGTAAAGTGTTATGCATAATTAAATGTAATTTCATTGGGAAGTTTAAAGCCAGGCCTTTAGATTGTCCTAATTTAGGCTGAATGGGTAAGGATCACAGAATCTACCGGGTTGTCTATACTTCTGTTCTGTCGGAGAAAATTTTGAAAATATACTACACTGTAGCCATATCTTCACATTTGGGGCCCAAGAAGGTACTTTGTCCAACAGGATTTTGATAATGAGGGTTTGTGGAGATAGTTGAGCTATCAGGAGAATCACACTTGATTCATGCAAAGCTGCAAATGATATAACAAATGTACCAAAATTTCAGGCATTTGAAATCACAGGATTTTGGCAGGAGTCTCATGTTATAAGGACCCATCTCATGATTGTAGGTACAAATTTCAGGATTCAGCTTCCGTTGGGTTAAAAAATTTTAATGTAAGGTTCTTCTGTGTTTTGAAATACGTTACTATATTATCTTTTTCTCTAGTGCTGCCGCGGTTATCCGGATAACCGGTTGACCTGTGGTTAAAACTTTGACCGGTCAAGAAAATGTTTTAACCGGTTAACCTTACATTCACTATACTCACCGTATATGTCCGTGTATAAGTTGCCCCCGTGTATAAGTCCAATTAAGTCGCACCCCAAACTCACACTTGGAATTCCTCCCTTTTGCCTAAAGCCCATGTATAAGTCGCACCCCCATTTTTAAATACATGCAGTCAAAAAGAATTAGTTGCAAGTTACGTTTTGCCAATTTGGGATGCAACAGAAATAGGTAAGTTTTCACGAGTTACCACGTGGTGAATAAGATAAAAGAATAAAGGAAAATTATTATTAAAGATTTAAAAAATACTCGCATTTATTTCTTTTTCGTTGTTTGTTTATCACCCCAATGTCTTTCTACATCCCTGTCAAGAAAATCCAATGCTCGTTTGTGACTGATACTTTATAGTTTCAGAATCAGATCACAATTTGTGCCGTAACCTGCGCAGTTGTTGTGAATAAGTTGGTTTTTCCGGAACGCGAGAATGTTCCGGAAAAACCAATAAAAATACAACAAATGCGCAGGTTACAGTGCAAATTATTTTCAAATTGTCCCACTTAAGCATTGTTGGTGCTATTGAAACTAACTTTACCTGGTGCATGTGTGCGTAATTTATAACCGGACATTACACATCAGTGAATGGGAGTTCATGGAATAAATAAATACGTCTCTCCAGGTATTGCTGGCAAACATTTGATGTGTTATTATTTATTTTTTCGCTGTTATTTTGATGATTTTTTAAATTTTTTATGGTTTCGTCCATATTGGCCCCACAAACCTGTTGATTTCCGGTACACACACTGCTGTAAACACATGGGCGATTGAACAACAACGACTAAATAGAATAATTCTTTATTATTATTTATGGTCAATGTAAATAACATTGGCCGGCCCGATATAATAGTTACAGTTGAAGCAAGAACACACTACAAATATAGGTACCTTAAATGCGGTTAACCACGGTTAACCACGGTCAAACACGCTGGTTAACCGGTCAGAAAAAAGTCTTAACCGCGGCAGCACTATTTTTCTCACAACATTCTTGCATTCTCAACACAGTTTTTATTATTTTATTAAAACGAATCATTGTTCAGATTTCTCTTCCAACACAGTTTCGATTGTCAACAAAGGAAATGCCATTGCACATGCACACTTTACCCAGCACTTGGAATTTATCAGTCTTCTTTCAAGAATTATGCATAAAACATGCCTACATAATATTTTTATACTGTACCAATGACCCAGACTTAGCTGGTGCTAACTCTAACAAAACCAGGGCCAAACACAAATTTTGCCCCCCAATCCCCAAAATTTGCATCCAAAACAAAAAGAAATCAGGTCCTAAAGGACCTCCATACTACGCCCCCACTGCGCATGCACAGTGACACGGACGTCCCGAAATTGGCGCCAATTATCATTCTCTGTTTGGCCCTTCATCAGTCAACATCTCACTGATCTTTGTGCTTGTAAATCTCAGTTTAAAGGATGCCAGACACGTAATTTTTGGAGAAATGGTGATTCTAAGGAGGATAGAAGGAGGAGAGGAAAAAGAAGTGACAAAAAAATAATCAGGGCTGTACTTAAAATTTTTTGATGAAATTATGTTAAGTTGCCTATTTTCGAGGCATGGGCCTCTTGTTGTCATTCTTCCTAAATGTTGCACTGCTTATTCAGTGTTTCCTCTCCCCTAGCCTTCTAAAGTCCCCCCTTGCAATTCTCCCATGCTTTTGGCATATTTTTGAGAAAGTTCATTTCTAAAATTTCCCTGGGAGAGTTGCTTGGATACAGAATGTTTTCTGTTATTTTCCCCATAGTTACGTTTTCACCCATGGGTGTATAAACGTTGTGTTCTGCATCTTCCATCTGATGTTCTGCAGATTCTCCCCTGGGAGTCTCTGTTTTGCATCAGATAGAGTGTAATTTTGATGACTGATTCCGGGTCAGTTTTTGCAGTGCCTGGAGTCATGTTTTCTGGTGTTTTACACTTAGCGGGGGAGGAATTCGTCACATACAGGTGAATTGTGCACTTGGTGATACCTTCTTGAAATTTGGCACACTGTTAGTGTAGGCTATGAGGTTCTCAAAAACGATCGGCTACAAGTTGACACCGACCGGTGGCGACCAGTAGCGGCACAATCCAAAATGGCCGCCAGCGGCTGAAGGGAACCTCCTTTTCGACGGTCTACCGACTATACATCCGATTGTAAGGGCGCGAAAGTGAACTCTGATCCACGCACGTGTTGGAAACAGACGTGGGAGATGATGTAGAATAAAACGAGATTCTCTATACGGACGCATCAATTTCTTGGAACTTGAAAAGAGCGTTGTTTCTCCGGGATCAGCGTCATTCAGGCAAACCTGAATGACGCTGATCCCGGAGAAACAACGCTCTTTATGAAGCAGTCTCTTTGCCATACAATCTCTTGTTTGGCGTAATTCCGCAAGCAATTCTGATTTGTCTGTCGAAATTAATTCGAGAACGCGATTGTTCACAAAAATCATTCACAGAATGAGTGAGAATCCTCTTCGTGTACGGACTAGTACTGACTGGGAACGTTGTTGCTTTTGCCAGCAAGACAGTTCCAAGAAATTGATGCGTCCGTATAGAGAATCTCGTTTTCATGACGCCTATAAAGCTATTGAGGAAGACATAACGCGCTTCCTAGATAATGGCGTTGAGCTTCCATATAATTTGACCATTGATTGTTTGATGAGAGAGAGTGATGAGTGTATGTCGATGTCACTGTTGACGAATAAGGCAATATATCATAAGACATGCCGTGACAGTATTCGGACTCACATCGTACAGCGCGTGCTACACAAGCGAGAGCGAAATGAGGCAGTGGCATCCTGCTCCACGCTGAGTCCTAAAAGAACACGGACAAGTTTTGAATCTGGCTGTGACAGGAAACTGCCCCAGTGTGTTTATTGTCACAAACGCGAAGGTGACAGCAGTGAGCCTATTTGCAGATCAATGTCTGATAACAATAAACTCAAAATTATGGCAAAGGAAGCCGAGAACTGGGTTGTTTTTTCTCGGGTCAATGCAGCATTTGATTCCGCTGCTAGTGATCTTTACTATCACAAAACCTGTTATTGTAAGCTTGCCAATGAAGCACGAGCGGCTAAATCTAAAAAGTCGAAGAACGCCGAACATTCCGCGTCAGGCCTGCCCTATGACCCTCTCGTTATGGCAGAGCTCATAACATTTGTTGAACACAACGATTCCGCGATGAAGCTTGTCGATCTCAAGAATCTGTACAGTCGGAGGTTGAAGCAAGTCGGTTCTGATTGGCTTAGTGAAGAAATACATTCCACTCGATTCAAAGAACATTTGTTGCAGAAATTGGGCGATGGCTGGGACGCCTTCACACAGGGTAGAGATGTGTTTATTTCAAGTAGGTTTCGAGTTGGCTCCTTGTTGTCCGAATCTTTAACTCGTATAGTGTCTGAGGAAGAGGCAAAAAAGATAGTTGATGTGGGTCTTCTTCTGCGTAAACACATACTCATATCTCAAGCTCCTTTCACGGGATCATTTTCATCTTATTGCTTGAGCGAGCCTGTACCCAACTCACTCCTGACTCTTCTTAGAGTTCTACTTGAGGGCACATGTAGTATACAGAACTTAGGCGATGATGAGACTGTTAATGCCAAGACTCGAGTGGCTTGTACTATTTCACAGATGTTGATCAGCAATTCAGCGAAACGCTCCGAACATGCACAAAATGTTCACCAGAGACGTGACAGAGAAACTCCAATGCCTCTTTATGTGGGTTTGAAGTTGCATGCCCATGATCGTATGAAAAATCTTATCAGAGATTTTCATCAAATGGGTGAGACAGCAGTTAGGTTGATACGGGTGTCCGAGAACGTCCCTTTACCTAAAGGGAAGAATTGGCAGGCATTCTTGAAAGTTAGTGAGAATAAAGACGAATTTTTCAAGTTCCTGTCTGCTGAACTGCTGAAATTAACATCAACATCCGAGTACCAGTTGTTAACGACATCAGGAGAATATGTACTATGCAATAAGGATGTTAGCTTATGTGACATATCTCCATCGAACCACGAGGAAGCAGACACGCGCATGATGCTTCATCTCAACCATGCAGTCTCACAAGGTCACAAAATAGCTTTTCTTCGCACGGTTGATTCTGATGTCGTCATTCTGTCTTTGCACCATTTCGCAACATTCCGTGACCTTGGACTCAGTGAGCTGTGGATTGGGTTTGGAATTGGAAAGGCATATAAAGATATGCCAATTCATGAGATAGCTTCACAACTTGGACCTGATTACTGTAAGGCCCTGACTTTCTTCCACGCCTTCACAGGTTGTGATGTAACATCCAGCATGCTCGGCATTGGGAAGAAGACAGGATGGAATGCATGGATGAATTTTCCCGCATCAACTGAAATGATGATAGAATTGACTGAGAATCCGCAAGTCTTTTCAGAGGATTCCCCTCATATGCAGCATATCGAAAAACTCACCATACAGATGTACAGTAACAATTGTGTCAGTACACGTGTCAATGATGCGAGACGGCATATGTTCACACATGGCCTTAAGTCTATGGAAAACATCCCGCCCACCAAAGCAGCTCTGTATCAACATGTAAAAAGGGTAATTCTTGTGTCATCTTTCATTTGGCATCGTGCTCTGCAGAAACACTTATGTGTGCCAGACCCATCACAGTACGGATGGGAGTGGAATCCACGTCTCAATATTCTGGTCCCATTTTGGACTCACCTAGGAGACGCAAGTGCTGCATGTGCACTGATGCTCCACTGTAGTTGTGCCAAGGCCTGCAAGGGCAATTGCAAATGCTTGAAAGCTGGATTAAGGTGCACACCTTTGTGTAAGTGTGAAGGTGGCTGTTGTAACAATATTGAGTAGTATACTGTCATGTTAGGACCAGTCATCTCCTATTCTGGTATTTTTTTTTCCATTTTCGGCCAGTTAACACATGTCATGTTTCTAGTTGAGTTGATTTTGCTAACAAATGTTCATCCCATGTGGCTTGCTACATTGTCCGGGGTATAGGAATACAGTTTTAGATTTCGGAAAATAGTCTGTTATTTACTGCACAAGACGGTGTTAATTCATGCATAGCATGATACAATATCCCCAACTATTTTGCCTCTGTACAACAGTTGATACCTTCGTTCACCCGTGTGTTCATCTATGGTATCCTTGTCTTTCTCTGGCCATAGGCCACATGTGACTAGTCAGTTCCTACTCCATAGCAAATCAACTTGGAAATCCTTCATCTTGTAGCGCACTCATGTCTCAATGAATCCATACCTGAGTTGATCTAATAAATCTAACGTAAGGTATCAAATTGCCATACCGGATCATATTTCGATAAGTTATTCGCTAAAACATTTCGACCACTCATCGACATCAAAGGTCATGTTTTGGCTCCCAGTGGTGGCTATATCTCTATATCCCTGGTAAAGTAGCATACCATGAGGGATGGGCATTAAGTGTCGGCAACATTAATCCTGACTTGGAACACACCACATCTTAACTGGCCGAAAATGAAGAATACTACTTGTAGTCAAAAAATATTCCTGTACCTCGAATGACTGCAAACATACACTCACCCCTTCTAGTCCCATTTTGCCAATGTTCTATACTGGCAAGATAACATTGTATAATTAACAACGGGAACTAATGCATCCCGAGTTCATTCCAGCACTGCCCTTGCTGGCAGACGTGTCGCTATGGTGTTGAGATTGAACCAGAACTCCTCTAGAAATTTGATAGTTTTATTTTCTTAGAAAATAAATCTATCGAAAATGCCGGAAGTTGAGAATAGACTGTCACTTTAATTGGATTATCAAATGTCCAAGTATCCCCACTGCTGCATACTATCGAGTACCCTTGTTCATGTGTTGACAGGAATCTCTCATACCATGTTCATTTGACCATTGCATTCCCGAGAAACATTCAACACTAATTTATCTACGGACGGACGATCATACTGACAGTCAGACACACAGACGCACACATCGACGGAAATTCTGATCCCATTATCCATTAATCTTCCCCCCAACTTGTTCCAAGGGCTTCACTCCATCATTCACATCAATTACAGCACATGTATGGTGTTAGGTTTGGAGCTTCAGTTGTGCGATCGGCGAAAATAGCTTTTTTTCGATCCGCTTGGCGGCCATTTTGGATTTCGCTGCTAGTGGTGGCTAGAGGATGGTGCCAACTTGTAGCCGATCGATTTTGAAATCTCTGATGCCTACCCTTACATCATGCCAAATTTCAGGAAGGTATCACCAAGTGCACAATTCTAGCGAATTCCTCCCCCGCTAACTGTTTGTTTACATTGGCAACAGCCTTTTTTGAGGGGGGCTGTTTGCCTTTGGTGTAGTTTATCTCACTATAAGATACATTTATATTATCTGTAAGTGTCTCATTAATTATTTAATATAAATTTAAAATTTTTGACCACACTTTGCCATCGGATCCATCGGGGCTCAACATTACTTTTCAGCAACTTGGGCTTCGCTGAAAAAATATTTTTTCAAAATTATTTTGATTTGCAATTGTTTTTTCATTTATTAATGGATCATGTTATTATGTATCTTTGTGTCAGGGGTTTGTGCGAGTAACTAGGACTTGTTGTTGACTTTTCACAATGAAAGGATATTGTTCAAAATTGTAATGGGAAGAAATCTTCCTCTGACTTTCATGATCATTGTATTAATTGTAGTCAGTGTTCTCACACTAATCCCTGTCCTGTATGTCAATATTGGGATGATAAACATTGGAAACGTGTGTCACGGTATGTTGTTTCTGGAGAAAGGGCTATGCCGGCTCTTTCTCCGCAAGGTCACTCTACTCTCTCAGTTTCTATTTCAGAGGAACAAGAACAGGGTGATGTTTCCATGTTATCTTCTACAAGTGTGCGTCCGTCGTCACAAATGAATTCAGAGCTAGCGGCAAAAGTGCTCATGGAGATTAGACAAATGTCGTCCGCTAGCTCGCCCGGTGTAGCGTCCATTCACCGAATGGTTCGGCAGCCGGGTTCGTCCGATACGGTCCAGGAGGAAATTTTGGGTGATGCGAGCACTATAAACATACAAGGTGCACACCCAGTGGCGGCGGATAGTAAGCGAGAACGGAGGAAGCCTTTGAGTCCGGTTCCTAGCTCGTCCAGGTCCAGCCGGGCCGCGAGCGAGAGAGGCCCCTCTCTCGTACAACAACATCTGGGACCAGATGTTGTGGTACAAAATGTGTCGCAAGCGGAGCATACGTCCGTCGCTCAGGACGCTCCGTTGTATAGGCAGTCCGCGGAGACTGCTAAGGCTTCTTCTTCTCGTCAGCGCACACGACCGCACCTTGGCTGCGTGACCACCGATATTTTGCCAGCTTCGCCGATCAAGGATTCTTCGGCGACCAGGTCACACCATCCGGCAGCCAGGGATTCGAGACCGATGGACTCCGGACGTTCGCATAGAAAAAGTATGCGGGAGCCATCTGATGCGGAGCTGCCCTCGGCGAAGCAGCGAAAGACTGCGCCTCCGCAGGTCTCGACGCCGGACAGTCTTGTGCAGATAGCACAGCTTATGGCAACATCCCAGCAGCCGACAGAAACGGTGTCGGATCGAGAATTATCCGACGGCGCTGGGTCGGTACGCTCCACCGAAGCATCGGGGGCGGACGACTGGGAACATCATGAGGTCCGACCGGATGGTGAAAGGGATACGGATGATTTGGAGCTATCCCTTTCGGAACAATATAAAGCTGCTGTGGACTTCATCCGGCACTTTCTCCCTCAAGTTGTTCCGTCGGGCCAGACTGCTGCGATTCCGGACAAGAGGATTATAGCGTCATTGGACTCTGAATTTTTTGAGCGGTTCAGGGACATCGCTCCCGAGTTTCCGTCGCAGTCCAATAATGTTGCAAGAACATTTGAATTATTGAACGACGCTATATTTAAACTTGCTTCCAAGACGGGGAAAGCAGGTTTCTTGTCCGCTAATACTCTCAACCTGCCTTTCATTAATGCAAGGAATAAATTCGATACGGCAGGACAGGGTATCCCGAGAGTTCCTCTGCGTATGGACGACGAGGTGGAAGACTTAGAGCTATCATTACCGTCGTTGGCTTCTATTCCAACCGCGGTGTTGGAAACAGCTATTGCGTCTAACAGAGCCAATTTAGATGCCTTATCTTACGCATATCACCTTACTAAGGCGTTATCACTGCGCCTTCAAGGGAAAGAGTTTCAGGATATTCAATCCTCTTTAAGATTTCTTTCAAGGGCAGTAGCTTATTCCACGTGTAACTCCGCCCTTTCAGTGGCAAATCTGGAGTTGGTTAGACGTGACGCAGCCCTAGCTACATCCACACTTGTGGATTCTAAGGTGAAGAACTCTCTTAGAGTCGCTTCGGTCTCCGGAGAACTTCTCTTTGACGGCAAGCTTTCTGCTATTTACGATAAAATTACAAAGAAAGCTTCGGATTCTCTGTTGTTCAAATCTGCTTCTAAGAAGCCGGATACAGCAGACAAGAATAAGACAGGCACTTTGGGTCTAATGCGCCCAAGAGAGGTTCCTATAGAGGTTCCGGTGCGTCCTCTTGGTCTTATTCGAGAGACCGTCAGGGTAGTGACTCTCGTTCGGGACGTCCTTTGGGCCGGGACAATCGGTCGGACGCCCCGAGGTCGACGGGGCGAGGTGCGGGTCATGGAGGACGTGGTTTCTCCTACCGCAGGCCTCGCAGGTCCAGGAGGTGATGGCTTAAACCTCTATCGCGTACCGGTTGGCGGAAGGTTGTCGAGCTTTTCACAAGAATGGGCGTCGATTACGGACGACCCTTGGGTGAGAGGAGTGACTTCGGAAGGTCTAAAGATATCCTTCAAACGAAAGCCTCCATTGACTCGAAGTCCAAAGTGGACTCAACTTCCGTCAAATCCGCAGAAAAGAGACGCTCTGTTATCAGAGGTGCAGTCTCTTTTAATGAAGAACGCGGTAGAGGTCGTAGAAAACCAGGAAACTCCGGGATTCTACAGCCATCTGTTTCTGGTTCCGAAACCAGACGGCTCGTTCCGTCCAGTCATAGATTTGAGCTGGATAAACAAGCTGATCGTCGCTCCGAAATTTTATATGGAGACGATTCGGTCGGTCAGAGCGAGTATTCGGGTGAACGATTATGCAACAAGCATAGATCTCAAAGATGCGTACTTTCACGTCATGGTACATCCGACATTCCGAAAGTATCTACGCTTCGCAGTCCTAGGAGTGGTGTATCAATTCCGGGCGATGTGCTTCGGATTGAATCTAGCACCCTGGGCTTTCACTCGGGTAATGAACTCGGTAATGATCTATTTCCGAGCTCATTCGTCTGCGGTAACGTCGGCCTACCTGGACGACATTCTTCAGAGGTACGGCAACGAGTTAACGCTTCAGAACGATGTTCAGAATCTACTTCTATTGCTCCGACGTCTCGGTTTT
Organism: Pictodentalium vernedei; assembly: GCA_031216915.1. Taxonomy (NCBI): domain Eukaryota; kingdom Metazoa; phylum Mollusca; class Scaphopoda; order Dentaliida; family Dentaliidae; genus Pictodentalium; species Pictodentalium vernedei. The sequence goes on along the minus strand of CM062297.1, from coordinate 293,578,162 downwards.
ATAGTAAACAAGGAGAAGTCGGATCTCGTGCCATCCAAGTCATTCACTCATCTGGGAATGAGCTTCGAGACGCACAACAATCTCGTTCGTCTGCCGTTAACCAGAGCGAAATTATCAGTTGTTACGCTCGCTATTGTCTGCACGCAGACAAAGTCACAGCAAGAGAATTTATGAGACTGATAGGTCTGTGCGGAGCCGCTGCGGATCTCATTCCGATGGGGCGGTTACGCACACGTCCTCTCCAAATTTTCTTGACTCAGAATTGGAGTGTGAAAATTCATTCGCTCGACGTAGACGTTCTCTTGTCAGATCAAGTGAAACAAGAGATTCAGACTTGGGCAAACATTCAGTGGTTAACTCAGGGAGTTCCGCTGCAGTTGCCGGATCCGAGTTTTACCATTATGACGGATGCCAGTCAAACAGGTTGGGGTGCATCATTAATCCCAACGGATTCGGGATGCCAGGGTCTTTGGGATCCGCAATTCCTGTGCAAGCACATAAACATCAAGGAAATGATGTCAATTTGGCTTGCGTTACGTCACTGGATGGACATTATTCACAATGCTCATGTCCAAATCTTATCCGACAATACGACAGTAGTGGCGTATATATGGAATTAGGGAGGCACTCATTCAGTTCCGTTGTTCAATCTAACGGAAAGAATCCTTCTGTTTGCGCTAGAACATCACGTTCTTCTTTTGGTCCGTCACATACCGGGTCGTCTGAATGTGCTAGCAGACTCCCTTTCACGAAAGGGTCGCTTGTTGCCGTCGGAATGAACTCTCAACAAACAAGTATTCAATCAGATTTGCTACCAATGGGAACGGCCAATGATAGACTTATTTGCGACACATCTCAACAATCAGTTGCAGACGTATGTGTCTCCGTGTCCGGATCCAAGAGCATTTGTAGTAGACGCTCTGTCGATCCCTTGGGACGGAATGATAGGATATGCGTATCCTCCAGCGCCGTTAATTCAACAAGTATTGCTAAAGATAAAACAATCTCAATGCAAGATTCTGTTGGTAGCATCTCTGTCGCCACAGAGACCGTGGATAAATCTACTCAGGTGTCTGTTGTGGGACCTACCGCGAAAGCTTCCTCCACGGGAGGATCTTCTTTCGCAGGGGAAATCGCGCCAACTCCATCACAACCCGCAAGGTCTCAACCTTCACGTTTTTCCGTTGTGCGGTCCTTCTTGCATGGCAAGCACTTTACAGGACGAGCAGTGGACGCGATTTCTAACTGTAGGAGGACCTCCTCTTCGCTAAACTATGCGGCTAAGTGGAAGGTTTTTCGTCGTTGGTGTAGGGATCATTCTGTAGATATATTCGATCCCTCTATACCAGACATTGCAAACTTTCTAGTATACTTGTTTGAAGAAATCAAACTGCAGCCTGTTACTATTAAGGGTTATAGGTCTATGTTATCTGATACCTATGCACATCATGATAGTTTACAAATTGGATCTAATGTCTCTTTATCTAAGTTGGTTAGAAACTTTTCGATAAATAGACCCAGAACTCTTAGATTAATTCCTAAATGGAATTTTGCTTGGGTTCTTCTTAAATTGAAGGAAAAGCCATTTGAACCTCTTGGGACAGTAGATTTCAAATTCTTATCTTATAAGACAGCTTTTCTCTTAGCTTTCTCTTCTGCTAGAAGAGTCAGTGAGCTTCATGCACTGTCGGTGGATGATTCTCACTATCGTAGTGTCGGGAACACTATCACCTTCACTACTAATGTGGGTTTTTTTTAGCTAAGAATCAGGCTCCTAATAAATATCCGGAACCTATTGTTATTAAGGCTCTTCCGTCTTCAGACGGGCGTAGGCCTTTACTCTGTCCTGTTAGAGCGTTACGTATCTATAAACAGAGATCTCAGTTTATCAGAAAGGGACGGAAACGTTTCTTTCTGTCTTTGATGCCTAATAGAAAGGACATTTCGGTCCATTCTATTGCTAGATGGATTCAATTAACTATCCGTACTGCTTATGAGAGTTTATCTTCTTCTCAGCAGTCTGTGCTTAAGATTTCCGCTCATGAAGTAAGAGCTCTTGCTACTTCTTGGGCTTATGCTAATAGTGTTGCTATTACAGATTTAATGAAGGCTGCTTATTGGTCTCAGCCATCCACATTCACGAATTTTTATCTCAGAAATATTGAGTCAATTTCTGGAGACCTGCATTGTTTAGGTCCGTTATCTGTTGCTCAGAATGTCGTCCACTAAACAGTTGCAACTATAGTTATGCAGGCTTTCTGTTCCGGCAGTGACTCCGTCTGGCTGCCCTCTTCGCTCTGGGCTATTTGACCCAGGGCAAGGGGAAGGGGGGGGGGGGGAGCAGGTGTTCCCTTAGGTCACCTGCTTTATAGTGAAAAGCAAGGGAATGCCTCCTCCAAGTCAGTATTTCTGAGTCGCTTCCGGGATGGTTTTAAAGTGTAATATTAATGTTAAAATTCATTCATGTCTTATTTTTAAAGTGTAGCTCGGTGTGAAGCATTTGTATATGTCAAGTGTCAAACGGGCTTTAATATACAATACTCGGACACTTTTAAATGACTATAAAGAGTCTCAATTCTCTGGACTACTTTATTTATTGGCTTACTTTAAAAATAATTAGTATAAGGGATATACTGGATGTTAATAGAGAACATGAATGTTATTGTGCTCAATTATTAAGGGTAGTGTATCTTTCTAATTTAATATTAAATAAGAAAGATACATGTAAAGCCTAATACTCCTTTTCTCCTTAAGGGGTTACCTCTTTACTATATAGTTGAGCTTATTGGATTTTCCTCTATGTCCTATGCCCTCCAGCCTGTTTACTATTCAGCTAAGTCTGGGTCATTGGTACAGTATAAAAATGTTAAAAAATTTATAGTAATTTATATATTTTTTATACTTACCAATGACCCAGACGGGGATGGCCCTCCCTGGAGTTGGGAACTCTTGCCTCCCTGCTGAGTACATAGCGCTGACCAGGCACTGCCAGTAAGAATGATAATTGGCGCCAATTTCGGGATGTCCGTGTCACTGCGCATGCGCAGTGGGGGCGTAGTATGGAGGTCCTTTAGGACATGATTTCTTTTTGTTTTGGATGCAAATTTTGGGGATTGGGGGGCAAAATTTGTGTTTGGCCTGGTTTTGTTAGAGTTAGCACCAGCTAAGTCTGGGTCATTGGTAAGTATAAAAAATATATAAATTACTATAAATTTTTTAACTTTCATGCAGTCCAATGCTGCCAATAATATGCAAACTGGCGAAGTGTCTGACAACTCTTTTGATAACAATACAAAACTTATTTTTGACAATGTGGTCGTAATTTTCTTACGTAAGCTTGCATCCGCCAAATCCATATCCGAAGGTAAAATGATAATTATTATCAAAACAAAGTGACATAAGTTCCAACTCAATGCAAGAAACAAACACCTTTATGACTTGTCTTTTGTGTTTGGGAATCCACATGCTAAATTCTCCCTTGGTGTGTAGACAGTACAGGTACTTCAGAAATGTTCTCGATAATAAAATAGTCTCTTCATACTTCACTCCTAAGGTCTCTGAAATACTACATTTGTAGTTGATTTTGTGCATATTGAATTACATTAAAAAACTTCCATGAAGAAATCTTACTGTTTTTGTCACTCTCACAATTTTAAAGACAGAATCTCACCATTTTTCTCAAGCTAAGGTTAATATGTCAGGACACTACATGTCACTTCGTAACATGATTTGTGTGGTCCGTTTTTGCAAGAATCATTCTTGATTCACCCCAAATTTGACGGAATTCTAGCCCTGTTGAGGATACTTTTATCATGAAAGTTAATTGAATAACTAATTTGGGCACAGTATCATATTTTGGGCACAGCACTTTCAGTTGTTAATTTGGAGGATTTAAAGACCTGAATTCTATTTATATGACATTGCAGTGGCCATTTGGCAACTTGAAACTATATTTTGGTGTTGTATTTTTTAGGTTACTTTATTGGAGGCTAAAAGTCGTATGAATATTAATTTGTTTTTAAATCGACTTGAGGCGGAACCAAATGAATTAATACAAAAATTAGTTGATGGTGATCCTTCCCAGGTCACTCTACCTGTGCTACGATATCTACATAAAGTGCTACCTTCCCATGAAGAGGTTTGTACCAGTTTTTTTTGTAAATTCACAAGTTTGTAATTCATTGTTTATTTGTTTTGATGCTCATCTGATTTCATCCTAAAGACTTAGTTTGGTATTTTACTCCTAACTCCTAAAAGCCTGGAAACTTTTGATACATATTGCTACATTATGGCAGTTTATGTTCTGTGATCTTGTAGTTGTGATCAGGCAAGTCTTAGCTGCCTATATGGCCAACTAAGACCGTATAGAAACAATTGCCAATTCATTTGGAATGAACCTTGTAATTTTACCAAAAGACAGTATGTTCAGTCACTTGTGATAAGATAGTTAAAATTTATCAAAGTAAAAATATAGAAATAAGCCTTTAGGCCTAAAAAGGTTAACCTCTTTCTCAGGCCCTCCCTCATGGTCCTTTTGTCTGCTGCATAGTCTCTTTTTTTCACCAATGCAATCGTAAAAAAATAAAAATTAAATGGTTTTTGTCGGATATTTTACCCAGGTTAATAAAATTGATAAATTTGTCATCCCTTGAATGCAAGGGATGAAATACACAACCACCAGTACTATTCTGTAGATTATGAGGCCTAAAACATAAAACTAACCAAGAACATGAACTTTTGATGGCAAAGAAATAATTACAAAAATAAAAAAGAAAATAAAAAACTGCCCACCCACAACAATTTTACAAAAATTAGTCCGAGAAGCAGAAGATCTACTTCGTAGGGCCTAAAGCCTGTGGTTTTTGCCACATAACCTTATATGCAGTGTCATAGATATTACTCCTTCACTGATTAAAACTTCCTACTTGAGACAGTAATTAAAACTTAGTATATTAAGTTTATAAAGTTCTGAATATTTGTAGGTTGTGATGTTGAAAAATTACAAAGGAAGTAAGAAAGACTTAGGTCTACCGGAACAGTTTCTGTTGAAATTATCGGAGATTCCTAACTACAGAATTCTGTTGGATGGCCATCTGATTAGAGCTGAATTCTCGCTCAACATTACCAGACTGAAAAACTCATTGAGAGCGCTAACACAAAGTTGCAAACTGATTCTTAATAACAACAGTTTTAAAAAGTTTGTTCTCTTGGTGCGTGCAGCTGGTAATTATTTGAATCATGTAAGTACGTTTAATCAATATATTTACAGTATAGTCACCGTGGACTGGTCGTCATCCACCCACGGACAGTGATGTCCATACATGCATTTACCAGATAATAAAAATTGTCATCAGAAAAATTTTAATGAAGCATCAGGTTGTACCTGGTACTTCATTAAACAAATTTTTTATGATTATTCCTATAATCAGTGTTTTGAATCTAATATTATTACATCCTTGAAAATATTGCCCACCTGTGGAAAGTGACCAGTCCATGGCAGCTGTACTGTATATTTACCATGCCTGTGATGATATCATGGAAAATACATTGTAAAGTAGCACTCACTTAATTGGGTATTTCTTACTTGAATATGTATGTTACTTGCATATAACTTCTAGGCTTGGGACGATATCCCGGTACTACAATACGTACCCATACGGCACCCCACGATAAGGGTACCGGTGTGGATGTCCAAATTTTGTCGTATCGCGATACCACTATATAGGATGGTCATCAATCTTAAAATTAAACTATTTCACTGTCAATACATTCAACACATCACATTTTAGGCTTGGGAAATTTGGCCAACTCAAACACCCTGCAATTTGGAATATAACACCAGGGAACACCGGAATACCGATTATTAAAATTAAAATTCCAGGGTATTTTTTATTTGGGTTCGCATCGCTGTTTGTGAAGCAAGATCTCCCAGGTGCGATCTAATCACCGAAATTTTGCTTGCATGGTGTGATTCAATATTTTATGCTCTCATCCAACATTCCGATTCAAAAATGGTAAAACTACAGATAAACAGTGTAACAATACACCAATTTATTATGAACGTCCGTTGGTTATGCGAAATGATTATCTTTTAACCACCATTTTACGGGTGTTTTCAAATCAGTTCACAAAACTCCACACGTGTTTTCCACGATGTCGGTGCCTATTAATTAGCCCCCTTGATGTGCACCAGTTATTCTTCGTAATCATCTTCCATGACTTTTTCCATTCGGGTGGATCGATTTTAAAATTGCAAATTGGAAGTTGAACCATGAACTGCAAGAGCATGTCTCAATCACTGATATATTTATTTTTCATTGCCAACCTATGGGACCAGAGTACTCCAGCATTTTTTATGTATTTGGTAAGGTTTGTTGTTGTGATCATCAGATGACAACTTACCTATTTTCGTCGTAATAAAGTTAGTGATGGGCTTATGCTAGAGTATGAGCTCAAACACTCGTGACCAGTCAGTGCAGTACATGATAGAATATGGGAAATTGGGGGGGGGGGGGCTGAAGTTGATCTCCCCTCCTCTCGAATGTATCTGTGCTCCCCAACTATGAATTGCAGGCTCAACCATTGTCCCTGTGATCTTAACTGTAGCTTCAATACCAGGATGAATATCAAGATATGTATCTGGATACATATCGCATCGTGACTCGTGTACCTAGATACATATCGTACCGTGAATTTGGTGTATCGTCCCAACCCTAATAACTTTCAAACATCAAACTATTTACCATATTTTCAGAACAAAGTGTTAATTGTGTATAGATGTAAACACTTGATACTTCAATAAAAAACATGTTATGTATAGATTTACTAAGACCATTTCTGAATTCCAGATGTTTTTAGCTCAACTTTAACGAAGTCAAATTTGAGCTATTGTCATGGCCCGTCGTCCGTCTGTCCATCCATCCGTCTGTCCATCCTCCGTCCATCTGTCCGTCCGTCCGTCTGTCCATCTGTCCATACGTCAACAATTGGCTATGGCTCGGGCTACAGGTCGTATTTATGAACCGATCTTTACGAAACTTCTTGTGTACCTTTGTTATGACCCTGGGACGGGAACGAGTGTTTTTAGGTGTGGTCCGAAATTCAAGATAGGATAGCTGCCAGCGGCCATTTTGTACCGATGATGCAAAAATCAGTTTTTTGTACAGAACTTCTGTATGAAAGTTCTGATTTGAATAAAGTTTTGTATAAATGTTTAGTACCATGGGATACATCACATATAATACGGGTTTTTTTCTCGTGCGTAAATTATGCAAATTAGACTGACTTTGATTTATTTAGTGTTACTTTCAGAGCTGTAAGTGCCAAGCTGCTATGGCTCGGGCTAGAGGCCGTATTTATGAACCAATCTTTACGAAACTTCTTGGGTACCTTTGTTATGACCGTGGGATGAGAACGAGTGTTTTGGGGTGCAGTCCCAAATTCCAGATGGCTGCCAGCAGCCATTTTGTACCGACGATGCAGAAATTTTTTTTTTGTACAGAACTTCCATATGAAAGCTCTGATTTGAATAATTTTTCGTATGAATGTTTAGTACCATGAGATACATTACATATCATATGGGTTTTTTTCTCGTGCTTATATTATGCAAATTAGACTAACTTTGATTTATTTAGTGTTACTTTCAGCACTGTAAGTGCAAATCCCTATATGGCTCGGGCTAGAGGCCGTATTTATGAACCGATCTTTACGAAACATCATGGGTACCTTTGTTATCACTGTGAGACGAGAACGATTGTTTTGGGGTCTGGTCGGAAATTCAAGATGGCCGCTGGCAGCCATTTTGTACAAAATTAGGGGCAATCAGATTTTTGCACAGAACTTCCATATGAAAGCTCTGATTTGAATAATTTTTTGTATGAATGTTTAGTACCATGGGATACATTACATATAATATGGGTTTTTTTCTTGTGCGTAAATTATGCAAATTAGGCTAACTTTGATTTATTTAGTGTTACTTTCAGCACTGTGAGTGCAAATCCCAATACGGCTCGTTTTCTAGTTTAGCATCTGACTGTCACCCACCTTTACAATACTTTACATATACATTTGTTACAGGCAATGGTCAGTATTTATGTACAGACTGTTACAATACTTTATATGTACCTTTGTTATCAGGTCATTACCTAGATGTTTGTCATTGCTGTGTCACATACTATACATGTACATGTCTTTGTCTTGACAAGTTGAGCTACAGTGTCACTGACACTTTCATTTGACCTGTAAAGGTTTTTTGGCCTAAGTGCATTCAATACATTCATTTAATCTATTATATCTTGTTCGACAGAGCTCCATGAGCTCTGTCAAACAAGATATAATAGAATAAATAGTCAAGTTATCACCAGAACTCCGGAAAATTTTGCATTTCCTGTTAATTCATTTATTCTTGTGGATGTCTATATGGACATTGTATTTTAATTTGTCCTTTTCACAAATGCGTAGCCATCAATTCGGTAAGTGCTTTGTGAGGGTCTTCAATGAGATGTGATACAAGACACCTGAAAACTTCACTCTACTGTTGAACTTTTTATTGGCTCCACCTGACAAACTGTCAGCAGAGGTTTTCTAATGTTAAGTTGTCCATCTGTCGTCAACATTTAGTTTGTGCAGGCCATAACTTCTTAACCGCTGAATATATTTTTATACTGTACCAATGACCCAGACATAGCTGGTGCTAACTCTTAAAATATAGGGCCAAACACAAATTTTGCCCCCCAATCCCCAAAATTTGCATCTAAAACTAAAGAAAACATGTCCTGAAAGGCCCTCCACACCTCGCCCCCACTGCGCATGCGCAGTGTCAAGGACGTTCCGAAATTGGCGCCATTTATCATTCTAAGTTTGGCCCTTCATCAGTTAACATCTGACTGATCTTTGTGCTTTTAAATCTCAGTTTAAATGATGCCAGACACATAAATATTAGTGAAATGGTGATTCTAAGGAGGATAGAAAAGGAGGAGAGGAAAAGAATGTGTGACAGAATATTATCAGGGCTGTAACTTAAAATTTTTTAATGAAATTATGTTAAGTTACCTATTTTCAAGGCAGCAGCCATTTTGTTGTCATTCTGATTATTTAGTTACACTGTTTTTTCAAGTGTTTTTCCTCTCTCCCTGTCCTTTAAGTTCCCCCTTGCTATTCTCCCATGCTTTTGGCATAGTTTCTGTAATTATTATTACTAAAATTTCTTGGGAGTTTTAGCTTAATAACAGAATGAATTCTGTTCTTTCCCCATGTTTACGTCTTCACCTATGGGTGGTTAGGCGTTGTGTTCTGCATCTACCATCTGATGTTCTGCAGTTTCTTCCCTGGAAGTCTCTGTTTTGCATCAGATGGTGTATTTTTGGTAACTGATTTCGGGCCTGGGTGCCTGGAGTCTTATTTTAGTGTTTTTACACTCATTGTTTACATTTACAACAGCCCTCTGTGTGAGGGGGGGATTTCTAAATAATAATATCTTTATGTTATTTTAATCATAACTAGATACATTATTATTGTTCGTAAGTGTTGAATAAATTGTTTAAAATATTTTTAAAATTTTTGTCCACACTTAGGCTTGGGATCCATTGGGGCTCAACGTTACTTTTCAGAAACTTGGGCTGTTCTGAAAAAATATTTTTTCAAAATATTTTGATTTCAATTATTTTTTCTATATTAATGGATCATATTATTATTATGTATTTTGATTGCCAGGGGTTAGTGCGAGTACCAGGACTTGTTTTCTTTTCACATTGAAAGGATATTGATCAATTGTTTTAGGAGGAAGTCTTCCTCTGACCTTATTATCATTCTATATGTGGTCAGTGTACTCGCATTAACTCCTGTTCTGTATCGTATGATTTCGATGACAATATGGGAAGCGTATGTCACGGTATGTTGTTGGGGATTTGGACACTCCGGTCCTTTCCCCGCAGGGTCACTCTACTTTATCAATTTCTATTTCAGACGATCAAGATTAGGGTGATGTATCTGTGATGTCTTCCAACAGTGTGCCTCCGTCGTCACAATTAATGAAGGGCTAGCGGAAAAGTGCTCATGTAATACGCCAATTGCCTAAGAGGACCCTAGTAGGTTCGACGGCCTTTGACGTCCGCTAGCTCGCCCGGTGTAGCGTCCATTCACCGAATGGTTCGGCAGCCGGGTTCGTCCGTTGCGGTCTAGAAGGAATTTTGGGGTGATGCGAGCACTATAAAATTAACTTAATGCACACCCAGTGACGGCGGATCGGAGGGAGAACGGAGGAAGCCTTTTAGTCCGGTTCATAGCTCGTTCCGGTCCATCCGGACGGCAAGCGAGAGAGGCCCCTCTCTCGTTCAACAACATCTGGCCCCAGATGTTGTGGTACAAATGTGTCGTTAGCGGAGCATACGTCCGTCGCTCGGGACGCTCCGTTGTATAGGCAGTCCGCTGAGACTGCTAAGGCTTCCTCTTCTCGTCAGCGCACACGACCGCACCTTGGCTGCGTGACCGCCGATATATTACCAGCTTCGCCGATCAAGGATTCTTCGGCGACCAGGTCACACCATCCGGCAGCCAGGGATTCGAGACCGATGGACTCCGGACGTTCGCATAGGAAGTATGTGGGAGCCATCTGATGCGGAGCTGCCCTCGGCGAAGCACCGATAGACTGCGCCTCCGCAGGTCTCGACGCCGGACATTCTTGTGCACATAGCACAACTTATCGCAGCATCCCAGCAGCCGACAGAAACGGTGTCGGATCGAGAATTATCCGACAGCGCTGGGTCGGTAGCCGGGGACTCGAGGCCTGCAGACTCCGGACGTTCGCATAGGAAGTGTGCGGGAGTCAACGTACACGGAGCTTCCAGCGGCAATGCATCGTAAGTCCGCTACTGCACAGGCCTTGGGAACGGACGTGCTTTCCTTAATAGCACAGTTTATCGCAGCATCCCAGCATCAACTGAATCTGTCGCATATATTTTATCCGACGATGCTGGGTCGGGACGCTCCGCGGAAGCGGGTACGGACGTCCGAAAGTTTCATCCGGTCCGACGGGATACCGAAAGGGATTCGGTGGATTTCAAGCTTTCCCTTTCGGAACAACATATGCTGCGATGCCGGATAAGAAACTGATAGCGTCGGTGGACTTAGAAATTTTTGGTTCGGTTCAGGGACATCGTCCCTCAGTTCCGACATAGTCCAATAATGTCACACAAACTTTCGAATTATTGAACGACGCTATATATATTATTATTTTATGCTTGCTATCCAAGCATTTCTGGTTTCTTGTTCGAAGAGTTATGGAGATGTCTTTCAAAAGTGTGCCTCTGTCGTCATAGTTAATGAAGAGTTAGCGGCAATAAGTGCTCATGGAATATGTCTATCGCTTACGGAATGACATTCGCTAGCTCACCCGGTGTAGCGTACATTCATCGAATGGTTCGGCTGCCGGGTTCGTCCGTTGCGGTCTAGGAAGGAGATTTGGGTGATGCGAGCACTTTAATTACTTTAGTACTCACCCAGTGACGGCAGATTGAGGACAGATCGGAGGAAGCCAACAACATAGGGGACCGCATGTTGTGGTTCAGATATTTTACATTCGGAGCATATGTCCGTTGCTCGGGACGCTCCGTTATATTGACAGTCCGAGAGACTGTCTTTAATGCTTCCTCATCCTCACAGCAGGGCACACGACCGCACATTGGCTACGTGACCTCGAGTATCCGATCAGTTTCGGCATTCAGTGATTCCACAGCGAATAGGTCGCGCCATCCGGTAGCCAAGGGACACGAGGCCTATACACTCCGTTCGCTCGCATATTGGAAGTATGCACGGGGTAACGATCTCGGAGCTTCCTGCGGCAATGCATCGTAAGACCGCTGCTCCTCAGGCCTCAGTGACGGACGTGCTATCCGAGTTAGCACAGTTGTTTCGCAGCATCCCAGCAATTGACGGTTTCTCGGTCGAATCAGGAATTATCCGACGGCGCTGGGTCGGTGCGGTCCGCGGTTGCATCAAGCTACGGACGACCGAACGCTTTATAGGGTCCGACAGGATGGCGAAAGGGATTCGAAAGATTTCGAGTTTTCCCTTTAGTAGTATCGGAAGATGCCTTTCATATCTTCTGGCATTTCTTCCAGTGATTATTTTTCGGACTTCATTGCTGCGATCTTGGATAAGAGACTTATAGCGTCATTGGACTCGGATTTTTCGATCGGTACAGGGACTTTGTCCCTGACTTACCGACGCAGTCCAATATTGTCATTACAACATGTGTTTTATTTTTCGACGCTATATATTATATATATATATACAAGCCTGCTACTAAGCATGATAGTTTAGTTTCTTGTCCGCTTGGCTCATTTCTGCCATTTTATCTTTTTTTACATATAGTTTATTTTGGCAGAGCAGGGCATACCGAGAGTTCATATGCGTCTAGACGGTGTGATTAAAGACTGCATATATTCTTTTTCGCCGTTTATGTCTTTTCCAATTTCAATGTTGGGAACGACATTATGTATAGTAGACTTAACTTAGACGCTTTATTATACGTAATCCGCCTTACTGAGGCGTTATCATTACGTCTTCAAGAAAAGATTTACGGGATATTATTCTCAATGTAATTTCTTTTGAGGGCAGTAGTTTGTTCACGTATAACTCCGCCCTTCAGTGGCTGATTGGAGTTGGTTAGACGTGATGCAGCCCTAGCTACATCCACGCGTGGATAGTAGGTTAAGAACTCTTTCAGAGTCGCTTCGTTCTCGGAGGAGCTTCTCTTCGACGGCAACTTTCCGGCAATCCATGAATTGCTTGATTTATACATTCTCTTGTCTATCTAGTGTTACAAGAGATTCAGACTGGGGCAAACATTCGGTGGTTGACTCAGAGAGTGCCGCCGCAGTTGCCGGACCCTAGTGTGGCTGTTATGACGGTTGCCAGTCAAACAGATTGGGATATATACTGATCCCTACGGATTCGAAGTGCCAGGGTCTTTGGGTTCCGCAGTCTTTTAGCTATCAGTTTAACTTCCGCGGAATAATGTTTTTTAGGCTTGCTTTATGTCATTGCATGAACATTATTCAGAAACGCATGCCCAAATTCCTGTCCTTTAATTCGACAGTAGTGGCGTATCTCCGGAACCAGGGAGGCACTCTTTCGTTTCCGTTATTCAATTTAATGGAAAGAATCCGTCTGTTGGTTATAGTACACCAAGTTCAGTTTTGGTCCGTCATATTCTGGGTCGTCTGATTGTTTTATCGCACTCCCGTTCTCTTACGGGTCGCTTGTTGCTGTCAGAATGGACTCTCAACAAACAAGTATTTAATCAGATTTGCTATCTATGGGAGCGCCCAATGATGTTTTATTATGACACAGCTTGCTAATCAATTGCAGACGTATGTGTTGGCTTGTCCAGATCTCTGAGCTAATACTGTTAACGCTCTATTGATCTATAGGACGCAATGATAGGATACGCGTATCCTCCGGCGCTGTTGTTTTAGCAGGTATTGCTAAGATAAACAACCACAATACATTTCTGTTGACAGCATCTCTATCTTCACAGAGATCATGAGTAATTTACTCTCTTGTCTACTGTGGATCTTAACGTGAAATCTTCCTCTATGTGAGGATCTTTTTTCACTGGGTAAATCGTGTCATCTTTATCACAACCAGCAAGGTCGCAACCTTCATGTATTCCGTTGTGTGGTCCGTATTGCATTGTAAGCACTGTACTGGACGAGCTTTGGACGCGATTTCTTACTATAGGAGATCCTCTTCTTCGCTATTCTATGCGGCTAAAGTGGAGGCTCTTCCGTCGTGGTGTAGGGATCATTATGTTCATATTGTTGATCCCTCCATACTACGCATTGCTAGTTTTTAGTATACTTGTTTCACAAGATCTACTGCAGCCTGTTGTTATTTAGGTTATAGGTTTGTTACCTCATACCTATGCACTCTACGATAGTTTACAATTGAGTCTTTTGTCTCTTTATCTAAGTCAGTTAGTAACTTTTTGATAAATAGACTTAGAATCTTTAGATTAAATTCCTATACGGATTTTAACTTCGGTTCTTATTTAGCTAAGTAATCATTTGAGCCTCTGGAAACAGTAGTTTTCAAATTCTGACCTTTTAGACAGTAATTCTGTTGGTTTCTCTTTTACTGTAGAATCAGTGAGTTTCATGCACTATCGATGGATGATTTTCACTTTCATAGTTTCGGAATCAATACTTCCGTTACTATTTAGGTTGGATTGTTGCATAAGAGTTAGGCTCCTATTATCCGGAACCTATTATTTTAAGGTCCTTCCGTCTTCGTATGGGCATAGGCCTTTACTCTTTCCGGGTACAGTTTATGTATTTATAAACAGATATCTGTTTATTACAAGGGCGTAAGCTTCTTCTGTCTTTGATGTCTAGTAGAAGGACGTTACGCTCCATTTTATTGTTAATCGATTCTATTAACTAGCGTACTGCTTATGGTATATCATTGGCTTAGCAGTTGTGCTTAAGATTTCGGCTCATGAAGTAAGAGTTCTTCTACTTCTTGGGCTTACATTAATAGTGTTGCTATTATAGATTTTTGAAGGCTGCTCATTGCGCTCAGCCATCCATTCATGAATTTTTTCTCAGAAATATCGAGTCCATTTCTGGAGGCCTCTATTGTTAGGTCTATTATCTACTGCTCAGAATGTCATTCACTTAACAGTTGCTACTATAGCTAGGTAGGCTGTCTGTTTCGGCAGTGTCTCCGTTCGGCTGCCCTCTTCGCTCTGGGCTATTTGACCCAGGGCAAGAAAAAGGGGGGGGGGGGGGAGGGTGTTCCCTTGGGTCACCTGTTTTTACTATGAAAACAAGGGGATACCTCCTCCGGAGTTAGTAATTCTGAGCTGTTATTGGGATGGTTGTTTAGTGAGAAGTTTAAGTTTATAAAATTCATTCAAGTCTTAGTTTTTAAAGTATAGCTTTTGAATATTGCATATGTCAACGGACATGATTATGCAATTCTCACACACTTTTAGGAGTATAAGAGTCTCTATTCTCTAGACTTACTTTATTATTGGCTTACTTTAAAAATTATTAGTATAAGGATTATTGGATATTAATAGAGTACATGGATGTATGAAGCTCAATTTTTGGAAGGTGTTGTATCTTTCTAATTTATCATAAATAAGAAAGATACATGTAAGGCCTATTACTTCTTTTCCCTACAGGGGATGACTCTATTTTATTTTATTGAGCGTATTCCATTTTGCTCTATGTCCTTGGCCCTCCAGCCTTTTTACTATTCAGCTATGTCTGGGTCATTGGTACAGTATAAAAATGTTAAAAAATTTATAGTAATTTATATATTTTTTATACTTACCAATGACCCAGACGGGGATGGCCCTCCCAGGAGTTGGGAACTCTTGCCTCCCCGCTGAGTACATAGCGCTTACCAGGCACTGGTTATTAGAATGATAAATGGCGCCAATTTCGGAACGTCCTTGACACTGCGCATGCGCAGTGGGGGCGAGGTGTGGAGGGCCTTTCAGGACATGTTTTCTTTAGTTTTAGATGCAAATTTTGGGGATTGGGGGGCAAAATTTGTGTTTGGCCCTATATTTTAAGAGTTAGCACCAGCTATGTCTGGGTCATTGGTAAGTATAAAAAATATATAAATTACTATAAATTTTTTAACTTTTTGACAAAACTTTATAACAATATGTATTATCAAAAGACAGCGTGTTGCAAATTATAATATGGTATGTGCCCCTCAAGGTCAAGGTCACAGGCTCTATGTTAAGGTGACAGTTAGAAAAACTGGCATTTCACTCTCACTTTTGTCCGGTCCATATAACTTGGTATGATTGACAGATCTTTTTCATAGTTGGTACAATTATTGCACATGATTTAAAAGTGTATCGCAACTTTGATCCACGGTCATATCAATGTCAAAGTCACAGACAGAAAGACTATGATATTGTTATACAGCCCTTGTCTTGTCTGTATCATTGAATCTATGTGGCACATCTTGTTCATACTTCACACAATTGTTATATCATGAAGGTTAAGGTCACAAGCAGTAACACTTGGATTCTTGTCTTGTATTTAACTTCCCCTGAAAGCAGTGACCATGGGTGGAGCTGTCTAGGCTGAGAGGCCTCTTGTTATATACCTGCCCCCGGGTAATAATTAAATAGTATATCCACTGGGAGAAATGAAAACTGGCATCTGGATTTCAGAATCTGTCAAATCCATTTTTGATGAAAGAAGGTGACAACCTTTTTGTTGTAGTTGTTGGTGTGGCATGTTCTTTTTCTCTATTCTAGATTGGGTGGACTTGATCTACCTCATCATCTTGGTGTATTTGACACAAATCTATTATAGGTTCCACAAAATTTGTTAACAAATGATTTGCTGAATTTGTCCTGCAACAAAGATTTAAAAAATCCTAATAAGGCCTAAAATGTTAAAAATCTGTTTCTTAGGCACCCCCACCCCTCCACATGGTCCTTTTGGTTGGCTCATGCTCTCTTTTTATAACCAATGCAAACTTTAAAAAATAAAAATTAAATTAAATGGTTTATGTCTGATATTTTACTAAAGTTAATAAAATTGATAAATTTGTCCCTTGAGTGCAACAAGGGTTTGCAATGCTTTAGCCTTCTTGCACTCAAGAGATGAAATACACACCATCACCCATGCTATTCTGTAGATTATGAGGCCTAAAACATAAAACAAACCAAGAACATGAACTTTTGATGGCAAAGATATAATTTTGCACATATTTCCAAATTTTCCATCTGTGGTGATTTTTGCGAGGTTATCTCCCCTTCAACTTAGAAGATTTAAGAAAGATTTGTACATGAGATTTTTGTGTGTGGAGCACCTCCTTCATTAATGAACCAATTTTGATCAAACTTCTCAAACATTATGACTAACAAGTGGGCATACGTATATTCAAAAAATTTTGATCTGTGATAATTTTAACCAAGTTATCTCCTATGAACTTGGATTTATTATTGGTTTTTCAACCTCAAGGTGCATTCTAGTAAGCTAGAAGTGGGAGTTTTAATCACCTTCAGTGACTGTTCTAGTTTATGTAAGTTTTATCATATTCTACCGTACAAAACAACTTCTTTTTGTTTGGTAGGGTAAATACAATGGTTCAGTAAATGGTATGACTCTGCCTAGTTTACTTAGACTAATGGAAGTGAAATCTTCGTTACCTAAGCATACGTTGTTACATCATCTTGTCAAACAAGTTATGGAGTATGATAAGAACACACTGCACTTTGTATCAGATTTGACTGTGTTAGAGAAAGCTGCTGGGTGAGTTAGTAATTTATTCTTCCTATTTCTTTTATCATTTGATGGTGGTAGAATGACATTAAATCTTCAGGGGTACCACCTGTCCTTGAAATCCTTGGAAGTCCTTGAAATCTTTGGAAGTCCTTGATTTCACCAGAACTCAGGAAAATTTCGCATTTCCTGTTTATGTAATCAGTCTGTCTGTCTGTCCCTATGACTGTCCGTCCTTTAACATTTTTGGTTTCCAACCGATAAATCCATTTCTGATTATTTGATTGCAACCAAAGTTGGTATGTATATTACCCAGCTAGTAATACAGGCCAGGTTCGAATATGGGTTCCGTCCAATTATTTTTACATGAGTTACAGCTCTTTTTCGACTTGGAATTTGACCGTCTATTAACATTTTTGTTGGTTCCGACCGATAACTTCAGTTTGGATCATTTGATCTCGACCAAAGTTGGTATAATTAAAAATGGCTAAGGGGTATTTTGCCATGCCTGGTGGTGCCCTTATTTATTTATTTATTTATTTATTTATTTATTTATTTATTTATTTATTTTCGCGGTCAGATACTTCTGCACAATGCTTAATCATGACCTCTATGATAAACTTAGCATATATTCTTTTATATATAGAATAGACCCATAGTAGCTTGGTGTACAAAATATTCACCACGAGTGGTATTAACCGCGAGCCTTTGGTACACCAAGCTACTTTGAGTATATTTTATATATACCATGATCGTCAGATTAATAAGAGTTTAAATGTTAAATAATACAATATTCACACATGCAAAACTGTTTTTGTTTACATGAGCACTGGTGTGTGGTACTTCCACTGTCAGTTTTATTGCTGAAATGAAATGGAAAAGGAAAGATGCAAATCACATAGCCTTTTTCATTTTAATAACATAATAACATAATATTTTGAGTTATGAGTGCTTTATTAACATGAGGCAACTCATTTCCTGGGAGTTTTGGCTTGGTAACAGAATTATTTTGTTAATTTTTGGTATCTTATGAGGCAAACTCCTTTAAAAACGTACTGAATAATTGTGGGTTTCATTTCACTATTCGCGAAGTTTGCATTAAGTCGAGGTCACCAAAGGTCAGCTTGGATGTAGTTCCACTGTAGGTGTAAATTTTTACTACTGAAATCCCATTGCTGGCGTGTTCACCACAGACAGAATTGTTCAGCACAGTTGGTGTGTAAAGCTAAAATTTATGTCAAAGGCTTTTTATATATAGTAGAATAGGTAATCATGGTATAAATATTGTTATATAGAGTTCAGGGAGCTTTGTCAAACAATATATAATGGCTTAAATGGTTACATTGAATGCAGTCAGGCCAAATAGTTCTATTAATATTAGAAATTCAAATGATTGTAAATGTTCATTTATTGTATTAATTTTGCCCTCTTCCAAAACCAAATGTGAAACAGAAAAACCAGTTTAGTTAGCTATACCAAAACCAAATTTAAGATTCCAAAACTGCACAGCTGAAGTTTTAACACTTACACACATCATATCAAGAGATCTGTGATCAAGAGATCACAAACTAAAATCTCATGTGAATCACTAACCTTGTGTTAATGGAAAGGACGCATATTCTTGTTAGCATTTCAGCAGAGTGCAGTACCCCATTGTGGTAAAGGTGGATGAGTATTCTTGACCACCATTCACACATCTTCAGCTAGTACCACCATATCAAAACCTAGACCTAAAAATGTTAAAAATCTGTTTCTCATGCTCTCCTTTATGGTCCTTTTGGCTGCCACAGACTCTCTTTTTATATCCAATGCTAACTCCAAAAGAAAAAAAAAATTAAATGGTTTATGTCTGATATTTTACCCAAGTTAATAAAATTGATAAATTTGTTCCTTGAATGCATCAAGTCTGCTTTAGCATAGCAATGCCTTCTTTCACTGATAGGATGAAATACACCACCACCCATGCTATTCTGGAGATTATGAGGCCAAAAACATAAAACAAAACAAGAACATGTTTTTTTTATGGCAAAGAAATAATTAAGAAAAATAAAAAATAAAATAAAATAATTCCACTCACATGTAGTTTTAAAAAAAAATGGCCTGAAAAACAGAAGATGTACTTTGTGGGACTTTACTGAGGTGGAATATGTTATTTGTTGCTATTCAGTGTACCTCGTGAGTACACTCTTTCTTCCTTCACAAAATTGTCGGCCTCTAGATAGCCTAGACTGTTGAAAGTGGATTAAAATCCCCCAAAACAACTCCAGCAAAATGTTCAAATGTTGAACATTTACATAAGAAATGCATTATATTTACAACAATATAAATTTGTTTCTCTCAAAACATTTCTCCTCTTTCATTGAAAGGAGTTCCATAGGTTCTTCCGAGTGAGTAATATTAAGCTTATCCAAATGTAAATCTTCAGAATTATTTCAATATCAAATATTTATGGTATTATTATTTTCACTTGTATACCTTAGGCAATGGGCTAACTGGAATAAGTATAGTATTTATTATTATTAAATGATATATTTTAAGGTGCTCCATCGAAGAGATGAGATCAGACATGTGTAAAATGAATACACAGCTCAAGAAATTCATACAGAGGTTATCAACAGCTCATTCCCATATCAAGGGCATCTTTCAGTATTTTTTGGAGGTAATGCATAACTGTTTGTGGTGACATTTATTCAAGAATGTATTTTTCACTGATGTCAAAATGTGATTTTGCAGATCCACATGAATTAGTTTGCCTGGATGCTTTTGAAGGGAATATTGATTTTGCACACATATATAAAGATATGTTTTCTGAGTCCCTTATAAATTGATTGTTTTATTGAACCTGCACCCTTCATTTAAAGACTAAAAATTTCGTTTTCTCTGTGGTCCAATTTGAATGGCAACAATATTGAAATGCTTTCAAACCAAGTTTAAATTTTGATTTTATCTTATCTTATTGAAGCATTGTAAAACATTTCTCAATTTCCAAGCAATTTAGGTATGCTGTATCCCTCTGTGTCAAAACATATTGAAAAGTGATGACATTGTCTGCAGTTCTTATACCTTATACTTGCACTTCAAACCATTTGTATGAAGGCAGTAAAATTTATCTCAGTTGCTCTGAACAAGTGAAAGGTTATAGAGTATCTTCTTGGTTCCATGACAGAGGTCATGTTTGATAACTTCTGCTGCAGCAGCTTAACCCTTTGAATTGTGTTCAGCTGATTATCAAAAATCGCTGACCGATTACCAGTTATTTGAGATCACAAACGGCCAATTTTGATGCCAATTGTAATACCATGCACTACTAGACAAGTTGAGGATTCAAAGAACTCCATTAAACTGAACATTTTTCACAGTGTTAAACTCCGTTGACTGGGGTCGCAGTAAAAATACCAGTCGCACACACTTGGGTGGTAAACATGGCTCTCAGAGCCACATTTACTGCCCAAGTTTACTGGTAATTTTACTCCGACCTGATTCATTGAGGTGCGGCCTCCAGTTTTCCAGTATGCACTGGCGATTGCCGCAAATACGCTTAATTTTAACCTCTACATGTGATTTTACTTGTATATCCTGTAAAGGTGCATCTAGAGAAATTAAGAATACACATTGTGGTTGTTTCTCAACTTTATTGAATGATATCATTGACATCATTTTACATTAATAATTGAACAATTGCAGAAGATAATAAAATGTGGTTAATGAATCATCACAAAATACTTGGCAACAATTGGTTGAAGCGATATTCCAGGAGCTGTTGCCATTGTCATCCAATTTCCCACAATAGGCTGATTGTGGTGGCCTGTTCCAGTCATCGGTTGAACTCTACCTTTGAACCTGAAAGGCCACTTTTCTGGTCCAGGATCACGATACGACTTGAATTCATGTGGTAGACCAATCAAAATTTTCAATGTGAAAATTTTGATTGGTCTTCCCCCATGTAATGAATAAAGACTCTACCAATTGATGGCCTTGAAGTGGAATGGAATATGCCATAATGGTCCAAAGGGTTAATACCTGTACACATCTTAAACTTGCATAGTTATCGATAGCCTGCCCCAAATTCACTTCTCTATACACAAAGTGTAGGCATAATATATCTCAACCAGATTGGAAAGTATTCCGAATGCATTCTGCTTGCATCACAGCTTAAAATCTTCTCAGCAGGGGAGCAAATCTAGGACCTCTGGCATGAGAGATGAGTATACTTGTACATCGTTTGCTGGTTTCTTTATTCATTTTTTTATTTATTTATTGGGGTTTAATGACACTTCCGACCACCAATCTTACCTCATGTTGGACAGTCTTACGGGTGGAGGAAGCCTGAGTACCCAGAGAGAACCACTAAGCAATGGGGAGCAACTGCCTGACTCCCCAACATACCAACTCCACACAAGTAGGGTTAGCATTGGTTAAAGACAAATGCACCATCGACATGCAGTATGCCTTCATATACATTGCCCCCATGGCTGCATGGGCAATCGGGATTAAGTGCCTTGACCAAGGACACAATGCAGTTACCCCTGGCGGGGATTGACCCATGGACCTTTAGATTTGATGTCCAGTTTCATAACCACTGAGCCACTGTGCTCCCATTTTCTTCATTAATGCTACAAATATAACCAAGTATTCAGAGATATGTAGGGTCAGTATAGACTTATATTCCTGAAAGCTATCTCATTGTATATATTTGTATCTAACTGTTTCAGATGTGGAGTCTCAAGCATGCTGAAGCTGTAAGGCATTCAACTAAAAAATACCAAAATTTTCAAAGTATATTTTTATACTGTACCAGACCCAGACTTAGCTGGTGCTAACTCTAAAAAAATTTTACCCCCCAATCCCCCAAATTTGCATCTAAAACCGAAAATTACATGTCCTATATGGTCCTCCATACTTTGACTCCACTGCGCATGCGCAGTATCAAGGAGGTCTCGAAATTCCTGCCAAAAGTCATTCTTTGTTTGGCCCTCAATACAGATACACTTCACTGTTATTTGTGCTTGTAAATCTCAGTTTTAAAGATGCCAGACGCATAATTATGAGAGAAATGGTGGAAATAGAAGGTGAAGAGGAAAAAACAGTGGAAACAAATGTTCAGGGCTGTAACTTATAATTATTTTACGAAATTATTCATGTTACCTATTTTCGAGGCATGACCTTGTTGTGGTCATTCTTGCTATGAATGTTCCATTGTGTAATCAGTGTTCCCTCTCTCCCTTTCCTTTATCCCCCCCCCCCAGCTATTCTCCCATTCTTTTGGCTTATTTTTTGTAATGTTTATTACTAAAATTTCTTGGGAGTTTTGGCTTTGTAACAGAATTATTTTCTGTTTTTTCCTCATGTTTACGTCCTCACCCTACGGGTGTTTAGGCGTTTTGGTCTGCATCTACCATCTGATGTTCTACAGTTTCTTCTCTGAAAGCCTCGGTTTTGCATCAGTTAGTGTTTAAATTGGTAACTGATTTCGGGCTATGTTTGTTTCAGTGCCTGGAGTCATGTTTCCGGTTTGTTTACACTTTTTGCTTATGTTGACAACTGTTACTTCTGACAGTGATTACTTGTCTTCTGCTTAATTTAGTTCATAGCAAGATACATTAATATTGTCCGTAAGTATTATATTAATTTTTCAAAATGATTAAAAAATTTTGTCCACACTTTGGCTTTTTGGGGATCCTTTGGGCTCAGGGTTCCCATTGGGAACTCGGGCTCTTCTGATAAACTTTTTTCAAAATTTTTTTTTTTTTGAAAATTATTTTCTTTTGAAATGTTATAATGAATTATAATATATTATGTATATTTATTTCAAGGGTTAGTGCAAGTAATATGCCGGTGTATATTTTTTCTGGTTGGAAAAAAATATTCTTCATTCGTAATGTGAGGATATCTTCCTCGAATTCACAAGTTCATTGTATTTCTTATAGTCAATGTAGTTGCATTAATTCTTGCTCTGTGTGTGTTGATTGATATGACAACATAGGAGACGTGTGTCACGGTATTTTATTAGCGGTGAGGGGTCCATTACGGTCCTCTCTCCGTAGGGTCACTATATATTATCAGTTTTTTTTTCAGAATTCAGAGTGATGTGTCCGTGATGTCTTCAATAAGTGTGTCTCCGTTGTTGCAATATTAGGGCTAGCGGGAAGTGCTCAAGGTATTACGACAATTGCTGGGAGTTCGCTGGTTCGATCAAAGGCATTGTCGCCCGCTAGTCCGCCCGGTGTCGCATCCATTCACCAGGAAGAATGGTACAGCACCCGGGTTAGTCCGTTGCGGTCCAGGGAAGCAGATCGGGTGATGCGAGCACTATAAAACTTCAGATGTGCACACCCAGCAACGACGGATCCGAGGATAGTATGGATGAAGCCTGTCAGTCCTGTAGCTAGCTCGTCCAGGTCCCCCGGACCGCGAGCGAGAGAGGCCACCTCTCTCTTGCATCAACATCTGCGCCACGATGTTGTTGTATGTTGTACGCTTAGTCGGAGCTTACGTCCACTCCTCCTGCTCGGAACGCTCCGTCGCATGACAGTCCGACGTGGCTGTTATATTGGCTTCCTCATCCTCGTCAACACACACAACCGCACCTTAGCTATGTGACCACAGATTTCCAGGGGACGTTCACATATTATATAAATGCAGGATTGAACATCCCTGGTGCTCCTGCTTTGCTGACCAAGGAATACACGTCGACCAGGTTACTCCATCTGCTAGCCAAGGATACGAGACCTTTCCAGTTGGGACGTTCGCATATTATATAAATGCAGGAATGAACGTCCCGGGAGCTTCCAGCGGATATTTCACGTAGGACCGCGGCTCCACAGGTCTCATAGGGTAACAGGTATTGTTACCGTGATGTGTTCGTAAGTGTGCTTCCGTTGTCACAGTCAAATGAAGAGCTAGCGGTAAAGTGCTCATACAGATACGTCAATTGCCTAAGAGGCCCAAGTAGGATCAACGGCATTTGCGTCCGCTAGCTCGCCCTGTGTTGCGACCATTCACCAAATGGCTCAGCACCCGGGTTCGGCCGTTGCAGTCCAGGAAGGAGATTTGGGTGATGCGAGCACTATAAAATACAATGTGCACACCCAGTGACGACGGATACGAGGATGGTACGGAGGAAGCCTATTAGTCCGGTTCCTAGCTCGTCCAGGTCCATCCGGGCTGCGAGCGAGAGAGGTTCCTCTCTCGTATTACAACATCTGGGCCCAGATGTTGTGGTACAAAATGTTCCTCAGTCGGAGCATACGTCCACCGCTCGGGCCGCTCTGTTATATAGACAGTCTGGAGAAACTGCTCTATCGGCTTCATCCTCACGGCAGCACACGCGACCGCACCTTGGCTACGTGACCTGTGACATTCAACCAACATCGCCGACCAGGGATTCTACAGCGACCAGGTCACGCCATCTGGTAGCCAAGGATACGAGGCCTTCATACTCCGGACGTTCGCATATTAGATGTATGCAGGAGTGAATGTCTAAGGAGCTTCCAGCTGCTAAATCCTATAAGACCACAGCTCCACAGGCCTCTGTTACGGACATGCTATTGCAGATATCTCAAATTATCGCAGCAGCCCAGCAACTGACAGTAACTCTGTCAGATCAGGAATTATCTGAGGAAGCTGGGTTGGTACGTTCCGCTGCAGGTTCAGGCACGGACGACCAAGAATTACAAGTGGTCCGACAGGATGGCGAAAGGCATACGGATGAGTTGTATTTTCCCTTGTTGGAACAACATAATTGCCGTAGAGTGCATCCGGCATTATCATCTGACGCTGTTCCTCTGGACCAAAATGTTGCTTTGCTGGATAAGAGACTGATAGCGCCACTGGACACAGAATTCTTAATCGGTTTAGGAACATCATCCCTCAGTTTCCGACATAGTCCAGATATGTCTTACGGACATTTGATCTGTTGAACGACGCTATATTTATTTAACTTGCTACCTAAATGGGCAGGTCAGGTTTCTTATCAGCAATATGCTCTACATCTGCCTTTCATCAATTCAACGAATATTTTGAAACGGCAGGACAGCATTCTGAGAGTTCTCTGCGTCTAGACGACCAGGTCAGGACCTAGTATTGTTTTTTACTGTCGTCTATGTCAATTCCAAACGCGATGTTGGAAATAATAATATCATCTAGCAGGGTCAGGTTAGACGCATTATCGTATGCAGATCACCTTACCAGAATGTTATCATTACGTCTCAAAGGAAAAAGAATTCTAGGATGGACAATCTCCTTAAGAGTTCTTTCAAGGGCCTCACGTAAAACTGCGTCCTTTAGTGGCAATATGGAGTTGGTTAGACGTAACGCGGCCCTGGCTACATCCACGCATGTAGATAGTAAGGTGAAAAACTCTCAGAGTCGCTCCGGTCTCCGGAGAGTTTTCTTCGACGGCAAGCTTTCCACAGTCTATGATCAGTTAACTAAGAAAGCTTTAGACTCTCTGCTATTAAAATTCGCTTCCATATAGTCGGATTCAGCAGAGAAGAGTAGAACAGGCACTTCTGGGACGAATACGTCCAAGGGAAGTTCCTATAGAGGTTCCTATGCGTCCTCTAGGTCTTATTCTAGAGACCGTCAGGGTAGCGACTCATATAGGGGCTGTAATTCCGGTCAGACGTCCCTAGGTCGACGGGGCGAGGTGCGGACCGTGGAGGACATGGCTTCTCCTTCTGCAAGCCTCGCAGGACCAGGAGGTAATGGTTTTAACCTCTATTGTGTACTTGTGAGCGGAAGACTGTCGAGTTTCTCAATTATTTGGGAATAGATTACGGACATCCCTTGGATTCAAGGGGTGATTTCGGAAGGACTCAATTGTTCCTCAAACGAAATCCTCTGTTAACTTGGAGTCCAAGATGGACTCAGCTTCCACCAAGTCAGTAGGATAGAGGCTTGCTTCCATCAGAAGTCTAGTCTCTTCTGGAATCATCGCGATGGAGATCGTAGAAATCCAGGAATTTCCAGGTTTCTACAACCATCCTTTTCTGGTTCCAAAAAACAGACGGCTCATTCCGTTCACTCATTATTCGGAACTGGATAAACAAGCTGATCGTGTCTCCAAGTTTGTATATGGAGTCCACCCGATCGGTCAGAGCGAGTATTCGGGTGTACGATTATGCTACATGCATAGATCTCAAGATGCGTACTTTCGCATCATGGTGCATCAGGCATCAGAAAGTATCTTCACTTCCTTATCATAGGAGTCGTATATCAGTTCCGAGCAATATGCTTCGGTCTGAATCTAGCCCCCTGGGCCTTCACTTGAATAACGGACTCGGTAATGACTCATTTCCGAGCTTATTCGTCTGCAATAACGTTGGCCTACCTGGACGACATTCATACAAGTACGGCAATGAGTTAACGCTTCAGAACTATGTGCAGAATCTCTTTCTATTGCTCCGACGTCTCGGTTTCTTAAGTAAACGAGGAGAAGTCGGATCTGGTATTATCCACGTCATTCACCCACCGGAGGATGAGTTTCGTAACGCACAACTTTTTCGTTCGTCTGCCGTTACCCAGAACGAAATTATTCAGTTGTTATGCTCACTATTGTCTTCGCTCAGACAAAGTCTCAGCGAGAGATCTTATGAGATGGATACGTTTAGGCAGAACTGCCGCGATTTTATTCCGATGGGGCTGTTACGCATGGGTCCTCTCCAAATTTCTTTAATTCAGAATTGGAGGGTGAAGATTCTTTCGCTCGATACAGACATCTTCTTGTCAAATCAAGTGAATAAGAGATTCAGACTTGGGCAAGTTTTCTGGGTTCAACTCAGGTAGTTCCACTGCAATTGCCGTATCCGAGTTTTACAGTCTTGACAGATGCCAGTAAAACAGGTTGGGTCGTTTCATTGATCCCAATGGATTGAAGTGCCAGGGTCTTTTGATTCTGTAGTTCCTTATCAAGCACTCAAAACATCAAGTATGATGTCATTTTGGCTTGCGCTACGTTATTGGATAACCTAATTCAGAATGTTCATATGCTAATTCTGTCCGACAACTCGACGGTATTAGCATATTTTTGGAATTATGGAGGCATTCATTCCATCCTGTTATTCATGTTAACGGAATGAATCTTTCGGTTGCTACTAGAACATCAAGTTCTGCTATCGGTCCGTCATATTCCGGGTCATCTGAACGTATTAGCGGACTCCCTTCGCGGAGGGGCCGTTTGTTGCCACCAGAATCGGCTTTCAACAAACGAGTTTTGAATCAAATTGCTACCAAGGCGAGCGTCCAATAATCGACTTATTCGCGACGCATCTCAACAATCAGTTGCAGATGTATGTGTCATTATGTTTGGATCTTCGTCGTTTGCAGTAAACGCTCTATCGATCTTGTTAGACGGAATAATAAGATATGCGTATCTTCCAGCGCTGTTGATTCAGCAGATATTGCTCTAGTGTAATTAATTCAATGCAAATTCTGTTCGTAGCTTCTCTAGCTCCACAAAGACTGTGGACTAATTTACTCAGGCGGCTGTTGTGGGACATGCTGTGGAAGCTTCCTCCACATTTCGGTCCATTCTATGGTTAGATGGATTCAATCTACAGTCAGTTCTGCTTATGATTATATCTTCATTCAGCAGTCTGTGTTTTAGTTTTAAGCTCATGAAGTAAGAGTTCTTCTACTTCATGGGCTTAAGCTATTAATATTGTTATTACAGATTTAATGAGGGCTGCATATTGGTGTTAGCCCTCCATTTTCACGATTTTGTATCTGATAATATTGAGTCCTTTTCTGCAGATCTACATTGTTTAGATCCGCTATTCTTTTTTACTCAGAATGTCATCTACTAAACAGTGGCAACTATGTGTGTATAGGCTTTCGGTTCCGGCAATGGCTCTGTCCTGCTGCCCTCTTTGCTCTGGAGTATTTGATCCAGGGCAAGGAAAAGAGGGGGGGGGGGGGGGTGTTCCCTTAGGTCACCTGCTTTATAGTGTAAAGCAAGGGAATACCTCCCTTGGACTTAGTAATTCCGTGTCAGTTCCAAGATGAGTTTAGGGTTAAGCCTATGTTTACTCATCTGTGTAATATTTTTTAGGAGTTGATTTGTGTGAAGCATTCGTATATATCACGTGATTAATTGAGCATTAATATACAATTCTCGAACA
The DNA here is from genome assembly GCA_031216915.1 of Pictodentalium vernedei. Taxonomy (NCBI): domain Eukaryota; kingdom Metazoa; phylum Mollusca; class Scaphopoda; order Dentaliida; family Dentaliidae; genus Pictodentalium; species Pictodentalium vernedei. Next base: position 293,549,784 of record CM062297.1, on the reverse strand, counting down.
CTTTTAAATGAGTATATAGAGCCTCATTTCTCTAGACTCCTGTATTTATTGGCTTTCCTTAAAAAATATTAGTATAAAGGGTTATACTAGATGTTTATAGAGATCATTGATGTTATTGTGCTCAATTACAGAATAGTATTGTGTCTTTCTTTTTTGTTACAAATAAGAAAGATACATGTAAGACTATCTCTCCTTTTCTCCTTAAGGGGATAGGTCTGTTAAGGTAATTGGGTCTATTGGATTTTCCTTATGTCCTAGGCCCTCCAACCTTTTTACTATTCAGCTAAGTCTGGGTCATTGGTACAGTATAAAAATGTTAAAAAATTTATAGTAATTTATATATTTTTTATACTTACCAATGACCCAGACGGGGATGGCCCTCCCATGAGTTGGGAACTCATACCTCCCCGCTGAGTACATAACGCTTACCAGGCACTGGTTGTAAGAATGACTTTTGGTGGCAATTTCGAGACCTCCTTGACACTATGCATGCGCAGTGGAGTAAAAGTATGGTGGACCATATAGGACATGTAATTTTCGGTTTTCGATGCAAATTTTGGGGGGTAAAATTTGCGTTTGGCCCTAAATATTTTAGAGTTAGCACCAGCTAAGTCTGGGTCATTGGTAAGTATAAAAAATATATAAATTACTAGAAATTTTTTAACATTTCGAAGCTTTTCACTACTCAATTTTAGGTTTAACCCTCTCGAACTGACACATCCCTTTCCACATGGTGGATTGTTAAAATGAACTGATCTGTCTGGAAAACCTTTACAAAAAACAGCTTTTCCAAAAAGAATTTATCAGATTCTCTTAAATATTTTCATGACCTTTTCAGAGCAGCTGTTTGTCAGTTTGATATCTATAATGGTACTTTTCACTCCTTTACCATACACATTTATGAAATTGACACAGCTCTGCATAAAAGACACTATACAAAAATAGAATTATTTTGGAATGAACTAATACTGGTACCATAGCACAAGATAATAGCTTAAGAAAAATACTTGGTCAAAAGTTTGATAAATTAATATTTGGGTATGGAGATATTAAAAAGCACAATTGAATTACTGTGGTGATCAAAAAGGATTTTTTAGTAGAAATTATATTAATTTTTGTAATTTCAGGATGTTAAAAAAGATTTTGGTTCAATACAGACAACAATAGGAGAGTTGCGGTCATTAACAACAAAAGTATCAGAGTATTTCTGTGAAAATGAAACTCATTTCAGTCTGCAGACTTGCTTTCAGTACATTGCAGATTTCTACAAACAGATTAAAACTTGTCAGTTGGTGAGTACAGGGATCAACATTACAAGTCGGCATACATTTTAAGATAACTATCCAAAACTTTAAAAAAATTTATGCCATCTGAGTTAAAAATTGTTGCAATATGTCTTGAAATTTCTCTTATAATCACCAAATTCACATTGTTTATCAACCTATGAGCTGTCAAACAAGTTATAATAGAATAAATGCTCAATTTATCACCAGAATACAATCAAGTGACCAAATCCCTGTTAATTGAATACTCCTGTTAACTGAATAATTTTCACTGGAAAAAGTGGCTATTCAATTAAGGTCCCACACAGTAGATCTTCTGTTTATCGGGCCCTTTTTGTAAAATTGCATGTGGGTGGGCATTTTTTTATTGTGCTGGGTGGATACGATCAATGCATATGATTAAGGTGGAACCCAGAGATTTGTTAACATTTTCCATGAACCTTTTCACAGAATTTGTTTTAATGCTTAACTGGTAGAATGTTAAATTATTTTTGATCCTTAAAATTTCTTTGTGCATCTTTTCCTCATTACATTTTATGGGAGCGTGCCAGCAAGCACTCTCCCATAAATTGTAACAAGGCAAATCCTAACAGATTAAATAATATCACTTCAAAGATAATATGAAGCACATCCACAGAAAATGAAGCCTTTAAATTTATGGTACCGGCACTTCAGAATGAAGCCCCAAAATGGGCTTCCAGCACTCTACCAGTTAATCCTTAACCTATTGTAAAAGCCCAAAATGGCCACAGCTATTCATAAAAATCATATCCTATGAATCTCAGTGGAACAAGCTTGTTGAGCTCACTCCACTGAGGGGTAATAAACTATATTTTTGAGGCAAAAAAGGAAGGAAGTTTAGTTATTCCAGCTGGTTACTCAAGAAATCTGTTTTCAAGTGTATCTCTTATTCCTGTTGGGTAAAGGGTTAAATGATTGTTTAGTTGGAAATTCACGCCACAGATTATCGATGTCCACCCATTCTAGACTGTTGTTACCAAGTATGTTACATCTGACATTTTATTTGTTACAGGAAAATACGTTGTTCAGTAAGCAACACTCTCAAGCAGAGAAGCGAAATACAGAGATCAGAAGAAGTATTAAAAATAAACATTTAACATTGGAGTTTGGAAGAAAAGCAGGTAATAATAAGGTTCTGCTCGGAAAATGTATTTATAATATCTTTATCATGGGTGCACAGTGGCTCATTGGTTGGAGCATTGGACTTCCTAAATGGAAGCTAAAGCAAATTACACTTTGATGGTACACATGCCTTCAAAACAGCTGCTAACCCTGCTTGAGTATGAATACTTTTTGAGAATATTACTCTCGGGATTGGGTCTTTATGTTAGTTAAAGAGTTGATATGGATGAGATTTACACAAGGGCCATACAGTGTACAGGGTTAGTTGCTCTAGTTAATAATGAATATTCTTTATAACCAGAAAATATGACTAACCCTGTGCATTGCACAGGTTTAATTACACTTTCTGGTTATAAAAAAAATGGTAACTGCCATATCACACACTACATGAAAATGTACACTCACTATGGCTATGCATTGTACAGGGTTAATTGCATAATGGAGATGATCTTATTTATAACCAGAAAGAAAAGAGTGACTAACACATTGCACAGAGTTGGTAAGAGAACATACACTGACTAACTGTAGGCATAGTTTAGAACCCAATTAATTGGAAAACATCTTTTCTGGTATAAAATATACTTCAGTTCTTACCTGCAGAGTACCCATTGTTGTTTAACCTTCAACCTTATAAACTGGCCAAATCCACCTTGTGTTCTCTGCAAAGCTTGACCTATAATTTTTTTACCCCCCTGCCCCATGCAACAAGTTGTGGGGGGGGGGGGGGGGAGGGGTATATTGGAATCACCTTGTCCATCCATACGTCCATCTGTGTAGTACTGTTCATCATCCATCTGTCTGTCTGTCTGTCCGTACAATGACATAATTTTGTCCGGAGGTTTTCTCAGATGTTTATGGACCAATCTTCTCAAAACTTGGTATGAATGTTCACCACTATGGGAACCCGTGAACCTGCAATTATAGTTATGGTCTGATTATTTTTGCCAGAATTATGCCCCTTTTCGACTTGAAAAAGCAGGCTCAGAATTTTGTCGGGAGATTTTCTCGGATGTTTATTGGCCGATTCCTTTGAAACCTGGTATGGATGTTTACGACCATGTGAACCTGTGCACCTGTGATTATAGTTTGGATTGGAATTTTTGTGCCAAAGTTATGCCCCTTTTCATCCTAGAATGTCTGAATTTTGTCCAGCGATTTTCTCAGATGCTTATGGGTCGATTCCTTTGAAACTGGTATGGATGTTTACTACAGTGGGATCCTGTGCACCTGCGATTACAGTTTGGATTGTACTTTTTTTGCCAGAATTATGCCCCTTTTCATTTTAGAATGCTTGAATTGCCTAGAATTTTGTTCGGAGCTTTTCTCAGATGATTATGAGTTGATTTCGTTGAAACTTGGTAATATTGTTCACTACCATGGGAACCTATGCACCTGCGATTATAGTTTTGATTGGACTGTTCTTGCCTTTTCGTCTTAGAATGCCTGAATTTTGTCCAGAGATTTTCTCAGATATTTTTTGTAGGTAGATTCCTTTGAAACTTGGTAGGGATGTTCACTACCATGGAACCTGTGCACCTGCGATTATAGTTTTGATCAGACTTTTTTTACGAAAGTTTTGCCACTTTTCGTCTTAGAATAATCATGGCAGGGGGGTGGGTGGGGGTGGGTAGGTATGGACAGGCCCATCTGGGACAGTCACACCTCTAGTTTGTTATTGTTTGACTGATTTTTTTTTTTGGGGGGGGGGGGGGAACGTAGCATATGATTTCTTTTGCAGTCTCCCAGCTTGTCTTTTGCAGAGAACTTGTCAAGTACATTGCCATGTGGTGCATAGACTATGTTTAACCATCTGCACACTGATGTCAAAACATCAAAATTTCAAGCAACTAATTTTTCCCATAACACAACTAGGAATCTTGTTTGACAGAGCTCAATGAGATTGAATTGTTTAATTCCTAGTTGCATTATGGAACCTTTGCTGCTAGAAATTTTGATATAAAATAAAATAAAATAAAAACTAATTAATGTGAAACATTTGTCAAAATCCAATTTCTACTTGTCCTGAAAGAATAGGCAGGTGTTTTTCTTGAGCCCTACTATGTATTAACCCTTCACCCAACATAACAGCAATATATACTCAATATTCAAATTTTATTATTTTAATTTTTACCTCCAATACATAGTTTATGACCCCTAAATGAAACGAGCTCATTATGCATGTTTGCATTAGTGGCCATAAGCTGTTTTGGAGGTAATAATGAAATTGTTTTTAGTATTTAAATTTTTCAAGTATTTTTTGGAGCTCTGTCAAACAAGATTGGATTGGATAAATTCCTAGTTGCATTATGGGAAAAATTTTCAGCTGAAATTTTGATATTTAGACATCAGTGTGCAGATGGTTAACTCTTAACCCAGTGATTATTTTCAAGATATTTTTCATTAAATTAGATTTGATGAAAAATTCATCTACATTTAACTCCTGAAATCAATAGTTAAAAAATTCATTCAATTTGCCAGAGGAAAATTTGATTAAATCAGTCCAAATTATCCTTATTTCAGTGACAAGAGATATTTCAGTGACAATATCTGCCATCAGCATGCAAGGAGTTTATTCATTTATGAAGATCAAATTTTTCCATATGATAATAAAATTACACTTTTTTAAAGAAAAAAAGTACATACAATTTTTTTCCTTTGGTTTGATAAAAAAAGAAGTTCTATTGAACTTAGCTGTGTGCTGTGCTGGAAGGAAACACAAATTTTTTATTGAAGTGGTAATGGAATTTTTGGTTTTATGAATCTTGCATTAGATACATCTCCATGTGGCAATCCTGGGAAGTTGAACAGCACTTGTTTGTTGTGATAAACAAATTCTGTTTACTAGTAAAAAGTGACCTTAAACACCAGTAAATTAATAAATAAATAAATTCTGGTAATATTAAACCTGTAATAAGGCCTAAAAAAGATAAAAATATTATTTCTCGACCTCTCCCGCATGGTCCTTTTGGCTGCTGCATGCTCTTTTTTTATGACCAATGCAAATTTAAAAAATATAAAAATTAAATGGTTTATGTCTGATATTTTACAAAAGTTAATAAAATTAATAAATTTGTCCCTTGAGCACAACAAGGCTTTGGCAATGCTTTAGCCTGCACGCCTGCATACAATTTTACAAAAAATGGCCTGAGAAACAGAAGATCGACTTTATTGGGACTAACCAATGCATCTGAAGTGGGCAGTTTTATGCGTAAACAAATAAAATTAAACCTGATAACCAATGCATCTGAAATGGGCAGTTTACACATAAACATTTGACTTTATATTTAAAATATGTTATATACAGGATTAATGCATTCAGTGTTAAAATAACATTTTTTTAAAGGTGCATGCTCATCTGTTAGGGAGGGTGACAATGGTGCTTTAGAAGCTGTGTTGAATGAGCTTCATCAAGGAAATTTTGAACCTGCTGCAAAAAAGCCACCAGAAATCACAACACCTGATAATGAGTTCAATCCATTAGACCTCAGTAAGATAAGTCCAGCTCATGGTGCCGGGAGGCCATTAGCTACAAGTAGCAGAGATACACTTGATGACTTGTTCCCTCCAAATACACCAGAATTTCACAAGAGTTCAGGTAAGAACTTTTTGTGTATTAACCCTTTACCTAACAAATCACCCAGATCCACTCGCATAATTTACAGATTAACTGGTTGAGTGCTAAATTATTTTTGGTCATCAGAATTTGTTCATGTGTCTTTGCTTTGTTACAGTTTATGGGAGATAGCTAATAGACACTCTCCCATAAATTGTAACAAAGCAAATCCTAACTTCAGGGCTCGATTTAACTGGATTTGTGTAGCATTTTGTGTGTCAATTTCCAAATTTTGTAAACTAGTTGCCATAGTGCATTTTGGCTGCAATATGTGTCCTCTTGTCCTGTGTCTGTGGTAGAAAATAAGTCTGGTTATAATTTCACTCTCTATGTCATTGTTATTTTAATACATTCCTAACACTGGTTGTTATTAGCTCAACTTGATGAAGTCAAGCTGAGCTATTACCATCACTTCTCGTCCATCGGCATACGAACATAGTACATCCACAATTTTCTCTGGCACACTGCACAGGTCGCATTTATGATCTGATCACTTTGAAACTTGGTATGCTTGTTTGGGGTGACCTCTAGATGGGAGCGTTAGGCACCAATATTTCCCTTTGGCACACCCTACAGCGTACCTTTATCATCGGATATGAACTCAGTGCAGTTATGCATCAGTATTTCCCTTTTGCACACCCTGCATGATTTATGATTGGATCGCTTTGAAACTTGGTATGCTTCTTCGGAGTGACCTCTAGATGGGAGCTATCGATTTTCTTCCATTTCCATCAAAAAACATTGCCATTGGCAATGACCTTCGAACTTAGTTTAGTGGGCATCAATATATTCCTTTGGCATGCCCTACATAGCACATTTATGATCAGATCGCTTTGAAATTTGGTATCCTTGTTTGAGGTGACTTCTAGATGAGAGCTATTGATTTTCTTCCATTTCCATTAAAAAAAGTTGCTGTTGGCAGCAGCCTTTTATGAACTTAGTGCAGTTATGCATCAATATTTCCCTTTGGCACACCCTGCAGGGCACATTTATGATCAGAGCGCTTTGAAACATGGTGTGCTTGTTTGGGGTGACCTCTAGTTGAGAGCTATGAATTTTCTTCCATTTTTGTCAAAAAATGTTGCCATTGGCAATGATCTTTGAACTTTGTTTAGTGAAGCATCCATATTTCTCTTTGGCACACCCTACAGGGCACATTTATGATCGGATCACTTTTAAACCTGGTCTGCTTATTTGGGGTGACCTCTAGATGGGAGCCTTTTGATTTTCTTCCATTTCCGTCACAAAATGTTGCCATTGGCAGTGACGTTTAAACTTTTTTTAGTCAGGCATCAGTATATTCATTTGGCCTGCCCTACAGGGCACATTTATTATCAGATCACTTTGAAACTTGGTATGCTTGTTTGGGGGTGACCTCCAGATCGGAGCCTTTTGATCTTCTTCCATTTCCGTCAAAAAAGTTGCCATTGGCAGTGACCTTTGATCAACTTAGTGGAGGTATGCATCAATATTTCCCTTTGGCACACCCTGCAGGGCACATTTATGAATGGATTGCTTTGAAATTTGGTTCTAGTTCATCAAAAAAAATGTTGCCATAGCAGCAGCCTTTGAACTTGATGCAGTGGTGACTTCCAGATGGGTGCTGTTGATTTTCTTTCATTTCCATCAGGAAACGTTTTCATTAGCGCCAATGTTTGAACCTAGTGTATTTGTGCAGCAACTTATCCCTTTTGCATTCCATACAGGGCATATTTATGAATTTCCATCAAAATAAAAAAAGAACATAGCTACTAGCAACGACTTTCAAACTTAGTACATTTGTGCATTAACATCTTCCTTAGGCATGCCTCAGAGGGCTCATTCATTATCAGGTTGTTTTGAAACTTGGTATGCTTATTCAGTGTGACCAAGATTGGAGCTATCGATTTCCTTTTCAGTTCCATCAAAAACTTGCTGTTAGCAACGACCTTTGAATTTAGAGCATTTGTGTATCAACATTCTTCTTTGACATGGCCAACAGGTATCAGAGGATTGTTATTAAACTTGGAATGCTCAGTAGACAAGATCTCTAGATAAAAGCTATCGATCAGCATTCATTTCTGTGAAAAAAGTTGCCATTTACAATGACCTTTAAATTTACTGCATTTGTGTATCAACATTCTTCCTTTAGCCAGCCTTACAGTTTACATTTAAAAATGCATGGATTGCAGTGACATTGTGCACACACAATCCTGTTATGTTGAGGTTTCACCAAATAACATTGGAACCAGTAATCTTCAATTTTGCCATTTCACTTATAACTTACCAAGTTCAAGTCAAAAAGCCAAAAGCTGTCATAGCATTTTGAACTCCTCAAAACATTTTAAACTCATAAAAAAGCTTAGCGTTTTTGCTGAGTACGTAAAGAATGATGATTTTTTGAAGCGACATGAAAATGTCGAAAAATGTGGATAAACTAAACATGTACCTCCCAATTTCTTTTTCACTCGACAACATAGTACAGTTTCATGAAAATCTGAGACATTTTAAATTTTGACCATATGAGCTCATAAGACGTCACTTCAGAATTTCGGCTAGAACAGATGAGAATATTCTGGGAAGGGGCCACATTTTTAGAAATGTTTTTTTGCATAGATTATATTCAAAAAATTTCAAAAGGGTGAGGATGAAAATAAAAGGTACAGAAAAAAACGTAAAATTGGCATAACCAAGATCACGTGTAAATTTGCAGTGAAAAAAATTAAATTGAACAATTCTGAATAAGCAGAAAACAGTGTGTGAAGTTTGTTAGCTGTGTCATTTATAAATATGGAGGTATGTGAATCAAAAGAGAGCACGGTGGCTCAGTGGTAGACTGTTGGACTTCTATGCTTGAGGTCCCGAGTTTGATCCCCGTTCGGGACGACCTACGTTGTGTCCTTGGGCAAGGCACTTTATCCTGGTTGCCTACATGGGAGCATGATGACGCTGTGTACTAAGGCGTACTGCACGTCGATGGTGCACATGTCTTCAGCCTCTAAAACCCTGCTTGAGCAGAGCTTGAACAATGTTAGAATGTTGAGGAGCTGACAGTTGCTCATCGATGCTCGGTGGTTCTCTCTGGATACTCCGGCTTCCTCCACCCGTAAAACTGTCACAGTTATGATTAGCCATTGTGCATAAGTATGTGACCCTAAACACCAATAAATAAATAATAATGTGAATCAAAAGATTGATTTTTAATGAATAATAAAGATTAGTACCCCCAACATGTTTACATCATATCTCTGGTATCCGAGTGTGATTTTAAAAATGTTTTGAACTTTGATTGGGGACCACGAATACCAAACTGTCGTAAGGTTTTGCCTTCATGCAATGAAATTTAATTTTGACCTTTTCCAACCCTTGATGGATATTAACATCCTAGCATTAACAATTTTCAGACAGTGTGGAAAATATTTAGCAATGCACTGGTGAAATTATTCCTCTTGTCGTCTGTGATTTAAATTTAGGGCCAAATTTGGTAGTTTGAGGGGTAGGTGTGTCACCAGAGATGTGGGGATACCCCGATGTTGTTTACATCATATGTCTGGTATCTGACATCTGATATTCAAACTTTTTCACCTTTGTATTTGGGAGCAGGAGTACTAAAACATCGTAAGAGTTGAAGTCAGTGATGTGAAATTTAATTTGACCTTTTCTAACCCTCGGTGGATATTAACGTCATAGCATTAACAATTTTTGGACAGTATGGAAAATATTTGGCAGTGCATTGCAAAAATTACCCCTTTTGTCACCTGTGATTTAAATTATTGCTATGTTTTGTAGTTTAAGGGGTAGGAGTGTCATTGAAGGTGTGGAAGATATCCCCAATGTTGTTTACGTCATATCTCCAATAACTACCATCTGATGTTCAAAATGTTTTCACCTTAGTATTTGGGACCACGAGTACTAATATATCGTAAGAGCTAGAATTGATGGGCAAACTACTGCTGTAGTGAAGGAATATTCAATGTAATCCTACAATAAATAACAATTATTAATTGCAATATTAAAGTGAAGTATAAAACTCGTTATCTAGATTTTTTCTGCCCGCACCTCCTACAGGCAGGAATGGACTATGGAAATACAGTACAGCCACTGTGGACTGGCCACTTTCCACGGGAAGGGCAATATTTCTACGGAAGCTATGATATTAGATTCCAAACACTAATTATAGGAATTATAAAAAAATTTAATTAATGAAGCACCGAGTACAACCTTGTGCTTCATTAATTAAAATTTTGCAGATGATAATTTTTATCACCTGGTAAACGTATGCGTGGACATCACTGCCCACACGTGGCTTACGGCCAGTCCATGGTAACTGTACTGTATCATTCAGAAATCGATTGAAGTTTATAAATAGAAAACGTTCATCTTCAACCCCAATTTTTTTAGGCCTTCCCCTAACAAACATATTTATTATTGTCTAACCTGTATTTAATCTGCATTTTTTTTAAATTTCTGTTTTAGAAAACAATTTACTCAGTGAACCTGTCAGTCCTATTACACCAGCTCCTCCAGTTGTGAACATTGTGAAGAAGGTTAACTTTGACATTGGAATAACTACACAAGACCGCCCACCTGTTTCCACAACTTATAAGACTCATTATAGAAGTCGTAGTGATCTTGTTGATGCTGGTGGTGTGGCAAACAAATGGGCTGTCTATGAGGAACAGTATGTAAATCGGATTGAACCCACACCTGAAGTAAGTGCACCTGTTGCTCATCCTGAAAGCTCCTGTGTAATAAATACACTGCATTTAGAAAAACAAGGGAAATTACTTAGCCCAGATGATGTGATGACACTGCAGGAAGGACCTGTAATCATTTGTAATGATGGTCTTGATATGATACCAGAAGAACCAGACATTCATCGATCAAAAAAATTATCCAAGAGGACATCAATCACTAACTTCTTTAACAGAATTTCTAGGGCTGTGTTACGCCCAAAGAATATCAATGCATGTAACATCCCTAATAATTCTTCTTTGAATTCAGTTGGACTTAATAAAGAAAATAGTGACCTGAGAAAGCAGAGAATGAAATCAACTGACAAGGAGAATGTTTACAAGCCAAGTAACAATAGTATTGAGAAGAGATTTGCAGAACGTGAATATAAGAGATTCCAAAAAATTAAAAAAACAAAGTAAAATTTTGAAGTTGTAGTGATATGTTTTGGGATATTTCAGATTTGGAAGAACATACATTTAGAAAATTTAATTTATTACTTTTTTTATCACAATAAAACAATTTTAGATTTTGTTCTCCAGTTATACGTTCTATGAGTTTCTGTCATGATTTTCAAATTTTCTGGTCTTGTTAACTCCTTACATAATATAACTCTCGTATCCGATCAGTGCTATTTATAAAAATTGCAATTCAGATTTCATTGGGCCTAAAAAAGTTCAAAATCTGTTTCCCAAGCCCTCCTGCGTGGTTATTTTGGCTGCCGCATGCTCATTTTTTATAACCAATACAAACTTTAAAAAAAAAAAATTAAATGGTTTACGTCTGATATTTTACCCAAGTAATAAGATTGATAAATTTGTCCCTTGAGTGCAACAAGGTTTTGCAATGTTTTACCATTGCAAAGCCTTCTTGAACTGAAGGCACAAAATACACCACCACCCATGCTATTCTGTAGATTATGAGGCCTAAAACATAAAACAAACCAAGAATATGAACTTTTGATGGTAAAGAAATAATTACAAAAATAAAAAATAAAATAAAAAACCATCCGCCCACATGAAATTTTACAATAAAAATGGCCTGAGAAACAGAAGATGTACTTTGTGGGGCCTTATTTTTTCAATTTTGGCCTCCAAAACCTGGCATATGACCCCATGTTGAATGAAACTCATTCAGCTCATTTCAGTAAGGGATCATATGCAGACTGTTTGAAGCAAAAGATTAAAATTTTTTCGTTATTCAAGAGAGAAACTTGCTCATGTCTGCTACTGGTTTATGGTAAAAAGGTTGAATGTCTTGAAAGCTGATTTCGATATAATTTGGCATATGCCTCAAACCGCCCCCCCCCCCCCCCACTCCTCCCTTCTCCCCTCACTATCACCATAAGAAAACCCAATTAAAAACATTCAACTCTTTCAATAACAAAAAGCCCTCATGTGTTCAACTATGTATCATAGTACACTTACTGATGTCTTGATAGCTGATTTCGATATAATTTGGCAGATGCTTCAAAACATCAAAACAACCCCCCCCCCCCCCCCCCCCCCACCACCACCACCACCACCACAAGAAAACCAAATAAAAACATTCAACTCTTTCAGTAACAAAAAGACCTCACATGTTCAACTTTGTATAATAGTACACTTACTGAAACTCTGTTAATCTTTACATTATGAATTAGCCACATCTGCCTGTGTAATATACAAATTGAGCATTTGAAAAAATATTATTTGTTGAGCTTGTTCAAATGAGGGGTAACATGATATGGTTTTGTTGAAAGTTGTTGAAAAAATAATATTTAAAATTAAATTAAATTTTGACATCCTGTGCGTTGGGTAAAGGGTTAATTGAATAGCCACTTTGCCTGGGGAAAATAGTCAGTTGAGGCCCCACAAAGTAGATCTTCTATTTCTCAGGCCATTTTTGGAAAATTGTGGGTGGGATTTTTAGCTCACCTGACTAAAAGTCAGGGTGAGCCATTGTGATCACTCACAGTCAAAAAGTGTGTGTAAATCTTTAAAAATCTTCTCCTCATGAACCAGCAGTAGCAGAGGAGACTTGATATTTGGTGTGCAGCTTCCTTCTGAGGTATAGACTCGGATTTGTTCAAGAGAACTTCGTGGGGCTATATTTTCCATCGTTATGGGAGGGGCAAGACTTTTCGCCCGGCTCAAAATTTCTATTTTCCAAACCGAGAGGCTAATTTGAACCAGATTTGATATGAGGGCTTATTGGGTCATAAGTTCTTAACTTATGTCAAAATCAATATTTTTATACTGTACCAATGACCCAGACATAGCTGGTGCTAACTCTTAAAATATAGGGCCAAACACAAATTTTGCCCCCCAATCCCCAAAATTTGCATCTAAAACTAAAGAAAACATGTCCTGAAAGGCCCTCCACACTTCGCCCCTACTGCACATGCGCAGTGTCAAGGACGTTCCGAAATTGGCGCCATTAATCATTCTAAGTTTGGCCCTTCATCAGTTAACATCTGACTGATCTTTGTGCTTATAAATCTCAGTTTAAATGATGCCAGACACATAAATATTAGTGAAATGGTGATTCTAAGGAGGATAGAGAAGGAGGAGAGGAAAAGAATGTGTGACAGAATATTATCAGGGCTGTAACTTGAAATTTTTTAATGAAATTATGTTAAGTTACCTATTTTCAAGGCAGCAGCCATTTTGTTGTCATTCTGATTATTTAGTTACACTGTTTTTTTAAGTGTTTTCCTCTCTCCCTGTCCTTTAAGTTCACCCTTGCTATTCTCCCATGCTTTTGGCATAGTTTTTGTAATTATTATTACTAAATTTTCTTGGGAGTTTTAGCTGAATAACAGAATGAATTCTGTTCTTTCCCCATGTTTACGTCTTCACCTACGGGTGGTTAGGCGTTGTGTTCTGCATCTACCATCTGATGTTCTGCAGTTTCTTCCCTGGAAATCTCTGTTTTGCATCAGATAGTGTATTTTTGGTAACTGATTTCGGGCCTGGGTGCCTGGAGTCTTATTTTAGTGTTTTTACACTCATTGTTTACATTTACAACAGCCCTCTGTGTGAGGGGGGGATTTCTAAAAAATAATATCTTGATGTTATTTTAATCATAACTAGATACATTATTATTGTTCGTAAGTGTTGAATAAATTGTTTAAAATATTTTTAAAATTTTTGTCCACACTTAGGCTTGGGATCCATTGGGGCTCAACGTTACTTTTCAGAAACTTGGGCTGTTCTGAAAAAATATTTTTTCAAAATATTTTGATTTCAATTATTTTTTCTATATTAATGGATCATATTATTATTATGTATTTTGATTGCCAGGGGTTAGTGCGAGTACCAGGACTTGTTTTCTTTTCACATTGAAAGCATATTGATCAATTGTTTTAAGAGGAAGTCTTCCTCTGACTTTATTATCATTCTATATGTGGTCAGTGTACTCGCATTAACTCCTGTTCTGTATCGTATGATTTCGATGACAATATGGGAAGCGTATGTCACGGTATGTTGTTGGGGATTTGGACACTCCGGTCCTTTCCCCGCAGGGTCACTCTACTTTATCAATTTCTATTTCAGACGATCAAGATTAGGGTGATGTATCTGTGATGTCTTCCAACAGTGTGCCTCCATCGTCACAATTAATGAAGGGCTAGCGGAAAAGTGCTCATGTAAATACGCCAATTGCCTAAGAGGACCCTAGTAGGTTCGACGGCCTTTGACGTCCGCTAGCTCGCCCGGTGTAGCGTCCATTCACCGAATGGTTCGGTAGCCGGGTTCGTCCGTTGCGGTCTAGAAGGAATTTTGGGGTGATGCGAGCACTATAAATTAACCTAATGCACACCCAGTGACGGCGGATCGGTGGGAGAACGCAGGAAGCCTTTTAGTCCGGTTCATAGCTCGTTCCGGTCCATCCGGGCGGCAAGCGAGAGAGGCCCCTCTCTCGTTCAACAACATCTGGCCCCAGATGTTGTGGTACAAAATGTGTCGTAAGCGGAGCATACGTCCGTCGCTCGGGACGCTTCGTTGTATAGGCAGTCCGCTGAGACTGCTAAGGCTTCCTCTTCTCGTCAGCGCACACGACCGCACCTTGGCTGCGTGACCGCCGATATATTACCAGCTTTGCCGATCAAGGATTCTTCGGCGACCAGGTCACACCATCCGGTAGCCAGGGACACGAGGCCTGCAGACTCCGGACGTTCGCATAGGAAGTGTGCGGGAGTCAACGTACACGGAGCTTCCGGCGGCAATGCATCGTAAGACCGCTACTGCACAGGCCTCGGGAACGGACGTGCTTTCCTTAATAGCACAGTTTATCGCAGCATCCCAGCATCTGCTGAATCTGTCGCATGTATTTTATCCGACGATGCTGGGTCGGGACGCTCCGCGGAAGCGGGTACGGACGTCCGAAAGTTTCATCCGGTCCGACGGGATACCGAAAGGGATTCGGAGGATTTCGAGCTTTCCCTTTCGGAACAACATATGCTGTTGTGTATGTCATCTGACTTGGTCTTCTACAGCTTCTTCCGTTGGACCAGAATGCTGCGATGCCGGATAAGAAACTGATAGCGTCGGTGGACTTGGAAATTTTGGGTTCGGTTCAGGGACATCGTCCCTCAGTTCCGACATAGTCCAATAATGTCACACAAACTTTCGAATTATTGAACGGCGCTATATATATTATTATTTTATGCTTGCTAACCAAGCATTTCTGGTTTCTTGTTCGAAGAGTTATGGAGATGTCTTTCAAAAGTGTGCCTCTGTCGTCATAGTTAATGAAGAGTTAGCGGCAATAAGTGCTCATGGAATATGTCTATCGCCTACGGAGTGACATTCGCTAGCTCACCCGGTGTAGCGTACATTCATCGAATGGTTCGGCTGCCGGGTTCGTCCGTTGCGGTCTAGGAAGGAGATTTGGGTGATGCGAGCACTTTACTTACTTTAGTACTCACCCAGTGACGGCAGATTGAGGACAGATCGGAGGAAGCCTGTTAGTCCGGTTCCTGGCTTGTCCAGGTCCGTCCGGGCTGTGAGCGAGAGAGGTCCCTCTCTCGCCCAACAACATAGGGGACCGCATGTTGTGGTTCAGATATTTTACATTCGGAGCATATGTCCGTTGGTCGGGACGCTCCGTTATATTGACAGTCCGAGAGACTGTCTTTAATGCTTCCTCATCCTCACAGCAGGGCACACGACCGCACATTGGCTACGTGACCTTGAGTATCCGATCAGTTTCGGCATTCAGTGATTCCACGGCGAATAGGTCGCGCCATCCGGTAGCCAAGGGACTTGAGGCCTATACACTCCGTTCGCTCCCATATTGGCAGTATGCACGGGGTAACGATCACGGAGCTTCCAGCGGCAATGCATCGTAAGACCGCTTCTCCTCAGGCCTCAGTGACGGACGTGCTATCCGAGTTAGCACAGTTGTTTCGCAGCATCCCAGCAATTGACAGTTTCTCGGTCGAATCAGGAATTATCCGACGGCGCTGGGTCGGTGCGGTCCGCGGTTGCATCAGGTACGGACGACCGAACGCTTTATAGGGTCCGACAGGATGGCAAAAGGGATTCGAAAGATTTCAAGTTTTCCCTTTAGTAGTATCGGAAGATGCCTTTCATATCTTCTGGCATTCAGTGATTATTATTTCGGACTTCATTGCTGCGATCTTGGATAAGAGACTTATAGCGTCATTGGACTCGGATTTTTCGATCGGTTCGGGGACATTGTCCCTGACTTACCGACGCAGTCCAATATTGTCATTACAACATGTGTTTTATTTTTCGACGCTATATATATATATATAAGCCTGCTACTAAGCATGATAGTTTAGTTTCTTGTCCGCGTTGCTCATTTCTGCCATTTTATCATTTATACAAATAGTTTATTTTGGCAGAGCAGGGCATACCGAGAGTTCATATGCGTCTAGACGGTGTGATTAAAAACTGCATATATTCTTTTTCGCCGTTTGTCTTTTCCAATTTCAATGTTGGGAACGACATTATGTATAGTAGACTTAACTTAGACGCTTTATTATACGTAATCCGCCTTACTGAGGCGTTATCATTACGTCTTCAAGAAAAGATTTACGGGATATTATTCTCAATGTAATTTCTTTTGAGGGCAGTAGTTTGTTCACGTATAACTCCGCCCTTCAGTGGCTGATTGGAGTTGGTTAGACGTGACGCAGCCCTAGCTACATCCACACGCGTGGATAGTAAGGTTAAGAACTCTTTCAGAGTCGCTTCGTTCTCGGAGGAGCTTCTCTTCGACGGCAACTTTTCGGCAATCCATGAATTGCTCGATTTACACGTTCTCTTGTCTATCTAGTGTTACAAGAGATTCAGACTGGGGCAAACATTCGGTGGTTGACTCAGAGAGTGCCGCCGCAGTTGCCGGACCCGAGTGTGGCTGTTATGACGGTTGCCAGCCAAACAGATTGGGATATTATACTGATCCCTACGGATTCGAAGTGCCAGGGTCTTTGGGTTCCGCAGTCTTTTAGCAATCAGTTTTCTTCCGCGGAATAATGTTTTTTAGGCTTGCTTTATGTCATTGCATGAACATTATTCAGAAACGCATGCCCAAATTCCTGTCCTTTAATTCGACAGTAGTGGCGTATCTCCGGAACCAGGGAGGCACTCTTTCGTTTCCGTTATTCAATTTAATGGAAAGAATCCGTCTGTTGGTTATAGTACACCAAGTTCAGTTTTGGTCCGTCATATTCCGGGTCGTCTGATTGTTTTATCGGACTCCCATTCTCTTACGGGTCGCTTGTTGCTGTCAGAATGGACTCTCAACAAACAAGTATTCAATCAGATTTGCTATCTATGGGAGCGCCCAATGATGATTTATTTATGACACAGCTTGCTAATCAATTGCAGACATATGTGTTGGCTTGTCCAGATCTCTGAGCTAATATTGTTAACGCTCTATTGATCTATAGGACGGAATGATAGGATACGCGTATCCTCCGGTGCTGTTGTTTTAGCAGGTATTGCTAAGATAAACAACCACAATACATTTCTGTTGATAGCATCTCTATCTTCACAGAGATCATGAGTAATTTACTCTCTTGTCTACTGTGGGTCTTAACGTGAAATCTTCCTCTATGTGAGGATCTTTTTCACTGGGTAAATCGTGTCATCTTTATCACAACCAGCAAGGTCGCAACCTTCATGTATTCCGTTGTGTGGTCCGTATTGCATTGTAAGCACTGTACTGGACGAGCTTTGGACGCGATTTCTTACTATAGGAGATCCTCTTCTTCGCTATTCTATGCGGCTAAAGTGGAGGCTCTTCCGTCGTGGTGTAGGGATCATTATGTTCATATTGTTGATCCCTCCATACTACTCATTGCTATTTTTTAGTATACTTGTTTCACAAGATCTACTGCAGCCTGTTATTATTTAGGTTATAGGTTTATGTTACCTCATACCTATGCACTCTACGATAGTTTACAATTGAGTCTTTTGTCTCTTTATCTAAGTCAGTTAGTAACTTTTTGATAAATAGACTTAGAATCTTTAGATTAAATTCCTATACGGATTTTAACTTCGGTTCTTATTTAGCTAAGTAATCATTTGAGCCTCTGGAAACAGTAGTTTTCAAATTCTGACCTTTTAGACAGTAATTCTGTTGGTTTCTCTTTTACTGTAGAGTCAGTGAGTTTCATGCACTATCGATGGATGATTTTCACTTTCATAGTTTCGGAATCAGTACTTCCGTTACTATTTAGGTTGGATTGTTGCATAAGAGTTAGGCTCCTATTATCCAGAACCTATTATTTTAAGGTCCTTCCGTCTTCATATGGGCATAGGCCTTTACTCTTTCCGGGTACAGTTTATGTGTTTATAAACAGATTTCTGTTTATTACTATGGGCGTAAGCTTCTTCTGTCTTTGATGTCTAGTAGAAGGACGTTACGCTCCATTTTATTGTTAATGGATTCTATTAACTATCGGTACTGCTCATAGTATATCATTGACTTAGCAGTTGTGCTTAAGGTTTCGGCTCATGAAGTAAGAGTTCTTCTACTTCTTGGGCTTACATTAATAGTGTCGCTATTATAGATTTTTGAAGGCCGCTCATTGCGCTCAGCCATCCACATTCATGAATTTTATCTCAGAAATATCGAGTCCATTTCTGGAGGCCTCTATTGTTAGGTCTATTATCTACTGCTCAGAATGTCATTCACTTAACAGTTGCTACTATAGCTAGGTAGGCTGTCTGTTTCGGCAGTGTCTCCGTTTGGCTGCCCTCTTCGCTCTGGGCTATTTGACCCTGACCCAGGGCAAGAAAAAGGGGGGGGGGGGGGAGGGTGTTCCCTTGGGTCACCTGTTTTACTATGAAAACAAGGGGATACCTCCTCCGGAGTTAGTAATTCTGAGCTGTTATTGGGATGGTTGTTTAGTGAGAAGTTTAGGTTTTTAAAATTCATTCAAGTCTTAGTTTTTAAAGTATAGCTTTTGAATATTGCATATGTCAACGGACATGATTATGCAATCCTCAGACACTTTTAGGAGTATAAGAGTCTCTATTCTCTAGACTTACTTTATTTATTGGCTTACTTTAAAAATTATTAGTATAAGGATTATATTGGATATTAATAGAGTACATGGATGTATGAAGCTCAATTTTGGAAGGTGTTGTATCTTTCTAATTTATCATAAATAAGAAAGATACATGTAAGGCCTATTACTTCTTTTTCCCTACAGGGGATGACTCTATTTTATTTTATTGAGCGTATTCCATTTTGCTCTATGTCCTTGGCCCTCCAGCCTTTTTACTATTCAGCTATGTCTGGGTCATTGGTACAGTATAAAAATGTTAAAAAATTTATAGTAATTTATATATTTTTTATACTTACCAATGACCCAGACGGAGATGGCCCTCCCAGGAGTTGGGAACTCTTGCCTCCCCACTGAGTACATAGCGCTTACCAGGCACTGGTTATTAGAATGATTAATGGCGCCAATTTCGGAACGTCCTTGACACTGCGCATGCACAGTAGGGGCGAAGTGTGGAGGGCCTTTCAGGACATGTTTTCTTTAGTTTTAGATGCAAATTTTGGGGATTGGGGGGCAAAATTTGTGTTTGGCCCTATATTTTAAGAGTTAGCACCAGCTATGTCTGGGTCATTGGTAAGTATAAAAAATATATAAATTACTATAAATTTTTTAACTTTCCCGTCCCCCATCCCCATGGCAACTGCAGGAGCTAAAAATGGAAAAAATTTAAAACGCCATATCTCCAAAACTACACAGCACTGAGAATTCTTATTTGGTGTGAAGCTTCCTTAGGACCAACAGAATAGAACTGTCCAAAAAATTGCTATCGGCTTTATCATAGGGTACTTTCTTGGGACTTTGAAAAAAATGCTGAGTCAGAATTTTTTGATACTGTGGGTAATGGGGAAAACATTTAAGACCCTTCTCCCAAACCACTGCTCCAAAAGCTTTCAAATTTCACATATAACATCTTTGGAAGATTGTTTCACATGTTTATTGAAAGCAAATCCCTGGGTCCATATTTGGGAGCCCAAATGTTTAAATTAGTGCAGTATGAGGAATATTCTTTAAAAATCTTCTTCAGATCCACCAATCAGAATCTTTTGATATTTGGTATACAGCATCCTTAGGGGGGGGGGGGGATTCAAGTTTGTTCAAGCCAAGTCCCTGGGTTCATATTTGGGCTCACTGTGGACGCCGGAATTATAACTTATTTCAAAATGAGGAATTTTCTTTAATAATCTTCTTCAGATCCAGCATTCGGAATGTTTTGATATTTGGTATGCAGCATCCTTAGGGGATTGAGATTCAAGTTTGTTCAAGCCAAGTCCCTGGGTTCATATTTGGCCTCCCCGTGGGAGCCCAAGTTATAACTTTGTTCAATATGAGGAATATTCTTCCAAAAACTTCTTCACATCCACCAGTCAGAATCTTTCGATATTTGTTTTACAGTATCTCAGGGAGGTGAGATACAAGTTTGTTAAAGCCAAGTCCCCAGGTTCATATTTGGGCTTCCTATGGGAGCCTGAATTGTACCAAATTTTCTATTTTCCGAACCGACAGGCTGTTTTGAATCAAATTTGATATGAGGGCTTATTGGGTCATAAGTACCTAATTTTTGCCCAAAAAAATGTTCCCGTCACAAATAAAAATAGAAAAAAATTCAAACGCCCATATCTCCAAAACTACACAGCACTGAGAATTTTCATTTTGTTTGAAGCTTGCTTTGGAACAGCAGAAAAGAATGGTCCAAAAAATATTTGTTGCCATTGGTTTCATGACAGGGTACTTTTTCAGGACTTTGAAAAAATGCTCAGTCATCATTTTAACACTGTGAGTAATGGGAAAAACATTAAAGAATCTTCTTCTCCCATACCACTACTCCAAAGGCTTTCATATTTCACATATAACATCTTTGGAAGATCCATTCACATGTTTGTTGAAATCAAATCCCTGAGTCCATATTTGGGCTCTCTATGGGAAACATTCAGATTAGTGCAATATGAGGAATATTCTTTAAAAATCTGCTTCTGATCCTCCAATCAGAATCTTTTGATATTTGGTTTGCAGCATCCTTATGGGGGTGAGATTCAAGTTTGTTCAAGCCAAGTCTCTGGGTTGATATTTGGGCTCCCTGTGGGAGCCTGAATTATAACTTAGTTCAAAATGAGGAATATTCTTTAAAAATATTTTTCTTCAGATCCAGTTGTCAGAATCTTTTGGTATTTGGTATACAGCATCCTTAGGGAGGTGAGATTCAAGTTTGTTCAAGCCAAGTCCCTGGGTTGATATTTAGGATACCATGTCAGGCGAGTGCCCTCATGCCCCCAGGATCTAATTTTTTTTTTTTTTTTTTTGTAATTATTTCTTTGCCATCAAAAGTTCATGTTCTTGGTTTGTTTTATGTTTTAGGCCTCATAATCTACAGAATAACATGGTTGGTGGTGTATTTTGTCTCGAGTGCAAGAAGGCTTTGCAAAGCCTTCTTGCACTCACGAGACACATTTATCAATTTTTATTAACTTGGGTAAAATAACATAAACCATTTAATTCCAATTTTTTTTAAGTTTGCATTGGTTCTAAAAGAGAGCATGTGGCAGCCAAAAGGACCACACAGGAGGGCATGAGAAACAGATTTTTAACTTTTTTAGGCCTAATAGGCATATTCAGTTAACCCTTAAAGGCCTAGTTCCAACTTTGTACTGCAATAGAATAGATGCTCTTCATGCAGTCTGGGTAAACTTGCAAGTTACATTCTAAGTACTTTGGCTGTTGTTTCTAGGCAAGACCTGGTTGCCTATATAGGCAACTAAGACTTGCCTAGAAACAACTGCTTAGTCAAAAGCTATAGACTGTTAAAGTTGAGCTATAAAAATCTCCAGGCATTTAAGGGTTAACAAGGATTTGGTAATTTAAGTATTCTAGAGATAAAATGGGCATTTAATCTATTATGTCTTGTTTGACATATCAGATGTCTGTAAATGCCAATGACACCAATATTGGCCTATTGATAATTGCATATAGATAATGGAGTGAACTCCTGTTAATTGAAAAACAAAATTCTTTGATATGTCCAGAAACTAGACTGAATTCCCCTTGTTTATAGACCTCAGTACATCCAATACAAGTGTTTAACCTATTATATCTTGTTTGACAGAGCTTAAACAAGGTATAATAGATTAAATGCCTGTATATTGGATTTACCCAGTTCACACAATATCAAAATTTGTTATTTTAAATGCTTGTTTTTCAAATATTTTGAAAATTTTGAACAAAACCATATCATTTGATCCCTCATTGGAATGAGCTCAGTGAACTCACTTCAGTGAGGGATCACATGATATGGTTTTATTAAAATTAAAAAAAAAAAAATTCCAGCCATTCGTTTAGTGAATTATGTGGGTTGATGCGACCTATACGTTGGGTAAAGGGTTCAAATAATGATTTTCAGCAAAAATGCATTGGAAATAATTTTGGAATGTACCAATATACTTTATCCCTTTACCTAAAACATCTAGAAGGGGACACAGAATATATCTTGAATAACTTGGAATTTTTAATTTTTGTCAAAAAACATGTTTGGAATGAGCTTGATGGACATGTTCCAATTAGGGGTCATAGGCTATGTTTCGGAGGCCACAGTTTTAAAAATAAAAATTTGAATGGTGATTTTTGTAAATAGCACTGGCCAGATATGGCCGTTATGGTAGCTAAGGAGTTATATAATGAATATTATGAATAACCTTTCACATGCTCTTGTTTCCATAATGAACACGCCAAGTTCTGCAAGCACACGCACTCGGCAACAGCTTAGAATTTGAAAAAAATTATATATGATAAACTTCTTTCTTCTTTTTTTTTTTTTTATCTATTCTGTTCAAATTTTGAATTTGACACAGATGTAATCAAATATAATTTTTATGATTTTTCAACATGAGCTAAAAGTGCTTGATCAGACATTATGTAAGTGCACCATGCCTGATCAATTAGGCTATTAAAAAAAATTCTTGTTTCTCAGGCACCTGCCTCATCACTTCATTTTTTTTATCTGGAAACCTCTTCAGTGATACTATTTTGCACTTACAGGATGCATAATTTAATCAACTATATCTTGTTTGACAGAGCTCAGTGAGCTCTGTCAAACAAGATATAGTTGGTGAAATTTGCAACTGCATTATGGGAAATTTCCACTACTGAAAACATTGCTTTTTTCTTCTGTAGTGCAATTCGTAAAATTTCTAATTCCAACTAGTTTCAGGACTGTTGTGCATTAACAAATAAAAAAAAAGCCTCCCTCCCTCCTCATAAAACTGAAGCAAAATTGCCTGAGAAACAAGAAATTTTTATTCATAGGCCTTATCTCTAAAGTTATAGAGTGGTAAAATTCACATTGCAAAAAGAGAGTTGAGGGGTAAATAACCTTTGTACCAAAATCGTATGGAGAGCACTGTATGCTTTGTGAATTTCTTATGATTGAAATAGACAGTTTCATGTCATGTTAATGTGCAGAATTATTTAATGTTTATATTGCAAATATTTGTGACCCCTGATTGAGTTGATTAATCTTTACCTAAGAAAAATGGACACACCCACCTATACATACATGTATATATAAGTAACATTCCAGATTTTCTTAAAACACATTTTTTTTCAAACAAAACATTGCCTATGGCCACTTTTTGAAACAAGCTAAATTTAGGTATAAATTTTCAGAACTTCTTTGAATAGAAAGTGATGCATTTTTTGTGGATGACTAGATAGCTTGAGTGGTAGGCGACTAAGTTAATTTTGGTACTGTGGACCCTGTTAATTGAATACCCACTTTGCTTATGAAAAATAATAAATTAACAGGAGTGTTCAGTTCACATGAATTTGGCCATTTTCCTGTGTTCTGGTGATAAAAGTAGCATTTATTCTCTTATATATTACTCAAAGTTTGCTAAGCACCAAATATTTGACACATCATTGTGAAATTTGCTTGTGAAATATTTGCGATATTTTTGGTGGATATCATTGAGGAATGTATTGAGAGGGTCCCCAGTGTTTACATTAGCTCTCTTGACAGGCAGACTTTTCGTGACAGTCATGGAAAGCATATACCCCTTGATTTTCATGATGTTTTCGTGTACTGTCTACATGTACATGACGTGTAGGGTATTCAATCTTCATTTCAACACAAACCCTTGTGATTTAATGAGTGAATATGACAAATGCAAATGTAAGAAGACATTTGTCTGAAACAGAAATGTGGTGGGCTGTAGGGATGGTGGAGCAAGGGGCTACCCATCGTCAGGTTGGTGAAGCCCTTGGTGTGCACCATACGGTGATCACCAGAGCCTGGGCAAGATTTCAGCAGCATGGCACACCAGTAAGATGGCATGGTGGTGGCAGAGACAGGGCAACATCTGTAGCTGAAGACCGGTTTTTGATCATTCAGGCCTGTAGGTAGTGCTGTGCTACAGCAACCCAGCTACACAGTGACCTTCAGAATGCATCGGGGGTAAATGTTTCGACGCAGACCATCCCAGACAAGGTTGCACGAAGGTGGTCTCCGACCGAGAAGACCATGTATTCACATTCCGCTGTCCCAGAACCACCGCCAGGCATGATATGAATGGGCCATGGACCATTTGGGTGGACCAGAGAAGATTGGCGACCTGTCCCTTTTACAGATGAGTCAAGGTCCTGCCTAGACCACACAGATAGGCATTCTAGGGTATGGAGAAGACCAGGAGAGTGATTCCATGCAGCCAACATTGCTGAGCATGACCGCTGTGGTAGAGGGTCAATCATGGTCTGGGGCGGCATCAGCTGGGATGCACATACAGAGCTCTGTGTCCTTGAACGAGGTACATTGACTGCACAACGGTATATTGATGAGATCCTGGATTGTATGCCGGTTCAGTGGTTAATAGATTCATTCTGATGGACGATAACGCCCGTCCTCATGTTGCCCATGCTGGGAGGAGATTGAGTGTATGAACTAGCCAGCAAGATCCCCTAACCTCAATCCAATCGAACATATCTGGAATGAGTTGTAATTTCAGCCAGTCCAGTTCAGCCAAGGAATGTCCAAGAGCTTGGTGCCATGCTGGTCCAAGAATGGAACAACATCCCACAAAGGACCGCCAGGAACCTGATTGGGAGCATGAGAAGGCGTTGTCAAGCTTTAATTAACAGTAATGGGTCTCATACTCGATATTGAACCCAAACCAGTTCGCTCCGTCAACTTTTTGGCATATTGAAAAATTTCCTCTTTTACCAATAATATCCATTTTCCATGGTTATCGCATTCAAAAGCTAAAAAATAATGTCAACACAAACAAAATCTTTATTTCTGCACTTAAATCATTATCATTAAAGATATAATTAAATAAAAAATATATACACTTTTCCTCACAATATTTCAACTAAAACGTAAAACAGGTAGTTGGATATACTTGGTGCTTAGCAAACTTTGAGTAGTATATATTAACAGTTCTTGTGGAGCTATATCAAACAAGATATAAAAGATTAAATGCCTATATTGGATGTACGGAGGCCAAATATGTTAACACACATAGAGAATTGGCTGTCAGTACTGCTTCAGTTGATCACACCATTTTTATTTAATAAACATGAGTTGTATGCCGTTAACGGGTCAAATTTGTACTGATGGTATGATAGCTAGTTTGGTGTTTGAAAATTATATGCAATTAACAGGGTAAAAAATTAAGAAATATCCAGTTAAGTGGGATCCACTGTAGTAAACATTTCTTCATCAATAATTAGTTTGGTTACCGGTACAGCCTATTGGAGAGTTGGTAAGGAAACAAATCAAATGAAGCTAAACTTTTTTTTCTCACGAGATATGAAGTACCTGCAAAGAAGCTGACAACATTTTTGGCTCCTACTCTTTAATACTGAAAACTTTAGGTTGTCAAAAGACTAAAATGTTAGGTTGCAAATTTTTCCCATGAAGTAACTAGAAAATTTATCAATTCGATCTTGTTTTTGATTAAATTGTTCAAATTTTGGTAAAATTTGGTTAAAAGTTGCATTATGGGAAGAATTTGCAAACTAAAACTTCATTATTTTCAACACCAGTCTGCAGAAGGTTTATAAACCCCCAAGCTAGGCTTCCAACACTGGGCGAAGATGAGGGTTAATCTGTTATTCGAAACTCAGCTTGTGCTACAGTAAACTTGTAAAGTTCAATTTTTTTATTTAACACTTTATCAAACACAAATAGAAGACAACACTTGCACAACATTTTAAAAATTTTTTGCCCCCAAAACAGAGCTTATGGACATTTTTGGTATGAGATTGTTTCAAAAAGGGTTCATATGCTGATGTTTTGAAGGTTAAAATTGTAAAAATAATATAATTTGGCGATTTTTGTGAATAGATCTTTCTGGTTATACTCATTACATTAGTTAAAGTGTTAATTCACAACAAGCCTTATGACCTGTTCAGCCTAAAAAAGTTAAAAATCTGTTTCTCAGGCCTTCCCACATGGTCCTTTTGGATGCTGCATGTTATCTTTTTATAACCAATGCAAGCTTTAAAAAAAATAAAAATTATATGGCTTATGTCTGATATTTTACCCAAGTTAATAAAATTAATAAATTTGTCCCTGGAGTGCAACAAGGCATTGCAATGCTTTCTTACACTCAAGGGACAAAATACACCACCACCCATGCTATTCTGTAAATTATGAAGCCAAAAACCTAAAACAAAGCAAGAACATGAGCTTTTGATGGCAAAGAAATAATTACAAAAATAAAATAAAAAACCGCCCGCCCACATGCAGTTTTACAAAAAATGGCCTGAGAAACAAGATCTATTTTATGGAACCCAAACCTTTTTATCTCACAAGATATGAAGTACCTGCAAAGAAGATGAGAACTATTATGGCACCTCCTCTTTTTAATACTGAAAATGTGTTAGGTTGTCAAAAAAACGAAATGTTTGGTTGCAAATTTTACCCATAACGTAACTAGGAAATTAATCAATTCAATCTTGTTTTTTTCTTAAATTGGTTAAATTCCTTGTTGCATTATGGGAAGAATTTGCAGCCTGAAACTTCAATATTGCGACACCAGTGTGCAGAAGGTTAATAAACCCCAAAACTAAGCTTCCAACACTGAGCCAGATGAGGGTTAACCTGTTATCCGAAAAACTCAGCTTGTGCTACAGTAAAATTTTGAAGTTCAATTTTTTTTTGTTTCAAAACTTTACGTCCCCAAGTCAGAGCATATGCCCCTCTTTGGTATGAGATTGTTTCAATAAGGGCTCATACCCTAATGTTTTGGAGGTTAAACTTGTAAAAATAATATAAGGTCCCACAATGTAGATTTTCTGTTTCTCAGGTCATTTTTAGTAATATTGTATGTGGACGGGCATTTATTTATTTTTGTAATTATTTCTTTGTCATCAAAAGTTTATTTTCTTGGTTTGTTTTATGTTTTTGGCCCCATAATCTATAGAATAGCATGAGTGGTGGTGTATTTTGTCCCTTGAGTGCAAGAAGGCTTTGCAATGCTAAAGCATTGCAAAGCCTTGTCACACTCAAGGGATAAATTTACCAATTTTATTAACTTATCAGAACTTTATTAAAATATCAGAAGTATTTATTTTTCAATAAAAGTGAATAATGTAACAAAAAAAAATAAAATTTAAAGTTCTCCCTCATTGATTTGAAAAATTAAATGACCGAAAACCAAATGAATTTTTTTGCGGGGCCTTATTGGAATGAACTTGTGTAGCTTTTTCAAATGATGTGTGATAACCTATGTTTGAAAAAAAAAGAGTTTTGATTTTGATATTGCTAGTGCTTATGTTAGGTTAACCCTTAACCATTAAAGGCCTATTTCCAACTTTTACAACCTCAGAACAGGTGCCCTTAACATGCCATCATGAGTAGGTCCTCCTGACAATAAACAAATTGCATAGGCAGTGGTTTCTGGTCAAGTCTTGTCTGTCTGTTAAGAAATCACTGTTAAGCCACTGGAAGTGTACAGGCTGTGGTCAAGTGTAAAATCAAGAAATTGTCCAGACCCTTTAGAGTTAATGTTATGCATGAACATTTATGTGAATGAAAGTTTGAAAAACTTGATGAGCAAATGACAGAATGGATAAGGAACCGGTAAGGAGGCTTCAAACAATTCCAAAATGGATTCCCTGCTGTACTGAAGTTAGTATTGTGTACAATGATTTCTTCAGGAATACAGGTATCAATTGGTTAACCCTTTATTCAACATGCACAATATCAAAATTTGTTATTTTAGTTATGTTTTTCAAATTTTCCCGTAAATTGCAACAAAATCATATCATTTGACCCCCTCATTGGAACGACTTGTTAAGCTCGTTCCAATGATGAGGTCACATAAGATTTTGTTTGATTTTTTTTTCTTTTTGAACTGTTTAATTTGTAAACTATGTGAGCGGATAAGAGCGATACTTTAGGTAATTGATTAACCCTATTAACATGGCGAGAAGACAAGACCTGCAATAACAATTTTTTGAATAATTAAAAATTTTAATTTTTTAGCCTCAAAATATAGCTTTTAACCCTCATTGGAATGATATTGTTGAGCTCATTCCTGTGAGGGGTCATAAGCTATGTTTTAGAGATAAAAAAAAATGAATGTTCACTTTTGAAAATAGTGCTGGCTGTAAATGGTCATTATATTGGATAAAGGGTTGAGAAATTTCTCTACTGTAAAGTGTCTCCCCTTGGGAATCGCTGTAAGTTGTGAAATTGTTGTATACTGTGGTAGACAAGTTCTGCTAAACGGGTATAATAAAATCCAGTGACTAACACCTGCGGTTAAAGTCCCCAAAAGTGGCAATACAATTATAAACAAATTGGCTCAGGCCCCTCAAAGTATATCTTCTGTTTCTCAGGTAATTTTTTGTAAAATTGCATGTGGGCAGGTGGTTTTTTATTTTATTTTTTATTTTTGTAATTATTTCTTTGCCATCAAAAGTTCATGTTCTTGGTTTTATATTTTAGGCCTCATAATCTGCAGAATAGCATGGATGGTGGTGTATTTCGTCCCTTGAGTGCAAGAAGGCTTTGCAATGCTGAAGCATTTCAAAGCCTTATTACACTCAAGGGTCAAATTCATTAGTTTTATTAACTTGGGTAAAATATCAGACATAAACCATTTTATTTTAATTTTTTAAAGTATGCTTTGGTTATAAAAAAAGAGCATGCGGCAGCCAAAAGGACCATGCAGGAGGGCCTGAGAAACAGATTATAACTTTTGTAGGCCTAAAGTTCTCCCTCATTGATTTGAAAAATTAAATGCCCGAAAACCAAAGTCGGAGGTTTTTTTTGGCCTCATTGGAATGAACTTGTGCAGCTTTTTCAAAGGATGTGTAATATCCTATGTTTAAAAAAAAGAGTTTTGTTTCGATATTGCTAGTGCTTATGTTAAGTTAACCCTTAATGTTATGCATGAACATTTACGTGAATGAAAATTTGAAAAAGTTGATGAGCAAAAATAACAATGGACAATAAGTCGGTAAGGAGGTATTGTTATAATTTAATACCAAAGCTGTATGTGGTTGTTGAATTATTACAGAACCTCTAAACAATTCCAAAATGGATTCCCCGATATACTGAAGTTAGTATTGTGTACAATGATATCTTCAGGAATACAGGTATCAGTTGGTTAACCCTTTATCCAACAAGCACACGATCAAAATTTGTTTAGTTATTTTTTTCGAATTTTAACATAAATTGCAACACAACCATATCATGTGACCCCTCACTGAAATGAGCTTTTTAAGCTTGTTCAAATGTGGGGAGGGAGTCACAGGATAAGATTTTGTTGAATTTTTTTTTCTTTTTAAACCATTCAATTTGTAAAGTGTGTGGGCAGATGCCACCGATACTTTTAGGTAAATGGTTAACCCAATTATTAACATGGCTGGAACACAAGACTTGCAGAAATAAGTTTTTGAATAACTGAAAATTTTCATTTTTTTTTTTGCCTCAAAATGTAGCTTTTAACCCTCATTGGAATGATATTGTTGAGTTAATTCCCGTGAAGGTTTGTTAGCTATGTTTTAGATATAAAAATAAATATTGACTTTTGAAAATAGTTCTAGCTGCATATGGTCATTATATTGGGTGAAGGGTTGAGAAATTTCTCTAATGTGAAGTGTCGCCCCATGGGAATCCCTGTAAGTGGAAAAATGCTTGTTTACTGTAGTAGACAAGTTCTGCTAAACAGGTATAAGATTCAGTGACTTACACCTGGGGTTGGAGTCCCCAAAAGTGGCAATACAATTATAAACAAATTGGCTAAGGCCCCACAAAGTAGATTTTCTGTTTCTCAGGCCATGTTTTGTAAAATTGCATGTGGGCGAGTATTTTGTAAAAAAAAAAATTTATTTTTGTAATTATTTCTTTGCCATCAAAAGTTCATGTTCTTGCTTTGTTTTATATTTTTAGGCCTCAGAAGCTACAGAATAGCATGGGTGGTGGTGGTGTATTTCATCCCTTCAGTGTAAGAAAGCTTTGAAATGCTAAAACATTGCAAAGCCTTGTTGCACTCAAGGGGCAAATTTATCAATTTTATTAACTTAGGTATAATATCAGACATAAACCATTTAATTTTTATTTTATGTCCCTGCGACGAATATTTGGGGGCACATTGTTTTACCCCCCTCTCTGATTCTTATGAAATTCTGTCCCTGAATAGCAAAGAATTATATTAGTTTTTAGCCAATGTGTAAATCTTTATAGGCTGCTGTAGAACTCAGTTTATGGGTAAAATGAAGGATAAAAAAATTACATTTATTTTATACTTTAATGCTTCTTGATTGGAAGCTCAGGATTTCGCTATTAAACTAGTCATTTTTTTTTTCAAAATATGATTTTGTTCTTGTTGCTTTTAATGTTGCACTTTAAGAATTTGGATGGCAAATGATTTATCAAAAACATTCTTTACACATTTCTCTGAAGTTTCAAAATCTATCAGATGTTTTTAAAAATATGTTTCCCTCTATTGTTTAATTTTTTTAGTAGCTAATACATGCACTGTGAACAGTTAGGATAAATTATTTCAGAAAAGGGTTACAGGCTTTAGGGCAGACAGCATTATTAAAAATATTAAAAAAAACACCTTTTTATGCTCCCTGAAAAATTTTTGGTGGAGCATATAGTCGCCGCTTTGTCCATGCGTTTGTCCATCTGTCCATCTGCCCATCAATCCATCTGTTCATCTGTCCATCTGCATGCAACTATCCGCAGCTATATCTCGGCAGTGAGTAGATTGATTTCAATGCCACTGCTCATGTTATACAAAAGTTGCCTGCATATTTTTCGCCAGAGTTACTCTTTACTTTGTCAATTTTTCAGGATTTTTTTTATTCTGCAGCAAAATCTCAGCAGTTAGTCAATGGAAATCAAGGAAATTTGGTATAAGGGATGCCTGTGACCAGTCGCTCCTGCTCATGTTAAAAAAAAGTTGCCAAAATATTTTTCACCAGAGATACGGTCCTTGCATTTCAAAGACATGCCAAATGATTTCCCATACCTGTGGGACCACAATTTTATGAATCTGCTTGTTAACTAAGTCTACTATTGGTGAGCATTGATCAGTTTTACTGATTTTCTTTCCCCATCTGTAACCCTGTTTACACTCACAAGTAGGACCCTGCAGAGCTTCGGATTTTGTGAATTGCGATGTCTTTTGAAACGCTAATGATTTATCTCAGTGATTTATATTGACAGGTAGAAAATACAATTCTAAAAAATACAGTTTTAAACTTTTTATAGTATTGGCTCCAGGTGTCTCCTTTTGAACTCTTCTATCATCAGGTCTCCTGTTCAAGAGACATGATGATAGAAGAAGATTTCAAGGGGTTCTACATCTGAAACTAAAATCATTATGTCCTGGTATATTCTGCTTTATTGGTTGACTTGCCCAAACAGATGAATATAATATTTGAGTTGAGACAGGCAATGTTTATGGTTGAAAGAAGGTGCAATATTTACAATTTGAAGAGTGATAAGGGCCAATTTGATTTGAAATCCACTGCCTGATTCAATTCAGGGTTCTATTCAACCCGAAATTTGATATTCACAGGTCCCCACTCTCAAGTTTTAGCATTGTAATTCATTATAACTTGTTTGGCAGAACTTTGTCGAACAAGATTTAACTCCTTGTATGCAGCTGGCAGATATTCCTGCCCAGCACATGATTTCTCTTGCCACTGGAATAAGTATAATGTGGGCACATTTAATCAAATTTCCTCCCAGTAAATTGAATAGACTCTATGAGTCCAATTTAGATGAATTTTTCATCACATCTAGTCATGGCTTTCAGCAGCTATGGCTAGATTTGATTAAAAATATCTTGAAAATACTCAGAGGGTTAAGATTTAATGGATAATATTGCCCATTTTATTCAGTATGAGAAGTACTACATATGACAGATAAAGTTTGACTTCAGTGATCTTGATGATAGAAAATGTTTGCTATTTTTCTAATTTATAAGAAAAAAAAATTGATGGGTACTTGTGCAGACTTGTGCTTGATTTATTTTGGTGAATGGTTAATTAGCTTCTTCATTTTTACAAGTTTCAAGATATGTGCTGAAATGATCTCTTTACAAAAGTAATAAGATTTCCTGTGGAAACCCCAGGAATTAGATCAGTACTTGATAACTGTTGGGAACACCAAGGGATCTGATATAAAGAAAACATCACAATATTTTTCTTAAACAAACAAGAATTTAATTTATAACTCACATGTGAATAGCTGGTGCAATTTGTACTGAAAGTATGTTAAAAGGGGCCTTAAGACCACAAAAAAAAAATTCTAGATTTTTTATCCAACATTTTTCTCAAACTGGGGCAGGCAGATGAATTTTATTTTTGATCTCACCCGGAGTCTGGATAATCTAGAACATCCCCAGGAACTACTGGATTGGGGGCATGGGGTGAGGGATATGGGTCTAAAAGCTATAACAAGAGATTACTTGGCTAAATGGGAATAAAATTTGAGAATAAAACTCCATAATTTGCTCCAAAAGGTACCTGGGTCATATATACAGTACCGGCAGAAATAAGTTGTTGGATAAGCACAAGAAAATTTTGATCACATTTCACTCAGTTGATAATTCTAACACATGACATCATTTCCTCATCGTTAAATGATATCAAAGGTTGGAATTATCAACAAAGGGAAAATTATTGTAAGAGTAATTTTCTAGTGGTTATCCTAAAAGGAGATGATAGGACAAAATATTCTGAAATGCTGATAAAAAAAAATTGGGATGGGTTGACAAAATAGGGGCGGGTGGGGCTGAAAATCTAGGTGTTTTTTTTTATTGCAGCCTACAGTTTGTCCTGATTTGCAAGAATTGTTTTGATTCTCCCAAAAGCCTGCTATGAGAATCAATTTTCAGTTCTTGAAATAATGTAGAATTTAAAAGGAGTACTGCAATACTTTGTGCAGGCAGTACATATTTATTTTTTTTTATTGGGATTTAACTACTCTTTCAATGGCCAGGGTCACCTCATGTTGGAAACCAGTACATATTCCACAGTGAAAAACAAACCTCATACATTGTATTTATATATTTACTCGAGTTTAACTGTTTGGGGTCTAGTTCCAATTATGGTAAGATTGTTGTCTCACATGTACCTGTAGAACATGTATTTCAACATAAGGTTCCGCTCTACAGTTTCACACTTTTGCACAGGGGTGAAATTCTAAACATAGGGCATATGTTGAAACCCGTCCGTTACTCCGTCATTCTGTCAGTCCATCCGTCAGTCCATCCAAAACACTTTTTCCGTCAAAGTTTTCTTGGCTTCTATGAAAGGGAATGATTTTATATTTGGTCTGCTGCTTCATATTGATGAGTTGTATCATGTAAGCAATTTTCAGATCTGCCATGCAGCCACTTCCTGTTTGCCTATACTTTGAAATTTTACTGTACCCACTGAACATTGAAATTTTCCGTCAAGGTTTTCTCGGCTTCTATGCAAGGGATTGATTTTATATTTGGTCTGCTGCTTCATAATGATGAGTTGTATCGTGTAAGCAATTTTTAGATCTGCCGTGCAGCCACTTCCTGTTTGCCGATACTTTGAAATTTTACTGTACCCACTCAACATTGAAATTTTTCATCTAACTTTTCTCAGCTTCTATGCAAGGGATTGATTTTATATTTCATCTGGAGCCTGATAATGATCAGTTGTATCGTGTATTCAATTTTCAGATCTGCTGTGCAGCCACTTCCTGTTTGACGATTCAATTGCATGCAGCGATGCAGGTCCAGACCCAGTATTGGTCTTGGCTTGTTAGTATCAGATATATGATTACATTAGGCTTTTTGTTGGACAAGAGAATTTGAAGTTTTGGTCCCAAAGTTGGAGTCTGATACATAGGGGTAAATTACTAGATGAATTATGGGAAACAGTGGCTTCGAAAAATTGGCTATTTTTTAAAATGTAATTTTTACACAGGTTTGTTACCAGACGGGTAACTAAAAAATGAAACGGAAACATATAATTTTTTTTTTGCATTTTAGAAACAGGGGATGCTCTGATCCAGGGGTAGGTGGGGTCGGTGGGAAAATTCTGCTTTTGAGGCTGCTGGGTGGCTGAAAATGACTGGTTTCGGCATTTTTTCATGCAATTTTTCAGGTTGAAGTCTTGCCTTTGACAGTAAATTATTCCACCCACATTCAGATTGTTTATTTCTACTTAGTCAGATGGTGTTATATGTTTTTTGTGGATTTGGAAAATGTAATACATGGTATGGGTTAGATAACTAAGTTACAGACTATTTGCATTTGAAGAGAGTGTATGGCATGTCATTTTTGGAAATGCCTGGAAAACTGTGGAGCGGAACCTAAGGCTTTTGGTGGTCTTGCTGGTGGAAATTACTGCACCTTGACTGTGGTTTCTAGTGAAATATAGGTAGCCACAACTTCATTGGACACCTCTGCAAAGTCAAAGTGATACACACCTTGTGAGAGAGACAAAAATAAGTAGAATTCTCCTGGCCTTTAAAGACACATTCATCATGTATGTCAGGAATTGGGAGCACAGTGGCTCAGTAGACAGAGATGCAGGTTGCAAGCCGAGAGGTCCTCAGTTCGAATCCCACCTGCAACAACCGTGTTGTGTCCTTGGACAATGCACTTAATCCCAATTGTCCATGTGGGGGCATGGTGGCTTTGTGTACTAAGGCATACCAGCTTGTGTGGAGTTAGTACATTGGGGAGTCTGACAGTTGCTCGCAGTTGCTTGGTGGTGCTCTCCAGGTACTCCGGCTTCTTCCACGTGTAAAACTCCGACACGAGGTAACCCTGGCTGTCAAAAGTGTTGTTAAACCCAAATAAATAAATGTAAATTCTGATTCTCACATGTATTTTAAATCCTATTTACCCTCTGCACTCTGACGTCGAATTATCAAACTTTCAATCTGCAAATTTTCCCCATAATACAACTAGCAATTCAACCAGTTCAATCTTGTTTGACAGAGCTGATTGAGCTCTGTCAAACAAGATTGAATTGGTTAAAATCCTAGTTGCATTATGGGAAGAAATTGCCTCTTGAAATTTCAGTATTTGGATATCAATGTGCCGGGGGTTAAAAAGGTTTGGTGTTTAATTATATTCAATTAACAAGTTTATTGCAATAACCAGTATATAGCTGAGTGGGACCAACTGTAATACAAATGTTTAAAACTTTGTTGTGGTATTTGGTTTGTAATGTAAAATTTTTTAATTTACTTGCGTTATGCATGTTGGGCTCCCAAAACATGTGCAATTTGATGAAAGTTTATAAATTATGTGTTGAAAAATTCATTTTGGGATGTGATGAATTTGTATAAATGATATGAATTTTTTGTGTACGGCCAGTCTTTCAGCTTGAATTTTTTTTTATTCTTATGTTTTCACTGTTAATCACAGAAGTATGCAAAGTATATAATTTTTTTCATTAATTATGAACTACTTTACACATTCCATTTTATCTAACAGTTTTTTTTTTTATGAAGGCAGTAGATGATGAGAATAAAAACTTGAGTGCATCATATCTCACTTTTGATCGTGTAACACTGCATATTATTTTTAATGAGACATTTAAAAATTGGGTTTTCCAGTCCCACGGACAAGCACCAATTTTTTTTCCTCTTTAAAATTTACCTTACTAGCCTAATTCTGACTTTCATCTCTTCTTTACTGTCCACCATTCAGTGCTTATGCAAACTTGCAAACAAAATTCCAAGTTTTATATGCTGTTGTTTCCAGGTTAGTCTTGGCTGCCTATATCGACAACCAACAGTTACCTTAAAATTACTGCAAAACCACAGGATGTAGACTGTCGAAAGTGTAGCACAAATGTAAAAAAAAAAAAAATCTTTAGCCCTTTTAGAGTTAACTTATTTTCACTTTCACGAATAAATGGATAGAGGATATCCGAGACCCCAGTTTATATTGAAATATAGAAAGCCAGTTCAGTAAAATAGGTCCAGACCTAATTTACTGGATAAGTTTTGTAAATTTTGATATAAACTGGGGATGAATTGAAGAGTTTATTTCCCCGTGCCTGTTCACTGCGGTAAACAGGCTCTGTTTTACTGGTAAAATAGGACCCAGTCACCAATGCTTGGGAGGTGCAAACCCCCTCTAAAATGGGCAACATGGCTTATTAACGCTCACCCCTGGTCTTGAGTTGATACCAAGCCACAAAATAAGCAGACTGACATCTGCAAAATGAGGTCCAAAGTGGGTGGATTTAGTGATGCTGCCCTGCATAGCAGGGTAGCATCACTAAATTTACCCTCTGTGAACCTCATTCTGAATCATGGTCCCAAAATGAAACAGAAAGAGGTACCCAGAGGATAAATGGCCCACTGTATGGGATATCATCATCAAATTCACACTCGGGGTACCTCACTCTGCAAATGTCAGATGGCTTATTTTCAGGCCTGGTTGATACTCATGTTGTGGTCATGATTAGCCATTGTGCAAAAATATGTGACCTTAAAAACCAATAAATAAATAAATATAAATGAAGATTTATTATATGATCCCCCAAAACCCTCAAAAGACACCAAAATAGAACAAGAAACACAGAAGCAGCTTCTGAAAAGCATGTGATTATGTTACAACTTAACTGGTAGAGTGCTAAATTATTTTTGGTCATCAAAATTTGTTCGTAAGTCTTTGTCTTGTTACAATTTATGGGAGAGTGCCTTTTCGGCACTCTCCCATAATTTGTAACAAGGCAAATCCTCACAGACTAAATAATTTTACATCTAAGACAATACATCCATGAAATACAGGCCCATTGAGTTATGGTACTTGGACTTTAGATTGAAGCTCGAATATGGGCTTCCAACACTCTACCAGTTAAGATATGTTTTTTGTCTGAAGTGTCCGTGTCAGGAAATAGTGCCAGCTGAAGAATCGATTGCAAAGTATTTAATGACACACAAACATTTAATGAAATAATTTTCAAATAAGCATCCAACTACTGTCACAGAAAACAAATGTTTATCATTCCTCGTCACCAGAGTCTGAATCTATGATTATTCTCCAGTGCTTGATGGGATGTGGATTACCATTTTTATGTGTACCCATACCATGTATGGTACACATAATGCCGACATCCGGGGTGGCCCTCCATCGTTCGTCCATCCTTCGTCTGTCCATCCATCCATCCATCCGGCGTCCGTATTCATTTCTTTGGCATTCGATAACTTGAAAAATATTGCTTGGATTGTCAAGTTACTTTATAGCTGCGTTCAGGTTACTGATGTTCCGAGCTGTATAGTTTTTGGTGTAAATATGATCATTTGATCCTGAGATATTAACTCTTTATCCTTCAATTTGAGAATTCTTCCAATCCCTTTGGCATGAGATAATTCAAAAAATATCAGTCCAATTGTCATGTTACTTTATATATATCTTCAGGTTACTGATGTTCCGAGTTGTATAGTTTTTGGTGTAAATCTGTTATTTTGATCCTGAGATATTAACCCTTTATCCTTCAAATTGAAAATTCCTCCAATCCCTTTGGCATTCGATAACTTGAAAAATATTGCTTGGATTGTCAAGTTACTTTATATTTGTGTTCAGGTTACTGATGTGCCAAGCTGTATAGTTGTTGTTGTAAATCTGATAATTTGATCCTGAGATATTAACCCTTTTTCCTTCAAATTGAAATTTCCTACAATCCCTCCCTTTGGCATTCGATAACTTGAAAAATATTGCTTGGATTGTCAAGTTACTTTACATTTGTGTTCAGGTTACTAATGTGCCGAGCTGTATAGGTTTTGGTGTAAATCTGATAATTTGATCCTGAGATATAAACCCTTTATCCTTCAAATTGAAAATTCCTCCATTCCCTTTGGCATGAAATAACTCCAAAAATATCAATCCGATTGTCATGTTACTTCATATATGTGTTCCGGTTACTGATGTGCCGAGCTGTATAGTTTTTGGTGTAA
Source organism: Pictodentalium vernedei (assembly GCA_031216915.1). Taxonomy (NCBI): domain Eukaryota; kingdom Metazoa; phylum Mollusca; class Scaphopoda; order Dentaliida; family Dentaliidae; genus Pictodentalium; species Pictodentalium vernedei. The sequence goes on along the minus strand of CM062297.1, from coordinate 293,511,097 downwards.
ATCTGATAATTTGATCCTGTGATATTAACCCTTTATCCTTCAAATTGAGAACTCCTCCAATCCATTTCTTCGGCATGCGCTAACTCAAAAAATATTAATCCGATTATCAGGTTATTTATATATGTATTCAGGTTGCTGATGTGCTGTGCTGTATAGTTTTTTATGTAAATCTAATAATTTGATCCGGAGATATTAACATTTCTATATGTACCCATACCAGCTTTCTACCAGTTGCGTGTATGGGTACACATCTGATGATTTAATCGGTCTATTTTTTAATGAATGGGTTTTATAACTGGAAGAAGGGTCAGATCATATAATAAATGTTAATAAAATTAAGTTTAATTAAAAAACAAGACAGTTCTCTCAAACTTAGTTTTGTTACTGGTTTACTCTTTCAGTATACACTCCGGCAATATCAATTGTTTCACTTTGGTAAGGCATCATCAGATGTCTATTTGAGACAAGTTTTTATCACAGTAAAAGTCCTTAACCTTTTTGGATGTGCCTCATATCCAATTAGAAGTAATATTATATTCAGTTCATATGGATTTAATTTGTAACAAAGTATTATTGCTTGTTTACTGTAGTAGGCAAGTTCTGTTTTTCTGGTATAGTGAAAAACCCTATTAATCAAATAACCACTATGCCAATGGAAATTATTCAATTAAAAATATTCAATTAACAGTGATTTGATCACTTTCCTGTATTCTAGAGATAAACTGAGCATTTATTTTATTATATCTCGCATGACAGAGTTCATTTGAGTTCTTTTAAACAAACTATAATAGACAGAATGCCTCTATTAGATGTACAGTACAGTCGCTGTGGACTGGTCGTAAATCATGTGTGGCAGTGATGTCCACACATACATTTACCAGGTAATAAAAATTATCATCAGCAAAATTTTAATTAACTGGTAGAGTGCTAGAAGCCACCATCAGGGCTTTAATATGAAGAGCAGGTAACCCAGCCTAAAGGTGTAATATTCTGTGCATGTGCTTCATATTACCTTAGAAGTGAAATTACTTAGTCTATATGGGTTTGCCTTGTTACATTTTATGGGAAAGTGCCTCTTGGCACTCTCCCATAAATTGTAACAAGGCAAAGACATGTGAACAAATTTTTATGACCAAAAATAACTTAGCACTCTTCCAGTTAATGAAGCACTGGGTTGTACCTGGTGCTTGATTAATTAAACTTTTGATGATTATTCATATAATTAGTGTTTGGAATCTATTACTGCGTCTGTGGAAATGTTGCCCACCCTTGGACAGTGACCAGTCCATGGCGGCTGTACTGTACTTAAGGTCAAATAAGTCTATAAACAAGGGGAATTCAGTGATTATTATTTCTTGACATATTACAAGACTTTTTAAAGAATGAACAGGAGTTTGATCTATAACCTACATGCAGTTAACAGGCCAAATTTGTATTGAAGGTACGGTAAATGGTTTTGTATTTGGAAGTTATATTCAGTTAACAGGGTTATTCAAATTAGAGATGTCCAATTGAATTGGCTCCACTGCATAATCACATCTAGTAAGCAATGCCTGGGGTGAGAGTCCTCGAACAAGTGCAGTACTGGTGCAAATGTTTTGTGAAACTTGACATTGTGGACAACCATGATATAGCGATAGATATTGAAAGTAATCTTGACTGCCAATAAGAAAATAAATACATAAATAAATAATTGGACTCAGAAACTGCCTGGTGATGGACAAATTGATTGAGCATTGAATATTGTTTCTCCTTGGGAACCCAACAAAATGAAGCAGTGTTAATAGACTGTTGCCAGAAGTTCTCCTTCATTTTTAACCTTTTAACCAATGAAAGTGGTATCAAAATTCGTTATTTTGTTTTTTAAAAACATTTTTCTCAAAATTTCAATAAAACCATATCATGTAACCCCTAATTGGAGCTCTATTGAAAAGTGCAGAAAGCCACTACAGTAAATGATATGCATTAGCTTGTTTGCTCAGCAGCAGAATAAAATGTTACATAAAATTGTCTTGTTATAATTAAAGGGAAGGAGCGTGCCAACAGGCACTCCCCATGCAGTGTAACAAAACATTTATGAACCAACTCTTGCTAAACTATAATCACCTTTTATGGGAGCAAGGTATCTTTGGAAAAGTATGTATGTTACAACTCGCCTTTGAAATGAATTAAGAACTCTACTAGTTTACCCTCTGAACACTGATGTTGAAATACCAAATATTCTTGCAAGTTTTTCCCATAATGCAGCTAGGACTACAACCATTTCACTCGCTGACAGATCTCATTGCATTATGTCAAACAAGACTGAATTGGTTGAATTCCTAGTTCCTTTATTGCAAAAATTTGCTGCTTGAAATTTTGGTGTTTGAACTTCAGTGTACAGGGGATTAAACATAAGATGTGCTGCATCTCGTTTTACTCCATTGTCTTTCTGCCTCTCTGTTGTCTATGTGTTTCACATTTTGTGTGTGTCTTCCTGTTTGTCTGTCTCAGAGCATTGAACCATTGTCTCATTGCAATAATTAAATTTTGTCATGTCAAGTATGTATTTAATATTGATGTAGTAAAATTATTGAAATACTTTTATTTTGTGAACAGAATCCATGATGATGTGTTGATAAATGTTGATAAATCTGTTGATTTCGTCCCTCAAGTGTAACGAGATGCCACCAGCAATTCTGAAGCATTTCAGATTGCATCTTGTTGCACTCAAGAGACAATTTGCACTTCATTTGCAGTTGCAGTACAAAAAAAATTATTTGACTCCTTCCATGCTGCTGGCAGATATTCCTGCCAGGACACCAGTACTCTTGTCAACAGAATGGGTATAATTTGGCTTCTGTTCAATAGAATGCATCACTTTAAATTGGACCAATCATATGAATCATAGCTGGGCTTCATTTGTTTGAATTTTTTATCAAATCCAGTCATGGTTGCTTTACAACAGTCATGATTGTATTTCTTGAAAAAATTCAAGAAAATATTCAGGTGCAGTGATCTCTGAAAAGAAATAAAAATTGGGAAAGCTGTGAAAATTGTACCTTCGTTTTATATCACTTCTTTTATAAAAATGTTAAAAAAAAATGTTTTCCATAAATATGTTACATGCTTACACATTAAGTTAAGAGCATGTATGTTATTTATTTATTGGTGTTTAAGATCACATATTTCTGCACAATGTCTAATCATGGCCACAACAGTTTTACGGTGGAGAAAGCTGGCGTACCTGGAGAGAACCACTGAGCAGTGGCAAGCAACTGCCAGCTCCCCAATGTACTAACTCCACACATGCAGGGTTAGCATTGGTTGAAGACAGATGCACCATCGACGTGCAATATGCCTTAGTGCACAGTGTCACCATGTCCCTATGTGGGCAATGGGGGTGAAGTGTATTGCCCAAGGACACAATGTGGTTGCCACAGGTGGGATTCGAACTGAGAACCTCTCGGCGTGCAGCCTGCACCTCTACCTACTGAGCCACCGCACCCCCATGAACATGTATGTAACCATACTCTTATTATATATACATGTATCTGCAAATGTAAACAAATTTAGTTGCAGATATTTTGCTGATGAATTTCAACTTTTCCCGGAAACGGTCTATTTTTACTACATCAATCATCTTCTAACTGAAAGATGGTTCAAGGAGGAAAAATTGACCAAACCCATACCAGACCATGTCATGCACACCAAAAAAGAGAGACTAGCAGATATTTAGAGTTTTGCTGATATACAACTGTAATACATGGCATGACACAAATGGACATAACATTTGTCAAATCTATCAAGAAAATGCTGTTTCTCTGGATCCATTTTTCATGTTCTCCTCTCGTGCTACATTATGGTCAGTCATTGCGCCTCATGCAAGGTTAAAAGTGTGTATCCCTCATAGGTGGGAGCACGATTGCTCAGTGGTTACGGTTTTTACTTCAAACCGAAAGGTCTACGGTTTGATCCCCACCAGGGTAACTGCATTGTGTCCTTTGACAAGGCACTTCATCCTGATTGCCATTGTGGGGGGCATACCAGCACTCTGTACAAAGGCATACTGCACGTCAGTGGAGCACTTGTATTCAACCAATGCTAACCCTGCTTGTGTGGCTTTAGTACGTTGGGGGAGTCTGGTAGTTGCTTGCCATTGCTCCATGGTTCTCTCAGGGTTCTCCTAAAACTGTCTGACATGTGGTGACCCTGGCTGTCAAAAGTGTTGTTAAACCCCAATAAATAAATATATAAATCCCCTATAGGTGAAAATTCAGGATCTTCCCCAGGGAAAACAATAACGTTTCATGCTAATTGGCACACCCCAAGTTCTTTGTGAAGCCTTGAATACCCAGAAAGTGAAGAAATAACTGTAGCAAAATGACTCAAGAAATGCCAGGGTGAGAGTTCATGAACCATTTTTGGCGATTTCAAGCAAGAATGTGAATATTTGTTTGTCTTTTTTTTCTTCAGAAAATGTGTGGGTCTAGTCATACCTAATCGCGCTGTATCCATGGCTATATCGCTGATGCCTGGGTTGCACCTGGTGGTTCATGATCAAAACGTTTGCTTCTGGTTTGTCCAAGAAATAGTAAATGATTTTCAGGTTGAATAGCCACACGCTTCTGAAGTAGGAATCCAGTCTCCCTGTACTGTATTTTATCATTGAATTTTAATTGTTTCAAAAAATTTCCTGTAATTGCAAGCTTCAACTCTAGAATCACAATTTTGTAAAATTCAATGATTGTAAAGGTGATGGTTTGGAGCTTTGAACTGGGAAACAACAACTTGTCTGAATTTTACATCTGCATTATCTCCAGAGAGCAAAATACATAATGTACCCCAGTGGGAACCCCAGGAAGTGAAGCAGTACTTGTTCACTGTGGCACACAAGCTCTGTTTTACTGATAAAATAGGACCAGTCACCAATGCTTGGGATGGAAGTCCTTTAAAATGGGCAACATGGGTATAAACACTTGACTGAACTTGACTTCATCTCCATGTGGTCACGATGATTCAATGTGCAGAAATATGTGACCTCAACCCTTTACCCAATGAACCGCCCGCATCCGCCTGTGTTTCATGCAAATTCAGCAGCTGAAAAAATATGATTTTTTAAAAAATTTCAACAAAACCATATCATGTGACCCCTCTTTGGAACAAGCTCATCCAGCTCGTTCCAAAGAGGGGTCACATGATATGGTTTTGTTGAATTTTTTTGCAAAAATTCAAAAATGATATTTAAAATAATAAATTTTGAAATCGTCTGCGTTGGGTAAAGCATATTGATGCTATTTTGAAGCATATTGATGCTATCATCGACCCAGTCACTGCTTTGATGAATTTTTCGCTGTCTTCTGGCATTGTCCCGACACGCTTTAAAAGGGCTGTTGTTGTGCCTCTTTTAAAAAAGCCTTCGTTGGACCCTGAAACTCTAAAGAACTACAGGCCAGTGTCCAATCTCCCTTTCCTTTCCAAAATCCTTGAAAAGCTCGTTCTTGCCCAACTAAAAGAACACCTGGAATATCATTCGTTAATGGAAAAGTGCCAGTCTGCTTACCGCAAAGGGCACAGTACTGAAACTGCACTGATCCGAATGTCGTCTGACCTTCTGACCACGTCTGATGAAGGAAAAGTGTCCCTGCTAACGCTCCTCGATTTATCGGTGGCGTTTGATACATTGGACCATACAATTTTAATTCGTAGACTCTAAACTACTTTTGTCATCCGTGGATCCGCTCTTAAATGGTTTGCCTCATATCTATCCGACCGGTTCCAACAAATCCAAGTTGGAAACTCGCTTTCAGATGAACGTGCGCTGAAATTTGGAGTCCCACAAGGTTCAGTACTCGGCCCTATGCTATATCTCCTGTATACACAACCACTTGGTGACATTATCAGGAGCCACAGAGTTGGGTGCCACATGTACGCAGACGACACACAGTTATATGACCATGATACAGTTAACCGATCCGCCCAGCTTGTTTCAAATGCCGAGGAATGTTTGTCATCGGTGAAGTCTTGGATGTTGGCAAACCAACTCAAACTCAACGATGACAAAACCGAAGCGATGTGGTGCGCAAAACAATCCGTCGCAAATTTCATCACAATTCAGCACATTTCCATAGGCGAGAACCTGATCCATTTCACCGATAGTGCGAAAAATCTCGGAGTTCATTTGGACACCACTCTTTCAATGTCCTATCAAATATCAAACATATGTAAGTCAGTATATTTTGAAATTAGAAGGCTGGGTCATATCCGAAAATGCTTAAGTTTAGACGCCACAAAAAAAGCTGATTTCATCATTATGTCTCCCCTTCCCAGAAGGGAGACATATTGTTTTAGTGCATATTCTTCTTCTTCTTCTTCTTCTTCTCATACATACTTTGTCCGGGCCATAACTTTTTTGTCTTTTGACCTACACCTTAGATACTTGGCATGTGGATGTATCCCCATGAACTGGTGTGCAGTGTACCATAGTGACCTTCATCTTGACCTTTGACCTGAAGGTCAGATTTATGCGCTTTTTTAAGGGAAACTGTCTGGACCAGAACTTTTTTTGTATTTCGAGTCAGGCTTTAGATATTTGGCATGTGGATGTATCACCATGAGCCAGTGTGTAGCGTACCATTGTGACCTTCATGTGACCTTGACCTTTGATCTGAAGGTCAGATTTGTGCTTTTTTCAAGGAAACTTTGTCCGGACCAAAACTTGTTTGTCTTTTGAGCCAGGCCTTAGATATTTGGCACGTGGATGAATCACCATGAGCCGATGTGTCGCATACCATTGTGACCTTCATGTGACCTTAACCTCAAGGTCAGATTTATGTACTTCAAATAGGGAGTAATTGTCCAGACCAGAATTTTTTTGTTTTTTGACCTAGGACTTGGTTATTTGACATGTGGATGTGTCACAATGAGACCGCATGTCATCTACCTCGATGACCTTCATGTGACCTTGACCTCTGACCTTGAGGTCAAATTTATGTACTTCAAATAGGGAATAATTATCCAGACCAGAACTTTATTGTTTTTTGACCTAGGACTCAGATATTTGACATGTGGATGTATCGCAATTAGACCGCATGTCACATGTAATCATGACCTTCATGTGACCTTGACCTCAAGGTCAAATTTATGTACTCTAAATAGAGAGTAATTGTCCAGACCAGATTTTTTTTTTTTGGACATGTGGATGTGTCACCATGAAACTGCATGTCGCTACCTTGATGAACTGCATGTGACCTTGACTTCTGACCTCAAGGTCAAATTTATGTACTTCAAATAGGGAATAATTGTCCAGATCAGAACTTTTTTGTTTTTTGACCTTGGACTTAGATGATTGACATGTGGATGTATCACAATGAGACCACATGTCATCATGACCTTCACGTGACCTTGACCTCAAGGTCAAAATTATGTACTTTAAATAGGGAGTAATTGTCCAGACCAGAATTTTTTTTTTTTTGACATGTGGATATGTCACCATGAAACCGCATGTCTGCTACCTTGATCAACTGCATGTGACCTTGACCTCTGACCTCAAGGTCAAATTTATGTACTTCAGATAGGGAATAATTGTCCAGATCAGAACTTTTTTGTTTTTTTGACCCAGGACTTAGATGATTGACATGTGGATGTATCACAATGATACTACATGTCATCATGACCTTCATGTGACCTTGACCTCAAGGTCAAATTTATGTACTTTAATTTGTCTTTTGACCTAGACCTTAGATATTTGGCATGTGGATGTATCACCATGAGCCGGTGTGTCGTGTACCATAGTGACCTTAATGTGACCTTGACCTTTGACCTGAAGGTCAGATTTATCTGCTTTTTTAAGGGAAACTTCGTCCGGACCAGAACTTTTTTGTCTTTTGACCTAGACCTTAGATATTTGGCATGATTGTCAATATTATTCATGTATATATAATTTGCAGTGCATTAAATAGAAAGGAATGGGAGACATAAGGTTTAGTGTGCTAAAACAGGTTCTAGTTCATCTTGAGTCGAATAGATTACTGTAATGCACTGCTTTTCGACGTCCCGGACAACCAGCTCCCAACGTTTGCAGAGGCTGATCAACGTTGCTGCTAGGATTGCTCTACGGATGAAGAAAAGGGAACATATCTCACCCGCCCTTGCCAAGCTGCACTACATCCCAGTTAAAGACGGCATAACATATAAACTAGCAATACTCACCTACCAGAGAAATTCGGCTGACTTCCCAGGCTACCTTAGCGAACTCCTCATACCATACAAGCCGCAGCGATCATTGCAATCCAGCAACGAAGGGCTTTTAACTCAGTTCGCGGGGAATTTGAAGACTAGGTGACAGGGCTTTCAGGATCAGTGCGCCCCGTGTGTGGAACTCGTTACCCAAAACCTTACGAAATGCGCCATCTCTTGAAAGTTTTAAAAAGGGACTAAAAACCTACTTATACCAGAGGAACTTCCCAGGCTATCCCTTCGCTGACACACAAACCGGGTGACTTTATTGATTTTATCTATCTTATTTGTGATTTCTTTTGTAAAGCGCTTTGGACTTTTATTAGGATAGGCGCTATATAAGTGATATATTATTATTATTATTATTATTATTATTATTAAAGGGTTAAACACCAGTAAATAAATAATACGTAATGTAACATTGAGCCCTAATCACACTGTCCTGTGAATCTCAATTTAGGAGCAATTTGAATCCTGAATCGAATCAGTATTTATATTTGTAAACCTTGTGTATAGTGTATACAGTACTTTAATCACAAAAGTGGCCCAAGAATTTCAACTGGTTCACAATCTGGTTGAAATTCTGTTTTTCTCCCCTAAAGCACTATAGGATCTTGCCAGTCAAAAAATATGCGAGAACACGGAGTCGTAGATGCTGTTTTTGTTTGTTTTTTCTTGATTTAGTCTCTATACAATATTTTATGTATGAAATCTTAGCTAAGATTTTGTGACAAGATCATGCTCTGATTGAGAAAGGGACTTGTTCAGTATTAAAAATATTGTATTTGGCAGGATTATAAAATCTGTCTTATTGACCACGAAATCTGTAGTTTTGAAAATCTGTCCATAAAATTCTGTCAGTATTGAAATTTTTTCATGATTCCAGAAAGTATATAATCAGTTCATATCACAGAAATCAGTTCATAGAGTCCTCATAGCCAGAGACTCATATCCACTCCATGGCAAAAATCTTACCCCATATTTTTATGAATTATTTTTTGAAAGAAAACTGGCATTTAATATTTTGTTTACAATTTCATAAATTTTTATTTTATTTTTTCAATAGCTTACGCTGTCTTTCCATAATTTTTTTGTTTGTTTTGTACTGTTGGTGTACACTAAAATCAATTTTTTATGCAAAATTTCAGTAAAAAGTTTATTTCAGCTCAAATAGTGTTGTTTTGTATTATCTTGAACCTCCACAACAAGTCAACGCTCCATATGTTTCCACAACTGCAGCATTTTCAGTATCATGCTTGAGAATGATGAAAAGAGAACTTTTAAAATGGAATCATGTATCACTGGTCCATTTCCAACCAGAGACATTGACAGCATTTTCCAGTGGTGAGGTGAGACTACAATTTTGGAAACAAATTGGTAATGCAGAGCATCACCACATGCATTATAGCATTTCATTTTGAAATTCTCTTGAAAATTCAAGTTTGTTCAAATCAGGGTCCCTAAGGTGAGAGGGGGGGGGGGGGGGAGGTATCAAGGGGGTGGGTGGGTTCATATTTAAGTTTGTTAAAATCAGGTCCCTGGGTTAATATTTGGGCTCCCTATGGTAGGGAGATTCAAGTTTGTTTAAATCGAGTGCGCTCAAATTTTAACTTAGTGAAATATGAGGGGATTTCTTTAAAAATCTTTTTTTCCAGAACCATCTATTAGAATATTTAGATATTTGGTATGCAACAACTCTGGGCTTGGGGGTGGGCAGATTCAGGTGTGTTCAAATCTGATCCCTGGATTAATATTTGTGCTATGGTAGCCTGAATTTTAACTTTAAGCAATATGAGGAAATTTCTTTAAAAATCTTCTGCTTCAGATCCAAAAATCTGAATGCTTTCATATTTTGTATACAACATATCTTGGGGGGAGGGGGGTTGGTCAGATTCATGTTTGTTCAAATCGAATGCCTATGTTAATATTTGGGCTCTCTAAGGGAGCCCAAATTTTAACTTAGTGCAATATGAGGAAATTTCTTTAAAAATCTTCTGCTTCAGATCTACCAGTCAGAATCTCTTGATGATTGGTATACAGCATCCTTAGGGAGGTCAGATCTAAGTTCAAATCAAGTCCCTGGGTTTAAATTTGGTCTCTCTCTTTATTGGAGTCTGAATTTTAACTTAGTCCAATATGAGGAACAATCTTTAAAAATCTGCTTCTTAAGATACAATCAGAATGTTTAGATATTTGGTAAACAGCATCCTTTGAGAGTTCAGATTCAGTTTGAAAGTCCCTGGTTTGATATTTGCGTTCCCTGTGGGAGGGGCAAAAATTGGTAATATTGTAATGGTTTTAGAGTCAGTTTGGATCTCTATTATTAATTGTCCATGTAATTTATTATGCCCCCGAAAAATTTTCGAGGGGTATATAGTCAAGGTCTCTGTGCGTATGAACATTTTGTATTATCTCTGTCCGTATGAACATTTTGTATTATAACTCGAGCATCAGTTGTCAGATTTTAATGTTCTTTGGTATGGTGGTAGGGCAGCTTGGGGGAACGGATGCCCTCATACCTAGTGTTTCGTCCATTCATGTTTGGTAGATTTATGTTTGTTTTTGGCCTCTGTTTCTGACTTGCGTAAATTGTACCATACCCTATAGGGCAAAGTGCTGCCCAATTTTTTTTTTTTTTTAGTTCATTATATTTCTATGGCCCAGTGCTTGCAGGGGAGGTTGCATAACACTTTAACCTCTACATATCAATATGTCCATATAAATATGGATGACACAAGAATTATAGTGATTTTGGTTCCAGACCATTTAAAATTGTATCACTGCACCAATCGATTTCAAATTTTATTTCCTCATTACTAATGTCAAAATACAGGTCAAGTTAGATTTGGAGGTTCACTCCGACCATTCTTGCAAGAGTTATGACTCTTTTTGAATTAAAAAATCACAAATTTACCAATTTCAAACCTACTACATATCAATATAACCAAATAAATATGGATGCCAATTGCAGCTTTATTCTTACTGGCCACTGTCTTATGGGGGAAGTGCTTTCCAATTTTTTTTTAGTCCACTATCCCAATTTTTTCTAGTCCACTATTTCTGTACTGCCCAGTTTTTGCAGGGCAGGTTTGCATGTCATTTTAACCTACTACATATTGATATATTCATATAAATATGGATGACCCAAGAATCATAGTGTTTTTTTAATTCCGTTCATTCAAAGTTGTTTGGATGAACCAATTCTCTTCAAACAATCAGAAGTTATTTATTTACATGCAAGTCCAACTTGGCTACCTTCGGGGGCAGCAGCCCACGCGTTAGCGTTGCTCTTGTTATTTCTAGCAGTCAAATATTTTAGTGGTCTGTTCTTTTTCTGAAGCCAAATTGTAAGTTGTTTTAGGGAATAAAATATTGTGCCACTGAAGTAAAAACAATGGCATCATTTTTTATTCAATATTAAATATAATTAAATATTTCAGCAAATTTGAGGGTTGTAATTAGCGTATCTGTTTGTGTGTCAATTTAATTAACGCTAGATGCAGTATTCGTAACTCGGAAGTGTATCGTGTTGTGTGTTGTAGCTTGTACTATTGGTGAAATTAAGAAACATAACTGCGTGTTATGATTGTGTTTATGTACTGTTTTGGTACTCAACTGTTTGTATTCATCGCAGATATCGATTATATGTATCCCCATACAAATGGGGGCTCAGTAGGTAGAGGTGCAGGATGCAAGCCAAGAGGTCCTCGGTTCGAATCCCACCTGCGGCAACCGCATTGTGTCCTTGGGCAAGACACTTCACCCCCATTTCCCACGTGGGGGCATGGTGATGCTGTGTACTAAGGCATACTGCACGGCGATGGTGCACCTGTCTTCAACCAATGCTAACCCTGCTTGTGTGGAGTTAGTGTGTAGGGGAGCTGACAGTTGCTTGGTGGTTCTCTCCGGGTACTCCGGCTTCCTCCACCTGTAAAACTGTCATGGTCATGATTAGCCATTGTGCAGAAATGTGACCTTAAACACCAATAAATAAATAATATCCCCATACATATAATGTACACTTGTAGTTGTTTACAAATGTATATTTTGGCAGCAAAAATCCACAGTTTATTTTAAATAATATCACGAAGCTTGTGCATTCGAATTTCCGTTGTGTAACACGTCACTGTAAATGTTGCGGATGACATAATTTGGTATTGGGACCTCCCACTAAGTGCGAAGTGATTGACAGATTATGACCAGGTTCTGATCTTCTGACCATGTAGTCAGAATTTGACCATATTTGTCAACCACATGGCACCAGTATAAAAGGGTGTGTGACCACATGGGCGGGGATTTTCTGGTTTGTCATTTGCCGTTCCTTTTGACATCTGTTTGTTTACAGAATTGAAAGTTATGCTTCAAACTAAATTAACATGTCAAATAGCCGAGATTGCGGGCAAAATGTTACGTCCAGCAGGTAAAAACAAGCAGCTTTGAACAGAATACACATTCATACTGTGTGTACAAATATTTGTGTACCACTATAGTTATGCATATCTTAACACTTGTATTTTCACTTGGCTTTAATATTTTCGGCTATGCAGATGATAGGGTTAACTCGGATATTTCTTCAATTATAGATATTAAGGCCGTACTTTCCACATTCTCAAATGCACAACACAGGAACAAATTATTAGCGAGACACATGGTCATCCCGCAGAAATAGGCAGATTAGGGGACTTCACTTAATGCATATTTGTATCAAAATATTTGATTCAATTATTTATTAAAGATTTAACTGTATTTAAATCTTTTCGTGCCTCAAAGAATGACCACTCTCTCTTAATGCTAGTAACACAGCAATTTATAGAGACTGTATTTATTTATTCAGTATCATACCAGTAGATTGATCTGAGTGAATAAATATTTTTTGTCCCCAAAGTGTTCCAGAATAATCCATTTCCTGATGTTGAAGACAGAAGAAATTGTGCAAAGAAAGAATATCACTTATGTTTATGTACATTGGTCAGTCATACGATTAGAGTATAAAACTATAACAGTATAACAGACAGCATCAAATAGTCAGATAAAATGCTAACAGGCAAACCATTACAGACACCTGCATAAATACAAAGATAAATTGTCGCAGTTAAGTTAAAGATTACTGAAGACTCTACTACCATATGTTAACCGCTCCAAGAAATAATACTTATGTTGAGAAATAATAATACAGATCCATATGCCAGCATATATTCTCCAGTCCTGTGAATTCTGTAGCAGACGAGTGGGGTTAATCAAGTTTTTTCTAGTATCCTCACTTCATGTCATGACAAAAGCATTGCGAAACCGGGTGTTAGGTCACATTTATTTGTAGAGGAATTCTCTGTCACGGGACTTCAATATCACACCCCTCCACGTCACAATATTCTCAAAATCTTTTTCTCCAGAACTACTAGTCAGAATCTTTTGATATTTGGTATACCACATCCTTCAAGTTTGTTCAAGTCAAGTCTGTAGGTTGATATTTGGACTACCAAGTTTTCCATTACTGAAAATCTGGGCATTATTTCTGTGGTAGCATCTCAATACTGAAAAAAAATCATCTGGCATGGGCAGCAAACTTGTAAATAATTAAATAACTTCATTCCTCTATTGTGTTAACTTGCCAACTAGATGGTAATTAAATCCTTCTTTAAACAACGTTGGTCAATTGAGTGCCTTAAGCCCCATGGGGCCGCTTGTTTGTATTAATCCAGCCTCGGGGCTTACAGTTTACAGGCAACAGTGGACTAACCAGGCCTTAAAAATTTGTCACAATTTGTGAGAATCAGTTTTAACTACTGCAATTTTTAGTTCTCACTTTAGAATTTGGGAGTACTGTTATACCCGTTTATACCCCTGTCCTTGTGTGTGCAATTAGTTAATATTAATCATTAATAAAACAAGAGTCCTCAAGGGGCCTTAATCACTCACCAAACATTAAGTGGATCAAAGAAGTATTTTGGGTCACATTCAGTTAGTCATGGTTCGTCAACACTACAGAGGAATGAAGTCATGAACTTATTCATAACTCTAGTGTCCATCTGAGATGATTATTATCATAGGTTTTCCTGACTGCTTCCAATTTTATCAGCTGCAGACATTCACTGCCAAACTTTCAAGGATTTTAGCCAGGAACTCAAATTGAACAAACTTGAATCAGAAAGAACTGTCCTCATATTGCACTAAGTTAAACTTTGGGTTCCAATAGAAAGCCCAAATATTAAACCAGATACCCAATTTGAATAAAGCTGAACCTAACCCACCAGGAGGAGATGTAGACCAAATATGAAAGGATTCTGACTGGTGGATCTGAAGAAGGAAGATTTTTAAAGAAATTCCCTCACATTGCACTAAGTTAAAATTGTCCAAGGTAACCTTTTTATAAAAAAAAACATCCATAAAAATATCCACAAAGGAAAAAAAATATACAGCACTCAATGTTTCACCAACACAATGTTAGCTTCATCAGGAGGAGACTATAAAATGTTCCATATTTGACATTTGAGATATCTGCAGACATCCATTTCTTTGAACCAAAATTTCATTGTCAAGTGGAATACACCCTCATTTGGGACACTTGTCAAGGCCCTTAAAGGTTAAGGGTATAGTTCCTATTTCTGTGAGTTTCTTGTGTAGTATCTACATGTAATCACATGGTCAAACAAACTTTTGGTGGTCTTGTTGATAGAAGAAAAAGTTTCTTGACAGTGTGGTGTCTATTTAGTCTTGGCTGCCTGTAAAGAGGCAGCCAAGATGTCAATAGACACCACTGCCAAGTCAATGTGTTCCTCGTTATGAGGGAGCAAATGAAAGTGTCAATGCCACTGTAGCTTAACTTGTCTGTGTGTTATGTTTGATGAAAAGGATAATGTTCAATGTTTATGAAAGGATTATGAAATAAGACAAGAACTGTGATAATTGGGAATATGTTAATTTCTGTTCCCTGTATACTATGTTTTAAATAAAAATAATATAAGGTGTACACTGTACTAAAGAATTGAGGGGTGGGTTAATGTGGCCCTCACAGTTAATGTATGTGGCCCTCACAGTTAATGTATATCAACGAAAGTTACCAACTTAGAGTGAAAATATTCCAAAACGAGTCATCCTATCAAGTTACAATGAAATCCCTTCATAAATACGGCCTGCAGACTGCACTAAAGGTTTTGGGGATTCAGGCATGTGTAGCCATCATGGTTGACCGATCGCAACCAAAAGAGGATGTCCACATCTGGACATTATACTGAGTCATCCATTCAAGTTACAATGAAATCCCTTCACAAATATGATCTGTAATCTGTTTCAGGTTTTGGGCTCGTGCAGCCGTCATGGTTGAATGAACATGACCAAAAGGAGACGTTCTCATCTAGGCATGATCTGGAGTCATCTTACCAAGTTACAATGAATAGATATGACCTATAGACTTTTCTAAAGGTTTTCAGGCTTCGGGCCCCTGTAGCCATCATCGTGACCATAAGGGGACGTTCTCATCTAGACATTATCTGGAGTCATCCTACCAGGTTACAATGAAATCCCTTCATAAATATACTACTCAAAGTTTGCTAAGCACCAAATATTTAACACATCATTGCGAAATTAGCTTGTGACATATTTGCGATATTTTTGGTGGATTTGATTGAGGAATGTATTGAGATGGTCCCCAGTGTTTACATTATCTCTCTTGACAAGCAGACTTTTTGGTGACAGTCAAGGAAAGCATGTACCCCTTGATTTTCATGATGTTTCCATGTACAAACATGACATGTGTTGGGTATTCAATCTTCATTTCAACACAAACCCTTGTGATTTAATGATTGAATATGGTAAATGCAAATGTAAGAAGACATTTGTCTGAAGCAGAAATGTGGCGGGATGGGGGAGCAAGGGGCTACTAATCAACAGGTTGGTGAAGCCCTTGGTGTGAACCATATGGTGATCAAAAGAGCCTGGGCAAGATTTCAGCAGTATGGCACACCAATAATATGGCATGGTGGTGGCAGAGACAGGGCAACATCTGCAGCTGAAGACTGGTTTTTGATCATTCAGGCCTGTAAGGAACCGCTTTGCCACAGCAACCCAGCTTCACAGTGACCTTCAGAATGCATCCGAGGTAAATGTTTTGATGCAGACTATCCGGGCAAGGTTGCATGAAGGTGGGCTCCGATCGAGAAGACTATATATTTGCATCCCGCTGTCCCAGAACCACCGCTAGGCACGAAATGAATGGGCGATGGACCAGAGAAGATTGGCGACCTGCTGTCCTTTTTACAGATGAGTCAAGGTACTGCCTAGAACACACAGATAGGCATTCTAGGGTATGGAGAAGACCAGGAGAGTGATTCCATGCAGCCAACATTGCTGAGCATGACCGCTATGGTGGAGAGTCAATCATGGTCTGGGGCGGCATCAGCTGGGATGGACGTACAGAGCTCTGTGTCCTTGAATGGGGTACATTGACTGCACAACAGTATATTGATGAGATCCTGGATGTCCACGTCAGATTGTATGCAGGTGCACTGGGTGATAGATTCATTCTGATGGACGATAATGCCTGTCCTCATGTTGCTCATGCTGTCGGGGAGTACTGACAGAGGGAGGGGACTGAGCATATGGACTGGCCAGCAAGATCCCCCTACCTCAATCCAATCGAACATGTCTGGAATGAGTTGCAGCTTGCAATTTCAGCTTGTCCAGTTCAGCCAAGAAGTGTCCAGGAGCTTGGTGCCATGCTGGTCAAAGAATGGAACAGCATCCCACAAAGGACCACCAGAAAACTGATTGGGAGAATGAGAAGGCGTTGTCAAGCTGTAATTAACAGTAATGGGTCTCATACTCGATACTGAAGCCATACCAGTTTGCTCCGTCAACTTTTTGGCAAATTGAAAAATTTCCTCTTTTACCAATAATATCCATTTTTCATGGTTATCGAATTCAAAAGCTAAAAAATAATGTCAAACACAAATAAAATCCTAATTTCTGTACTTAAATCATTAAAGATATAATTAAATAAAAAAATAAACACACTTTTCATTACAATATTTCAACTAAAACGTAAAACAGGTAGTTGGATGCACCAGGTATACCTATGCTACCCACTTTGTTTGCAGGTTCTATT
This sequence comes from Pictodentalium vernedei, assembly GCA_031216915.1. Lineage (NCBI taxonomy): Eukaryota > Metazoa > Mollusca > Scaphopoda > Dentaliida > Dentaliidae > Pictodentalium > Pictodentalium vernedei. The sequence continues at coordinate 293,493,780 of CM062297.1, read as the reverse complement.
TTATCAGTAGAGCAGGATTTGTTTACCACATAAAAAAAGTACTGATCCACTTCCCAAGGTTCCCATGGGTGGGGGAGGGCATAAATAAGAAGCAACTTGTTATAAAATAAAGCAATTAATTTATTTTATTATGATGAAATATCCACAAGCATGTGTTTATTTAAATTATACACTGTACAATCTCAATGCATAGCACCAAAAAGAAATTCTCCATAGAAAAATAGAACAATCTGATGGCCTTGCTTCTTGTGCAGATTCTTCAAAAAGCACAGTGCCTGAATTTGTCCAAATTATCGTATGTGTTACCATAAAACCGAAGAAATTATTCAGTGCAACATAAATCTCACCTAGTGAAAGATGTGAGGTATACCCATCAATGAACAAGTGCACTGCCTTGCAGTGGATCAAAATACGGCAGCCTAAGAAGAAATTGTGCTAGTCATGACTAATCAACCATAAAAAAAACAGTATTTGTTGGATTATCAGATGGACAATCAAAAGTCCCTGAAAATCCAAGATGGCTGCTATGGCCAAATTGGATATGCCAGAATGCTGGTTATCGAAAGGAACCATCCTCTAGTCATGCTTAATCAACCATAAAAAAGCAGTATCTGTTGGATCTATAGTTTTCAAATTATCGCATGGACAATCAAAAGTCCCTAAAAATCCACGATGGTTGCAATGGTGACCATATTGGATATGCCAGAATGCTGGTTATCGAAAGGAACCGTCTTCTAGTCATGATTAATCAACCATAAAGAAACAGTATCTGTTGGATGTATTATTTTCAAGTTATCGGGTGGACAAACAAAAGTTAACGGATGGACGGACATTGCCATGTCATAATACAGCCCACTCATATGAGTGGTCGTATAAAAAGATTGAGGACAACCAAGGACCTTCATAGAGATTACTTCACCCAAGATAATTTTAACCCTATGCACACTGATGTTGAAATATAAAAAATTCAGGCTGAAAATTCCTTTTTGATAGAGCTCAAGATTGAATTCCTAAGTGCATTATGGGGAAAATCTGCAGATTTAAATTTGGTACCAATGTCCAGGGGGTTAATCATCTGTGTTTCTGGTCATATATCTCTTCAATGGCTAATTGTGACCGCAACATGAATATAAAGTCAAGCCCAGGTCGTTTAACCAATGTCGGCCATTTTAGAGCATTTACACCTCAGGTTTTGGTTACTGGGTCTTATTTTACAATGTACCAATAAAACAGAGCTTGTTTACCACAGTAAACAAGCACTGCTTCACTTTCCAGGTTTGTTTTCATACCAGTTAACAATTTTCACAGATGTATTCAAAACAAATAACACATGTATCTGACACTGATCCTTGGCAAGCTCTCTCCAAGAGCTTTCCAAGAATCAGTGTCGGGTTGCAGTATTATTTCAGTTGATAAACATTCATTTCGTGCAACAAAATGCACTATGGTAATACAAAAGTACAATTTTTACCAAAAAGACCAATTAACAATCCAAATAAATTTCCATGCCCTTTTTTACAAATACTATAAATTTTGTTTTTCAGTCTCTTTCAAAGGCCCGGAGTTTTAGTTTTAAAATTCAAGTACTTTTAAGAACTTACAGTACAGTCACCATGGGCAAACCATTATCCACACGTGGGAAGTGATGATCATGCATGTGTTTATCAGGTAATAAAAAAATCATCATCAGCAAAATGTTTAATTAATGACGCACCAGGTTGGACCCGGTGCTTCATTAAATAAATTTTTGATGAATATTCTTATAATTAGTGTTTGGAATCTAATTTTATTGCATCCATGGAAATATTGCCCACCCGTGGAAAGTGACCAGTCTATGGTGACTGTATTGTTCTGTACTGTACAAGGTCACATATAAATACTATCATCAGAGAAGGACACATGCTGTTTTCAGAAAGGAAAGTCATTTAGGTCATTTTAAGGTAAGGTAAAACAGAATCGTAATAAGCTCTTTCATCTAAATTTTCTGCAGATACTAAAATCATTTCATACTTGAAAACAGAAAATAACTAGAAAGTGTTTTAGCACACTAAAACATATGTCTCCCCTTTCTTTTGAGGTCAGAGGTCAAGGTCACATGCAGTTCATCAAGGTATCAAGGTAGCGGACATTCGTTTTCATGGTGACACATCCACATGTCAAAAAAAAAAAAATTCTGATCTGAACAATTACTCCCTATTTAAAGTACATACATTTGACCTTCAGGTCAAGGTCACATGAAGGTCATGATGCCATGTGGTCTCATTGTGATACATCCACATGTCAATCATCTAAGTCCTAGGTCAAAAAACAAAAAAGTTCTGATCTGGACAATCATTCCCTATTTGAACTACATAAATTTGACCTTGAGGTCAGAGGTCAAGGTCACTTGCAGTTCATCAAGGTAGCGGACATGCAGTTTCATGGTGACACATCCACATGTCCAAAAAAAAAAATCTGGTCTGAACAATTACTCCCTATTTAAAGTACATAAATTTGACCTTGAGGTCAAGGTCACATGAAGGTCATGATTACATGTGACAAGCAGTCTAACTGCGATACATACACATGTCAAATATCTAAGTCCTAGGTCAAAAAACAAAAAAGTTCTGGTCTGGATAATTATTCCCTATTTGAAGTACATAAATTTGACTTTAAGGTCAGAGGTCAAGGTCACATGTAGGTCATCGAGGTAGACAACATGCGGTCTCATGGTGACACATCCACATGCCAAATAACCAAGTCCTAGGTCCAAAAAAAAAAAATTCTGGTCTGGACAATTACTCGCTATTTGAAGTACATAAATTTGACCTTGAGGTCAAGGTCACATGAAGGTCACAACATGCGGTCTCATGGTTACACATCCACATGTCAAATAACCAAGTCCTAGATCAAAAAACAAAACAATTCTGGTCTGGACAATTACTCCCTATTTGAAGTACATACATTTGACCTTGAGGTCAAGGTCACATGAAGGTCACAATGGTATGCGACACACCGGCTCATGGTGATACATCCACGTGCCAAATATCTAAGGCCTGTCTCAAAAGACAAACAAGTTTTGGTCTGGACAAAGTTTCCTTGAAAAAAGCACAAATTTGACCTTCAGATCAAAGGTCAAGATCACATAAAGGTCACAATGGTACGCTACACACTGGCTCATGGTGATACATCCACATGCCAAATATCTAAAGCCTGACTCAAAACACAAAAAAGTTCAGGTCCAGACAGTTTCCCTTTAAAAGCGCATAAATCTGACCTTCACGTCAAAGGTCAAGGTCACATGAAGGTCACTATGGTACACTGCACACCGGTTCATGGTGATACATCCACATGCCAAGTATCTAAAGTGTAGGTCAAAAGACAAAAATGTTATGGCCCGGACAAAGTTTGTGTGATGTTTCCCTTAAAAAAACACATAAATCTGACCTTCAGGTCAAGGTCACATGAAGGTCACTATGGTACACTGCACACCGGCTCATGGTGATACATCCACATGCCAAGTATCTAAGGTGTAGGTCAAAAGACAAAAAAGTTATGGCCCGGACAAAGTTTGTATGAGAAGAAGAAGAAGAAGAAGAAGAATATGCACTAAAACAATATGTCTCCCTTCTAGGAAGGGGAGACAATATAATTTTGGTGCTGAAACAGTTGACCCAATTACATAGCTGACAAGCCACCGGTGGTAACTAGATAATAACTGATAATCCATGGCCATTCTTCCACTAACTATGAGATCAAAACCATATTTACAAGTAGTATTCTCAGAAACTATTCTGTAGCGTGTATACAAATGAACATTCTCAAGCAGCAATTGACAACAATCATTTGTATATGCACAGCAGAACACTTTCTGCATATCCCTTAACCACAGACATCACATGGGAAGTCAAAATTCTCTGATGCAAAACCTCCAAAGGGAGCATGTGGAGAACAACTCTGAATTTCATAAATCACTTGACATTCTATAATCCAGTAGAACATTTATCCAGTGTTTTGTGCTGGATTTCCTGGTAAAAAATTGTGGACCTGTTGCTGAAATGTAATATTTTTACAAATAGAAAGCAGAGCATTATTGATGTTGCAGATAATCGGTTGACAACTTTTTCAAACTGCTTGGGTCAGTAATCAATTGTGAACCTGTTAACTGTTTCAGCACTTTTACTTCAAAAAAATTGTTCAGTGTTGTGATTGCAAAAGTGGTTTCTTTCTATTTTATCACCTCCAAAGTATATTCAATTTTGGAAGCTTAACTCTCTGCAAATTTTTCCCATAATGCAACTCTGAATTTAACCAATTCAGTCTTGATAGAGCTGAATGAGCTCTGTCAAAACAGACTGAATTGGTTAAATTCTGAAATTTTGAAATTTCAACATCAGTGTGAGTGTGCAAAGGATTAAAGGTAGATAACAACACAATTCTTTCCAAACTCTACCTCTTCTCCTACTCTGAAGGCTTAACCCTTAAGGGCCTGGACAATTGTCCTGAATTCACACCTGACCAAAGCCTGTTCATGTCCAATGGATTAACAGTGCTTTCTAGTCAAGTTTTGGCTGCCTTAACAGGCTGCCAAGACTTCACTAGAAACCACTGCCTATGTAATTTGTTTATTGTCAGCAGGACCTACTCATGATGGCATGTTAAGGGCACCTGTTCTGGGGTTGTAAAAGTCAGAAGTAGGCTTTTATGGCTTAACTGAGCTCCTATGCCTTGGTGGAGTAGAGTCCTAAAGAAGACTAATAATGTAATGTGTTATTACTGTGCTTTAAAGTACTGGTATGATGGAAGTTCCTCAACACTTGTCATTCCAAAGTTTGTTCCAACTGACAGCACATGAAAACAAATTTTTTCAAAATTTTCCTAGACAAAGACAGAACAGTGAAATTTGGAAAGTGGGTGGCCTGAACTGGAATACAAAACTTTGGTATACAAAAAATGAGTAGGCTTGAGGAGAATGTTATGGATAGTCTATGTGCCTCCAGAGATAATGGTTTCCTGTGGAGACAATCCACCATGTTCCCCTCAAGCCCAGTAATCATTTTTTTATTATAGCAAATAAACATGTTGCAGTTCAGACTACTAATCATTTTTGTCATGACAGTAGAGATAATTTTAGTTTCCACATTTTTGTTATGACAACAAAGATTCTTTTGGTTTCCACATTGAAAATCCAGATTTTCTTGACCAACATTATAGGCAGTTTTGGCATGCTGTAGAAGTTTGAAAATAGAATGTAAAATGGTGGGATGTTTCACTGGTATAGCGAGAAGTTTGTCAGCCAGGGTCATCACTAGTGTTCAAACAATAAACAAAGTCATCCCTACATCCAACAATAAGCTTCCCTTCTGCAAAAACTGGACTAGAGAAAACTTCTCCTGGCAGTGAGTATTGGCACAATAATTTTCCTGTCTTTGAATTTAAAAGGTAAACTGTTCCTTTTGTTGAACAACAACAGATTATGTTTTCAGAAAAATCAGAACTATTCTTGTCAGTCTGTACAATGCTGTCCTTCCAAGTTGGTACAACACAATGGTTTATTGAATTATCTACCTTGTCATATCCACAGTGACAATTTTTATTAAAATCATTGTCAGTAACAAACAAATCTGTCTGTTTTGATGTACTTAGATATGTGGATGTGTCAGGGGTCTTGAAAATACATGGTGTAGAATATATGGGATGATCTGCTTCAAACTTCCACTGTTCCTTGCCAGATATAGCCGATATGCAATAAAGGTGATCATCGTGTGAACCAAAGATCAGACAGCTAGCATTAATCAGATCATCTCCTATTCTCATGGAACACACAGGTATTGAAAATATGGGAGCTTTTGTCGAAAATTGCCAAACCTGAAAAAAAATTGTGAAGGTCTTATTAATGTTCTCTCATTTTAACTGGCTGAGGGCAAGAAACCACTATCATGGCTTTACTGAAAAATGCTGGAAGCCACTTTAGTGGCTTTACACTGTATCCATTAGCTTGTTTGCTCAGCAGTACAAAATATGTTTAATAAAATTATTTTATTACGATTTATTGGAGAGTGCCAATAGGCACTCTCTAATAAATAGAAATAAAACAATTATTTATGAATATTATCTTGGTTACTAAGGCTCCCCCTGCTGGTAGAATTCTCATCTTTGAAAAATAATTTAGTTCTCTACCAAACCATGGTACTCTCCTAGCACACTAGTAACAGAGAAGAATTTTATTTGATGATACTTCTCTGCCTATTGAGGACTATAAATTTGATAAAGCATGCTTTGTTTGACAGAACTTTAAGTTTCTGTCCAAAAAAGATTACAAGTGGTTAATTTCTGAGTTACATGAACAAAAAATCTGCTGATGAAACTTTGCTTTGACATACCAAACCTACAGGCCAATTTGCCCATTTCTTTACACAGTTATCTGACAAATTTTATTATTTTTTTCTATTTTTTGTTTGTTTTAAGAACAGCTCGAGTCTGTCCCCCAAAGATGCTGAATACCAGATATAAGATTCTGAATGGTGGATAAAATAAGAAAATATTCGCCCTGTGGAAACCTCGTGAAGTGAAGCAGTGCTTGTTTACTGTGGTAAACAAGCTTTGTTTTACTAGTAAAATAGGACCCTGTCACCAATGCCTGGGGTGAAAGTCCTCCAAAATGGGCAACATGAGAATAAACGACTGACTAAACTGGCTTTATTTCCATATTGCAGTCACGCTTAGCCTTTGTGCAGAAATATGTGAATAAATAAATAAAAAATGTTTCCAAGAGTATTCCTCATACTGCACTATTTATTTATTGGGGTTTAAGGTCACATACTTATGCACAATGGCTAACTGTGACCATGACAGTTTTACGGGTGGAGGAAGCTGGAGTACTCGGAGAGAATCATTGAGCAACGATGAGCAACTGTCAGCTCCTCAACATTCTCTGTTCAAGCTCTTTTCAAGCAGGGTTACAGTGGTTGAAGACATGTGCACCATTGACCTTCAGTACGCCTTAGTACACGGTGTCATCATGCCCCCATGTAGGCAACCGGGATAAAGAGCCTTGCCCAAGGACACAACATGGGTCATCCTGGACAGGGATTGAACTCGGAACCTCTAGCATGGAAGACCAACAGTCTACCACTGAGCCACCACACTCCCTCATACTGCACTAAGTCAAAATTTGGGCTTGCATAAGTAGCCCAAGCATGAGCCCAGAGATCTGATTTGAACAAATCTAAATGCTGTATACCAAAGAGAGATTGAATCTGACAGGTGGATGTGAAGAGGTTGATGTTTAAAGAATATTCCTCATATTACACTAAGTTAAGATTTGGGCTCCTTATAATATGAACCCAGGGACTAGATTTGAACAAACTTAAATCTGTCACCATAAGTATGTTTTATACCTAGTATTAAAAAATTCTTAAGTGAATTTGAAGAAGATTTCTTTCAGGAATATTCATATTGCATTAAGTTAAGATTTGGGCTTCCATAGGAAGCCTAAATGTTACTCCAGAGACTTGATTTGAGCTAATTTGAATATTTGAGGCCTCTAGGGATGCAGTATACCAAATATCAAAAGAATATGACTCTGGTGGATCTAAAGAAGATTTCTTGAGAATATTCCACATATTGCATCAAGTTAAAATTGGGGTCCCCATAAGGAGCCTGAATAGGAACCCAAGAACTTGATCTGACCAATGTTGAATGTGACCACCCTAAGGGTGGTGGATATAAAATATCAAAAGATTCTGGCTGGTGGATCTGAATAGGTTGAATAAATACCAAATATAAGATTGCAACTGGTGGATCTGAAGATTCTGGGTAGTGGATCAGAAGAAGATTTTTAAAGAAATTTTCACATATTGCACTAAGTTAAAATTCAAGCTCACATAAGAAGCCCAAACATGGATCCAGGAACTCAATTTGAACAAACTTGAATCTGACTTCCATAAGGATTCTGTATACAAAATATCAGAAGATTCTGGGAAGTGGATCAGAAGGAGAGGATTCTTGAAGAATATTTCTTATTTTGCACTTAGTTAAAATTTGGGCTCACATAAGAAGCCCAAATATGGACCAAGGGACTTGATTAGAATATACTTGAATCTGACCCCCATAAGGGTGATGTATACCGAAAGATCAATGGGTGGTTCTGAAGAAGATTTTTAAAGAATATTCCTCATATTGCATTAAGTGAAAATTTGGGCTCACAAAAGAAGCCCAAATAGGAACCCAAGACACTATAAACCTTATATACAATGGTCACAGTGTTATATGTGCATAGCTAATAACCCCCCCCCCCCCCCCCCCCCCCCCCCACCATCTTACTGAACTCATTTGTTACATCCTGTCTCTCTATTTAAAAGTAAAAGCATAAATGGACTTCACTTTACTACACATAACAGAAGTAATATCCGAGAATATCCGATTCACACACTCCCGCTCCTCTCTCTCTATCCATATTTTATATGCATGGTGAAGATGCCACCCTTTGACATACCATCATTCCTTGCATGCAACATAACTAACAAAAAACGACCCCGATTCTAACAATAAAAACTTTATGCATGAATTTTTGCCTGTTTGTCTGTCTGTCCATCCATTCGTCCATCCATCCATCCATCCATCAGAATAACTGAATGTTGAGTTGGATTATTATAAGAAAAGGTTAAATAACATGAACAATTGTTTCAAGTCAAGAGGTACCTGCCTGAATAAGTATTGACAATGCTTTTATCACTATTTCTTTCCTGCCATCTAAGTGATAAATCCTTTCTTACACCATCACCAGTGTTCATACTTGGCTTCTAATTTATTTATTTCTCCAGAATATAATAATAATAATAATAATAATAATAATAATAATAATAATAATAATAATAATAATAATAATAATAATAAATAATTTATAAGCCTAAAATCCACAAAAGTGCTCTTTGGTTTTACAAAAACTAATGGAATGCCTGTTGGAAGAAATGTGTTTTCATGCTTTTCTTGAATGAATTTAAGGTACTGATAGTTTTTATATGTTTTGGGAGTGAGTTCCACACAGTGGGGGCAGCCACAGAGAATGCTCTGTCATCTGCAGTCTTCAGTCTTGCCCTTGGCTGTGAGAGCAAAGTTTCATTGCCGGACCTTAAAGCTCGGGCTGGTTCATACCGATTTACAAGCTCAGTGAGGTACGGTGGTGCGAGGCCGTGAAGCCTCTTAAAAACCAGCAGACACAGTTTATATTCGATTCTCCGGCATACTGACAGCCAGTGCAGTTCCTTAAGGATAGGCGTTATGTGGCAAGTTTTTCTATTTCTAGTGACTACTTGAGCTGCACAGTATGCCGGATAATCGAATATAAACTGTGTTCTAATTTCTGCACGGAACAAGCAGCGCTATCTTTATAACCTAACCTTGGAGTTCTATAGGTATACTTTACCTCCTGTCCCAAGTGATTAAAGTGATGAATGCTCCCATCCACACATCCAATAAAAACGCCATCTTCATTAATGACAGGTGTGGAGAATACTGGTTTTCCAAGATTACATGTCCACCTGATTAAACCACAGCTCTGAAAAAAGAATGAAAAGTTATATGTTAGCACTGATATTAGAAAGCATAACATTAATTCTTAGTTCCCTCCCTTCTCTGTAAAATTAGTTCTCTCCATCAAATGTTTTTATTAAAAATATCTTGGCCGGTTGCGATTACATTTTTCAGACATATCGTAAAAAATTTGTTTCCATTTCATTTTCTAGAGTTTGTTGATCAAGTTGGTGACTTTGTTCTCAATTTCTGCATCACTACTTGGGATTAACAACTTGTTATACATACAGTACGGTGATTGCAAAACCTGCCTCTTTCTAGGTCAGATTGCGATATGGTCGTGACACACTTTCATTAGCTGGTCAAGACTTTCTCAATAAAATATTGTGAAATCTAAGACAGAACACAATGAGGGTGGAGTACTGGGAACTGGAGGTGACGTCTAGTTTCGCCTACAGTGGAAATTCGCCTACAAAACAGTTTTTGTAAAAGTGCAGGCGAATTTGAACTAAATTGGCTTGGGGGATTAGCAGTAATTACCTGTTGTACCTACAGAAAATGGATTTACCCACTAATGTTTTTTGTTCAACACTTCTAGACGAAATTTGATTAATATCGGAACTGCATAGGTATAATATACATCATATAATAGTTTTGACTAAAAAATATTAGTATTACTTGGATATTTCATTAACCAAGTTTCACTAAATGTGCTGCTGAATCAAGAAACTCTAGGAGTTTTTTGACCGACAGTTAGCTGATCCTTAAGTCTTTGAAGTCTCTGGTCAAGTTCACGATACACTCTCTTCCGGGGAGGGGGAATGCACCTCATACATACACTGACTAAGTTTGTTTCTCTGCACCTTTTTCAGCTTTTGGAGAACACTCAAAAATGAAAATATGTTAGAATGAGCACGCTGAACAGTCTTGTTTAAGTGGCAATGTCATCCCTCAAGATGGTTCTTAGTTCTTGGTCCTATATAGTTGTGATGATTCCACAAGGCTGGAAGAAATCGCGCATCATCATCAACCCAGTTCTGCACAATATTGCCGATTGCTGCTAGTTCAAAGTCAGTTTGGATAACATCAGGCTGCAATTTATTGTCAGTCACTTGTAAAACCACACCCTTAAGTTTTGTAAATAAATGTGCATACGTCTCACGCTGCCTGTTAGGGAGCAAACAAAATGCTGAGACATTTTAGTCCCGACGAGTCCATGAATAACGTACACTTGATCACATAAAGGAGGGCAAGAATAGAAAGTTCCATCCATATACAGTTCAGATAATTGCTGCATAATTTCAAGACAGTAATTCGTCGCAAAGCACAAAATTTTGTCATCACCACCATCGTTTATACACAAAAATTGTTCTCCATCCAGTGTTGTTGACCATCTATGTTGCAGGTCAACTTCTGACAGTTTACTTGGTAGTGCAGGTGTAGTTTTCCTTCGTCAATAATATAGGCCACTGTTTAAACTATGAAATGACTGAATGTCAATAGCCAATTCTCTTCGAATACTAGAAATTTCCTCATCAAAAACTGGAGCCGTCTCAAGACTCCACACGTTGCCGTAAGTTTAACAGGAACTTATTGGCATCCTCATTTTCTCTTGGGTGGTTATGTCCTGATGTTAATCTTCTACAGTTGTGCATTTTGCATTGCACCTCAGATCAACACACTTCTCTTTGATTTATTAATTAATACTTTGATTATTGTTCACTGTTTTTGTAACTTTAACTAAACAAATGCTGATTATCACTCAAACATTAAAAATAATTTATTTTGGACCAGAGAGTGTTTTTTGTAAAATTTTTAAATAAAAATATTGTGAGTGAGTGATGCAAAAACAGGACAACTCCATTTTCTGTAGGTATATCAGGTAATTACCACTAATCCCCCCGAGCTAATTCAGTTCACTTTCGCCTACACTTTTACAAAAACTATTTTGTAGGTGAAATTGCACTGTAGGCGAAACTAGACCTAACCAAACTGGAATGACCCAAGGTAGAGTTTTTCTTGTATTTCACACAATGTCAAAGGTGCACCACAGGCCCTTGATACCTGTCCTCTGTGTACTTCTCAAATTGTGTTCTGTATTTATACCAGGATTAAACTTGAATAATATGAATGAAGCTGATGTTTTTAAAGAAAACTATCACCTCGGCAGTCTGATAACTTTCTTGCTTCACACTGTTTTGTGTCAAGGCATTTCATTCACATCATAATGTCACCGAGAAGCAAAATGTCCAATGAGATGTGTTTTTACATAACCTTCTAATGCATAACCTGGATTCCATATCCAGAACCTCCCAATGTCTGAATTTTATCGAGAAATGTTGAATACACACTACAGTCGTAGTATAAAAAACAGAATCAAGAAAAATAAGAAAATACAACACCTACAATTCAATGTTACTGCATGTCTTTTTTGACAGGTGAGGTTTTACAGTCCTAAGGGCAGCAATTTTTGACTTGCCCAGAAACAACTGCCCAGGTACTTAGAATGTAACTGTAAGTTTGGCCAGAGACTGAGTGTTTCCTGTGCCATTGCAGTAAAAAGTGATCAAAGTTGGAATTAGACCCTTAAGGGTTAAAGATTGTTCATTTGCTAAAATATGCTACATATATACATTTTTGATTGAGATATTCCTTTGTCTTTACTTACCTGGTCAACACAGAGAAAATGTCCTCCTAAGGTTGCCACATAAATTGCAGATCTCTTCCTGAAAACTACTGGTGATGAAAACACACTTCCTCCCTCACAAAAGGTCTTCCATTTGCAGGTCATTGTCTGCAAAATAAACATATTTTTCAGAAAAATTCAAAACAACAAAGAACTCAACACATTTGTTTTCATATACTATAATGGTTCATATTTAAATAAATAAAGGATATCTGCAGTTTTTTTGCAAAAAAACTTGTGAGTATTTCATGAGTAGCCACAAAAAATATGTATTTTGAGCAGCTTTGCTGTGAGTGGACAAAAACATAATTTATCATGCCCACAAATGAGAAGGCAGAACACTTCAATGATTATATGGTCATGAACTGGATGGATGATGAAGCCAGATTTATCATTCCTCTGTGGAATCATTACAAGACCTCAGGACCAAGAACAAACAAACATTTGGAAAGATTCCACTATCGCTTAAATTCATCCTTATCTTACCAACATCCAAACCTATTCAGATTCATCAACATAACAATGAACCTTAAAAAGACCAGGAAATCAAAATTGCTCAAATAGACTTGGGTACTGCTCCACCCTCCCAGAAACAGGTTTATAGGGAGATTTACAACAGCTTGACTGCCTGAAAGAACAACTTGGCCAGGGTACAAAGACTCCAATGGCATTCCTTGATGCAACTGGAAGACTGCTGAGAATGGAATGATTTGAAAGCATCAATATTCCTCCTCTGTACATACAGGTTTTATCTAATATATAAATACGAATGTCTGTACCTATATCTCTCTCTGTCTCTCTATCTATCTTTCTATCTTTGTTCCAGGTGAACTCCTCCGTTTCTTGACCGATCAATCTCAAATTTTGTACACAGGGGTAATTTGTCCCTGTGAGTAACATGGGATGGGTGCCGTGCCCGTGCAGGGTGACCTTGACCTTGATGACCTTGACCTTTTATTTCGAAAATGGCTGAGCCGATCGGGCTAAAATTTCAGATGTGCGGGTAAATTGACCCATCGATCATTTTGACTTTATCGGGGTGCCCGTGTGGGGTGACGTTGACCTTGAAATTGGTGACCTTGACCTTTTATTTCGAAAATGGCAGGGCCGATCGGGCTAAAATTTCATATGCACAGGTATATTGACCCATCGCTCATTTTGACTTTATTGGGGTGCCCGTGTGGGGTGACCTTGACCTTGAAATTGGTGACCTTGAACTTTTAATTCGAAAAAGGCTGGGCCGATTGGGCTGAAATTTCATATGTACGGGTATACTGACCCATCGATCATTTTGACTTTATTGGGGTGCCCGTGTGGGGTGACATTGGTCTTGAAATTGGTGACCTTGACCTATTTCAAAAATGGCTGATATAACCATTTTCTCCCATGCAACGCCGGGTAACACCCGCTAGTTATTTATATAAACCACTGAAACCTAATTAGTTGTTTCTTATCTGTCTAACATCAGGGCCATTTCCAGGACATTTTTGGTACCGGTATACCGGTTTGGGCACCCACACTCCAGGCACCCAAACTCATTGTATTTGTGTATAATCTCCATCCCATAGTCTGCTAAAAAGGTCGAAATTCAGCAAAAATTATTCATAACTAAAACTAATCACTTGAATCCCAAACTAGGATACTATAGCGGTCTAAAAATACATCTGAGGCAATTGTACTCCGATAAAAAAAATGCACGGAACAGGTATGCAGAAAACACGAGGAGGCATTATGGTACTTCCGACTTTCGTGGCTTTCGGATATGCCCACATCATATATGGACAGGTGTCCACTTAACTAGCTAATATATGTGATTATAGACTGTCTGACAACTAGGGTGTCTGACTGATGGTGGGGGGAGGGGGGGGTTACCCTCTTTATCTCCCTTCATGGTTCACAACTTTAACCTTTTCTCAGTAGTTTACAACAAAACATATAAAAAAGATGAAATGCTCAAGGACAGTTTGATGGTGATCTGATCACATATTCACTATGAATAGGTATAGACTACAAGAAAATATATAATATTGTTTAATTAATTTTCTACTTTTTCAATGAAACATTGCCTTTGGGTTAGAACAAGTGGAGACCAGCTCATTTTAATTCATTAGATAGGATTTGAAAGGAAAAGTATTAAATTTGAAAGACATTTGTAAAACAATTTTGTACTTCTTGAAAGGTAAAGTCAATGGGTTAATGGTATAATCTGCTGTACCTGCAGGCAATAATATGTAGTGTGTACCTATATCATGGCTCTGATTGATGTCTGAAAATCAGCTTCAAGCACTAAATATTTTTCAATGATCTTTAATTTTCAAGGCTGTTATAATCTCAAAGGCCCTTCACACTCAGTCACTTTTAAACCATATTAATACATGAAATTTGGATATACAGTAGAACTCTGCTAATTGGAAATTATTCAGTTAACAGGAGTATTCAGTTAACAGGGATTTGGTAACTTTCCAGTGTTCTAGTAATCAACAGAGCATCGATTCTATGATATCTTGTTAGACAGAGCTTATGTAAATGATGTAGGCCAAATAGACCTACAAAGGGAATTCAGTGAATATTGGTTAATTTCTCAACATATTACAAGATTTTTAATTCAATTAATGGTAGTTTTTTCTATAATCCATATCCAATCAACCAGTCAAATTTGTATTGAAGGTATGGCAAATGGTTTTATGTTTGGAAGTTATATTCAATTAACAGGATTATTCAATTAAGAGACACCCAATTAAGTGGGCTCTACAGTACCAACTTTCAAAAATTTATTTCACATGTGCAGTTACTTTCATAACCCAGAGCAATGAAAATCATGGCATATGACCACCCCCCTCCTATAATACCAACCTGGACATATTTTTAACACTAGACATATGCACTTGAGGGGTATATTGTATGGGGTCAGGACAACTCGGACCAAAGACAACTCGGACCAAGACAAGTCGGACCACTTTTGAAGACAACCCAGACCACTTTTGAAGACAACTCGGACCAACTTTAAAGACAACTCGGACCAACTTTGAAGACAAGTCGGCCCAACTTTCAAGACAACTCGGACCAACGTTGAAGACAAGTCGGCCCAACTTTAAAGACAACTCGGACCACTTTTGAAGACAACTCGGACCAACTTTCAAGACAAGTTGTAATGACTATAAGACAGTTTGGACAAACTGTGAAGAAAAGAATGATGTCGAAAATAATTAAATGTGATCTCAAAGAACTCAATAGATGCGACGGATTGCTTTTCAGTGCAGCTTGTGTTGTCTTTGAAGTTATTCTGTAAAAGGTAAATGCTTCTCATCACAAACTTTGATATGTGATGAATGTTTGCAATGCAACTAAACAAGTAATCACACAGAAATCATGTGTGAAAGTTTGTTGCTTGTTTCGTACTAGCTTGTCTTTTCAACAGGCTCAAAAGATTACCGACATGCTGTTTAGGCACTAGCTTTTCTATAAATTATGTTCGTTTCGAGAATTTTAATCATTCAATTATGGCTGATGAGTGATGACTGTATAGAGTGTAAGACAACAGTCCGTCCTCGACAAGAGGCTATACTTTGTGACACATGCAACAGATGGCAACACCGCACCTGTAATACCGGTATTAGTAGGCACCAATACTGCAGAATGGTCAACCCTCTACCTAACGTAACGGCAAAAACCGACCAGCTCAATACACGAAAATTGATAATTCAATCTTTTTTATAGCCTTGTTTTTTTCGCGCTCGTTCTAATGACGGATCATAACCTATGTTTTGCAAGAAAAAAATGAAAATTTATAGTCACACGAGATTTTTTACGAGTGTCGTCTGCTACTAGAATTAGGTAATCTTCACAATACAATGTTTGTTTTACTAATTGTTAAACAATTAGCGTGTCATTTATTAAATGGGTTTCTTTTTATTGCTCGTTGTCTCAGGTTTATCCATTTACTCAGAGGTTATTGTTATTAATTGTAATTTCACAAAAGAAGTGTCAAAGGGGCTTGATAGAAATATATCTCATAACTGTAAGAGGATAAGTTAACTTTTACCTTTATACACGGAAATTGGTTTTCAAACTTTTTTTCATTTTTTTGTTTCCAAAACATAGATTATGATCCCTCATTGGAACGAGCGAATCACGTCCGTTCCAATGAGGTTTCATAACCTACGTTTATTGCGCAAACAAAATTAGTAAAGCGTGTTACGAGTGTCGTCTGCTACAAGCGTTAGGTAAATGGTTAATGTATATATATCATTCAGATAATAATGAAGATGTTCATACAGAGTTAAATTTGAAGAATTGTGACTTTAAATACCAATACATATATATTGTACATATAGTTTGATAAAATATGTGCTGAACATTGTTTTTTATGTGAAAACTTTTATTCATGTCTTTGATTGCCATGCCTCAGTTTTTAATAAATCGTTTAAACCGTGATTGGTTGATCTGTGACTTTCCCCACCAACCCCGAATCTTCGTTTGTCCACTATTCAGGTCCGAATTATTCACCGAGTCAGTCCAAGTTGCCTAGAAAGTTGGTCCGACTTGTCTTGAAACTTGGGTCGACTTTTTCAAAAGTTGGGCCGAGTTGTCTTGAAGGTTGGACTGAGTTGTCTTCAAAAGTGGTCTGAGTTGTCCTGAAAGTTGGGCCGACTTGTCTTCAAAGTTGGTCCGAGTTGTCTTCAAAGTTGGTCCGAGTTGTCTTTAAAATTGGTCCGAGTTGTCTTCAAAGTTGGTCCGAGTTGTCTTCAAAAGTGGTCCGAGTTGTCTTGGTCCGAGTTGTCTTTGGTCCGAGATGTCTGTAATTCATACTGTATTTGTTTTACAATAGGGAGAGGAAATCAAATACCCAGTAGTGTGATCCACATAACTTGTTAGAGGATTGGTGATGATCAGACCATCCACATTGGAGATGCAGAAGTACTGTGTTTGTTTTACAGCAGGGACATTCACATCCCACTCCCTTCCCGTGGCAATTATGAGAACCACGAACACCTGTGATTGCAATCTGGAGACAATCGGACCATCCTCCGGAGAGGAGCTTTTGAACAAACACAAAATCACATATTTTGGGGAATTTCCATGAAGTTCTTTGTTTTACTGCAGGGATATGAAATCCAACAACTCAGTGACAATTATGAGGGCCACATACACCCATGTGCTAAGTTTGGTGAAGATCAGACCTTCCACCTGGGAGATGTGGAACAATAAGACATGAGAACAAACCATTCTCAAATTATGTATCCACTTTGTGAGTCAAGGGCAAATAAGTCTGTAAATATCGAAGCAAGGGCATTTGCTCTGGCTTGAGACCTGTTGCCTTATGATAAGGTACAACAAATTATTCAAATCTAATCGAATAGTGGCAGAACAAGAGCAGCAAACATGTTGGACGAGCAGATTTTTTTTATAATTTATAAACCTCCAAATTAGTCAAAGAAGAGTAACTCTGGAAGCATTCTAGTCAGGGCAGCCATCTTGTCATGAAATGTGTTCCCCCATGCTAAGGTAGAATGGTGTTACAATTCACTTCAATCCAACGAACAGTGACACTGCTGGAGTACTAAACATGTTGGACAGACATATTTTTAATAAAACCCTACGTGAAACAAGTGTAAAAAAGAGGCCTGAATTGCCAAGTGCTGCTAATCCCCCCCCCCCCCCCCCCCCCCCCCCCAATTTGGGGATGGGGAGCATAGGTGGGTTTTTCCCCACATAAGATCACTCTAAGTCAATTTTTTCTGCATGTAATAATTCTCCAAAATTCATTTTTAGTGAAGAAAAAAAAATGCCTAAATGACACAGGGGTGGGGGGTAGGAGGGGGTGGTTATTCTTAGGAGTAACAAACAATTTTCTGCATGTACACACTCTAAATCCTTCAAAGAGTTATATACAAGAAGCAATTTGATATTTGGTTACTAATGTTTAAGTTATTCCATAAACAAGCATTACACGATATTTTTTTTTAACAAAGGGCAATAACTCTCATAATTTTCATCGAATATTGCTGGTCATCGAAATTGACATTTATTTATTTATTTATTGGTGTTTAAGGTCACATATTTTTGCACAATGGCTAATCATGAACACAACATGAGTATCAACTCAAGACCCGGGGTGAGCATTATTAAGCCATGTTGCCCATTTTAGAGAGGGTTTGCACCTCCCAAGCATTGGTGACTGGGTCCTATTTTACCAGTAAAACAGAACCTGTTTACCGCAGTGAACAGGCACTGCTTCACTTCCCGGGGTTCCCGCGGGGGATCGAAATTGACATAGACATTGTTGCTATAGAGACATTTACCAAAAAGAATTGAAATTTGTTAACTATTGTTCAAGTTATACAATAAACAAGCATTACACAATATTCATTTATTAAATAAAGGGCAATAACTTCCATAATTTATATTGGATATTACTGGTGATCGAACTTGATGTAGACATTGTTGCTATAGATACACCAAAAAGAATTGAAATCTGTTACCTATTGTTCAAGTTATGCCGTGAACAATATTTATAGAATATTTTTATAACAAAGGGCAATAACTCCCATAATTTTCAAGGGCTATCGGTGGTAATCAAACTTGACCTAGAAATTGTTGCTATAATTACATATACTACAAAGAATTGAAATCCGTTAACTATTGTTCAAGTTATGCCATAAACAATGTTCGGACAGATGGACAGATGGATGTATGGATAGATGGACAGACAGACAGATGGACAGTGCTCTACACTATATCCCTCCCTTGCAGAGGGTATAATAACTAACTCTGCATAAGTTTAAGCAAGGATATTAATTCCACCACAAGATCTGTTTCCCCTTGTTAAGGTACAAGAATGCCAAACATCTGAATCCAACAAATGATGGCAGAAATAGAACAGTGAATATGTTGGACACATTTTCTGACAATGTGTTAACACGTATTTTTAATAATTACCTATGTGAAACAAGGAAAAACAACTCTGTAAATGTTAAAGCAGAGCTATTTATTTTGCTATGGGATATGAAAAATTTATACCAATTTTAATATTTTTAATACTTACCAATGGCCCAGACTAGCTGGTGCAACCCAATTTATTACCAGGGCCAAACACAAATTTTGAATCCCCTAAAACCCCAAAATTTGCCAAAAAACTTAAAAACGAGAAGACCAGTATGGTCCTCCATACTTTTGCGCAATGCGCAACTTGTTGTCAACGACAACAATAGGCTACCGCCATCTTGTCATTCTTATTGTTGTGCCTGTTAAATGTTAATAAGAACTGTAATAAAACTCGGCGGGGAGGAAGGAGTGTCTACACCAGGGAGGGCCATCCCCGTCTGGGCCATTGTTAAGTATTAAAAATATTAAAATTGGTATAAATTTTTCATATTTTTCCACTATACCAATGGCCCAGACTAGCTGAGAATAGTAAACAGGCAGGCGGGCCTAGTACTTAATATTCATTGCTCCTATTTCAGAAAAACAATGAAAATATAGGTGTAACTCTATTTAAGGCCTAGCATAACCCATTATGCTAATTTGATAAAGGAAGCCAAAAAGTCCAGAGAAATGAGACTCTTTATAAATCATTAAAAATGTCCGCGTATTGGATAGAAAAGCTGGTCTTGACACATGACATAGACAATAACGCTTCACATCGAGCTACACATTAAAAGCATATAATACATTTAAAATTGCTTCATATCTAGCTACACATTAAAACTACCATAGCCCGACCCCAGGATACTATCACTGAAGGAGGTATGTCCATGTGTCCACTTTAAAGCCAGATGACTATTTGGAAATACCACCCCCCCCCCCTTCCCCTTGTTTTGAAAGTAACTACATGTACACTTCAAAATGAAGAAGGGAGCAGACTGGAGACAGTGCTAGAGCAGAGCAAACAGAAGATTGAATGAAAGTCCTAATTAGAATGGACAACCTTCTGAGCTACCGATAACAGTCTTAAAAATCTGAGATCATCAGAAATTTATTCTAAATCTCGAAGATAAAATTTGGTAGAAGTCGTCTGTTGTGTCCAATAAGCAGCTTGCATCAAAACCTTCAAAGAAGTACTACTAGCATAAGCCCAAGAAGAAGCTAAAGCTCTAACTTCGTGAGCTAAATCTTATAAGCTATTCTCTGATTCACAGACAAAGCATTATAAGCTGACCGAATAGCTAACTGAATCCATCTAGTATTGAATGAACAGAAATATCATTTCTGTTAAGAAGAGAAAGAAATAACCTTTTCCTACCTCTTCTAATAAAACTAGAACGCTCCTTATAAATCTTAAGCGCTCTTACTGGACACAACAAAGGCCTCTGACCATCTGAAGACGGTAATGCTTTAATAAGAATAGGGCTAGGCCGTTTGTACGGAACCTGATTCTTAGCAAAGAATCCCACTTTCGTAGTGTGAGTAATAGAATTACCAACACTACGATAATGAGAGTCTTCAACAGACAAAGCATGAAGCTCAGTAACTCTTCTAGCTGACGCAAAACGCTAAAAGAAAAACCGTGTAATAAGTAAGAAATTTAAACTCCACAGTATTTAACGGTTCAAAAGGTGCTTTCTGAAGAACCCCAGCTAAATTCCACTAAGGGACTAGTCTCAAGGTACGAGGTCTATTCACAGAAAAATTCCTCATTAAGTATTTATAGATACATCTGACCCAATGTTTAATTTCCCTTGGTGTGCATAGGTGTCAGAGAGCATAGACCTATAGCCCTTAATAGTGACTGGCTGTAGCTTAACTTCATCAAAAAGATAAATAAAAAGTTAGCTAATTGAGGAAAAGTTGGGTTAAAAAAATCAATCAATTGTGATTCACACCAACGAACAAAAACCTTCCACTTCGCTTCATAATTAACGAAGAGGAGGTCCTCCTACAGTTAGAAATTGCGTCCATTGCTCGTCTGGAAAACTGTTATCGTGCAGGAAGCCGACAGAGTTTCCCCTGTGTCAGAAGATCCCGGAGAAGTGGTAACTTCCATGGAAGCTCCCAAAGAAGTTCCCGGAGAAGAATTATCCACTGTCTGTGAGCCGACAGACTTGCAACCAGTAGAATCTTGCAAGAAGAGTGTTTGGTCTTTAGCAAGATCTGTTGAATGAGGGGAGCTGGAGGGTAAGCATACCCTATTATCCCGTTCCACGAAATTGACAGAGCGTCTACTGCATAAGCTTGAGGGTCTGGGCATGGAGACACAAAAGTCTGTAACTGATTGTTCAGACTCGTGGCAAAAAGATTGATCATTGGATGTTCCCATTGGAAGCAAATCTGATTGACGACAGATTTTTTCAACATCCATACTGAAGGTAGCAGACGATCCTTTCTCGATAGAGAGTCTGCTTTTACATTGAGAGGACCTGGAATATGACAAATCGATATCAGAATCTGATTCTTTTGAAAGAAAAGAAGAATCTTTTCGGTGAGATTCAACAGCTGGACGGAATGAGTACCTCCCTGATTCCGAATATAGGCTACTACTGTTGAATTGTCCAACAGAATTTGGACATGTGAGTTTATTACTCGAGTGAGCCAATGATTTTAGAGCTAACCAAATTGCCCTCATTTCTTTGTAGTTAATATGGCCCTTATGGGACCCAAGAAACCGACTCTCCCATAAGCTGTAACATACATGATGGCCCGGAATCAGAGAAGCACCCCAACCCTCCTGACTGGCATCTGTCATGGTATGAATGACGGCTCCTGAATCTGAAGCGGTATTCCCTGGGAAAACCACTGGATATCTGTCCAAATTTGAAGATGTTTTACTGACTGTGTTAAAACAATCGGACTGTCCAACAACTGACGTTTTACGCTCCAATTTTGAATTAGATAAATTTGAAGTGGACGAGTGTGCAAGCGACCTAGCGGAATTAACTCCACGGCTGCGCCGCAAAGTCGAAACAGCCACATAAACTCTCTTGCAGAAATGACTTGTGCATTTATGCAATATTTGCGTAAATAGAAACTAATTTTGCTCTTGCTACCGGCAAACAGACCCGACTGTTGAGAGTATCGAAACTCATTCCAGATGAACAAAACGACCTCGCCGGTATTAAATCTGACTTGTCGACAATGATTATATAAAACCTACTAGTAGGCGTCGTAGCAGCAATAGCAAACTCTGAACGTCGCTTTGAAGAGCATGAAAATTTTTGTACCTTTGAAGAATGTCATCCAAATATGCCGACGTCATTGAAGGTGAGCGAGCTCTAAAATGGCTCATCACCGCATTCACCACCCGAGTGAACGCCCATGGAGCAGGGTTCAAGCCAAAACACATTGCTCTGAACTGGTATACTTCTCTTTGAACCGCGAAACGGAAGTCTATACTTGCGGCGTAATCGTTCACTCGGATGATGCCTCTCACCGATCGAATTGACTTATTTACAATTTGGAGCAATTATTAGCTTGTCATCCAACTGAGATCGATGACCGGCCTGTACGAGCCACCTGGCTTCGGCACAAGAAGAAATATGCCTGTAGAATCCCTTGAATTTGGATTCTCTACGGCCTCTACTCTTGTTATATTTTGTGAAAGGTTACAAAACGCGGCATCTGCGTTAATGGAAGTTTTCTCCGGAACGAAAGACATAGACCATTTTTACAACGTCTCAAACCCCAAAATCCTGAGTTATTTGTTCCACTTGCTTGCGAATATTGAAAGCCTTCCGCCAACTGAAGAACAGAGCTCGAAATCTTCAATTGTAGAACTTACGAGGCGTATAAGAGAAACCACGTGAAGCTCTCGCACCCCTCTGTGACGTCGGTGTGGGGGTTACGCATTTCGTTATTTTCCGACTGCGTCATCCCCTTTTGAAATCGCTCCCTGTTTCGAGCCACCGCGACCACGATTAGCTTTAAAAGCAGCATGGGCCGAGTCTCTCTTGGAGAAACATTTACCTCTCCGAGGAGTACCACTTGTGGAAGGCTGAGTTGCGAAGCTGAGCGCAACAAAAGCTGACATGTAGCTTTCTTAGAAGCATCTGCACATACAGCTTTTAACTGATCATTGAATAATGAAGAGCCTGAAATGGGAGCGGCCCTTAGAGAGCTCTTAACACTGTCGTCAATAAATGACGTAGATTTAAGGGCAGCATCGCGCCTGACCAACTCTAAATTCGCTACTGAAAGAGCAGAGTGGGATGATGTATACATGATGGCGCGAGCGAGCACTCTCAAAGGAGATAACAACTCCTGTAAGCTCTCAGATTCCAAATTGCCGGCCAATGCCCTACAAATATGATCTGCATATGACAGCGTCCAAAATACTTCTGCTAGATTCAATGCAAGTGACTATAACAAAAGAACTAATGCTACACGATGACGGAAGAGACATACCTAAGTCCCTACACTACGAGTCGGAAGTAGTTGTAGCAAAACCGCAATTATTTCGCAGTTTTGATTGCGGTCATAAACGAAAATATAAATGCGAGTAACGTTTGTGAAAAGATATAAAACCGATAAACGCGTTTGCCGATCGTTTGCAACCGGAGTGGGAAACGCAGATAAACGATAGAGCTTTACACGTTGTTGGTCGGAAAAGTTAAAAAATTTATAGTAATTTATATATTTTTTATACTTACCAATGACCCAGACATAGCTGGTGCTAACTCTTAAGATATAGGGCCAAACACAAATTTTGCCCTCCAATCCCCAAAATTTGCATCTAAAACTAAAGAAAACATGTCCTGAAAGGCCCTCCACACTTCGCCCCTACTGCGCATGCGCAGTGTCAAGGACGTTCCGAAATTGGCGCCATTTATCATTCTAATAACCAGTGCCTGGTAAGCGCTATGTACTCAGCGGGGAGGCAAGAGTTCCCAACTCCTGGGAGGGCCATCCCCGTCTGGGTCATCGGTAAGTATAAAAAATATATAAATTACTATAAATTTTTTAACATTTTTATACTGTACCAATGACCCAGACATAGCTGAATAGTAAAAAGGCTGGAGGGCCAAGGACATAGAGCAAAATGGAATACGCTCAATAAAATAAAATAGAGTCATCCCCTGTAGGGAAAAGAAGTAATAGGCCTTACATGTATCTTTCTTATTTATGATAAATTAGAAAGATACAACACCTTCCAAAATTGAGCTTCATATATCCATGTACTCTATTAATATCCAATATAATCCTTATACTAATAATTTTTAAAGTAAGCCAATAATAAAGTAAGTCTAGAGAATAGAGACTCTTATACTCCTAAAAGTGTGTGAGAATTGCATAATCATGTCCGTTGACATATGCAATATTCAAAAGCTATACTTTAAAAACTAAGACTTGAATGAATTTTAAAAACTTAAACTTCTCACTAAACAACCATCCCGATAACAGCTCAGAATTACTAACTCCGGAGGAGGTATCCCCTTGTTTTCATAGTAAAACAGGTGACCCAAGGGAACACCCTCCCCCCCCCCCCCCCTTTTTCTTGCCCTGGGTCAAATAGCCCAGAGCGAAGAGGGCAGCCGAACGGAGACACTGCCGAAACAGACAGCCTACCTAGCTATAGTAGCAACTGTTAAGTGAATGACATTCTGAGCAGTAGATAATAGACCTAACAAAAGAGGCCTCAAGAAATTGACTCGATATTTCTAAGATAAAATTCATGAATGTGGATGGCTGAGCGCAATGAGCGGCCTTCAAAAATCTATAATAGCGACACTATTAATGTAAGCCCAAGAAGTAGAAGAACTCTTACTTCATGAGCCGAAATCTTAAGCACAACTGCTAAGTCAATGATATACCATAAGCAGTACCGATAGTTAATAGAATCCATTAACAATAAAATGGAGCGTAACGTCCTTCTACTAGACATCAAAGACAGAAGAAGCTTACGCCCTTGTAATAAACAGATATCTGTTTATAAATACATAAACTGTACCCGGAAAGAGTAAAGGCCTATGCCCATACGAAGACGGAAGGACCTTAAAATAATAGGTTCCGGATAATAGGAGCCTAACTCTTATGCAACAATCCAACTTAAATAGTAACGGAAGTATTGATTCCGAAACTATGAAAGTGAAAATCATCCATCGATAGTGCATGAAACTCACTGACTCTACAGTAAGAGAAACCAACAGAATTACTGTCTAAAAGGTCAGAATTTGAAAACTACTGTTTCCAGAGGCTCAAATGATTACTTAGCTAAATAAGAACCGAAGTTAAAATCCGTATAGGAATTTAATCTAAAGATTCTAAGTCTATTTATCAAAAAGTTACTAACTGACTTAGATAAAGAGACAAAAGACTCAATTGTAAACTATCGTAGAGTGCATAGGTATGAGGTAACATAAACCTATAACCTAAATAATAACAGGCTGCAGTAGATCTTGTGAAACAAGTATACTAAAAAATAGCAATGAGTAGTATGGAGGGATCAACAATATGAACATAATGATCCCTACACCACGACGGAAGAGCCTCCACTTTAGTCGCATAGAATAGCGAAGAAGAGGATCTCCTATAGTAAGAAATCGCGTCCAAAGCTCGTCCAGTACAGTGCTTACAATGCAATACGGACCACACAACGGAATACATGAAGGTTGCGACCTTGCTGGTTGTGATAAAGATGACACGATTTACCCCCTCACATAGAGGAAGATTTCACGTTAAGACCCACAGTAGACAAGAGAGTAAATTACTCATGATCTCTGTGAAGATAGAGATGCTATCAACAGAAATGTATTGTGGTTGTTTATCTTAGCAATACCTGCTAAAACAACAGCGCCGGAGGATACGCGTATCCTATCATTCCGTCCTATAGATCAATAGAGCGTTAACACTATTAGCTCAGAGATCTGGACAAGCCAACACATACGTCTGCAATTGATTAGCAAGCTGTGTCATAAATAAATCATCATTGGGCGCTCCCATAGATAGCAAATCTGATTGAATACTTGTTTGTTGAGAGTCCATTCTGACAGCAACAAGCGACCCGTAAGAGAACGGGAGTCCGATAAAACAATCAGACGACCCGGAATATGACGGACCAAAACTGAACTTGGTGTACTATAACCAACAGACGGATTCTTTCCATTAAATTGAATAACGGAAACGAAAGAGAGCCTCCCTGGTTCCGGAGATACGCCACTACTGTCGAATTAAAGGACAGGAATTTGGGCATGCGTTTCTGAATAATGTTCATGCAATGACATAAAGCAAGCCTAAAAAACATTATTCCGCGGAAGTTAAACTGATAGCTAAAAGACTGCGGAACCCAAAGACCCTGGCACTTCGAATCCGTAGGGATCAGTATATATCCCAATCTGTTTGACTGGCAACCGTCATAACAGCCACACTCGGGTCCGGCAACTGCGGCGGCACTCTCTGAGTCAACCACCGAATGTTTGCCCCAGTCTGAATCTCTTGTAACACTAGATAGACAAGAGAACATATAAATCGAGCAATTCATGGATTGCCGGAAAGTTGCCGTCGAAGAGAAGCTCCTCCGAGAACGAAGCGACTCTGAGAGAGTTCTTAACCTTACTATCCACGCGTGTGGATGTAGCTAGGGCTGCGTCACGTCTAACCAACTCCAATCAGCCACTGAAGGGCGGAGTTATACGTGAACAAACTACTGCCCTCAAAAGAAATTACATAGAGAATAATATCCCGTAAATCTTTTCTTGAAGACGTAATGATAACGCCTCAGTAAGGCGGATACGTATAATAAAGCGTCTAAGTTAAGTCTACTATACATAATGTCGTTCCCAACATTGAAACTGGAAAAGACATAAACGGCGAAAAAGAATATATGCAGTCTTTAATCACACCGTCTAGACGCATATGAACTCTCGGTATGCCCTGCTCTGCCAAAATAAACTATTTGTAAAAATGATAAAATGGCAGAAATGAGCAACGCGGACAAGAAACTAAACTATCTTGCTTAGTAGCAGGCTTGTATATATATATATATATAGCGTCGAAAAATAAAACACATGTTGTAATGACAATATTGGACTGCGTCGGTAAGTCAGGGACAATGTCCCTGTACCGATCGAAAAATCCGAGTCCAATGACGCTATAAGTCTCTTATCCAAGATCGCAGCAATGAAGTCCGAAATAATAATCACTGGAAGAAATGCCAGAAGATATGAAAGGCATCTTCCGATACTACTAAAGGGAAAACTCGAAATCTTTCGAATCCCTTTCGCCATCCTGTCGGACCCTATAAAGCGTTCGGTCGTCCGTAGCTGATGCAACCGCGGACCGCACCGACCCAGCGCCGTCGGATAATTCCTGATTCAACCGAGAAACTGTCGATTGCTGGGATGCTGCGAAACAACTGTGCTAACTCGGATAGCACGTCCGTCACTGAGGCCTGAGGAGAAGCGGACTTACGATGCATTGCTGCTGGAAGCTCCGTGATCGTTACCCCGTGCATACTTCCAATATGCGAGCGAACGGAGTGTATAGGCCTCGTGTCCCTTGGCTACCGGATGGCGCGACCTATTCGCCGTGGAATCACTGAATGCCGAAACTGATCGGATACTCGAGGTCACGTAGCCAATGTGCGGTCGTGTGCCCTGCTGTGAGGATGAGGAAGCATTAAAGACAGTCTCTCGGACTGTCAATATAACGGAGCGTCCCGAGCAACGGACATATGCTCCGAATGTAAAATATCTGAACCACAACATGCGGTCCTCTATGTTGTTGGGCGAGAGAGGAACCTCTCTCGCTCACAGCCCGGACGGACCTGGACAAGCCAGGAACCGGACTAACAGGCTTCCTCCGATCTGTCCTCAATCTGCCGTCACTGGGTGAGTACTAAAGTAATTAAAGTGCTCGCATCACCCAAATCTCCTTCCTAGACCGCAACGGACGAACCCGGCAGCCGAACCATTCGATGAATGTACGCTACACCGGGTGAGCTAGCGAATGTCACTCCGTAAGCGATAGACATATTCCATGAGCACTTATTGCCGCTAACTCTTCATTAACTATGACGACAGAGGCACACTTTTGAAAGACATCTCCATAACTCTTCGAACAAGAAACCAGAAATGCTTGGATAGCAAGCATAAAATAATAATATATATAGCGTCGTTCAATAATTCGAAAGTTTGTGTGACATTATTGGACTATGTCGGAACTGAGGGACGATGTCCCTGAACCGAACCAAAAATTTCTAAGTCCACCGACGCTATCAGTTTCTTATCCGGCATCGCAGCATATGTTGTTCCGAAAGGGAAAGCTTGAAATCCTCCGAATCCCTTTTGGTATCCCGTCGGACCGGATGAAACTTTCGGACGTCCGTACCCGCTTCCGCGGAGCGTCCCGACCCAGCATCGTCGGATAAAATATATGCGACAGATTCAGTTGATGCTGGGATGCTGCGATAAACTGTGCTATTAAGGAAAGCACGTCCGTTCCCGAGGCCTGTGCAGTAGCGGACTTACGATGCATTGCCGCCGGAAGCTCCGTGTACGTTGACTCCCGCACACTTCCTATGCAAACGTCCGGAGTCTGCAGGCCTCGTGTCCCCGGCTACCGACCCAGCGCCGTCGGATAATTCTCGATCCGACACCGTTTCTGACGGCTGCTGGGATGCTGCGATAAGCTGTGCTATGTGCACAAGAATGTCCGGCGTCGAGACCTGCGGAGGCGCAGTCTATCGCTGCTTCGCCGAGGGCAGCTCCGCATCAGATGGCTCCCGCATACTTTTCCTATGCGAGCGTCCGGAGTCCATCGGTCTCGAATCCCTGGCTGCCGGATGGTGTGACCTGGTCGCCGAAGAATCCTTGATCGGCGAAGCTGGTAATATATCGGCGGTCACGCAGCCAAGGTGCGGTCGTGTGCGCTGACGAGAAGAGGAAGCCTTAGCAGTCTCAGCGGACTGCCTATACAACGGAGCGTCCCGAGCGACGGACGTATGCTCCGCTAGCGACACATTTTGTACCACAACATCTGGGGCCAGATGTTGTTGAACGAGAGAGGGGCCTCTCTCGCTTGCCGTCCGGATGGACCGGAACGAGCTATGAACCGGACTAAAAGGCTTCCTCCGTTCTCCCTCCGATCCGCCGTCACTGGGTGTGCATTAAGTTAATTTTATAGTGCTCGCATCACCCCAAAATTCCTTCTAGACCGCAACGGACGAACCCGGCTGCCGAACCATTCGGTGAATGGACGCTACACCGGGCGAGCTAGCGGACGTCAAAGGCCGTCGAACCTACTAGGGTCCTCTTAGGCAATTGGCGTATTACATGAGCACTTTTCCGCTAGCCCTTCATTAATTGTGACGACGGAGGCACACTGTTGGAAGACATCACAGATACATCACCCTAATCTTGATCGTCTGAAATAGAAATTGATAAAGTAGAGTGACCCTGCGGGGAGAGGACCGGAGTGTCCAAATCCCCAACAACATACCGTGACATACGCTTCCCATATTGTCATCGAAATCATACGATACAGAACAGGAGTTAATGCGAGTATACTGACCACATATATAAAGTCAGAGGAAGACTTCCTCTTAAAACAATTGATCAATATCCTTTCAAAGTGAAAAGAAAACAAGTCCTGGTACTCGCACTAACCCCTGGCAATCAAAATACATAATAATAATATGATCCATTAATATAGAAAAAATAATTGAAATCAAAATATTTTGAAAAAATATTTTTTCAGAACAGCCCAAGCTTCTGAAAAGTAACGTTGAGCCCCAATGGATCCCAAGCCTAAGTGTGGACAAAAATTTTAAAAATATTTTAAACAATTTATTCAACACTTACGAACAATAATAATGTATCTAGTTATGATTAAAATAACATAAAGATATTATTTTTTAGAAATCCCCCCCTCACACAGAGGGCTGTTGTAAATGTAAACAATGAGTGTAAAAACACTAAAATAAGACTCCAGGCACCCAGGCCCGAAATCAGTTACCAAAAATACACTATCTGATGCAAAACAGAGACTTCCAGGGAAGAAACTGCAGAACATCAGATGGTAGATGCAGAACACAACGCCTAACCACCCGTAGGTGAAGACGTAAACATGGGGAAAGAACAGAATTCATTCTGTTATTCAGCTAAAACTCCCAAGAAATTTTAGTAATAATAATTACAGAAACTATGCCAAAAGCATGGGAGAATAGCAAGGGGGAACTTAAAGGACAGGGAGAGAGGAAAACACTTGAAAAAACAGTGTAACTAAATAATCAGAATGACAACAAAATGGCTGCTGCCTTGAAAATAGGTAACTTAACATAATTTCATTAAAAAAATTTTAAGTTACAGCCCTGATAATATTCTGTCACACATTCTTTTCCTCTCCTCCTTCTCTATCCTCCTTAGAATCACCATTTCACTAATATTTATGTGTCTGGCATCATTTAAACTGAGATTTAAAAGCACAAAGATCAGTCAGATGTTAACTGATGAAGGGCCAAACTTAGAATGATAAATGGCGCCAATTTCGGAACGTCCTTGACACTGCGCATGCGCAGTAGGGGCGAAGTGTGGAGGGCCTTTCAGGACATGTTTTCTTTAGTTTTAGATGCAAATTTTGGGGATTGGGGGGCAAAATTTGAGTTTGGCCCTATATTTTAAGAGTTAGCACCAGCTATGTCTGGGTCATTGGTACAGTATAAAAATATCGTTTTTTGAACGTTTACTTCGTTTAGTTGAATTGCACAATTCCTGCAGCTTCGAAATTCGGAGACAAGTTCATGGTGTCAGTCCAGAATTTGACACGCTGTTTTAAAAGCCCTGTGAATATGCAACGAAAATGCATCCATTTTTTTTTTGTGGAGTAGGGCGGAACATTTGGGTTTGTGAAATGATTCTGCAGGCATCATCCAGACTGTGTATGTTACGCCGAGGTGGGTATAGGAGAATGATCCCCCCCCCACCCCCCCCCCCCCCCCCCCCCCCCCCCCCCCCCCACACACACACACACATAGGCTGATGGGGGTCAGATGGGCCTCCCGGGTAAATTTAGAAAAATGTCATGATCTGTTGCCTTTTCGACATTACAACTGAGGAGGTAATCGGTTACTTTCTGAGGTGTACCTGGATAAATATTTGGTCGAAAAGTTCTATTTAGTAAAGGTCTAAAGTTGCATTGTGAAAATCGAGTTTTTCGAGTTTTCATAATTTTGTTATCCCTAACATGCCCTGAAAAAATATGGAACTGCCCGAACAAAATGTTTTTCTTCCAGAATAGTGTGTGTGTGTGTGTGTGTGGGGGGGGGGGAGGTAGGGGGGAGGGGTATTGCAGCTTGTAGCAGGTCACTTTCATTCCGGGGCATACATGGTGACATGAAGTTCGCTGGAGTGCTGTTATGATGCGTAGGTATGTGTATGTGTGGAAGGGAATCATGAGCGGGAGAACCGCCACATCTACACCATCAAGACAGAATATAATGGGAAAATAAAGTATACCATTTGAAACATATATGTATTTATTTAAAAGTGAGAAAACAGAAAATATAATGACAAAATATGATGAAAGTGTGAGGGTTGGGGGATTCTCTTCTCTTGGGTCCAATTTTTAATTGTACAATGTTCATGTAAAAACAGCAAACAGACAATGCTTCAATTCCAGGGAGATATTAAGCAATTTAACTTTTATCATTTCTTCAATGACTTTTGAAGAATCGAACAATGGGAAGCTGATTGATTCATGTTCCCATCACTAATCCAATTTTGGCGAGTGTCTAATTAGACATTTATTGCCACTGGTTTAATTACTAAAGAAACTCCTGTAATTTGGCACCTGTGCAGACAGTTTCGGTGAGTATCTAATTAGATATTTATTGCTTAGTGGTTTGATCACTAAACAAACAACTGTAATGAACCACGTGTGCAGTTGAGTTAGGGTAGGAGTGGTTACTATTTTTTTTTTGATTGGGTGTTTTTTATCGAAACTACCCACTAGGCCTTCATGTATTTCAATGGAAGAGATGATTCGTTACGTTTAAATAAATGACATTTTTATTGACCTTTCTTCTGTCGTTAAAATCTAATCCCCCCCCCCCCCCCAAAAAAACACTTTACCTAACGTGGATAACATTTAGACTAACCAACAAAAAAATCTCAAGTTGCGTCCCAATAATTTCCGAGTGGACTAAATTTCTTGGGGGGGGGGAAGGGGGGGGGGGGGGGGGGTTGGGGGAGGTGGGGGTTGGGGGTTGGGGGGATCTGAACATTGTCTAAAAAATCTAGCATATGGCAGTTCGCAAAAAAGGACGCTTTAATTAATTTTGATCGAATGTTTCAATTTGAACAGATGAAAAGTCTGGGTGAAATTGAGTAGGGACGAATTGTCCTCAATTCCCAAAGCACGTGGTGAGCATCGGCATTGTTTTGTACGGTCTACATTGCTGTTGCTCATTGCGCGCTGTCATTTCACTTGAAAATCAAAACTCTGGGTCACATTCCCCAATATCATCGCGAATAAATGATTGAAATGAAACAAATCCTGTTTTCTGTCACTTGAACGTGTTATTGTTCAATTCCAATCAGTGAACGAAGCAAGTGGTTCAGGTGACCTCGTCCATGAATATAACTAACAGGTAGGCAATTGGAATTTTTGGGAGGGGACATTGCAAAGTGGTGTTTTTTGTAAGAGGCTGGGGATTGTGTTGAGTGATAAATATGGCGAAATGTTTGGAGGGAATTTCTGTGAGATAAAATAGCTACATGCCATGCAGGCGATTTCTGTGCTGCTGTCTTTTCTTTAAGTTTGCTCTTGTACATTCAAGTTGAAGCACATGTGCCAATACTCGTTATTTGCCGAACGGATGAATGTTTATCTTCGTTTACAACCGGGAACAGAAACAAACTGTTACATGATATCCCCAGAGGATAACCATGAAAAAAAAGCGATAAACGCGTTTATCTTCGTTTACAACCGGGAACAGAAACGAACTGTCAAACGATACTCCTGGAGAATAACTGCGAAAAAAACGATAAATGCATTTATTGAAAGTTTACAACCGCGTTTCGGTTCCTGATTATACCGCGGTTGTTCCTACAACTACTTCCGACTCATAGTGTAGCTCTGTCATCCAATTGCAGAGGAGCTCTTGGAATCTTATTCTCGCCTACCGTATTTAAGAAGGTATTGCCTCTAAACGGTAGGTCAAGCTTCCTTTCCGAAAGGAAAGAACTTTTTTTAGCCTGAGCCAGGTCAGCAATAGCTTCGTCACAACAATCAAACGCATCTAATGCTTGGACTGATTGAGACGGATACAGAAGGATACTTTCCTTCGACTTAATGACCTCCCTGTCCAAAGAAGACAGGCGCTTGGCACGAGAAGGCGCAGAACTCAACCAGAAGGAATTAATTCAGGTGAAAAATCCTGCAGGAACCTCATAGTTTCCGTATGTTGCTCAGCCAAAGATGTAGTGTCAGTCTCGTCTTCATCAAACTCCCTAACACTACCAGTTAGAGGTTCCTGGTCTGGTCTATTATCGGCATACTGATTATTGAGGAAACCCTTCTTTCTGCCGATCCAGTACCGTCCAAATCATCCAAATCGGAGATCGATGACGGCCACATATTATGCTGCTGGAAGTCTGCAATTAGCTGGGTAATTTGCTCCAGCAATTCCATATTCGAGGCTATGTTCACCCCCGGTCTATGCCTTTTGGCTCCAGAAGATGATCTGACACAGAGCCCTGTGTCCGTCTTTTAGAAAAAGACATTTGCCTCGAAATGCTAGCCTTAGAGAGAGCCAGATCCTGGCTCTGACTCTCTACCTCTGGATCTTGCCGACTAGCATGCGGTCTACTGTGCTGAGTCCTGGAAACGGACGAAGAAGAGGCTCTTATATCAAAATTACTGCCAGCCGCACTAGCAGAGAAAGGTACATCAGAAACAACTGGTTCCGAAGCATTTTCTACCGGACTACCAGCGGAACTGGCAATGAAAGTCGAATCTTTCTGTTTTGTCCCCAAAACAGAAGAAAGCTTCGCTACTGATGCACCTTTCAATTTGACTGGCCTCTTCCCCTACGTGCCGTCGTCTTAACAGAGGACTGCCTTCCATCCTCCATATCCTGGACCGCTACGGATTTTCCCGGTACGGAAGCACTAAATTAAAGGCTCCATTACACCGGTTGAGCTAGTTGACCGTCTGCTTGCCCAAGGTACCGAGTATTCTGCGATACCTCATAAGTCAACATGCTCTGTATCTGAAGACGACGGCAGCACAGAACTTGATGTTATACCATACCATAACCAATACCATGTTCTTGTTCCTCTAAAATGGAAACTAAATTTGATTAGTTACCTTAGGCGAAAGCACCGAAATCGGTGCTTCACCAACACATACATAACTTGAGAGGGAATTCCATCGCTTGGAATCCCAAGACCAGCAAGCTGCACAGGTACCATCTTTCGAGCAACGAGTGCAAGCCAAACATGATGAATGATAATCAAGAGAGGACTTCTTCCTCTTACATTTCGAACATGAGGACTTCATAATACACATACGTCCGAGGAAAAAATTTTAAACTGAATAGGAGCCGGTAACCAAGTCCAAAACAGGCACAACAAAGGCCCAGGTCAGACAACCGGTATCCCAAGAATACCCTTAACAATAGAGAAACTTCCCCAGAAGATTCCCCATAGAGAAGGGTAATGGCAAACAGACACGCCCGACTATGTCAAAAATAACCGGTACGCGACAAAGGGGGTACGAATAATCCACATTCCGTAAATTATTTAAGATTTTTAAGAAGAATTTTAATTAATAACAAATTCGCAAACAGCAAATAGTTCTTAAAAATCTAATGAGAGGATTCAAGGGGAAAAAGGTGAACATTGAACACACACATAATGATAAACAAAAAATGAACAAATCAGGTGCATATCCCGAAAACGGGAAAAACAAGAAATATTATTTAATTTCAATAAAGTTATAGCCCTGAAGGTTCAAAAACTCAGTGTCCATAATCAGCTAGATTCTGCTGCAATTATTCCACCATTCCACTTCAAAATCGTGTCTGGCTACATTATACTTCAGGATTTTATAGCACAAAAGTCAGGATGCGTGTTGATCTGACATGGGCCAAACAACAGAATGACAAGATGGCGGTAGCCTATTGTTGTCGTTGACAACATTGCGCAAAAGTATGGAGGACCATACTGGTCTTCTCGTTTTTAAGTTTTTTGGCAAATTTTGGGGGTTTAGGGGATTCAAAATTTGTGTTTGGCCCTGGTAATAAATTGGGTTGCACCAGCTAGTCTGGGCCATTGGTATAGTGGAAAAATATGTTCCCCCATGATTAGGTAAAAGCATGCCAAAACTTATTTTAATCCAACCTCTGGTGTTAGAAGTACAGCAACTACAGCAGCCAACATGTTGGATGAACATAACATACGAACTTACAAATGTACAAATGTATGCAGCTCTTTATTATATTTACTCAGGATTGGGCATAACAATAATTGTGTGAAGTTAGAAAAACATGTTGCCAAGATAACTGAAATATCTGAATTTGTAGTGCATGATAGCTGTTGGAAGCGAACATTTATTGAATATAGGCCTTCACTTTAAAAAGATATTATAGCAGTAATTGATTACAAATCACAGATTATTATGCGGGGTAGGAGTTGGAAGGAAAAAAATGCAAACAATTCAAGACTGGAGATGTCTGCATTTTAAATTCATCATTTAAAGTGCAGAAATTATTGACTGTTAAAGCTGTGTAAAGCAGGCATATTTTTGTGCAGAACTAGAAAGTGATCATATTTTCTTGGAAAGTTCCACTAAATAATTTCCAATAAAAAAAACTATTTTTTTAACTACAGTGAGAAATGGAAGTTGGGACAATAATTACAATAGGCATCTTAACCACTAAGAAAAATATGCTGAGAACATAGTAATTATTCCAATAGTAATTATTCCAAATTCATTTGAAACATATACAGTTGAGAAAAAACATTTTCAGGAGATCTGTTCATCATAATTAAATAGAGCCATTACAAAATGACACAGAGCTTTGAGGAGGGTGTATATTCACCAAAATGTCAACTGCATGTAGATATTGGTCATGTGACCCAACATAAACCACAGACGTCTCATCATCTACTGTGGGAGAACTCTTCACTTCTCTGCCCGTTTTGTATTTCCAGTATATATCTCCCGAAGAAGTGTGTATAACATAGAGATAATAATCATAGCAGCCTGAAACAAGAAAACAAAGAAATATTTTCATTTTCAGCTGATTAACCCTTGGTTTGCCATTCAGACACAAACTCCCAGTTTCATGCTTTCAAAAAGTTGCCCCCAAGTGTATTCATCCTTGAGAACTTAACTGGTAGGCTGCACTTATCTTGGCAATGTTTTTACATCATTGTTGGCTGCCTGTATAGGCAGCCAACAATGATGTAGAAAAAACTGTTAAGTTGTCTGCAGCTGTGTGCATGCATTTAAGGAAGTAATTATCTGTAATTATCATTGATCGGAGGCTTCAACAGTTAACTGGTAGAGTGCTAAATTATTTTTGGTCACTGAAATTTCTCCACAGGTCTTTACTTTGGTGCAATTCTTGTTGGGAGTGCATGAAGGCACACACCCATAATTTGTAACAAGGGCTATGCAAAGCGTGGTCCACTGCCCTCAACCTGTAGGCATGTCTCTAGTAGCCATAAACATAAAGGCATTGTGGGACAGAAAAATTTTCTAAGTCGAAAGAGTGAACAAGAGAGTCTAATGACATCCATATCCCCAGCCAACTTTTATGTTATGATAGGAACAAGCATTTGTGATGGAAACTTTGCTATTACCAACGGCCGTAATCATGCAAAATTCATCGCATCGAAAATCCTGACCACATGCACATCTACACTTGATACTGATTCTTCAGACCAAGTTTCGTAAAAATCCAATAAAAAATGTAGGAGGAGTTAAGGGGACAAGCCTTTTGATGAAAATTTTACTATTTCCAAGGGCTGTAACCATGCAAAATTCATCGCATTGAAAATTCCTGACCACCTGCACATCTACACTTGATACTGATACTTCAGACCAAGTTTCATGAAAATCCAATGAAAACTGTAGGAGGAGTTTAGCAGACATTTTTTGTGATGGACAGACGGATGGACACAGATGGATAGACGAATGGATGGACAAGCACCATTTCAATATCTCCTTCCCAACTGCGACGGCTCGGGATAAAAAGTGCCATAACTCCGGAAAAAATTATTTGACAAAAGCCATTCCTTGTGCAAATCCGTTCCCCATGCAGGTCTATCAGGATACCAAAGGAGATCCAAATCTGAACGATGGCTTTGAAATTACAATCCAAAACAGTTGTATGGACGGATGGATAGATGGACGGACGGATGGATGGATGGTCTATATACAGAAAGATAGGTAAAAAGCTGATTTATTTATTAATTGGTATTTAAGGTCACATATTTTTACACAATTGCTAATCATGACTGCAACATGGAGTTAAAGTCAAGTTGAGTCAATTGATTATACCCATGTTGCCCATTTTAGATGACTTCTGCCCCAAGCATTGGCGACTGGGTCCTGTTTTACTAGCAAAGCAGAGCTTGGTTACCACAGTAAACATGCACTGCTCCACTTCCCAGGGTTCCCACAGGGGTAGAAAGTTGATTAAATCTTAAAAGTAGGGTAGTTTCATAGAACTGTCTTCATTAACAATACATTACCCAAGTGGGACTAACAATGTAACTATTATATCTTGTTTCACAGAGCTTATTGTGCTCTGTCAAATGAGATATAACCGGTTGAATTCCCAGTTGTATTGTGAGAAAATGTTGCTGCTTGTGTTTGACATCAGAAAAAAGAAACCTAAAATTTTATGCAACAAAACAATCAAATCCCAAACAATAGCAATTTTGAGACTTTGATCCTACCCTAGAGAAAACTCTCTGGCTTTATTCCAGAATTCATGAGATACATTTGGGAAAAAAAGATTTTACACTACAAAGCTGCAAATAGGATGTATAGTACATGTACCGTAATGAGAAAAACAGACAGAGAATTTAGCTCAGGCTGACTGGGCCACGATTTGGTCAAAATTATCTTTCCGTTTTTCTCCACATAGCACCAGAAAATTTCACCCATCAGAAGGAAATATGAGAACATGGATTGTTTGTTTTCTGCTATTCAGTTGTGATTTTGCTACAATTTATTTTTGAAATCATATCCCACTGATGTTAAATATGCCACAGACCAATAGCAAAAAGAAAAACTGCCGTAGGCAATGAAAACGAAATTACAACTTTTCGTGAGTAACACATTTGAAATAAAATAAACAAGATGTCAGGAATTAAATATTATCTTTCACAAATTCATATGACCAATAAGTCATGAGCAAAATGAACAAGATATGTATGTTTTATATTTCCATACAGGGTTTCAGATTCACGTCGCTTATTATACAAGAAAAGGGAAATACCCACAGTTTAAAAAATCACATGTTCCATGAAGAGGTCTCTCCTAGTAACTGTTTGTGTCTGGTCCAAGATTGTTTGTTTTCACGGGCGATCTGTTCATTTGAGAAGATGATGGTAAATGATATTGCGTGTGAACAAATTCTTAACATATGGAAAAGGAGGCGATGAAATCCTATCAGTACCCAATTTTCCCAATCCACACAAGGACTCTGTTCAGAGTAGATATTGTCATGACGTCAGGTGTGAGTGATGGTGGAAAAGCAATAAAATTTGTTTGTGTTTGTTTCTATGTAAAATAAATGCAGAATGATGCAGAATTTATTTTCTTTTTTGCAAAAGCAGTCTCTTTCTCGCTCAGATCATGATTTGGTCACAACATATTTCCACCAGTGGTTCAAGATTTTCTAAATAAAATATTATAATAAAGACAGAATCCAGAAAAACTGACAAAACCTTACTATTTTGAACATTGCAAACCAAATTTCCAGAAGTCATTCAACTAAACATGTCCATTACCAAGTGGGGCCAACAATGAGAAGGTGTCTGATGACTTTTAACATACTGAGTCACTGAATAATGCATTCCTTGTCTCTCTGCGCCACTTGAAAGCAGTGCATGCCTCACATGAGATATACAGTGCTATCTGTTGAGAGTAAACTATGACAAAACTTTGTGGTGTAGCCACTCCAAATTTTAAGTGTTTTCTCTAGGTATTCTGTCAAACATGGTAATAACATTCTGAACTACAGAAAATGTTAGTATCCCTTCACTAGGTACTCGGGCGAAAATGGTAATACCATTCTGAACTACAGAAAACGTTCGTATCCCTTCGGTAGGTACTCTGGCAAACATGGTAATACCATTCTGAACTACAGAAAATGTTAGTATCCTTCCATTAGGTACTCTGGCAAACATGATAATACCATTCTGAACTACAGAAAACGTTAGTATCCCTTCACTAGGTACTCTGGCAAACATGATAATACCATTACCACAGAAAATGTTAGTATCCCTTCACCAGGTACTCTGGCAAACATGGTAATACCATTCTGAACTAAGAAATCGTCAGTATCCCTTCACTAGGTACTCTGGCAAACATGGTAATGCCATTCCAAACTACAGAAAACGTTAGTATCACTTCACTAGGTACTCTGGCAAACATGATAATACCATTCCAAACTACAGAAAATGTTGGTATCCCTTCACTAGGTACTCAGACAAACATGGTAATACCATTCTGAACTACAGAAATCATCAGTATCCC
The DNA here is from genome assembly GCA_031216915.1 of Pictodentalium vernedei. NCBI lineage: Eukaryota > Metazoa > Mollusca > Scaphopoda > Dentaliida > Dentaliidae > Pictodentalium > Pictodentalium vernedei. The sequence goes on along the minus strand of CM062297.1, from coordinate 293,453,936 downwards.
TTCACTAGGTACTCTGGCAAACATGCTAATACCATTCCGAACTACAGAAAACATTAGTATCCCTTCACTAGGTACTCTGGCAAACATGGTAATACCATTCCGAACTACAGAAAACATTAGTATCCCTTCACTAGGTACTCTGGCAAACATGGTAATACCATTCTGAACTACAGCAAACATTAGTACAGTGAAGTCCACTTAATTGGATATCTCTTAATTGTATATCCCTGTTAATTGAATAAAATTTTCAAACACAAAACCATTTACCATGCCTTCAGTACAAATTTGATCTGTTAATTGCATATGGGTTGTAGAGTAAACTCCTGTTAATTGTATATAAATTTTTGTAATATGTCGATAAAATTACTGTGACACGCACCAAATTCCCCTTATTTATCAACCTTTTTGGCCTCACTACATCCAATACAGGCATTTATTCTATTATATCTTGTTTGACAGAGATCAATGAGCTCTGTCAAACAAGATATAATAGAATACATGCTCAGTTTACCTCCAGAACACAGGAAACTAACTGAATCCCTGTTAATTGTATACTCCTGTTAATTGAATAATTTTCACTGGCAAAATGGATATTCAATTAAGAGGATTCTACTGTATCCCTTCAAAAATAGTGTTTCAATGAATATGTAAAGAATGGTAAAGTTTGAAATGATGTGAAAACATCAAAAAGGGCGATAAATGGAAGAATTGAAAACAGGTATATCCTAATTGTTGAGCTCTTTAACACAATAAAATTTCCCCAAAATTTATCGCATTTTAATTTTTGACATTATGACTCCCTAGATGTCACCTCCTATTTCTGCCATAATGGTTGAGAATTTCCTAGTACCGCAACACATTTCAGATATGGTTTTTATTGGAGATTATTCCAACATGAGGTGACCCTGGCTGTCAAAAGTGTCATTAAATCCCAATAAATAAACAAATATTGAAAATTATATTTCCAAACTTCCGTAATGACAGGCTTAAAAATGAGCTGGAAATTAAAATCTTTGAAAAAAAAAATTTAATATTGGGCTCCTTCCAATCAAAGGTGGAAATTATAAAAAATAAAACTGGATGGATCAACTTCAGATAACCAGTAGTGGATGTTTAAAAGTTTGAAAGCTGTATCTTTCTAAACTATGGAGCTGTGCAGGTCACAAAATCAGCATTTTTTTAATGAGAAAATGCTTAAATTTAAAGTGATGTAAAGACTTCAAAAATGGTGGCATCTTTAAAAACAAAACAAAAAATCCAAAACAGCTGTCCCCTAATTTTTCTAGCTCAAATCCCTCTATATTATATCACTTCCATATTGATGCACATGTTCATAAGCATCTAAGTATACACACTCAAGATAGGAAAGAATGCACTCACCAACAATAACGTATTTCCCACACTTTGACAAACAAGCTGTCGACTCAATTCTATCTCCAAGTGTACAACTCCATATCTCTTGTCCAGTATCAAGAGATATTGCATAGAATGTGTGTGAGTGAGATCCAATATATACTACACTTTGAGCTGACCTGAAAGAAAGTTGAAAAAAATATACACATCAAACTCTTTAACCTTTATCCAACACAACCAGGGGAAGAATTACTAAAAATTGCCATTAGTCACTCTTTTCTTTCTGGTTATAAATAAGATCATCTCTATTATGCGACTAACCCCAGGCCTGGCATTCTGAAAAATGCAGGAGGGCAAAAAATCGCTCTCCTCACTCAGCTTAGGAGAGCAATTAGCTTTACACAGCATTTTAAGTATCCAGTTGAACGAACTCATTGAAACTGAAACCAACAGACTATTACATCAGTGATTTTATTAACTTTACTAAGGTAACGCGAAATCTCTTAGAGACTTAGACATCTCACTCAACAACCAAACATACACTTGACAAGACCTGTGTGTGTGCCCAAGTTGGGGGGAGTGGGGGGGGGGGGGGGGGGGGGGTGAAGGTGGTAGTGGTAGGCATATGACTTTCTTGGACAACTAGTCTGCTTGAATCTACAGTCACATCCTGGTGCATGTGCTTAAAGTGACAGGATAGTAGTAATGGTAGTATATTATAGTGTCAATATTCCTTGAATAATTACCCTTCAAACTGTGATGTTAGTTGCTGAAACTGACAGAAAAAAAAATATTGCTGTGACCCATTTTGCTTCAAATGATTGCAACTGTGTTTCGGTATGTACAAAGTACATACCCAAACACAGTTGCAGCCATTACCTTTTACCACTAAACCAGTTTCAAAATGAAATTACGTGATGTTATGTGACTTCAAAGTTAAATTACTTTTTGCTTTACAACAAAAATTTAATGTGAGCATTATACATGTAATCTCAATCATCCCAGACGAAAATATTTAGGAGGGCAATTTTTCGCTCTCCTTAATTCTTTCAGGAGGGCAGTAAGGAGAGCTAAAAAATCGCTCTCCTGAAATTGCCAAGCCTGTAACCCTATGCATGCTGGGACGTGGCTAGAGTTTTCTGATTGGGCAGGTGTAGGGTAGTGAATTTCCAACTAGGGGAAACCCCCTTCCAGTCCCTCTCCCTAGTTGGAAAATCACTACTGAGAAAAAAAAGGGGGTAAACTCAGTGCATGACCTTACAATACTAACGCACAACATTGATAATACTATGGTGTCATGGCATTGATTGACAAACAACCTATTATACTACACAACATTCTCTTGCCATGGAAAATGTAATTGCCAGAACTTTTACCATGGCATTGCCGATTGCCATGGCTAATTTTACAGGCTGTGTATGTAAATGTATATACAGTGGTTATAAGAGTTCAACTGCCGTGGACTGATCACTTTCCACAGATGAGCAATATTTCCACGGGCACAATAATACTGAATTCCAAACACTAATTATAGGAATAATCATCAAAAATTGAATTAATGAAGCACTGGGTATAAACCAGTGCATCATTAATTCAAATTTTGCTGATGAGTTTTATTATCTGGCAAATGCATGCGTGGACATCACTGCCCACACATGGATTACGACCAATTCACAGCGACTGTACTTTCATGTAAAATCAATCTGATGACCTAAGGGTTAACCCTTTACCCAACGTAATGGCCAAAACCGGCCACCGCTATTCTCAAAAATCGCCTATTAATTTTAATTATTTTTTCATTTTTTGTCTCAAAAACATAGGTTATGACCCCTCATTGGAACAAGCTCGTCGAGCTCATTCCAATGAGGGGTCATAACCTATGTTTTTGAGACAAAAAATGAAAAAAATAGTTATTCAAGAATTTTTTTTGCAAGTGTCGTCTGCTTTTCATGTTAGGTAAAGGGTTAATTGAATATTTTTTGACAGGAAAATTGTGTATTAAATTAATAGAGCTTCTACCGTATTATAATTGATATAATTAATATTCCATGTGGTGATGACATTCAGGAACTCTGTATTGAAAACATTAAACATGATTATTGATGCCATGTAGTATCGCCATCATGGCCAGACTACACTTCAAATTATTGATAAAGGTGTCAAAAGCAGTGATAAACATTATATTGAGCAAGTATTACAATCTTTCACTGACAAAGATTTGCCATGAAGGTCTACAAGGAATCAAAAAAAGAACATGGTCTGTCATTAGGACAGATGTTAGTATAGATATGTAAATGAAAATCGCATTTGTTAGACTCAAGAAGTGGATGCCAAAGAGCTCAGATGCCCCCTGTGGACTTTTTAGTTTTTTGTTTCAGTTTCAGTTTTTTAAAGGGTGCAAATCAATTCAATAAACAAATTTTGTATTATGTTCAGAACATATTTAAATTTTTTAAACCTGCACAGTAATTGATAAACATATGGCAAAAGTGTATAACATTTAATGAAAATTGTATAGCAGTTTTTAAATCATAATTTTCAAATAAAAATTGGTGTTTAACTGATTGAGGGCTACATTATTTTTGGTTATTCAAATTTGTTATTCAAAATTTGTTTTATTACAGATTATTGCAGAGTGCCTGTAGGCACTTTCCAATAATTTGTAATAGAGCATACTTATATAAACACAAGAGGCCCCAGGGGGCCTGAGGGCGCTCACCTGACATGGTAGCCTAAATATCAACCCAGAGAACTGATTTCCACAAGTTGCATCTGCTCCTCCTAAGAAAAGCTGAAACCAAATATCCAAATATTCTGACCAGTGGATCTAAAAAAAAATTTTTAAAGAATATTCCTCATACTGAACTAAGTCATAATTCGGGCTCCCACAGGGAGCCCATATATGAACCCAGGGACTTGGCTTTAACAAAGCTGAATCTCACACCCCTAAGGATTCTGCACACCAAATATCAAAACATTCCGACTGCTGAATCTGAAGAAGAAGATTTTTAAAGAAAATTCCTCATTTTGAACCAAGTTACAATTCGAGCTCCCACAATCAGCCCAAATATGGACCTAGGGACATGGCTTGAACAAACTTGAATCTTACCCCCCTAAGGATGCTGCATAAAAAATATCAAAAGCATTCATCTGCTGGATCTGAAGATTTTTAAAGAAAATTCCTCATTTTGAACTAAGTTGTCATTCAGGCTCCCATAGTGAGCCCAAATATGAACCAAGGGACTTGGCTTGAACAAACTTGAATCTCAGCCCCCAAGGTTGCTCCATGCCAAATATCAAAACATTCCACCTGCTGAATCTGAAGAAGAAGATTTTTAAAGAAAAATTCCTCATATTGACTAAGTTATAATTTGGGAGCCCACATATGGACCCATGGACTTGGCTTTAACACACTTGAATCCCCCCCCCCCCCCCCCCTCCCCCCCAAGGATGCTACTCACCACATATCAAACCATTCGGACTGCTGGATCTGAAGAAGAAGATTTTTTAAGAAAATTCCTCATTTCGAACAAAGTTACAATTCAAGCTCCCACAGTGAGCCCAAATATGGACCTAGGGACATGGCTTGAACAAACTTGAATCTCACCCATCTCCCCCCCCCCCCAAGGATGCTGCATACCAAATATCACAAGATTCTGCCTGCTGGATCTTGAGAAGAAGATTTTCAAAGAAATTTGCCTGAAATGCACTAAGTTCGAATTTGGGCTTCTATCGTGAGCCCAAATATGAATCCAGGTGGCTGATTTGAACAAACTGGAATCAGATCCACCCCACAATGTTGCATACCAAATATCAAAAGATTCTGCCTGCAGGATCTGGAGAAGAAGATTTTTGAAGAAATTTGCCTGAAATGCACTAAGTTCAAATTCGAGCTTCTATAGTGAGCCCAAATATGAATCTAGGGAGCCGATTTGAACAAAATAGAATCAGATCCACCCCACAATGTTGCATACCAAATATCAAAAGATTCTGCCTGCTGGATCTGGAGAAGGAAATTTTTTAAGAAATTTGCCTGAAAAGCACTAAGTTCAAATTTAGGCTCCTATACTGAGCCCAAATATAAACCCAGGGAGCCGATTTGAACAAACTTGAATCAGATCCACCCCACAATGTTGCATACCCAATATCAAAAGATTCTGCCTGCTGGATCTTGAGAAGAAGATTTTCAAAGAAATTTGCCTGAAATGCACTAAGTTCAAATTTGAGCTCCTATACTGAGCCCAAATATAAACCCAAGGGGCCCATTTGAACAAACTTGAATCAGATCCACCCCACAATGTTGCATACCAAATATCAAAAGATTCGGCCTGCTGGATCTGGAGAAGAAGATTTTCAAAGAAATTTGCCTGAAATGCAGTAACTTCAAATTTGGGCTCCTATACTGAGCCCAAATATAAACCCAGGGGGCCGATTTGAACAAACTTGAATCAGATCCACCCCACAATGTTGCATACCAAATATCAACAGATTCTGCCTGCTGGATCTGGAGAAGAAGATTTTTTAAGAAATTTGCCTGAAATGCACTAAGTTCGAAATCAGGCTCCTATACTGAGCCCAAATATGAACCCAGGGGGCTGATTTGAACAAACTTGAATCAGATCCACGCTCCAATGTTGCATACCAAATATCAAAAGATTCTGCCTGCTGGATCTGGAGAAGAAGATTTTTTAATGTTTTTCCCATTGCCTACAGTGTTAAAAAGTGCTGACTCAGCACTTTTTCAAAAGTCCCGAAACTGTACCCTATGATAAAACTGATGGCAATTTTTTTTTACCAATTCTTTCTGTTGGTCCTAAGGAAGCTTCACACCAAATAAAAATTCTCGGTGCCGTGCAGTTTTGGAGATATGGGCGTTTTAATTTTTTTCTATTTTTAGCTCCTGCGGTTCCCATGGGGCTACGGGAAAAAAAAAATCAGCATAAATTAGGTACTTATGACCCAATAAGCCCTCACATAAAATTTGGTTCAAATCAGCCTCTCGGTTTGGAAAATAGAAATTTTGGGCGGGGCCAAAAATTTTGCCCCTCCCATAACGACGCCAAGTATAGCCCCACAAACTTCTCTTGAACAAATCTGAGTCTACACCTCAAAAGGAAGCTGCACACCAAATATCAAGTCTCTGCTACTGCTGGTTCATGAGAAGAAGATTTTTTAAGATTTCAGCTCACTTTTTGGGTGTGGCCCTACCCACGGGCGGGGCAACTTGATTTGAACAAAATCAAATTGCGATGTCATAACAAACTATTATCTCAAATATCAATTAAATTGGTTCAGCGGTTTGGGAGGAGAAGACGCAAACACCATGTTCACGGACGACGGATGCCAGACGACGGACGACAGACGGTGAGTGATCACTATAGCTCTCCTGACTGAAAGTCAGGTGAGCTAAAAATATTATTTGTGTTTGACTGAATATGAAACATGAGCAAGGAAAATATTGGCTTTTGCTCTGGTACCCTCTTTTTTTTGAAAGCCATGATAGTGGCTTCTAGCACTCAACCAGTAAGTAAATTTGGTGCAGGTCAGTAAATTGAGTAACACACTGTACATGTTCGCCAGGCACACTTTTGGTGGGGATGTTTTCAGGGGTGGAGGATCCTTTTGGGGGTGGGGGCAACATTTTTGACGGACAACATTTTAACCAATGCTGGGTGATGTTTTGACCAACGTTGGAATTTGAAGGACATTTGAACAATGTTAGGGAGTGTTTTGGACTTTTGACCTATGGCAGGACAAATTTTAACTACTGTTGAGTGTGGGACATTTTGGTTGAGGACATTTTGACCAACACCCGAGATTACTCACGCAAAAGAAACGGTGGATTTAAAATCACTTTTTCAGCTTTCTTTTTTGGGGTCATAGTTTGCTCACAAAAATTCACCTTGCTTCTATGAAAAACCGAACAGTTATGGCTGAAAGTTGATTTATTTATTTACTTATTTATTTTCTGGGTTTTAATGACACTTTTGACAGCCAGGGTCATCTTGTGTCAGACAGTTTAATGGATGGAGGAAGCCGGTGTACCCAGAGATAAGTGCCAAGCAGCAGCGCGCAACTCTTAGACTTCCCAACATTCTAAATCCACACAAGTTGGGTTTGCATTGGGTGAAGACAAGTACAGTATGCCTTAGTACACAGCATCACCGAGCCCCCATGTGGGTAATCCAGATTAAGTGCAATGCTCAAGGACACAATGCAGTAACCCTTGGCTGGATCAAACTGAAAACTGATACACAACAAACATATTTTGGTACAGTTAATACCACAGATTTTCATTTTGTTGTATGAGTCATCTATTCCCTATTCCCAGAAAGTTTTGAATGGTATGTGCATAGGTGAAACAAAATTATGAATTATTGACGATGAGAAAAAATGGCAAACATTGAATTACGGTACCCCATCAAAACGTTCAGCAAAAAAAGCACATGCAAGGTTTAAAATATGTGAGCAAAACAACCATGTGTTTTTCCAAAAATCAAAGGTCTAGGTAATGTTGTGTTAAAGTGGCGGTGAGAGCCTGCATAGATATGAACTCAAATTTTGTTAAATATGCTGTCTGGTAAAGTTATATTATAAGAGTAAATATAGTATACATGCAGCTCGTCAAGCGTTTTTTTTTTATCTTTCAATTGTCATCAACTATACATGTGTCACAATTAGCAATTTTACAATGCTTTTATGGCATTATGTATTGCATAATGTGATGTGATGCCAGTTAAAATATTCCCTGGTTGTTTTTTCTTTCTGACATGTGTTTCCTGTGTTGCAAGTAATTTTACTGAATTTACACAAAACCAGACACATAATTCGAGAGACATATACAAAGGTATCAAATTACTTATTCTTTTCCTTGTCATACTGGTCACATTTGTATTGGCAGAATGTAAATGTGAACCAATATGGCAGCAGTAGTGGTGAAAAACTTTTCCGTGACAGGGGAGTTTGTGCTCCTCAATGTAGGGGCTAGGGTATTCCCTGACAAGCACACAATAAAGGCGGCAGTTTCTCTGATAAAGAGGAGGCAATCGTGTAACTATAACCAATATGGCAGCAGTGGTGGTGCCAAAATTTCCCCTACAGGCGGTTTGTGCTCCTCGATGCGGGGGCTAGGGTATTCCCAGACAAGCATACAATAAAGGAAGCAGTTACTCTGACTGAAGGGGGTGGGTGGGTGGGAGTTATCCTGGTGCCACCCATGTATAGCAGTCAAAACAGGCTAATTATTCAAACTGTGATTTTCATTCTTTGTGACACCAATGGTTTTGTTTTATTTAAAAAAAAAATGAAACAGACTAAGAAGAATAATACACTGCACGGCCTTACTATTTTTTCAAGTACAGATGAGCCCAGTTAACTGTGAATCTCTTAATTGAATAACCCTGTTAAGAGGATATAACTTCCAAACACCAAACCACTTACTATACCTTTAGGACAAATTTGGCCTGTTAAATATTACAGTGACAACTACTGATTTCCATATGTTTATAGACCTATCTGACCTCAGTACATCCTACATGGGTATTTAATCTATCATATCTTGTTTGACAGAGCTCTATGAGCTCTGTCAAACAAGATATAATAGAACAGTAAATGTCCCATTTATTCCAAGAATACAGGAAAATTTCCAAATTCCAGTTAAATGAATACTCCTGTTAATTGAATATTATTCACTGGAAAAGTGTTTTTTTTTTAATTAACTGGGAGCACGGAGGCTCAGTGGTAGACTGTTGGACTTCTATGCTAGAGGTCCCGAGTTTGATACCCATCTGGGATGACCCGCATTGTGTCCTTGGGCAGGCACTTTATCCCAGTTGCCTATATGGGGGTACGGTGACGCTGTGTTCTAAGGCGTACTGCATGTCGATAGTGCACATGTCTTCAACCACTGTAACCCTGCTTGAGTGAAGCTTGAACAGAGTTAGAATTTTGAGGAACTGACAGTTGCTCATCGATGCTCGGTGGCTCTCTCCAGGTGCTCTGGCTTCCTCCACCCGTAAAACTGTCACATGGTCACAATTAGCCATTGTGCATAAGTATGTGACCTTCAACACCAATAAATAAATAAATAATAATTTAATTAACAGGGCACCACTGTATTTTAACATTTGTGAGTCATTTCTGGTATTACAATCTTAAATCTAAGATAAAAACCTTTCATATAAGTAACATGATCATTCCTTTTAAATGTAAATAACTGTGAACTACATCAGTAAGCTAAAGATACCTTGACACAGCAACAAGCGGAGATGCATCTACACACTTCCTGGTATCAAACTTCCAGCACACTTTGAGATTAGAGACCTTGCAGCACTGATGTGTCAACCATGTAAAATAGTTCTTGTTAACTGGTAAAAAATTGCATTTGTTCCCTCGGCTGACTGTGTACTCCAAGTTTTCATGAGCTTTGCATTTAAAGTGTTTATTTTCCAAATCAAATATTTGCACTTTCATACAATGACATCCTGAATCTCTGGTCTCAACACACTTTCTCTTTTTGTGCTCTCTTTGTTGTTTCCAATAAGTTTTGTGGTTTAACTTTTCATGTTGTAAACTTGAAGAGAAATTATCAAACACACTATTACAATAATGCTTGAGACTGTCATCATCCTTAACCACAGTGTTCAGCAATGAATCAGTTCTATTGTAATTTTCATCTTGCTTTGAATTTAAAACTGTCATCTCATTCTCACTATTATTATTTTCAAATGTCTCATTAGTCTCACTATTTCTGTCTAATTGCTTTTTGGTAACTTGTAGTTTTACTTCGAACCTTGCATTATTTATATATGATAATACATCAGTGAATTTATCTTCCAAAATTCTTTCCAAAAGAAGAGGAAGCTGAAATTTTAAAACAGATTCGAGTTTTTCAGTCAATGCAACAGACTTCAGAGAATCTCCACCACATTCTAGAAAATTATGATCTTCACTGAATTCACTAATTCCAATCTTTAAACTTTCCTTTAAAAAAAAAGCAGAAAGCATTAAATCATAACACATGAAAATAATCTGAAAACTAAAGAACAGACAAAAAACAAAGATACAGTGGAACCCTGTTAATTGAATAGCCACTTTGGCACTGAAAATTATTTAATTAACAGGAGTATTCAATTAACAGGGATTGTGTCACTTTCCTGTATTCAAGAGATAAACTTAGCATTTATTCTATTATATCTTATTTGACAGAGCTCCATGAGCTCTGTCAAACAGGATATAATAGATTAAATGCCTGTATTGGGTATACTGAGGCCAAGTAGGTCTATAAACTTAGGAAAACTGTGGAGAGTCAGGGTAATTTCTCGACAGGCTACAAAATTTCTTATCCAATTAACAGGAGTTTACTCTATAAGCTATATTGGATTAACAGGTCAAATTTGTACTGAAGGTATGGTAAATGGTTTTGTGTTGGGAAATTAAATTCAATTTGCAGGGTTATTCAGTTAAGAGATATCCAATTAAGTGGGCTCCACTGTAGTTTATCTAGGTTCATATACCCCACTACCTTTTCTGACTATAACATCCATATAACAAGCAGACTGAACAAAATTAAATTTTATAACATCTTTATTAAAGATGTCTGAAACTTGGTATCAATAATTCCGGCTGACCACAGGCTTGGGACATTTTCATGCAAATGCAATTAATTAAACAAAGCCTATATTTGTGAAAAGAAATGCAGGATCAAAATCTTAAGAGTACAATGAAAAAATCACCCCCACCCCCTTCAAAATGAAGGAGGAGTTGAATGGACAGCCTTTTATGATAGAAATCTAGCAATAAAAAGGACCATAACTCTGTAAAAATTAGTTGAATCAAAATTCTTTTCCACATGTGCATCTACACAATAACATACAAAACAAGAGGCCCCAGGGGGCCTGAGGGCGCTCACCTGACATGGTAGTCTAAATATCAAACCAGGGACTTGACTTGAATAAGCTGCATACGCCCTCCTAAGAAAAGCATATACCAACTAGATGAAGTGATTGTGCCCACACAATGCACAGGATATTCCTTCTATTTTCAGTTCCTGCACTTTTACGTCCCAAAATTGAGATAAACGCATAAAAAACAAATTTTTTTTATTTTGTTCCCAAACAAAATATTTTCAGGCTAAATATTTTTTTTCTTCTTCTTAAAGTTGACCAAAACACATAAAAATCCCAAAAACTAATTTCCGGATTTTGGTCCAAAATTTTTGAAGTCCCACCCGGACCCCAAATTTTCAGGGTAAAAAAAAAAAAAAAATTGTCTTAAAACTGACCAAAATGCATAAAAAAACAAAGAACTAATTTCCGGATTTTAGTCCAAAATTTTCAAAGTCCCACCCTGACCCCAAATTTTCAGTGTAAAAAAAAAAAAAAATGTCTTAAAATTGACCAAAATACATAAAAAAAACAAAAAAAAAAACTCATTTCTGGATTTTGGTCCAAAATTTCTGAGTCCGGACCCAGACCCCAAATTTTCAGCCTAAATATGAACCCAGGGACTCGGCTTGAACAAACTTGAATCTCACTCCCCCTAAGGATGCCAAATATGGACCCAGGGAACTGATTTCAATAAACATGTAAAACAATCTTCCAAAGATGTTATATGTGAAATTTGAAAGCTTTTGGAGCAGTGGTTTGGGAGAAAAGTAGTCTTAAATGTTTTCCCCATTACCAACAGAGTTAAAAAATGCTGACAGTACTTTTTCAAAGTCCCAAAAAAGTACCCCATGATAAAACCGATAGCAATTTTTTTTACCATTCTATTCTGTTGGTCCTAAGGAAGACTCACACCAAATAAGAATTCTCAGTGCCGTGTAGTTTTAGAGACATGGACCTTTTAATTTTTTCTATTTTTAGCTCCTGCGGTTCCCGTGGGGTGAGAGGAAAAATTTTTGGGGCATAAATTAACTACTTATATCCCAATAAAACCTCATGTCAAATTTGATTCAAATCAGCCTCTCGGTTTGGAAAGTTAAAAAATTTATAGTAATTTATATATTTTTTATACTTACCAATGACCCAGACATAGCTGGTGCTAACTCTTAAAATATAGGGCCAAACACAAATTTTGCCCCCCAATCCCCAAAATTTGCATCTAAAACTAAAGAAAACATGTCCTGAAAGGCCCTCCACACTTCGCCCCTACTGCGCATGCGCAGTGTCAAGGACGTTCCGAAATTGGCGCCATTAATCATTCTAATAACCAGTGCCTGGTAAGCGCTATGTACTCAGCGGGGAGGCAAGAGTTCCCAACTCCTGGGAGGGCCATCCCCGTCTGGGTCATTGGTAAGTATAAAAAATATAGAAATTACTATAAATTTTTTAACATTTTTATACTGTACCAATGACCCAGACATAGCTGAATAGTAAAAAGGCTGGAGGGCCAAGGACATAGAGCAAAATGGAATACGCTCAATAAAATAAAATAGAGTCATCCCCTGTAGGGAAAAAGAAGTAATAGGCCTTACATGTATCTTTCTTATTTATGATAAATTAGAAAGATACAAAACCTTCCAAAATTGAGCTTCATACATCCATGTACTCTATTAATATCCAATATAATCCTTATACAAATAATTTTTAAAGTAAGCCAATAAATAAAGTAAGTCTAGAGAATAGAGACTCTTATACTCCTAAAAGTGTCTGAGGATTGCATAATCATGTCCGTTGACATATGCAATATTCAAAAGCTATACTTTAAAAACTAAGACTTGAATGAATTTTAAAAACCTAAACTTCTCACTAAACAACCATCCCAATAACAGCTCAGAATTACTAACTCCGGAGGAGGTATCCCCTTGTTTTCATAGTAAAACAGGTGACCCAAGGGAACACCCTCCCCCCCCCCCCCCCTTTTTCTTGCCCTGGGTCAAATAGCCCAGAGCGAAGAGGGCAGCCGAACGGAGACACTGCCGAAACAGACAGCCTACCTAGCTATAGTAGCAACTGTTAAGTGAATGACATTCTGAGCAGTAGATAATAGACCTAACAATAGAGGCCTCCAGAAATGGACTCGATATTTCTGAGATAAAATTCATGAATGTGGATGGCTGAGCGCAATGAGCGGCCTTCAAAAATCTATAATAGCGACACTATTAATGTAAGCCCAAGAAGTAGAAGAACTCTTACTTCATGAGCCGAAATCTTAAGCACAACTGCTAAGTCAATGATATACCATAAGCAGTACCGATAGTTAATAGAATCCATTAATAATAAAATGGAGCGTAACATCCTTCTACTAGACATCAAAGACAGAAGAAGCTTACGCCCATAGTAATAAACAGATATCTGTTTATAAATACATACACTGTACCCGGAGAGAGTAAAGGCCTATGCCCATACGAAGACGGAAGGACCTTAAAATAATAGGTTCCGGATAATAGGAGCCTAACTCTTATGCAACAATCCAACCTAAATAGTAACGGAAATAGTGATTCCGAAACTACGAAAGTGAAAATCATCCATCGATAGTGCATGAAACTCACTGACTCTACAGTAAAAGAGAAACCAACAGAATTACTGTCTAAAAGGTCAGAATTTGAAAACTACTGTTTCCAGAGGCTCAAATGATTACTTAGCTAAATAAGAACCGAAGTTAAAATCCGTATAGGAATTTAATCTAAAGATTCTAAGTCTATTTATCAAAAAGTTACTAACTGACTTAGATAAAGAGACAAAAGACTCAATTGTAAACTATCGTAGAGTGCATAGGTATGAGGTAACATAAACCTATAACCTAAATAATAACAGGCTGCAGTAGATCTTGTGAAACAAGTATACTAAAAAATAGCAATGAGTAGTATGGAGGGATCAACAATATGAACATAAGGATCCCTAGACTACGACGGAAGAGCCTCCACTTTAGCCGCATAGAATAGCGAAGAAGAGGATCTCCTATAGTAAGAAATCGCGTCCAAAGCTCGTCCAGTACAGTGCTTACAATGCAATACAGACCACACAACGGAATACATGAAGGTTGCGACCTTGCTGGTTGTGATAAAGATGACACGATTTACCCAGTGAAAAAAGATCCTCACATAGAGGAAGATTTCACGTTAAGACCCACAGTAGACAAGAGAGTAAATTACTCATGATCTCTGTGAAGATAGAGATGCTATCAACAGAAATGTATTGTGGTTGTTTATCTTAGCGATACCTGCTGAAACAACAGCGCCGGAGGATACGCGTATCCTATCATTTCGTCCTATAGATCAATAGAGTGTTAACAACATTAGCTCAGAGATCTGGACAAGCCAACACATACGTCTGCAATTGATTAGCAAGCTGTGTCATAAATAAATCATCATTGGGCGCTCCCATAGATAGCAAATCTGATTGAATACTTGTTTGTTGAGAGTCCATTCCGACAGCAACAAGCGACCCGTAAGAGAACGGAAGTCCAATAAAACAATCAGACGACCCGGAATATGACGAACCAAAACTGAACTTGGTGTACTATAACCAACAGACGGATTCTTTCCATTAAATTGAATAACGGAAACGAAAGAGTGCCTCCCTGGTTCCGGAGATACGCCACTACTGTCGAATTAAAGGACAGGAATTTGGGCATGCGTTTCTGAATAATGTTCATGCAATGACATAAAGCAAGCCTAAAAAACATTATTCCGCGGAAGAAAACTGATTGCTAAGAGACTGCGGAACCCAAAGACCCTGGCACTTCGAATCCGTAGGGATCAGTATTATATCCCAATCTGTTTGACTGGCAACCGTCATAACAGCCACACTCGGGTCCGGCAACTGCGGTGGCACTCTCTGAGTCAACCACCGAATGTTTGCCCCAGTCTGAATCTCTTGTAACACTAGATAGACAAGAGAACGTGTAAATCGAGCAATTCATGGATTGCCGAAAAGTTGCCGTCGAAGAGAAGCTCCTCCGAGAACGAAGCGACTCTGAGAGAGTTCTTAACCTTACTATCCACACGTGTGGATGTAGCTAGGGCTGCGTCACGTCTAACTAACTCCAATCAGCCACTGAAGGGCGGAGTTATACGTGAACAAACTACTGCCCTCAAAAGAAATTACATTGAGAATAATATCCCGTAAATCTTTTCTTGAAGACGTAATGATAATGCCTCAGTAAGGCGGATTACGTATGATAAAGCGTCTAAGTTAAGTCTACTATACATAATGTCGTTCCCAACATTGAAATTGGAAAAGACATAAACGGCGAAAAAGAATATATGCAGTCTTTAATCACACCGTCTAGACGCATATGAACTCTCGGTATGCCCTGCTCTGCCAAAATAAACTATTCGTATAAATGATAAAATGGCAGAAATGAGCAACGCGGACAAGAAACTAAACTATCATGCTTAGTAGCAGGCTTGTATATATATATATAGCGTCGAAAAATAAAACACATGTTGTAATGACAATATTGGACTGCGTCGGTAAGTCAGGGACAATGTCCCTGAACCGATCGAAAAATCCGAGTCCAATGACGCTATAAGTCTCTTATCCAAGATCGCAGCAATGAAGTCCGAAATAACAATCACTGGAAGATAATGCCAGAAGATATGAAAGGCATCTTCCGATACTACTAAAGGGAAAACTCGAAATCTTTCGAATCCCTTTCGCCATCCTGTCGGACCCTATAAAGCGTTCGGTCGTCCGTAGCTGATGCAACCGCGGACCGCACCGACCCAGCGCCGTCGGAAAATTCCTGATTCGACCGAGAAACTGTCAATTGCTGGGATGCTGCGAAACAACTGTGCTAACTCGGATAGCACGTCCGTAACTGAGGCCTGAGGAGAAGCAGTCTTACGACGCATTGCCGCTGGAAGCTCCGTAATCGTTACCCCGTGCATACTACCAATATGCGAGCGAACGGAGTGTATAGGCCTCGTGTCCCTTGGCTACCGGATGGCGCGACCTATTCGCCGTGGAATCACTGAATGCCGAAACTGATTGGATACTCGAGGTCACGTAGCCAATGTGCGGTCGTGTGCCCTGCTGTGAGGATGAGGAAGCATTAAGGACAGTCTCTCGGACTGTCAATATAACGGAGCGTCCCGACCGACGGACATATGCTCCGAATGTAAAATATCTGAACCACAACATGCGGTCTCCTATGTTGTTGGATGAGAGAGGGACCTCTCTCGCTCACAGCCCGGACGGACCTGGACAAGCCAGGAACCGGACTAACAGGCTTCCTCCGATCTGTCCTCAATCTGCCGTCACTGGGTGAGTACTAAAGTAATTAAAGTGCTCGCATCACCCAAATCTCCTTCCTAGACCGCAACGGACGAACCCGGCAGCCGAACCATTCGATGAATGTACGCTACACCGGGTGAGCTAGCGAATGTCACTCCGTAGGCGATAGACATATTCCATGAGCACTTATTGCCGCTAACTCTTCATTAACTATGACGACAGAGGCACACTTTTGAAAGACATCTCCATAACTCTTCGAACAAGAAACCAGAAATGCTTGGTTAGCAAGCATAAAATAATAATATATATATAGCGTCGTTCAATAATTCGAAAGTTTGTGTGACATTATTGGACTATGTCGGAACTGAGGGACGATGTCCCTGAACCGAACCAAAAATTACTAAGTCCACCGACGCTATCAGTTTCTTATCCGGCATCGCAGCATTCTGGTCCGACGAAAGAAGCTGTAGAAGACCAAGTCAGATGACATACACAACAGCATATGTTGTTCCGAAAGGGAAAGCTCGAAATCCTCCGAATCCCTTTCGGTATCCCGTCAGACCGGATGAAACTTTCGGACGTCCGTACCCGCTTCCGCGGAGCGTCCCGACCCAGCATCGTCGGATAAAATATATGCGACAGATTCAGTTGATGCTGGGATGCTGCGATAAACTGTGCTATTAAGGAAAGCACGTCCGTTCCCGAGGCCTGTGCAGTAGCGGTCTTACGATGCATTGCCGCCGGAAGCTCCGTGTACGTTGACTCCCGCACACTTCCTATGCGAACGTCCGGAGTCTGCAGGCCTCGTGTCCCTGGCTACCGGATGGTGTGACCTGGTCGCCGAAGAATCCTTGATCGGCGAAGCTGGTAATATATCGGCGGTCACGCAGCCAAGGTGCGGTCGTGTGCGCTGACGAGAAGAGGAAGCCTTAGCAGTCTCCGCGGACTGCCTATACAACGGAGCGTCCCGAGCGACGGACGTATGCTCCGCTTGCGACACATTTTGTACCACAACATCTGGGGCCAGATGTTGTTGAACGAGAGAGGGGCCTCTCTCGCTTGCCGTCTGGATGGACCGGAACGAGCTATGAACCGGACTAAAAGGCTTCCTCCGTTCTCCCTCCGATCCGCCGTCACTGGGTGTGCATTAGGTTAATTTATAGTGCTCGCATCACCCCAAAACTCCTTCTAGACCGCAACGGACGAACCCGGCTGCTGAACCATTCGGTGAATGGACGCTACACTGGGCGAGCTAGCGGACGTCAAAGGCCGTCGAACCTACTAGGGTCCTCTTAGGCAATTGGCGTATTTACATGAGCACTTTTCCGCTAGCCCTTCATTAATTGTGACGACGGAGGCACACTGTTGGAAGACATCACAGATACATCACCCTAATCTTGATCGTCTGAAATAGAAATTGATAAAGTAGAGTGACCCTGCGGGGAAAGGACCGGAGAGTCCAAATCCCCAATAACATACCGTGACATACGCTTCCCATATTGTCATCGAAATCATACGATACAGAACAGGAGTTAATGCGAGTACACTGACCACATATAGAATGATAATAAAGTCAGAGGAAGACTTCCTCTTAAAACAATTGACCAATATCCTTTCAATGTGAAAAGAAAACAAGTCCTGGTACTCGCACTAATCCCTGGCAATCAAAATACATAATAATAATATGATCCATTAATATAGAAAAAATAATTGAAATCAAAATATTTTGAAAAAATATTTTTTCAGAACAGCCCAAGTTTCTGAAAAGTAACGTTGAGCCCCAATGGATCCCAAGCCTAAGTGTGGACAAAAATTTTAAAAATATTTTAAACAATTTATTCAACACTTACGAACAATAATAATGTATCTAGTTATGATTAAAATAACATCAAGATATTATTTTTTAGAAATCCCCCCCTCACACAGAGGGCTGTTGTAAATGTAAACAATGAGTGTAAAAACACTAAAATAAGACTCCAGGCACCCAGGCCCGAAATCAGTTACCAAAAATACACTATCTGATGCAAAACAGAGACTTCCAGGGAAGAAACTGCAGAACATCAGATGGTAGATGCAGAACACAACGCCTAACCACCCGTAGGTGAAGACGTAAACATGGGGAATGGGGAAAAGAACAGAATTCATTCTGTTATTCAGCTAAAACTCCCAAGAAAATTTAGTAATAATAATTACAAAAACTATGCCACAAGCATGGGAGAATAGCAAGGGGGACTTAAAGGACAGGGAGAGAGGAAAACACTTAAAAAAACAGTGTAACTGAATAATCAGAATGACAACAAAATGGCTGCTGCCTTGAAAATAGGTAACTTAACACAATTTCATTAAAAAATTTTAAGTTACAGCCCTGATAATATTCTGTCACACATTTTTTTCCTCTCCTCCTTCTCTATCCTCCTTAGAATCACCATTTCACTAATATTTATGTGTCTGGCATCATTTAAACTGAGATTTATAAGCACAAAGATCAGTCAGATGTTAACTGATGAAGGGCCAAACTTAGAATGATTAATGGCGCCAATTTCGGAACGTCCTTGACACTGCGCATGCGCAGTAGGGGCGAAGTGTGGAGGACCTTTCAGGACATGTTTTCTTTGGTTTTAGATGCAAATTTTGGGGATTGGGGGGCAAAATTTGTGTTTGGCCCTATATTTTAAGAGTTAGCACCAGCTATGTCTGGGTCATTGGTACAGTATAAAAATATAGAAATTTTGGGTGGGGAAAAAATTCTTGCCCCCTCCCATAACGATGGCAAATATAGCCCCTACAATTTCTCTTAAACAAATCTGAGTCTACACCTCAAAAGGAAGCTGCACACCTAATATCAAGTCTCTGCTACTGCTGGTTCATGAGAAGAAGATTTTTTAAGAATTAGGCTCACTTTTTGGGCATGGCCCTACCAAGGGGCAGGTCAACTTGATTTGAACAAACTTGAATTGACATTTGATAGGGAACATGCACACCAGATTTGGTTCAATTTGTTTGAGTAGTTTGTGAGAAGAAGTCGATAATGTAAAGTTAACATCGGACAACGGATGGACAGACGATGGATGATGGACAGAAAGTGATTAGTAAAGCTCCCCTTGAGCTTTGCTCAGGTAAGCTAAAAACATAAGAAAATTTTAGGAGTTGAGTGGATATTTGTGATGGATGATCCAATAGATGTACAGGCAGATAGACACCATTTCAATATCCCCCTACTTGTTATGTCGGCGAAAATTAATAACAATATGTTTTTGATGGCTTGCCATGTGAGATAAGAGGAATAACTCTGTAAATATTCAAGGGAGTGCATTTGCAACAGGATCTGTTTCTCCACTTGGAAGAATGCTACCTGGGTTCATTTGAGTTCAACAAGCTGTGGAAGAGCTGCAGCACCAAACATGTTGGGCCAATATAATACATTATGAACAAATGTACCCTTGCATTGGGCTCTCAATCATATGCCTACAGTTGGGAGTATAATAATATTTATTCTTACTGATGTGACAGAAATCAAATATATGAATTAACTTTATTTTATGTGAAAAAAGAAGGCATGACTGCAATAATTAGTAGCACACACAGATTGTGTATAAGCCTGCAACTAATTTTTGTTTTGGTGACTGTCACGATGACAGAAACAAGGTCATGACACACCCTAGAGTCCTGTCCAAACAGTGCATGGACAAGATCTGTCTACCAAATCAATTTTTATTGACTGAACAAAATTAGAATTGATGACCCATCTTTGTCTTTGATCTTGGAGTTATGAATTTAGGTCAAGATCATGACACATCCTTGAGTCATTAGAATATCTTGCGTGAATTATGAACAAGGTATTTTCATTATGGATCGTACATAGTTACAACTATGGAGTTATGATCTTGGGTCAAGGTCATGATACACCTTTGAGTCATGAAAAATCATCGTGTGACTGTGCATTATCAACAAGATCTGGCCACTGAGGCATTGTTTTATTGTCAGAGACATGTCACATCCTTGAGTCATAAGCAAGTATTGTGCAAAGTGTGAATAAGATCTGTCCACTGAATTATTTTTCATGGAGCAGACAAGGTTTGAGCAAATTTATTTATTTATATATTTATTGGGGTTTAATGGCACTTTCCACAGCCATGCTCACCTCATGTTGAACAGTTTTATGGGTGGAGGAAGCCGGAGTACCCAGAGAGAACCACCAAGGAATGGCGTGCAACTGTCAGAATCTCCAACATACTAACTCCACACAAGCAGGGTTAGCATTGGTTGAAAACAAGTGCACCAACGACGTGCAGTATGCCTTAGTTCACAGTGCCACTGTGCCCCCACAGGGACAATTGGAATTAAGTGTCTTGCTCAAGGACACAACACGGTTGCTTCACGTGGGGTTCAAACTGAGGACCTCGCGGCTTGCAGCCTGCATCTCTACCTACTGAGCCACTGTGCTCCCAAACAGGCAAATGATCACTTAAGAGTTACAAATATGGCGATGGTCATGATACACTATTGAGTCATGAGTAGGCATTGTGTGAAGTATAAACATGGTCAGTCAACTGAACAATTTTTTCATGGACTGTACAAAGTTACTTACTGCTGAACAGTGGTCCTCTACAGGAACTCCAGCTTCCTTCACCCCAAAATGTTGTTTAATCTTTTATCCAACATGAATAAAAGACAACACCTGCTAAAACATTTTCTTGATTAACTAAACATTTTCATTTTTGCCTAAAAACATAACTTTTGACCCCAGATTGGAATGAGGTCAATTAGTTCATTCCAATGAAGGATTATCAGCTAAGTTTAAAACAAAAAGTAAAAAGAGCAATAAAATTTGAATGACAATTTTTTGTGAATAGTGCTGTCCAGTGTTTTTTAATTACATTAGATATTAGATAAACATTAGACTACAAACCACATTTCAGCTTCTGTTCTGGCAGTGTCGTATACAAGAAAAGTGTCTTACAGCCTCCAGATCATGAATGATTAGTTGGAAGGCAGTCTCCATTTTTACAACATAGAACTATTAAACTGGTAGAGCGCTACCTAATTTTTGGATGTCTAAATTTGTTCATGTCTTTGCCTTTATGGGAGAGTGTCTCCAGGCACTTTTCCAGAAACTGTAGGATGACAAAGTCATACAGATGGAATAATTTCATTTCAAAGATAACATGAAGCACATCTTGGCACACCCAAAGAATATGAAGCCTTTAACCCTTTGAACTCCAGAGGCCATTTTTCCGGCCTGGTCACAAGCTATGTCATAATGTCATTAATGGGGATGTCTACAAGGTAAATGTGTGGTGTAGACCAATTAATATTTTCAACGTGCAGCCCTAAGGCTGCACATTGGAAAATATTAATTAGTCTACCCCCAAATAATAAATATGGAACTGACATGGAAGAAACCACCAAGGTTCAAAGGGTTAAGTTGCACTATCTGCAATTCAAAATGAAGCCCAAATATGGGAACTCATCACTATATATTTATTTATTTATTGCTGTTTAAGGTCACATATTTCTGCACAATGGCTAATCATGACCACGACAGTTTTACGGGTGGAGGAAGCCGGAGTACCCAGAGAGAACCACCGAGCAACGGCGAGCAACTGTCAGCTCCCCAACATACTAACTCCACACAAGCAGGGTTAGCATTGGTTGAAGACAGATGCACCATCGACGTGCAGTACGCCTTAGTACACAGCGTCACCATGCCCCCACGTGGGCAATGGGGGTGAAGTGTCTTGCCCAAGGACACAACGCGGTTGCCGCAGGTGGGATTCGAACCGAGGACCTCTCGGCTTGCAGCCTGCACCTCTACCAACTGAGCCACCACGCCCCCGAACTCATCACTCAACCAGTAAATAATAGTCATGGATTCAGAATAAATATTAAATATACATCTATGACATGGAAAGCAAAATTTTATAATAGTTTTATCATCATAAAAAAGCAACATCTCACCATCCACAGCTTTTTCAGCAGCTGAAATAAACTGCATGTAACTTCTTGAAGAGCAGCACAAGTTTCCTCACAACTTTCCATTACAGCGCTGACATCTAGCTTTCCTGAAAGAAAAGTTAAAAAATTTATAGTAATTTATATATTTTTTATACTTACCAATGACCCAGACATAGCTGGTGCTAACTCTTAAAATATAGGGCCAAACACAAATTTTGCCCCCCAATCCCCAAAATTTGCATCTAAAACCAAAGAAAACATGTCCTGAATGGCCCTCCACACTTCACCTCTACTGCGCATGCGCAGTGTCAAGGACGTTCCGAAATTGGCGCCATTAATCATTCTAATAACCAGTGCCTGGTAAGCGCTATGTACTCAGCGGGGAGGTAAGAGTTCCCAACTCCTGGGAGGGCCATCCCCGTCTGGGTCATTGGTAAGTATAAAAAATATAGAAATTACTATAAATTTTTTAACATTTTTATACTGTACCAATGACCCAGACATAGCTGAATAGTAAAAAGGTTGGAGGGCCAAGGACATAGAGCAAGATGGAAAACGCTCAATTATATAAAATAGAGTCATCCCCTCTAGGGAAAAAGAAGTATTAGGCCTTACATGTATCTTTCTTATTTATGATAAATTAGAAAGATACAACACCTTCCAAAATTGAGCATCATACATCCCTGTACTCTATTAATATCTAGTATAATCCTTATACTAATAATTTTTAAAGTAAGCCAATAAATAAAGTAAGTCTAGAGAATAGAGACTCTTTATACTCCTTAAAAGTGTCTGAGGATTGTATAATAATGTCCGTTGACACGTGCTATATTCAAAAGCTATACTTTAAAAACTAAGACCTGAAAGAATTTTAAAACATAAACTTCTCACTAAACAACCATCCCAATAACAGCTCAGAATTACTAACTCCGGAGGAGGTATCCCCTTGTTTTCATAGTAAAACAGGTGACTCAAGGGAACACCCTCCCCCCCCCCCTTTTTCTTGCCCTGGGTCAAATAGCCCA
The DNA here is from genome assembly GCA_031216915.1 of Pictodentalium vernedei. NCBI lineage: Eukaryota > Metazoa > Mollusca > Scaphopoda > Dentaliida > Dentaliidae > Pictodentalium > Pictodentalium vernedei. The sequence goes on along the minus strand of CM062297.1, from coordinate 293,430,421 downwards.
GAGCGAAGAGGGCAGCAGAACGGAGTCACTGCCGAAACAGACAGCCTACCTAGCTATAGTAGCAACTGTTAAGTGAATGACATTCTGAGCAGTAGATAATAGACCTAACAATAGAGGCCTCCAGAAATGGACTCAATATTTCTGAGATAAAAATTCATGAATGTGGATGGCTGAGCACAATGAGCAGCCTTCAAAAATCTATAATAGCGACACTATTAATGTAAGCCCAAGATGTAGAAGAACTCTTACTTCATGAGCCGAAATCTCAAACACAACTGCTGAGTCAATGATATACCATAAGCAGTATTGATAGTTAATTGAATCCATTAGCAATAGAATGGAGCGTTACGTCCTTCTAATAGGCATCAAAGACAGAAGCTTACGCCCGTAGTAATAAACAGATATCTGTTTATAAATACATAAACTCTAACCGGACAGAGTAAAGGCCTATGCCCGTACGAAGACGGAAGGACCTTAATAACAATAGGTTCCGGATATTAATTAGGAGCCTGACTCTTATGCAAAAACCCAATCTAAATAGTAAAGGAAGTAGTGATTCCAAAACTACGAAAGTGAAAATCATCCACCAATAGTGCATGAAACTCACTGACTCTTCAGTAAAAGAGAAGCCAACAGAATTACTGTCTAAAAGGTCAGAATTTGAAAACTACTGTTTCCAGAGGCTCAAATGATTACTTAGCTAAATAAGAACCGAAGTTAAATTCCATATAGGAATTTAATCTAATGATTCTAAGTCTATTTATCGAAAAGTTACTGACTTAGATAAAGAGACATAAGACTCAATTGTAAACTATCATAGAGTGCATAGGTATGAGGTAACATAAACCTATAACCTTAAATAATAACAGGCTGCAGTAAATCTTGTCAACAACTATACTAAAAAGTTGCAATGACTAGTATGGAGGGATCAACAATATCAACATAGTGATCCCTACACCAACGACGGAAGAGCCTCCACTTTAGCCGCATAGTATAGCGAAGAAGAGGTTCTCCTATAGTAAGAAATCGCGTCCAAAGCTCGTCCAGTACAATGCTTACAATGCAATAAGGACCACACAACAGAATACGTGAAGGTTGAGACCTTGCGGGTTGTGATAAAGATGACACGATTTTACCCAGCGAAAAAAGATCCTCTCATGGAGGAAGATTTCGCGTTAAGTCCCACAGTAGACATCAGAGTAAATTTACCCACGGTCTCTGTGAAGACAGAGATGCTATCAACAGAAATGTATTGTGGTTGTTTATCTTAGCAATACTTGCTGAAACAACAGCGCAGGAGGATACGCATATCCTATCATTCTGTCCTATTAGATCAATAGAGCATTAACAACATAAGCTCAGAGATCCGGACAAGCAAACACATACGTCTGCAATTGACAAGCAAGTTGTGTTGTAAATAAATTATCATTGGGCACTCCCATTGATAGCAAATCTGATTGAATACTTGTTTGTTGAGAGCCCATTCTGACGGCAACAAGCGACCCATAAGTGAACGGGAGTCCGGTAATACAAACAGACGACCCGGAATATGACGGACCGAAGCAGAACTTGGTGTACTATAACAAACAGAAGGATTCTTTCCATTAAATTGAATAACGGAAACGAATGAGTGCCTCCCTGGTTCCGGAGATATGCCACTACTGTCGAATTAACGGACAGGATTTGGACATGCGTTTCTGAATAATGTTCATCCAATGACATAAAGCAAGCCTAAAAAAACATTATTCCGTGGAAGATAAGTGCTTGCTTAGAGACTGCGGAACCCAAAGACCCTGGCACTTCGAATCTGTTGGGATCAATATTATATCCCAACCTGTTTGAGTGGCAACCGTCATAATTATAAAACTCGGATCCGGCAACTGCAGTGGCACTCTCTGAGTCAACCACCGAATGTTTGCCCCAGTCTGAATCTCTTGCTACACTAGATAGACAAGAGAACGTGTAAATCAAGCAATTCATGGATTGCTGAAAAGTTGCCGTCGAAGAGAAGCTTCTCCGAGAACGAAGCGACTCTGAGAGAGTTCTTCACCTTACTATCCACGCGCGTGGATGTAGCTAGGGCTGCGTCACGTCTAACCAACTCCAAGCAGCCACTGAAGGGCGGAGTTATACATGAACAAACTACTGCCCTCACAAGAAATCACATTGAGGATTATATCCCGGAATTCTTTCTCTTGAAGACGTAATGATAACGCCTCAGTAAGGTGGATTACGTATGATAAAGCGTCTAAGTTAAGTCTATTAGACATCATTGTCGTTTCCAACATTGTGGTTGGAAAAGACATAGACGGCGAAAAAGATTAATTCCAGTCTTTAACCACGCCGTCTAGACGCATATGAACTCTTGGTATGCCCTGTTCTGCCAAAATAAATTATTCCTATAAATGATAAAAGGCAGAAATGAGCATTGCGGACAAGAAACTAAACTATCATGCTTGGTAGCAGGCTATATATATATATATAGCGTCGATAAATAATACACATGTTCTAATGACATTATTGGACTGTGTCGGTAAGTCAGGGACAATGTCCCTGAACCGATCCAAAATTCCGTGTCCAATGACGCTATAAGTCTCTTATCCAACATCGCAGCAATGTAGTCCGAAATAACAATCACTGGAAGATAATGCCGGAAGATATGTATGGCAGCTTCCGATGCTACGAAAGGGAAAACTCGAAATCTTTCAAATCCCTTTCACCATCCTGTCGGACCCTATAAAGCGTTCGGTCGTCCGTACCTGATGCAACCGCAGACCGCACCGACCCAGCGCCGTCAGATAATTCCTGACTCAACCAAGAAACTGTCGATTGCTGGGATGCTGCGAAAAAACTGTGCTAACTCGGATAGCACGTCCGTCACTGAGGCCTGTGGAGAAGCGGTTCTACGATGCATTGCTGCTGGAAGCTCCATGATCGTTACCCCGTGCATACTACTAATATGCGAGCGAATGAAGTGTATAGGCCTCGTGTCCCTTGGCTACCGGATGGCGTGACCTGTTCGCAGTGGAATCACTGAATGACGAAACTGATCGGATACTCGAGGTCACGTAGCCAATGAGCGGTCGTGTGCACTGCTGTGAGGATGAGGAAGCATTATCGACAGTCTCTCGGACTGTCAATATAACGGAGCGTCCCGAGCGACGGACATATGCTCCGAATGTAAAATATCTGAACCACAACATGCGGTCCCCTATGTTGTTGGACGAGAGAGGGACCTCTCTCGCTCACAGCCCGGACGGACCTGGACAAGCCAGGAACCGGACTAACAGGCTTCCTCCGATCTGTCCTCAATCCGCCGTCACTGGGTGAGTACTAAAGTAATTATAGTGCTCGCATCACCCAAATCTCCTTCCTAGACCGCAATGGACGAACCCGGCAGCCGAACCATTTGATGAATGTACGCTAACCGGGTGAGCTAGCGAATGTCACTCCGTCGATCCTACAAGGGACCTCTTAGGCGATAGACATATTCCATGAGCACTTATTGCCGCTAGCTCTTCATTAACTATGACAACAGAGGCACACTTTTGAAAGACATCTCCGTAACTTTGCGAACAAGAAACCAGAAATGCTTGGTAATAGCAAGCATATAATAATAAATATATAGCGTCGTTCAATAATTCGAAAGTTTGTGTGACATTATTGGACTATGTCGGAACTGAGGGACGAAGTCCCTGAACCGAACCAAAAATTTCTAAGTCCACCGACGCTATCAGTTTCTTATCCGGCATCGCAGCATTCTGGTCCGACGAAAGAACCTGTAGAAGATCAAGTCAGATGACATACACAACAGCATATGTTGTTCCGAAAGGGAAAGCTCAAAATCCTCCGGATCCCTTTCGGTATCCCGTCGGACCGGATGAAATTTTCGGACGTCCGTACCCGCTTCCGCGGAGCGTCCTGACCCAGCATCGTCAGATAAATCATTATGCGACAGATTCAGTTGATGCTGGGATGCTGCGATAAGCTGTGCTATTTAGGATAGCACGTCCATCCCCGAGGCCTGTGCAGTAGCAGTCTTACGATGCATTGCCGCCGGAAGCTCCGTGTACGTTGACTCCCGCACACTTTCCTATGCGAACGTCCGGAGTCTGCAGGCCTCGTGTCCCTGGCTACCGGATGGTGTGACCTGGTCGCCGATGATTCTCTGACTGGCGAAGCTGACTGGATATCCGAGGTCACGTAGCCAAGAGCGGTCGTGTGTGCTACCATTAGAATGAGGAAGCCTTATTGACAGTCTCTCCGGACTGACTATATGTCGGAGCGTCCCGAGCGGCGGATGTATGCTCCGAATGAGAAACATTTTGTACCACAACATCTGGGGCCAGATGTTGTTGTACGAGAGAGAGGCCTCTCTCGCTCGCCGTCCGGATGGACCAGAACGAGCTATGAACCGGACTAAAAGGCTTCCTCCGTTCTCCCTCTAATCCGCCATCACTGGGTGTGCATTGGTTGATTTATAGTGCTCGCATCACCCCAAAACTCCTTCTAGACCGCAATGGACGAACCCGGCTGCCGAACCATTCGATGAATGGACGCTACACCGGGCGAGCTAGCGGACATCAAAGGCCGTCGAACCTACTAGGGTCCTCTTAGGCAATTGGCGTATTTACATGAGCACTTTTCCGCTAGCCCTTCATTAATTGTGACGACGGAGGCACACTGTTGGAAGACATCACAGCTACTTCACCCTAATCTTGATCGTCTGAAATAGAAATTGATAAAGTAGAGTGACCCTGCGGGGAAAGGACCAGAATGTCCAATTCCCCACTAACATACCGTGACATACACTTCCCAGGTTGTCATCGAAATCATTAGATACAGAACAGGAGTTAATGCGAGTACACTGACCACATATAGAATGATTATAAAAGTCAGAGGAAGACTTCCTCTTATTACAATTGATCAAAATCCTTTCAATGTGGAAAGAAAACAAAGTCCTGGTACTCGCACCAACCCCTGACAATCAAAATACATAATAATAATATGATCCATTAACATAGAAAAAATAATTGAAATCAAAATATTTTGAAAAAATATTTTTTCAGAACAGCCCAAGTTTCTGAAAAGTAACGTTGAGCCCCAATGGATCCCAAGCCTAAGTGTGGACAAAAAATTTAAAAATATTTTAAACAATTTATGCAACACTTACGAACAATAATAATGTATCTAGTTATGATTAAATTAACATCAAGATATTATTTTCAAGAAATCCCCCCCTCACACAGAGGGCTGTTGTAAATGTAAACAATGAGTGTAAAAACACTAAAATAAGACTCCAGGCACCCAGGCCCGAAATCAGTTACCAAAAATACACTATCTGATGCAAAACAGAGACTTCCAGGGAAGAAACTGCAGAACATCAGATGGTAGATGCAGAACACAACGCCTAACCACCCATAGGTGAAGACGTAAACATGGGGGAAAGAACAGAATTCATTCTGTTATTCAGCTAAAACTCCCAAGAAATTTTAGTAATAATAATTACAGAAACTATGCCAAAAGCATGGGAGAATAGCAAGAGGGGACTTAAAGGAAAGGGAGAGAGGAAAACACTGAAAAATCAGTGTAACTAAATAACAAGAATGACAACAAAATGGCTGCTGCCTCGAAAATAGGTAACTTAACATAATTTCATTAAAAAATTTTAAGTTACAGCCCTGATAATATTCTGTCACACATTTTTCCTCTCCTCCTTCTCTATCCTCCTTAGAATCACCATTTCTCTAATATTTATGTGTCTGGCATCATTTAAACTGAGATTTACAAGCACAAAGATCAGTCAGATGTTAACTGATGAAGGGCCAAACTTAGAATGATTAATGGCGCCAATTTCGGAACGTCCTTGACAGTGCGCATGCGCAGTAGAGGTGAAGTGTGGAGGGCCATTCAGGACATGTTTTCTTTGGTTTTAGATGCAAATTTTGGGGATTGGGGGGCAAAATTTGTGTTTGGCCCTATATTTTAAGAGTTAGCACCAGCTATGTCTGGGTCATTGGTACAGTATAAAAATAATCAAGTTACATTATTATGATCTCTATCTTTTTGGCTAACAAAATTAGCCAAACTATTCAACACTTTTTCTCAATTTTATTCCAAAACATAGCCTAAGAGAGCTCTGTCAAACAAAATAGAACATGAAACTAACCATTTCATTAGTTTTATATTGGAAGATTCAAATAGGTCCCTGCATCAGCATGTATCCCCCGAAGTATAATTACTTCAAACGTGTTGAAAAAGTGCAAAAATTTGTATCACACACGTGTGCAGTAAAACTTTATTTTTATCACACATTCTGGAGTTTAAATGAGTGTGTAATAACAGTGTTTCAGCTGGGTCAAAAATGAGGAGGCTGTTCAGAGATGAAAATGAAAGAGCATTTCCATTACCACAGCTTGAAAAAGAGAGTACTATAATACTATTATGGAATGTGCCTAGGATAACTGAGCTCTCTCACACTAGGGGTATTTTTAAACTCTGTATCAACAGATGGCCTCATCATTCTTGAGAGTCTGTATCAGTTAGCTCCTCTCATGGAATAAAATTACCTCTCAGTGTACTTCCTTTGCTACCATATCTGCAAATCTTGAGCTTTCTCAAGATAACTATGATAACTAGTCTTGTTATAAGTTATAAGAGGTAACTACGTAATAGGGAAAAAGTTTTTGGAAATGTGGCTGCTAAGTAGTGCTTCTGCCTCCCTAGCGGAAACCCAGGTAATACATATATATTATCACCATTATATTTATGTACGAAATGCTGTATGAGTTGAGTGCTTGTTTCTAAGGCCATATCTCGATGAGTCGCTGACACGTCGAAATATAGCCTTAGAAACAAGAGCATGACTCTTAATACATCATTCTGTACAAAAAAATACAGGTGACGATAACTTTATTTCACAATACTCAACTGTTTAGTGTCAATAACTTGATTAAGTAGCCTTTCAGTTTCATACTTCATTTTCACATAAATACAGATCATTTTGATGGAAACTTAATGCAGCTACCTTGAACCTTCTCAATTTCCAGATAAACTTAATGCGTTTTTGTTAGCATTTCGAAAAAAATGTGCACTGTAAACAGCATGTTTCTTTAACGTGAATGCTTCCAATATTTCAGATACCGAAACACAAAAGTTATAAGGTTTAATAGTTAAAATTATACTCTTGAAAAAACTTTTTTCCCCTTTTCATATATTGAAACTTTTTTCCCTTTTCATATCTCTCGCAAATGACTTTTGAAAAATGTGTAATGTGCTATAAATAGTAACATAAACAAATCGTAACTAAGCACACACTTGTATCCTGCTGTTGCAAGATACAGATTGAATATCAGAGGTCCCTCATAGTTGATGTATTCAGGTACTTACAGACTCAATACATACTAATTGTGAGATAAAGAATTTTAGTACATGATCTGTCCCTTTTTTGTGACTATTGACCCTTTACACAATGTAATGTCCAAAACCAGACACGGCTATTTACAAAAATCATCATTCAAATTTCATTGTTTTTTTTCATTTTTTGGAGTCAAAAACATAGGTTATGACTCCTAATTTGAATGAGCTTATTGAGCTCTTTCCAATGAGATGTCTTGAGCTATGCTTTTGACACAAAACCTGAAAAAAAAATTTGGTAATTCAAGACTGTTTGCAAGAGCTGTCTGCCTTTCGAATTGGGTAAAAGCTTAAACTCATACGTTATAAATGGTACAGCATGATCATTCAATACATTCATACATTTCAAAGGCAATCATCCCCAAAAATATGTCTTCTTTGCAAATGTACAATTGTTTCAATAAAATTCTACAACAGAATGTTTCAACATAGCTATTTCACATGCAAGGAATTACTTTTTGTTGTTAAAAAAGGTAATTTGAGGACTCCCGAGGGGGGGTTCTCAAATCATCCGGACATCTTATATCAGATTTTTGGATCAAGTGATAAACAGAACTGTCAACTTGTCTCCAGTTTATAGGGGAATTTAATATACTTGTCTAGTAAACTGGGAACAGACCAATCTTTTTGAGGATATCCAAATCAAATTTACAGGACAGGCTTCATAAATATTGCTATAAACCAAAGACTTATTGCAGACCCTCAATGTACTAGAGGTCCAAATGTTCAGGTGAGCCAAGAACTATTCATCATGAGCTATATTTTTACTTTAGGAGAGAATGAATAAACATCTGCACACTAATAATGAAATATAAAAATTTCATATTGCAAGTTTTTCCCATCATGCAACCAGGAATTAACCAATTAAATCTTGTCTGACAGAGCTTAACAAGCTTTGTCAAACAAGATTGAATTAGTTAATATTCTGTTTGCATATGGGAAAAATTTGCTGCTTAAAATTTTGAAGTTTCCACATGAGTGTGAAGAGGGTTAACTCTTCACCTAACATGAAAAGCAGACGACACTTGAAAAAAAAATTCTTGAATAACTAATTTTTTTCATTTTTTGTCTCAAAAACATAGGTTATGACTCCCTCAATGGAACAAGCTCGATGAGCTCATTCCAACGAGGGTTAATAACCTATGTTTTTGAGACAAAAAATAATGAAAATTAATTTCCAATTTTTGTGAATAGCGCTGGCCGGTTGAGGCATTACGTTGGGTAAAGGGTTAAGGGAAAGAGTGTGCAAATGATTAATGGCAGAAGTATTTAGGGGAAACATAAATACTAACCATGCTTAGTGATGGGCAATACAGAAAGCAAAACAATGTAATCTGGACAATACCAACATGGCAATTTGTTTTTTAACATTCCTTCAACTTGTTTTCTTAGGTCTTCATTATTATTCTCCTCTGAAGAAGGAATGACCACCAGAATAAGCTTCTTGTCTTTGTACACTACTCGGCAATCACTTACTGCTTTTATATCCAACACTACCTGAAAAACATTATGCAATTACATAACGGCAATTAGATGATGAAAAAAAAAATATGACTAACAAAATATTTGACTTCTCTAACTTGAATTTTTTTTCTTATTACAGTACTGTTAAATGTAATAGTCAAGAAAAGTTCTACCTTCTTCTATTTATTTATTTTTTAAAATTTTTTTATTTATTTATTTATTGGTGTTTAAGGTCACTTACTTTTGCACAATGGCTAATCATGACCACAACATGGAGATAAAGTCAAGGTCAGTCAATCGTTTAAACCCCATGTTGCCTATTTTAGAGGACTCACACCCCAAGCATTAGTGACAGGGTCCTATTTTAAAATCAAAACTTCACTTCCCAGGGTTCCCGCGTGGGACCTTCTTCTATCTTCTTTCACAATGCTATATGTCCTGGAGTCTAATGCAATATTGCATGCCTAGAAGCCTTAAGCAATTTTGAAAGAAGTCTCATATTATTGAATATCTTTTTTTCAAGCTTTTCCAAAAGAGATGGAAAATACAAGATTTCAGCAAAAACAATTACCAAACTCCCTGCCAACAGGGCTCGATTTAACTGGATTAGCATAGCACTTTGCTCTCCAATTTCTGAATTTTGCTATTCAAGATTTATTAGTTTCAAGTGCTTTTGGATCAACTGCTAATCAATTTTCCAGGGTGAATAGTAAATTGCTATTCAAAATTTTCAGATTAAATCAAGCCCTGCCTGCCAATATAATTTCCTATACAATTTTAAAATTGTAGCATTTGTTTTCTAGAATATAAGCATGCCACAATTCATTAGAACACGTTTGATGAACTTATTACAACAGGGAATCATTATCTGTCTGTTTTCAATGCAAAAAATGGAAAGAGTTAGTGAGAGTTAATGAGAAAAAGCTGAATGTTGAGGAACTGAGAATTAGTGGACAGCGATTGGGGAAATATAGGCTATATTGCATTGGAAAAGGATCTATAAGCAGGTCCTGGAGACCACTTGGAAAATCACTGTCACTCTATGCTGAAGTTCCAAACTGATAAAAGAAATTGTTAATTATTACTGCATTGCAATCCACAAACTGTATAAAAACAGCCTCCAGTACTATATCCAAGAATCAGGCCTGGTGTTTTGAGGTGAGCGATTGCCTTCGCCCTCTGTGCCTCCCCTCACTCCCTGATTTGAAAATAAAGAAAGTGATAAAAGCTTGGTAAACTAAGGGGTCGTAAACGATGTATTCTCACAATATATAAACCTAATGGAAACATTCCAAGACTCTTAACCCTTAATAACCCTTAAGGGTCTGGGAAATTTTCTATAATTTTTATTGCTCGGTACACCTTGTGAGTCTACCAGTGATTTATAGCCACGTCTTGACTGCCTCAAAGTATTTGTTCGGAGACCATAGAGATTGTTAATGTCAGATAAAGACCTCTGATGGTAAACAGCTGTCAATGGGTGGTATTAAAGAAACCCTATGGTGCAGGGTGTTCCACCATAGGGCAATGGCTGTTATATGATGGGGCAGCAACCTCTCCTCAACCTATTCCCTGGAGGGTGTTAGTCGCTATTTTTATTTATTTTTAAAAATGACAGGCTTGCAGAATGCAGAAAAGAACCAAAGAGTAAATAGATACCAGAATGTTTCCATTGTTATCAGCACCTGTACAAGTTACTCTCTTATTATGTAAAAGACTCTGTCAACAAGTGATTTGAGATTGAGATTAAATTCACCATCCTTTACCCGATTCAATTCAAGATTTAAATTCTTGGGGTCATACTCAGGGGTCATGCTAGAATTCCACTGGCTGTAACTGTGCTCTAGTTTCTTAAGCTCTGTCACAAAACTTGAAAGTTAACCCTCTGCATACTGATGTCAAAACAGCCAAATTCTGATATTTCATCATTAGTGTGCAGGGCATTAATTACCTTGGGGGAAACCCAAACTCAGTGGGTTTTTTTTTAGCCTTAATCCATTCTTTACACACTGTTTTACAATAATCAAATATAATCAAATAATTCTATGCATACACTTATAAAAATATAAATTAACTAGATGTGCCAGTATGACATGTATGCCCCTGAGAGGGAAAAAGTCTGTAAACTGATTCTCTAAGTTTTCATATCACAAACTAAGTTCAAGGTCAGTTACTGCGAAAATTTATCCAATCGCTGCCAAGCTCGAACTCAATTCGTGGGAACCCATGAGAAAGCAACATACCAGAAATCAGCCAATTGTATCAATGTATGGTAAGAAAAAAGTATGGAAAACTGTTATTTCAGAATTATGGAATGACAGAATGATGGATGGATAAGGGTAACAATATATGCCCCTGACCATTTTATGTCATGGGCATAAAAAACTAGGCTAATGTTCAGTTTCACTAAAGATGTGGTGTTCATATTACGCACAAAGAAAAAGTACTAAGCATTTTACCCCATGAAAAAAACATCAAAGAATAATTAACAAACTGATTCAGATAAAATTATAGATATACAAACATTTTCAATTGCTATGGTATTCAACCTCTGGCCATTTCTTTTTATCTGGTTGTCAATTCTGTACAAAAATACAACTGTTTTATCTTCCTGAACCTTTACCCAATCTCCTGTAGCTCTCATATACTGTGAGCAATTCTTTGTTTCATCACCGATCAAGCAATACCGATGTGGGCTACCTATAATAAATCATCCACAAAAATTATATCATTTCTCATTGCCTTGAAATTTTCTTTCTCTTATTTTTTTTTTAACTGGTTGAGTACTAGAAGACACTATTACTGCTATATTCAAAAATGCTGAAAGCTACTTCAGTGGCTTGACAAGTAACCTTTGAAATATAATTTAGCACTTCACCAGTTAACTGATAGAGTGCTATTTATTGGTGTTTAAGGTCACATACTTATGCATAATGGCTAATCGTGACCATGGCAGTTTTACGAGTGGAGGAAGCCGGAGTACCTGGAGAGAACCACTGAGCATCTACAAGCAAATGTCAGCTCCTCAACATTCTAACTCTGTTCAAACTCTGCTCAAGCAGGGTACTGCGGTTGAAGACATGTGCGCGATCGACCTATGGGCACTCTCCCATAAATTGCAACAAGGCAAATCCTTACAGACTAAATAATTTCACTTCAAAGATGATATGATGTGCATCCACAGAATATGAAGCCTTTAACTTGTGGTACCCACACTTCCAAGTAAAGCCCAAATTTAGGCTAGAAGCACGCACTCAACCAGTTAATGAAAAAGTCAGTTAGTGGCTAGTTGTTGCAACAACCAGTCCTAGATTTACATACTGGATAGTCATTATGGTTCTGAATGCAGTGGTGGTAAGTAACTTTTTGATTTCAGCTAGCTTTTAATAAATTATTTATGGGATGTAGATATAATGAAAAGCACCTTTACGATGTGGGGTTAAACTGAACAAAAACAAAAAAAAACTTGAGCATGTGTTCCAATTTGGTATTCATTTCAATTTCCCTACCGTTGGCAGTACAAAATGTCTGTCTTCTTTCTCTTTGGTGAGAGAAACCTGATAACCATGTGTTATATGAGTGTAAGCAAATAGCTTTGCAACAAATGAGAGGTCAGTCTCTTTGAATGACAACGGAAACAGAAATATATTTTGTTTCCTCACTCCACACTGTAGTTTGCCTGGACTAAGTTATAAGGACATATCCCAATCAAGCCTGAAAATAAGCAATCTGACATTTGCAGAATGAGGTCCGCAGAGAGAGAATTTGCTAATGCTATCCCATACAGTGGGCCAATTTATCCTCTGGGTACCTCTTTCTGTTTTGGTTTGAGACCCTGATTCAGCTTGAGGTTCACAGGGGTAAATTTGGTGATGTTATCCTGCTGTGCAGGGTTGCATCACCAAATTCACCCTCTGGGGACCTCATTTTGCAGATGACAGACTGCTTATTTTCTGTCTTGATCCCAATAGATGGGGTCAGGTCTTTTCTCCGAGAAAATTTCCAACTTTGCATGTCAGATGAAGTACGCTGAACAATTTTCTAAGGATTAAGTACCCAGAACGGGAACTGAAACAAATCCAGAAATATAAGGGTGAGAGTACATCAACCAATGTCAGGGCATAAGTAATCAATAAAATTCACATATTCATCCGATCCCACCTTGACTCTGCCACTTGAAAAATTTGAGTGATGTTTAGGTAAAACATAATGGTCATGGTATTATAAGTTATTGTGGTGTATTGACGGTAACATGGTGTGATGTTTGCTGTCAGGAACTTATATGTTTAACATACAAGTTCCTGACAGCAAACATCACACCATGTTACCGTCAATACACCACAATAACATATATGTTCCGAATACCCCAACCCCCCCCTCCCCCACCACCCACCCACATTTGGTATTTGTGAATAATAAAATAAAGCAAGTGGAGTTATGAACAAATATAATTTATCGGTGTACCACAGCTGAAGGCTAACATAGAAAGTACAACACGAGTGCGTAACCAATCAAACGTTGAGAATCCCACAATGATCGGAACATAATTTTATGTGGCAAAAGAAGTAAAAGAGCGTTGATTATATGTCACACAAAAACATTTTATGCGATTTAAAAAAATACTTCATGGTAATATCTGTTCTGGAATGATTCCTTGTTTGAATGTGGAAAATTGGGTTTGGTAATTTTCAACGACTCACACTCCATATGCAAGAATTTGTTCACAAGCAATTTTCAACCCCTCACACTCCATATGCAAGAATTTGTTCACAAGCAATATCATTTTTCATTGCCTTACACTCCATATGCAAAAATTTGTTCACAAGCAATATCATTCTCCAAATGCTCACCAATCCTTGTAAAACAAATAAGCTTGAACAAACCACACATGAGTCATATTAATACAGTGGTGCCTACTTAACTGGATATCTCTTAACTGAATGACCCTGTTAACTAAATATAATTTCCCAACACAAAACAATTTACCATACCTCCAGTACAAATTTGACCTGTTAATTGAATATAGGTTATAGAGTAAATTCTGTTAATTGAATAAAAAAAATTTGTAACCTGTCAAGAAATTACCTTGACTCTCCACAGTTTTTCTTTGTTTGTAGACCTATTTGGCTTCAGTACATCCAATACAGGCATTTAATCTATTATATCTTGTTTGACAGAGCGAAGGGAGCTCTGTCAAACAAGATATAATAGAATAAATCCTAAGTTTATCTATAGAACACAGGAAAGTGACACAATCTCTGTTAATTGAATAATTTTTATTGGCAAATTGGTTATTCAATTAACAGGGTTCCACTGTACTTGAAACGGACTGAACCAATTGATTCGCTCAGGGCTTTTATTTTGAAATGAAGCAGTGAAAGATTATATGTAATTCCTGATGGCTTGTTTAAGAGTTATTTTATTTCAAATTTTTTTCTCATCCAAAAAGTTGTCAGGTTTCATTGCCTGGGGTAGATTTTCTTTTCTAAAGACAAAAAACTTCCATACATTTGTTATAAAAAAAAGGTATTAACCCTCAAACTAATTTGAGATTTACTGTGATTTGATGTTGGTTAATACTTTGAATAAACACTGAAGCATTCAATTCAAAAGTTTACAAGTGTACCAGGAAACTAAGCACAAACTAGCTTTACCAATATACAGCTGTCCTTCTCCAACTGTTACCACATTCCCATGTAAATCTTTTACTGTAAGCTCAGTCTTCTCTAAAGGTTTACCAAGAGGGACAGACATAGCTTGAATTCTGAAAAAAATAATAGGTGTTTCAACTCCCCAGTCTCATTCTGAAGAATATGACATATATTGGTCTGTTTAATGACATGACATATATTTTTGAAACCACGGGTGCATTTCTTTTGCTCTCAAGAAGATATCCAGGAGATTCCACTTGCATTCGTTTGTTGTGTGGAGAATTCCTCGACCTTATCCGAATCTCCAGTTTTAGATGCAGATAAAAGCTGGAAGGAGAGGAAGTCACTCTATGGAACAATTAAACCAGGTGGAGTAATTTGGAGAAAACCTCCTTGTGTATTTGTTTGGCCCCTCTTCTTGGAGATCTTCAAGAGAGAGCAACAAAATGCACCCCTTATTTGCTTGGGTAAGTGCTTGAAGCCACTATCATGGTTCTACAGAAAAATGGTGAAAGCTACTTCAAAAATGTTTTGTTAAAATTAATTTCTTACAATTTATTGGAGAGTCTAATAGGCATTCTCCAATAAATTGTAATTAAACAATTATTTATCAACAAAATCTTGCTAAGCTAGTAAAATATTGATATTACAGATCATCTTTGAAAAGTTAAAAAATTTATAGTAATTTATATATTTTTTATACTTACCAATGACCCAGACATAGCTGGTGCTAACTCTTAAAAATCTAGGGCCAAACACAAATTTTGCCCCCCAATCCCCAAAATTTGCATCTAAAACCAAAGAAATCATGTCCTGAATGGCCCTCCATACTTCGCCTCTACTGCGCATGCGCAGTGTCAAGGATGTCCCGAAATTGGCGCCATTAATCATTCTTACAATCAGTGCCTGGTAAGCGCTATGTCCTCAGTGGGGAGGTATGAGTTCCCAACTCCTGGGAGGGCCATCCCCGTCTGGGTCATTGGTAAGTATAAAAAATATATAAATTACAATAAATTTTTTAACATTTTTATACTGTACCAATGACCCAGACATAGCTGAATAGTAAAAAGGCTGGAGGGCCTAGGACATAGAGGAAAATCCAATAAGCTCAACTATATAAAATAGAGTCATCCCCTCGAGGAGAAAAGGAGCATTAGGCTTTACATGTATCTTTCTTATTTATGATAAATTAGAAAGACACAATACCTTCTATAATTGAGCATCATAACATCCATATTCTCTATTAACATCCAGTATAATCCTTATACTAATTATTTTTAAAGTAAGCCAATAAATAAAGTTAGTCCAGAGAATTGAGACTCTTTATACTCTTTTAAAAGTGTCCAAGGATAGTATAATGACGCCCGTTAGACACGTGACATATTCAAATGCTATACTTTAAAACTATGACATGAATGAATTTTAAAAACATAAACTTTTCACTTTAAAACCATCCCAGTAACAGCTCAGAATTACTGACTCTGGAGGAGGTATCCCCTTGTTTTCATAATAAAACAGGTGACCCAAGGGAACACCCTCCCCCCCCCCCCCCCCCCTTCCCCTTGCCCTGGGTCAAATAGCCCAGAGCGAAGAGGGCAGCAGGACGGAGTCACTGCCGGAACAGAAAGCCTATATAGCTATAGTTGCAATTGTTAAGTTAATGACATTCTGAGCAGCCGATAATGGACCTAAACAATGCAGGCCTCCAGAAATGGACTCGATATTTCTGAGATAAAAATTCGTGAATGTGGATGGCTGAGACCAATATGCAGCCTTCATTAAATCTATAATAGCAACACTATTTACGTAAGCCCAAGATGTAGAAGAGCTCTTACTTCATGACCCGAAATCTTAAGCACAGACTGCTGAGTTAAGGATAGAATATCCTAAGCAGTACCGATAGTTAATTGAATCCATTTAGCAATAGAATAGACCGTAATGACCTTTCTATTAGGCATCAGAGACAGAAGAAGCTTTACGTCCTTACTGATAAACTGAGATCTGTTAATACATACCTAAAGGTCGAGCCGGACAGAGTAAAGGTCTATGCCCGTTCGAAGACGGAAGGACCTTAAAAACAATAGGTTCCGGATATTATTTATTAGGAGCCTGATTCTTAGCCAAAAATCCAACATTAGTAGTAAAGGTAATAGAGTTTCCGATACTACGAAAGTGAGAATCGTCCACCGATAGTGCATGAAGCTCACTGACTCTTCAGCAGAAGAGAAGACTAAGAGAATTGCTGTCTTAAAAGGCCAGAATTTGAAACTACTATTTCAAGAGGTTCAAATGGTTGCTTTAGTTTAATAAGAACCCAAGCTAAATTCCGTATAGGAATTAATCTAAGGATTCTAGGTCTATTTATCGAAAAGTTTCTAACTAACTTAGATAAAGAGACATTAGACTCAATTGTAAACTATCATGGTGTGCATAGGTATCAGATAACATAGACCTATAACCTTTAATAGTAACTGGCTGCAGTTGATCTCGTCAAACAAGTATACTAGAAAGTTCGCAATGTCTGGTATGGAGGGATCAAAAATATCAACATAATGATCCCTACACCAACGACGGAAGACCCTCCAGTTTAGCCGCATAGTATAGCGAAGAGGAGGTCCTCCTACAGTTAGAAATCGCATCCACTGCTCATCCTGTACAATGCTTGCCATGCAAGAAGGACCACACAATGGAAAACGTGAAGGTTGAGACCTTGCGGGTTGTGATGAAGTTGACACGATTTCCCCAGCGAAAGAAGATCCTCTTGTGGAGGAAGTTTTCGCGGTAAGTCCCACAGCAGACACCTAAGTAAATTTATCCACGGTCTCTGTGGAGACAGAGATGCTACCAACAGAATTGTATTGTGAATGTATTATCTTAGCAATACTTGCTGAATCAACAGCGCTGGAGGATACGCATATCCTATCATTCCGTCCTACTAGATCGATAGAGCGTAAACTACATATGCTCGGGGATCCGGACATGGAGACACATACGTCTGCAATTGATTGGTGAGTTGTGTCGCAAATAAATTTATCATAGGGTGCTCCCATTGGTAGCAAATCTGATTGAATACCTGTTTGTTGAGAGTCCATTCTGACGGCAACAATCGACCCTTACGTGAAAGGGAGTCTGCTAATACAATCAAACGACCCAGAATATGACGGACCGAAACAGAACTTGGTGTTCTATAACAAACAGAAGGATTCTTTCCGTTAAATTCAATAACGGAACCGAATGAGTGCCTCCCTTGTTCCGGATATACGCAACTACTGTCGTATTATCGGACAGGATTTGGACATGCGTTTCTGAATAATGTTCATCCAATGACATAGTGCAAGCCAAAATAATATCATTTCTTGGAAGTTAAGTGCTTGTCTAAAAACTGCGGAACCCAAAGACCCTGGCACTTCGAATCTGTTGGGATCAATATTGTGCCCCAACCTGTTTGACTGGCATCCGTCATAATCGAAAAACTCGGATCCGGCAACTACAGTGGAACTCTCTGAGTCAACCACCGAATGTTTGCCCAAGTCTGAATCTCTTGTTACACTTGATTGACAAGAGAACGTGTATATCGAGCAATTCATAGATTGCTGAAAGGTTGCCGTCGAAGAGAAGCTTCTCCGAGACTGAAGCAACTCTGAGAGAGTTCTTCACCTTACTATCCATGCGCGTGGATGTAGCTAGGGCTGTGTCACGTCTAACCAACTCCAGGTTGCCACTGAAGGGCGGAGTTATACGTGGAAAACTACTGCCCTTGAAAGAAATCTCATTAAGAATCATATCCTGGAATTCTTTCTCTTGAAGACGTAATGATAACGCCTCAGTAAGGTGGTCTACATATGATAAAGCATCTAAGTTAAGTCTATTAGACATCATTGTCATTTCCAACGTCGTGGTTGGAATTGACATAGACGGCGAAAAAGACAATTCCCAGTCTTCAGCCTCGTCGTCTAGACGCAGAGGAACTCTCAGTATGCCCTGTCCTGCCATTTCAAATTTATTCCTAGAATTGATGAAAGGCAGATTAGAGCATTTGCGGACAAGAAACTAGACTAGCGTGTTTTGGTAGCAAGCTTATATATATATAGCGTCGTTCAATAATTCGAAAGTTCTAGTGACATTATTGGACTGTGTCGGCAACTCAGGGACGATGTCCCTGAACCGATCAAAAACTCTGTGTCCAATGACGCTATTAGTCTCTTATCCAGCATCGCAGCATTCTAGTCCAACGGAACAACCTCTGGAAGATAATGCCGGAAGAAATGTATGGCAGCTTCTGTTGTTCCGAAAGGGAAAGCTCGAAATCGTCCGAATCCCTTTCGCCATCCTGTCGGACCCTATGAAGTCTTCGGTCGTCCGTACCTGATGCATCAGCGGAGCGAACCAACCCAGCGTCGTCGGATTATTCCTCATCCGACAGAGATTCTGTCATTTGCTGGGATGCTGCGATAAACTGTGCTATTTTGGATAGCACGTCCGTCATTGAGGCCTGTGGAGAAGCGGTCTTACGATGCTTTGCCGCTGGAAGCTCCGTGTTCGTTACCCTGTGTATACTTCTATTATGCGAGCGACCGGAGTGTACAGGCCTCGTGTCCCTTGGCTACCAGATGGCGTGACCTGTTCGCCGTGGAATCACTGAATGACGAAGTTGGCAGGATACTCGAGGTCACGTAGCCAAGTTGCGGTCGTGTGCGCTGCCGTGAGGATGAGGAAGCATTATCGACAGTCTCTCGGACTGTCTATATAACGGAGCGTCCCGAGCGGCGGACATATGCTCTGAATGCGAAACGTTTGTACCACAAAATCCGGTCCCAGATGCTGTTGTACGAGAGAGGGACCTCTCTCACTCGCAGCCCGGACAGACCTGGACGAGCTAGGAACCGGACTAACAGGCTTCCTCCGATCTCTCCTCTAATCCGTCGTCACTGGGTGTGTACTATTGTATATTTTAGTGCTCGCATCACCCAAATCTCCTTCCTGGACCGCAACGGACGAACCCGGCCATCGAACCATTCGATGAATGGACGCTACACCGGGTGAGCTAGCGAATGTCGACGCCGTCGATCCTACAAGGGGCCTCTTAGGCGATTGACGTATTCCATGAGCACTTATTGCCGCTAGCTCATCATTTAACTATGACAACAGAGGCAAACTTTTGAAAGACATCTCAGTAACTTTGCGAACAAGAAACCAGACTTGCTTGTTAATAGCAAGCATATATATATAAATAGCGTCGTTCAATAATTCGAAAGTTCCTGTGACATTATTGGACTGTGTCGGAACTGAGGGACGATGTCCCTGAACCGATCCAAAAATTTTTGTGTCCACCGACGCTATCAGTCTCTTATCCGGCATCGCAGCATTCTGGTCCGACGAAACAACCTCTAGAAGATAAAGCCGGATGACATATACAGCAGCTTATGTTGTTCCAAAAGGGAAAGCTCGAAATCCTCCGAATCCCTTTCGCCATCCTGTCGGACCCTATGAAGTTTTCGGACGTCCGTACCTGATGCTTCAGCGGAGCGTCCCGACCCAGCGTCGTCGGATATTACATGATGCAACAGAGATTCTGTCGTAGCTGGGATGCTGCGATAAGTTGTGCTATTTGGGATAGCACGTCCGTCACTGAGGCCTGTGCAGTAGCGGTCTTACAATGCTTTGCCGCTGGAAGCTCCGTGTACGTTGACTCCTGCATACTTTTCTTATGCGAACGTCCGGAGTCTACAGGCCTCGTGTCCCTGGCTACCAGATGGCGTGACCTGGTCGCCGCGGATTCTCTGATTGGCGAAGTTGACTGGATATCCGAGGTCACGTAGCCAAGGTGCGGTCGTGTGCGCTGCCATGAGAATGAGGAAGCCTTATTGACAGTCTCTCCAGACTGTCTATATAACGGAGCGTCCCGAGCGGCGGACGTATGCTCCGAATGCGAAACATTTTGTACCACAACATCTGGGGCCAGATGTTGTTGTACGAGAGAGGGGCCTCTCTCGCTCGCAGCCCGGATGGGCCTGGACGAGCTAGGAACCGGACTAATAGGCTTCCTCCGTTCTCTCCTCTAATCCGCCATCACTGGGTGTGCACTTGGTTGATTTATAGTGCTCGCATCACCCAAAACTCCTTTCTAGACCGCAACGGACGAACCTGGCTGCCGAACCATTCGATGAATGGACGCTACACCGGGCGAGCTAGCGGACGTCAAAGGCCGTCGATCCTACTAGGTACCTCTTAGGCAATTGACGTATTTCCATGAGCACTTTTCCGCTAGCTCTTCATTAATTGTGACGACGGAGGCACACTTTTGGAAGACATCATGGATACATCACCCTGTTCTTGATCGTCTGAAATAGAGATTGATAAACTAGAGTGACCCTGCGGGGAAAGGACCGGCATGGCCATTTCCCCGCTAACATACCGTGACACACGCTTCCCATGTTGTCATCGAAAATAACACATACTGAACAGGAGTTAGTGCGAGTACAATGACTACATTTATACAATGATTATGAAAGTCAGAGGAAGATTTCCTCTTAATACAATTGAACAATATCCTTTCATTGTGAAAAGAATACAAAGTCCTAGTACTCGCACCAACCCCTGAAAATCAAAATACATAATAACATGATCCATTAACATAGAAAAAATAATTGAAATCAAAAATTTTTTTTGAAAAAATATTTTTTCAGAAAAGCCCAAGTTTCTGAAAAGTAACGTTGAGCCCCGATGGATCCCAAGCCTAAGTGTGGACAAAAATTTTAAAAATATTTTAAAAAATTAATGCAACACTTACGAATACTAATAATGTATCTAGTTATGATTAAACTAACATCAAGATATTATTTTCAAGAAATCCCCCTCACACAGAGGCTGTTGTCAATGTAAATAAGAAGTGTAAAAACACCAGAAACATGACTCCAGGCACTGATAACCCTGGCCCGAAATCAGTTACCAATAATACACTATCTGATGCAAAACAGAGACTTCCAGGGAAGAAACTACAGAACATCAGATGGTAGATGCAGAACACTACGCCTAAACACCCAAGGGTGAAGACATAAACATGGGGAAAAAAAACAGAATTCATTCTGTTATCCAGCTAAAACTCCCAAGAAATTTTAGTAATAATATTACAGAAAATAAGCCAAAAGCATGGGAGAATAGCAAGGGGGGACTTAAAGGAAAGGGAGAGAGGAAAACACTGAACAAGCAGTGTAACTTTATAGCAAGAATGACCACAACAGGCCGTTGCCTCAAAAATAGGTAACTTAAACACAATTTCATTAAAAAATTTTAAGTTACAGCCCTGATTATTTTCTGTCACTCATTTTTCCTCTCCTCCTTCTATATCCTCCTAATATTTATGTGTCTGGCATCATTTAAACTGAGATTTACAAGCACAAAGATCAGTCAGATGTTAACTGATGAAGGGCCAAACAAAGAATGATTAATGGCGCCAATTTCGGGACCTCCTTGACACTGCGCATGCGCAGTAGAGGCGAAGTATGGAGGGCCATTCAGGACATGATTTCTTTGGTTTTAGATGCAAATTTTGGGGATTGGGGGGCAAAATTTGTGTTTGGCCCTAGATTTTTAAGAGTTAGCACCAGCTATGTCTGGGTCATTGGTACAGTATAAAAATATAATTTATTGCTCAACCAATTGCCATTCAATGGTAATAATTTTGCTGTGTTTTACTCTCACAATTCATTATATAATCATGTTAGTTTCTTTGTTTACTGGGGCGTAACCCCTTTGAACCCTCGTTTCCTGGAATAGTATCGCCTTTGTGTACACTTACAGCGAGATGGGTCTGTCCAATATCAATAAACAGGGAGGATAAAATAATAACTGCAGTCTGGCTGCAGACTGCAGTTATTATTTTATCATCAATGCCCATGTGTGGACCTCTTATAATAAGACAAAAATGGGGCGAAATTATGCCTTGGACTGAAAAATCAGTCTTACAAGTTCAAAGGGTTAAGGACACTTTCAACAATCAGGGTTGTGTTGCATCATGATGGACAGATTTTCGGGTGGAGGAAGTCAGAGTACCTGGAGAGAACCATAGAGCAGTGGTAAGCAACTATCATATTCTCCAACTTACTAACTCTATATGATATAATCATGTAATCATATGTCAGTGGCTGCAGGAAACTTATGATTATATTCTTTCAGACTACAGGGGTGGATCAGGGAATGCTCACACAATACATTTTTAGTTCTATCTTGGATGCATTCCATGTACAATTCAGAACCCTGATGCAGAGTAATCTGATGACAGGTGTTGGGTGCTAGAAAATAATGGCTGTTAATGATACTCAGACTTTGTTAAGTCTTCGCCCACTGAGTATTTTTAAAAGTGTTTTTCATCAAATATGGTCATTGCTGCTTCACAAATGGCTGCTGTGAACTAGCCATGACTTGATTTGACTAAAAATTCATAAAGGTGTAACTCAAAATATCACTGGTGGAAAAGCTGATTCAGTGTACAGATGAAAATTAAGTTGATGGTGCCCAAATTATATACTACTCAAAGTTTGCTAACCACCAAGTATATCCAACTACCTGTTTTACGTTTTAGTTGAAATATTGTAATGAAAAGTGTATATATTTTTTATTTAATTATATCTTTAATGATTTAAGTACAGAAGTTAAGATTTTATTTGTGTTTGACATTATTTTTTAGCTTTTGAATGCGATATCCATGGAAAATGGATATTACTGGTAAAAGAGGAAATTTTTCAATTTGCCCAAAAAGTTGATGGAGTGAACTGGTATGGGTTCAATATCGAGTATGAGACCCATTACTGTTAATTACAGCTTAACAATGCCTTCTCATTCTCCCAATCAGGTTCCTGGTGGTCCTTTGTGGGATGTTCCATTCTTGGATCAGCATGGCACCAAGCTCCTGGACACTTCTTGGCTGGACTGGATGGGCTGAAATTGCAAGCTGCAACTCATTCCAGACATGTTCAATTGGATTGAGGTCAGGGATCTTGCTGGCCAGTCCATAAGCTCAATCCCCTCCCCCTGTTGGTACTCCACAACAGCATGGGCAACATGAGGACGGGCATTATCGTCCATCCGAATGAATCTATCACCCACTGCACCTGCATATAATCTGACGTGGACATCCAGGATCTCATCAATATACAGCTGTGCAGTCAATGTACCACGTTCAAGGACACAGAGCTCTGTATGTCCATCCCAGCTGATGCCGCCCCAGTCCATGATTGACCCTCCATTATAGCGGTCATGCTCAGCAAAGTTGACTGCATGGAATCGCTCTCCTGGTCTTCTCCATTCCCTAGAATGCCTATCTTTGTGGTCTCGGCAGTACCTTGACTCATCTGTAAAAAGGACAGGTCGCCAATCTTCTCTGGTCCATCCAACGTGGTCCATGGCCCATTTATATCGTGCCTGGCAGTGGTTCTGGGACAGCAGAATGGGAATACATGGTCTTCTTGAATGGAAACCATATTCGTGCAACCTTGCCCGGATAATCTGCGTCGAAACATTTACCCCGGATGCATTCTGAAGGTCACTGCGAAGCTGGGTTGCTGTGGCAAAGCAGTTCCTATGGGCCTGAATGATCAAAAACTGGTCTTCAGCTGCAGATGTTGCCCTGTCTCTGCCACCACCATGCCGTCTTACTGGTGTGCCATACTGCTGAAATCTTGCACAGGCTCTGGGGATCACCGCATGGTGCGCACCAAGGGCTTCACCAACCTGATGATGGGTAGCCCCCTGCTCCACCATCCCTACAGCCCGCCACATTTCTGCTTCAGACAAATGTCTTCTTACATTTGCATTTGCCATATTCAATCATTAAATCACAAGGGTTTGTGTTGAAATGAAGATTGAATACCCTACACATGTCATGTACATGTAGACAGTACATGAAAACATCATGAAAACCAAGGGGTACATTCTTTCCATGACTGTCACGAAAAGTCTGCCTGTCAAGAGAGCTAATGAAAACACTGAGGACCATCTCAATACATTCCTCAATCATATCCACCAAAAATATCGCAAATATGTCACAAGCAAATTTCACAATGACGTGTCAAATATTTGGTGCTTAGCAAACTTTGAGTAGTATACTTATTCTAGCGTTGATAGATTTGCCATCCTAGACATGAATATCCACCAACAGTATGTATCAGGTTAACCAAAAAATAAATGTTTTTTGGTTAACCTGATCTGTAAAAAGACTACTGACAATTTAATGAAAACTGTACTGCCATTTTTGTTATTAATCTCTGAGTGTATGTGAAAAGAGGTGGACATTGCAAAATGTTTTTGTGGAAAGTTAAAAAATTTATAGTAATTTATATATTTTCTATACTTACCAATGACCCAGACATAGCTGGTGCTAACTCTTAAAAATCTAGGGCCAAACACAAATTTTGCCCCCCAATCCCCAAAATTTGCATCTAAAACCAAAGAAATCATGTCCTGAATGGCCCTCCATACTTCGCCTCTACTGCGCATGCGCAGTGTCAAGGAGGTCCCGAAATTGGCGCCATTTATCATTCTTACAATCAGTGCCTGGTAAGCGCTATGTCCTCAGCGGGGAGGTATGAGTTCCCAACTCCTGGGAGGGCCATCCCCGTCTGGGTCATTGGTAAGTATAAAAAATATATAAATTACTATAAATTTTTTATCATTTTTATACTGTACCAATGACCCAGACATAGCTGAATAATAAAAAGGCTGGAGGGCCTAGGACATAGAGAAAAATCCAATAAGCTCAACTTTATAAAATAGATTCATCCCCTCGAGGAGAAAAGGAGTATTAGGCTTTACATGTATCTTTCTTATTTATGATAAATTAGAAAGACACAACTCCCTCCATAATTGAGCATCATAACATTCATGTTCTCTATTAACATCCAGTATAATCCTTATACTAATTATTTTTAAGGTAAGCCAATAAATAAAGTTAGTCCAGAGAATTGAGACTCTTTATACTCTTTTAAAAGTGTCCGAGGATTGTATATTAACGCCCGTTAGACACGTGACATATTCAATGCTACACTTTAAAAATATGACATGAATGAATTTTTTAAACATTAACTTTTCACTTTAAACCATCCCGGTAACAACTCAGAATTACTGACTCCGGAGGAGGTATCCCCTTGTTTTCACTATAAAACAGGTGACCCAAGGGAACAGCCTCCCCCCCCCTTCCCCTTGCCCTGGGTCAAATAGCCCAGAGCGAAGAGGGCAACAGGACGGAGTCACTGCCTGAACAGAAAGCCTACATAACTATAGTTACAACTGTTTAGTGAACGACATTCTGAGCAGCAGAAAATGGACCTAAACAATGCAGGTCTCCAGAAATGGATTCAATATTTCTGAGATAAAAATTTGTGAATGTGGATGGCTGAGACCAATATGCAGCCTTCTTTAAATCTGTAATAGCAACACTATTTGCATAAGCCCAAGATTTAGAAAGAGCTGTTACTTCATGAGCCGAAATCTTAAGCACAGACTGCTGAGTTGAAGATAGATTATCATAAGCAGTACAGATAGTTAATTGAATCCATCTAGCAATAGAATGGACCGTAATGTCCTTTCTATTAGGCATCAGAGACAGAAGAAGCATTTACGTCCCTTTCTGATAAACTGAGATCTTATTTATAAATACATAAAGCTCTAACCAGACAGAGTAAAGGCCTATGCCCGTCTGAAGACGGAAGGGCCTTAATAACAATAGGTTGCGGATATTTATTAGGAGCCTGATTCTTAGCCAAAAATCCAACATTAGTAGTAAAGGTAATAGTGTTCCTGACACTATGATGGTGAGAATCGTCCACTGATAGTGCATGAAGCTCACTGACTCTTCAGCAGAAGAGAAAGCTAAGAGAAATGCTGTCTTATAAGACCAGAATTAGAAATCTACTGTCTCAAGAGGCTCAAATGGTTTTCTTTTAGTTTAAGAAGAACCCAAGCTAAATTCCATTTAGGAATTAATCTAAGGGTTCTAGGTCTATTTATCGAAAAGTTTCTAACTAATTTAGATAAAGAGACATTAGATCCAATTGTAAACTATCATGGTGTGCATAGGTATCAGATAACATAGACCTATAACCTTCAATAGTAACAGGCTGCAGTTGATCTCGTCAAACAAGTATACTAGAAAGTTTACAATATCTGGTATGGAGGGATCAAAAATATCAACATAATGATCCCTACACCAACGATGAAAGACCTTCCACTTTAGCCGCATAGTATAGCGAAGAGGAGGTCCTCCTACAGTTAGAAATCACGTCCACTGCTCGTCCTGTACAATGCTTGCCGTGCAAGAAGGACCGCACAATGGAATACATGAAGGTTGAGACCTTGAGGGTTGTGATGAAGTTGACACGATTTCCCCAGCGAAAGAAGATCCTCTCGTGGAGGAAGTTTTCGTGGTAAGTCCCACAGCAGACACTTGAGTAAATTTATCCACGGTCTCTGTGGAGACAGAGATGCTACCAACAGAATTGTATTGTGATTGTTTAATCTTTAGCAATATTTGCTGAATCAACGGCGCTGGAGGATATGCATATCCTATCATTCCGTCCCACGAGATCGATAGAGCGTCTACTGCATATGCTCGGGGATCCGGACATGGTGACACATACGTCTGCAATTGATTGTTGAGTTGTGTCGCAAATAAGTCTATCACTGGCCGCTCCCATTGGTAGAAAATCTGATTGAATACCTGTTTGTTGAGAGTCCATTCTGACGGCAACAAGCAACCCTTCCGTGAAAGGGAGTCTGCTAATACATTCAGACGACCCGGAATATGACGGACCGAAGCAGAACTTGGTGTTCTAGAACAAACAGAAGGATTCTTTCTGTTAAATTGAATAATGGAACGGAATGAGTGCCTCCCTGGTTCCGGATATACGCAACTACTGTCATATTGTCGGACAGGATTTGGACATGCGCTTTCTGAATAATGTTCATCCAATGACGTAGTGCAAGCCAAATTGACATCATTTCTTGGATATTTATGAGCTTGCCTAGAAACTGCGGAACCCAAAGACCCTGGCACTTCGAATCCGTTGGGATCAATGTTGTACCCCAACCTGTTTGACTGGCATCCGTCATAAACGTAAAACTCGGATCCGGCAACTGCAGTGGAACTCCCTGAGTCAACCACTGAATGTTTGCCCAAGTCTGAATCTCTTGTTACACTTGATTGACAAGAGAACGTCTATATCGAGCAATTCATAGATTGCTGAAAGGTTGCCGTCAAAGAGAAGCTTCTCCGAGACCGAAGCGACTCTGAGAGAGTTCTTCACCTTACTATCCACGCGCGTGGATGTAGCTAGGGCTGCGTCACGTCTAACCAACTCCAGGTTTGCCACTGAAGGGCGGAGTTATACGTGGAAAAGCTACTGCCCTTGAAAGAAATCTCATTGAGGATCATATCCTGGAATTCTTTCCCTTGAAGACGTAATGATAACGCCTTAGTAAGGTGGTCTGCGTATGATAAAGCGTCTAAGTTAAGTCTGTTAGACATTATTGTCATTTCCAATGTCGTGGTTGGAATTGACATAGACGGCGATATAGACAATTCCAAGTCTTCAGCCTCGTCGTCTAGATGCAGAGGAACTCTCGGTATGCCCTGTCCTGCCATTTTAAATTTATTCCTTGAATTGATGAAAGGCAGATTTAGAGCATTTGCGGACAAGAAACCAGACTTGCCTGTTTTGGTAGCAAGCTTATGTATAGCGTCGTTCAATAATTCAAATGTTCTTGTGACATTATTGGACTGTGTCGGCAACTCAGGGACGATGTCCCTGAACAAATCAAAAATTCTGTGTCCAATGACGCTATTAGTCTCTTATCCAGCATCACAGCATTCTAGTCCAACGGAACAACCTCTGGAAGATAATGCCGGAAGAAATCTATGGCAGCTTCTGTTGTTCCGAAAGGGAAAGCTCGAAATCCTCTGAATCCCTTTCGCCATCCTGTCGGACCCTATGAAGTGCTCGGTGGTGCGTACCTGATGCTTCAGCGGAGCGAACCGACCCAGCGTCGTCGGATTATTCCTGATCCGACAGAGATTCTGTCATTTGCTGGGATGCTGCGATAAGTTGTGCTATTTTGGATAGCACGTCCGTCACTGAGGCCTGTGGAGAAGCGGTGTTACGTTGCTTTGCTGCTGGAAGCTCCGTGTACGTTGCCCCGTGCATACTTCTATTATGCGAGCGCCCGGAGTCTACAGGCCTCGTGTCCCTTGGC
Organism: Pictodentalium vernedei; assembly: GCA_031216915.1. Taxonomy (NCBI): domain Eukaryota; kingdom Metazoa; phylum Mollusca; class Scaphopoda; order Dentaliida; family Dentaliidae; genus Pictodentalium; species Pictodentalium vernedei. The sequence goes on along the minus strand of CM062297.1, from coordinate 293,401,646 downwards.
TACCGGATGGCGTGACCTGTTCGCCATGGAATCCCTGATTGGCGAAGCTGGCAGGATATTCGTGGTCACATAGCAAAGGTGCGGTCGTGTGCGCTGCCGTGAGGATGAGGAAGCCTTATCGACAGTCTCTCGGACTGTCTATATAACGGAGCGTCCAGAGCGGCGGACATATGCTCCGAATGCGAAACGTTTGTACCAAAACATCTGGTCCCAGATGTTGTTGTATGAGAGAGAGACCTCTCTCGCTCGCAGCCCGGATGGACCTGGATGAGCTAGGAACCGGACTAATAGGCTTCCTCCGATCTCTCCTTTGATCCGTCGTCACTGGGTGTGTACTTTTGTCTTATTATAGTGCTCGCATCACCCAAATCTCCTTCCTGGACCGCAACGGACGAACCCGGCCATCGAACCATTCGATGAATGGACGCTACACCGGGCGAGCTAGTGGATGTCAACGCCGTCGATCTTTCTGGGGACCTCTTAGCCGATTGACGTATTTCCATGAGCACTTATTGCCGCTAGCTCTTCATTTAACTATGACGACGGAGGCACACTTTTGGAAGACATCACGGTAACTTTTGCGAACGAGAAACCAGACTTGCTTGTTTAATAGCAAGCATATATATAGCGTCGTTTAATAATTCGAAAGTTCCTGTGACATTATTGGACTGTGTCGGAAACTCAGGGACGATGTCCCTGAACCGATCAAAAAATTCTGTGTCCAATGACGCTATTAGTCTCTTATCCAGCATCGCAGCATTCTAGTCTGACGAAACAACCTCTGGAAGATAATGCTGGATGAAATGTACGGCAGCTTATGTTGTTCCGAAAGGGAAAGCTCAAAATCCTCCGAATCCCTTTCGCCATCCTGTCAGACCCTATGAAGTTTTCGGACGTCCATACCTGATGCTTCAGCGGAGTGTACCGACCCAGCGTCGTCGGATATTACCTGATCCGACAGAGATTCTGTCGTTGCTGGGATGCTGCGATAAGTTGTGCTATTTGGGATAGCACGTCCGTCACTGAGGCCTGTGGAGTAGCGGTCTTACGATGCTTTGCCGCTGGAAGCTCCGTGTACGTTGACGCCTGCATACTTTTCTTATGCGAACGTCCGGAGTCTACAGGCCTCGTGTCCCTGGCTACCGGATGGCGCGACCTGGTCACCATGGATTCTCTGATTGGCGAAGCTGGCTGGATATCCGAGGTCACATAGCCAAGGTGCGGTCGTGTGTGCTGCCGTGAGGATGAAGAAGCCTTATTGAGTCTCTCCGGACTGTCTATATAACGGAGCGTCCCGAGCGGCGGACGTATGCTCCGAATGCGAAACGTTTTGTACCACAACATCTGGTCCCAGATGTTGTTGTACGAGAGAGGGACCTCTCTCGCTCGCAGCCTGGATGGACCTGGACGAGCTAGGAACCGGACTAATAGGCTTCCTCCGTTCTCTCCTCTGATCCGCCATCACTGGGTGTGCACTTAGTTGATTTATAGTGCTCGCATCACCCAAAACTCCTTTCTGGACTGCAACGGATGAACCCGGCTGCCGAACCATTCGATGAATGGATGCTACACCGGGCGAGCTAGCGGACATCAACGCCGTCGATCCTACTAGGGACCTCTTAGGCAATTGACGTATTTCCATGAGCACTTTGCCGCTAGCTCGTCATTTAATTGTGACGACGGAGGCACACTTTTGGAAGACATCACGGATACATCACCCTGTTCTTGTTCATCTGAAATAGAGATTGATAAACTAGAGTGACCCTGCAGAGAAAGGACCGGCATGGCCATTTCCCCGCTAACATACCGTGCCACACGCTTCCCATGTTTGTCATCCCAATTGACACATACTGAACAGAAGTTAGTGCGAGTACACTGACTACAATTAATACAATGATTATGAAAGTCAGAGAAAGATTTCCTCTTATTACAATTGAACAATATCCTTTCATTGTGAAAAGAATACTAAAAGTCCTAGTACTCGCACCAACCCCTGAAAACAAAGATACATAATAACATGATCCATTAACATAGAAAAAATAATTGAAATCAAAAAAAAAATTTGTTGAAAAAATATTTTTTCAGAAAAGCCCAAGTTTCTGAAAAGTAACGTTGAGCCCCAATGGATCCCAAGCCTAACTGTGGACAAAAATTTTAAAAATATTTTAAAAAATTAATGCAACACTTACGAATAATAATAATGTATCTTGTTATGATTAAACTAACACAAAGACAAGAAATCCCCCCTCCACAGAGATTGTTGTCAATGTAAACAAGAAGTGTAAAAACACCAGAAACATGACTCCAGGCACTGATAATTATGGCCCGAAATCAGTTACCAATAATACACCATCTGATGCAAAACAGAGACTTCCAGGGAAGAAACTGCAGAACATCAGATGGTAGATGCAGAACACTACGCCTAAACACCCATGGGTGAGGACGTAAACATGGGGAAAAGAACAGAATTCATTCTGTTATCCAGCTACAACTCCCAAGAAATTTTAGTAATAATATTACAGAAAAATGCCAAAAGCATGGGAGAATAGCAAGGGGGGCTTAAAGGAAAAGGAGAGAGGAAACACTGAACAAGCAGTGTAACTTTATAACAAGAATGACAACAACAGGCCCATGCCTCGAAAATAGGTAACTTAACATAATTTCATAAAAAATTTTTAAGTTACAGCCCTGATTATTTTCTGTCACTCATTTTTCCTCTCCTCCTTCTATTTCCTCTTTAGATCCACCATTTCTCTAATATTTATGTGTTTGGCATCATTTAAACTGAGATTTACAAGCACAAAGATTAGTCAGATGTGAACTGATGAAGGGCCAAACAAAGAATGATAAATGGCACCAATTTCGGGACCTCCTCGACACTGCGCATGCGCAGTAGAGGCGAAGTATGGAGGGCCATTCAGGACATGATTTCTTTGGTTTTAGATGCAAATTTTGGGGATTGGGGGGCAAAATTTGTGTTTGGCCCTAGATTTTTAAGAGTTAGCACCAGCTATGTCTGGGTCATTGGTACAGTATAAAAATATACTATATTTCTAAGACCAACAAGAGCTACTGCTGAAGGCAATTCATACCTCCACTGCAGTGCTGGACAAATAAAGCATAAATGAATTAAAAACAAAGTAAGGGCCATAACTCTGTTGAAAAAATGTGGGCAACTTTTTTACAACATGTGCAAGAGCAGCTTGTCTTAAGGATCTCTCAAACCTAATTTCATTGAAATCCATCCACTAACTGGTAAGATATCATGGTGAATGGATGGACAGATGCATGGATGGATGGATGTCATCCAGTATACCCCCCCCCCCCCCCACCATTGTCTTTGAGAGTGGGGGTATAAAAATAGCGTAGCAACAGTTGCAAGAGCTACATCTGTTCCTGCAGACTTGCAAACCGAATAAGTATTTCATAGAGGATATCTAGTGTTTTTGAGAGGATACCAAAAATTATCTCATGGGTAACCGAGACATATGTTTATTTTTCGTGAGCACTTACGCGAGCAATAATAACCATTTGCTTCGGTCACAAGTGAGATAATTTTCGGTATCCACTCAAAAACACTAGATTTGTAGTACTGTGATCACAAATGTGAAAATGGTTGACCAGATCATGACTAATTATTTTTCTCTGCATTATTAACCCTTTACCCAACGCAGACGATATCAAAATTTATTATTTTAAATATAATTTTTTAAAATTTTTAAAAAAATTTCAACAAAACCATATCATGTGACCCCTCATTGGAACGAGCTCAATGAGCTCGTTCCAATGAGGGGTCACACGATATGATTTTGTTGAAATATTTTGAAAAAAATAATTTTTTCAACTGCTCAATTTGCATATTACGCGGGCGGATGCGGGCGATTCGTTAGGTAAAGGGTTAAAATCATTTGTGCTCAAAATACATTTCTATCTTGAACTGTAGATAGTGAGGAACAAAAAAGGTGCCTGAACCAGGGACCAGCCGTGAGGGCGACTAGGGCGATTAAGTCGCCCTTCTAAGCCCAAAGTCGTCTAGAAAAATAGTTGGGGCGATTACAAGTCGCCCTCTAAAAATTGGCCAAAATGAGAAAAGGCTGAACTGAGTGATGCGAGGTTTACATGAAAACGAGTATTTTCAAAAATCGAATGTGCTCGAGTGTGATAAATGAGCATTTTAATTCGTCAAATAAACGTCCATTTATTTGAAATCACACGACAAGCAATTGTCCATTGTCGCTTTTGGCGGATTTTTTTATTTCTATTTTGTTGCGTTCCAGTCGGAGCTTCAAGTGTCGAAACGAAAATAGCTGACTTACGCGACTCAACAAAACAACCCAGTTTGAAAGTAGGTTACGTCGCTTAGGATGCCGAAAATGTATACACAACGGACGTATTTTATAACACATTATTTTCATTTCGATTTGCTGACGACTGTTAACTGTTGGGCTATCTATTCCCAGAAAAAACACGAATGGAATTGAAACACATGAAAAAAAGCTTTTGTGATGTCAAGAAAAGCTTTGTACAAGACACAAGTGTGCATGTGGACGATATTGAAAAAGGGTCCTCCTAAACATCGGAATGACATGAAATGACGTGGAATGACACCGGAATGCCATAAAAATGTTGCGGAATGACATTTCTTTTACAAAATACTCGACCCCAGAATGTATTTTGTTTATTAACTAACAAAGTACCTCCCAAGCTACCTTCTTACATCTGGTCCTGTTCACACTTTCAGACTTAGGAAATTATTAGCTTAGTAGACTTTGTTGAAAGGCAACCACAGGAGGGTGATGGGGGATTGGCATGAAGAAGAGGTGAGGGGTCATGAAGGAGAAGGTAGCAGTGGGGGATTTCCAGTCAATAATTACATTGTGATTTTTTAACCTGGCACAGATGCATCATAGACAACTGGACCTGGATTATTTGTACGTTAATGGAGGACCATAAATTGAAAATATGAAGGGGCGGCAGGGGTGGTACATGAATATTCTTAATTTTCCCCACTTGCCTATGAAGTCTCCCTACATGACTCTGCAGTCTCCCTATTTTTTCTGGAGGGAGACTTGAAGTCTCCCTAAAATTCCCCCCTAGGCTGGTCCCTGGCCTGAACTCATTTAACTTCTGATTTACAGGGAATTACCAAATTCTAAGAAAGCTTCTTACCTGATGTCTTGTTCTGTTACAACATGGAACATCGACCAAGAGGATACCTCAGTTATGCCATATAAATTAATAAATGTTGTTGTATTTCCTGGTTCTCTCCAACTCTGAAGTAAGGAAACTGATGGAAACTTCTCACCACCAAATGCCATTATTCTCAGGGTGGATTTTTTGCTCAGTATTGTTGTCCTCAGTAAGTGGGAACTAATTCTTGATATAAGAGAAGGGGTTGGCTGAAGACATATGAGAAACATGATCATTTTTATTAACTCTTTACCTTACACTAAAGGCAGACAAAACTTGCAAACAAAATTCTTGAATAACTAATTGTTTTCATTTTTTTGTGTCAAATACATAGCATATGGCTCTCATTGGAAAGAGCTCAATGTCTCCTGCTTTGCATTTTAATAACTTGAAAAATAAAAAAAAACAGGAGGGGGCCATGCCCTGGGGCATACCCCCATGGTGCATACCGCCAAACAATGACAGGAGAAGAAATGAACCATGATACTGTGAAAGCTTTTCCCATAAACAATCTTCATTCCAAATTTCATTGAGAGCCACTGACCCCAAACCAGAGATACGAGGCAAACAGACAAAAAATTGACTATTTTATGAGGCAAACAGCAAAATTATTGTCTTTGTTTTACAACAAGGTAATTGTGTAGGCCAGAAACACCCATTACTGAAGTCTAGTAATGATTGGACCATTCACCCACATAACAGATGTAGAACAAAGACATAATGCCACATGTGGGGAGGTGATTTGCATGTATTTTCTTAGTTTTACTGTAGGGACATGACTCATTTGAAAGCCTTCCCCATAAACAATCTTTATTCCAAATTTCATTGAAGTCTGATAACCCAAACCTTTTAGAACAAAGACATAATGCCACATGTGGGGAGGTGATTTGCATGAATTTTCTTTGGTTTACTGCTGGGACATGACTCATTTGGAAGCATTTCCCATAAACAACCTTCATTTCAAATTTCATTGAAATCTGATAACCCAAACCTGAAATATGGGATGAACAGACAGAAAATTGGCTATTTTACAAGGCAAACAGCAAATTTTCAAAGTTAAAAAGGGGGATAAGTCTAAAAAGTGAAAAGTAAGAAATATTACTAGACACTCATTTGAAAGCCTTTCTCATGAACAATCTTCATTCCAAATTTTATTGAGATCCAATATGCCAAACCCGAGATACGAGGCGAACAGACAAAAAATAGCCTACTGTTGTGTTTTCAAAGGGCCATAACTCAACAGAAAAAATATTCCAACAGCAAAATGGCTAATTCTACTCAAAGACCTCATGATAGTGAACATCTGTATGACATTTCATTGAAATCTGAGCAGTAATGTTGAAGTTATAATGCAAATAGACATCTGAGTGCAGACAGACAGATGTATGGACGGATGCACAGATGCATGGATGCACAGATGTATGGATGAATGGACAGACAGGCACAATCCAGTATACCCCACTTTTTGAAAAAAAAGTAGGGGTATAAAAATGCATCCCTACATAACATTAGTTCAGCAACCTGGACAAGTCGCAATATTCAGATCGTTGAACTGTATATAACATATGACACTCATGGCTATGTTCCTCACAATTCATAAATAATAAAAAGTCAAAATATAGTTCTCTCTCCCTCACCGATTTGAAAAAAAAATTCTCTGACAATCTAAAACTTTTTTTTTTTTTAGCCTTACAAGAAACTTTCTATTTTATTTCAACCTTCCACAAATCTGCAGAATAGGCAATAAACATTGTGTATACATATCAACTATTAAATATGAAGTTATAAAAGCTTGAGGTGTTGTATGTCTGACAAGCATGCTATTACGATTGGTAATAAGTTGAGGTGTGTCAAAGTCATGCAGAGGCAAATAAACCGATAAACTGATGGTTACTACTTAGTTCATGTTAACTCTCTGCACAATGATGTCAAAGTACTAAAATTTTAAACTGCCATATTTTACCATGATATAATTTGAAACTTAACAAATTCAATTTTGTTTGACAGAGCTCAATGGGGGGCGCGGTGGCTCAGTAGGTAGAGGTGCAGGCTGCAAGCCGAGAGGTCCTCGGTTCGAATCCCACCTGCGGCAACCGCGTTGTGTCCTTGGGCAAGCCACTTCACCCCCATTGCCCCTGTGGGGGCACGATGACGCCATGTACTAAGGCGTACTGCACGTCGATGGTACGCATGTCTTCAACCAATCTACCCCTGCCTGTGCTGCAGTGCGGAGTTACGATGTTGGGGAGCTGGCAGCTGCTCGTCGTTGCTCGGTGGTTCTCTCCGGGTACTCCGGCTTCCTCCACCCATAAAACTGTCACGGTCATGATTAGCCATTGTGCATAAATATGTGACCTCAATAAATAAATAAATATAAATACAGAGCTCAATGAGCCCTGTCAAACAAAACTGAACTGTTTCAATTTCAAGTTGCATTATGGGGAAAATTTGCAGTACACTGGATCCCACTTAACTGGATATCTCTTATTTGTATATCCCTGTTAAGTGAATTAATTTCCCAACACAATTGGATCAGATATTGATACATTTGCAGAATGAGGTTCCCAACGGGTGAATTTGCTGGTACTATCCCACACAGTGGGCTAAAAAAAAACCAATACATCCTCTGGGTCCCTCTTTCTGTTTAGGCCGGCGACCTTGTTTCAGAATGAGGTTCACAGAGAGCAAAGTTAATGAAGCTACCATGCTGTGCAGAGTAGCATCACCATATTCACCCTCAGAGACCTCATTCTGCAGATGACTGTCTGCTTTTTTCCAAGCTTGCATTAACACCCTTCTATTACAACTTGGAGGGCGGGTTCTCCTGTTTGTGCTATTTATGCTTTGATAGACATATTCCCATTCTGGTGCAACACTGTTACATGATCATAAAATGATCAATACAGATATACATTTTTTGCTACTCTGTATGGTAATAGTATACCAATATTGATGTTTATTGAAGTTTGTATTTCATGGGGCCACTCCAATGCAAATCAGACCTGTTAATCGCAGGAAGATTTTGCTTAGCAGCCAGGGATATTTCCATGTTTGTCAAAGAGGTTTGTGCACACAGCCAGCACATCAATAATTTACACTTTACGTGACCCACCCCCACTCCATCCTAATGCATTAGTGCCAAAATGTCAAGTACATTAACCATTATTTATTTAATTAACAACTTTCAATTATATTATTTCACAAAAAAGTACAATTTCTTTCTTAACTTTCTCTATAAAATCGTAAATCAGAATTTTTTCCCTAGTTATTTCAAATTACCACAACTCATTTGAATTTGTATTTCATCTGCAAATATTATTTTTGCACAATAAAATAAACAAAAATACAACAATGAAATCTTTGAGGTTTTGATTGCAAACTTCAACTGCATATAATTAATATGTGATTTATCATCAAATGCTACTGTTAATTTTATATGAAATAAGAGTAAATCTTTGATATATTATTGCTTTCAACAATCATCATGCATGCCAAATTCATATATTTTGATCGACATGGAAGCTTGTCTCATTTGAAAATACACCGCAAGAGCTGCCATTAAACACATAAAGAAGCTGGCATCAGTGATGAAGTTTTACACAAATTTATCTCAAATATCTGATCTGAATGACCATTTCAAAAAGTGCCAAAGCGGGAGAAAAACAGGATGTAAGGCCCCACAAAGTAGATTTTCTGTTCCTCAGGCCATTTTTTGTAAAACTGTATGCAGGTGGGCATTTTTGTAATTTTTTTTTAAAGGGCAATGGAGCCAAAGGCTCCCAAGCGAGATAGCGGCGAAAGCCGACATCGAGTGAAATCATCCTTTATATTGTTTTCACATTTATTTTATCGTCGGAAGTTTTTCGCAAGACATGATTCGCCAAGACTTCACAGTAAATCAAGGATTATTCAAAGAAGCTCAGGTCAGAAATGTAGCCTTTAAACAATTTCTTGGAAATATAAATAACGGAATGGGGTGTCTAGTGGGTCAGGCGAGAATAAAACGTGGGTTAACATCGCTCGCCCAACATGTTGGAATTATTCACTTCATTGACCCAAAATATAGCAAGAATCTGATCTATCGAGCCACTGACCATGCCACTTAACTTCCATAGCATCAAGGGACTTCCTAGCAACGGGTACACTACTGTGCCGATTTTAACCAAACATGGTACGTGGATTTACAATCCATTACGAAGTCGACCTATTGGGTCATTAACCATGTAGCATAACCCCCATAGTAACCAATGTGACTCCATAGCAGGAATTCAATCTATTGGGCCACTGATCATGTCACGTAACACCCATAGCAACTGGCGTGACTCCCTAGCAACAGGTAGACTACTGAGCCTATTTTAACCAAATTTGGTATCTGAGCCAATAATGCTTTGGGAAAGCAACCCATTGGGCCATTTATCATGTCACATGGCACCCATAGTAACCAAAGCAGCTCCCTAGCAATGGGGAAGGTACTGGGCCGGTGTTGTCCAAATTTAGTATATGGACCCACAATGCATTACAAATTCGACATATTGGGTCATTGACCAAGTTACATAACTCCCATAGCAACCAACGTGACTCCATAGCAACGGGCAAACTACTGGGCTGATTTCAGTCAAACTTGGTGTATGAAACTATAATGCCTCAGGAATTTGTTCTCTTGGGCCACTGGCCCTGTCTCGTAACACCCATAGCAACCGCTGCAACTCCCTAGCAATGGGCAAACTATTGGGCCTATTTTAAGCTAATTTGGTATCTGTGCCCATAATGCATTGGAGATCGGCCCATTTGGTCATTTATAACGTCAGGTGATATCCATAGTAACCAAAGCAACTCCATAGCAATAGGGAAAGTACTAGGCCGATGTTGACCCAATTCGATATACTCACCCATAATGCATTTGTAATTTGACCTATTAGGGCACTTACAAGGTCATGTGATTGTCATAGCAACCAATGCGACTCCCTAGCAAAGGGCAAACTACTCAGCTGATTTTAACCAAATTTGGTATGTGAACCCTTAATATATTTGGGAAATGGACCTACTGGGCCACCGACCATGTCAGGAATTACTTCGTGCTTATGTTTTCATATCTTCTCTGTTGTGTCCTTGGTATTAATTAAATAATAAAGAGGTTAATGGCACAAAATAACCTAACCTTTATACAACTGAAATATACACAATACCAGATTTGTATCTATATGGCGGAGTGGAGAATCACTGTCATTTTATCCCAAAGCCCTTTTTTGCATAGTATTGGTATAATTTTCTTGTTTATTTTTGTATTTATTTCTTTGCCATCAAAAATTCACATTCTTGTTTTGTTTTATGTTTTAGGCCTCATAATCTATAGAATAGCATTGGTGATAGTGGTGTATTTCGCCCCTTGAGTGCAAGAAGGCTTTGCAATGCTAAAGCATTTCAAAGCCTTGTTGCACTTGAGGGACAAATTTATCAATTTTATTAACTTGGGTAAAATATCATGCATAAACCATTTTATTTTTATTTTTTTAAGTTTGCATTGGTTATAAAAAGAGAGCCTGCAGTAGCCAAAAAGGACAACCCGGACGGGCCTCAGAAACAGATTCTTAAGTCTCCTGGCAAAATCAGGAGAATTAATAGGTCTGATGCAAATCAGAGAAATATTTTCTTAACCGAGTTATATTGTATTGTGCTGTGTAATGTGTTGAAAGTGATGTAATACACTTTAAACTAACCTGCATCATGGTAACTTTATGCCTGTGGTACAACATTTGAATCAGTTTTTCAGGAATCATTTTTATCTTATGAGGAACTATGAGAAGCTCAGCTCCACTTGTCAGGGTGACAAATATGTCCACAATACTTGGATCAAAGGTTAAACGAGAGGTTAGAAATACACAGTCAGATTGTTTCATATCATATATATTCCTGAAAATAGACAAAAAAACTGGAATGTATACCTATCCAGGTCACAAAAATCTTTCAAAAGTTTTAAAGAATTCTGAAAAATTATTTTTCATCAATAGGGAAATAAAGGTATTCTAAAATTACTAATTGAGAAATTCAAACTCAAAGAGACTTAACTTTATTGAAAATTTTCATAATTAACTATAAGCTTTCTGAGTATTTTCTTTGATTTCTCATAAAATGAAGTTATGGCTGCAGCCATGACTTAATTTGATGAAAAATTCAATAGAGTCTGGCATCATACAATCATTTATAAAAAAGATTACTTCTGTTAACAAGAGCCAGGAATATATCTTTTTTAGGTAACAGGGTACTTTTGTTCTGGGCAGAAAAATCTGCCAGCCACTGGCAAACACTTAAAAGAACAAATATTCAAACAAGTTTCACACATATGACTGGCTGCGTCTTGGGTGGTATCTATTCAAGTCATGGATGCCTCCAACACTGTGAACAAGAGCACCGCGTAGCGGGACAATATACACCCGTTTTGTATTTTTGAAAGTTTGGGGTAAGGATGGGGGTGAGGGTGAAAACTTGACCTGTATTTTGTTGTGATTAAACAACATACCAAGTGTGGAACCAATCGGAAAACAAATAATAAAAGTTATCATCTGGAAACCAAATATTTGATGCATTCTATGTCCAACAGTTAGGCCATACTAAAGTTATAATCCGGAAAACACATAATTCACAAATTTGCAATCATTCAAGGGGAATAACTTTGGAACGGAAAATGCGATTATGGCCAAAGGTGAACTTGAGCTGTGCTTTGTGGTCTAAAACAAAATCTGAGAATTTGAAAAACATCGGTCAAGGCAAACTAAAGTTATCATCCGGAAACCACAAAATCCACAAATTTGCAACCATTCAAGGAGAATAACTCTGGAAAGGTATATGTGATTGTGGTCAAAAGTGAACTTGAGCTGTATTTTGTTGTCAAAAACAAAAAACTGAAAATTTGAAATAAATCGGTCAAGGCAAACTAAAGTTATCGTCCGGAAACGAAAAGTTGGGCTAACTTCCCATAAATAAAGGGCCATAACTCTACTGCAAATGGGCCACTAGAAACAGAAATTGAACCCATCCTGTATTTTGTCATACTAAATTCACATGCCAAATTTAACTCAGCTCAATCCATTACAACTAAAGTTATCATCCGGAAACGAAATGTGTCCATGGTCGGACAGACAGACAGACGGGTGGAGAGACCATTCACATAATACGTCCCCTTTTTCAAACGGGTGTATAAAATCAACATCTGAAAAATTTGGCATCAATCCGTCAAGGCATTCGGCTTTAAATCAACTGAAACCAATTTTTTTTTCAAAAATTGTGTTTTCAAAGGACCATAACTCAGCAGCGGATGGACTGATAAATACCAATATCGAACTTGACCTGTACTTTAATGCTAAAAACAACTTCTGAAAGTTTGATGTCGATCCGTCAAGGCGTTCGACTTTAAATGAACAGAAACCAAATTGTTTACGGACGGACAGACAGACAGACAGATGGACAGACTGATAACATAATACGACCGTTTTTTAAATGGGCGTATAAGTATAAAAAGCACAATGATTCAGGAAACATCTGTTATCGTTTTGGTGGAAACTCTACTCCACAAATGATTTGGGTTAATCAACCCACCATACACTGCATTTATTTCTTCTTCGATGCAGACACTAATATAAATACACTGTATATAAGAATTCAGTTTTCAAGTCCAAGTAATTTGTCTGATATTACTATTATTATTTATTGGTGTTTAAATTGACAAATTTCTGCACAATAGCTAAATTAATGCATTCATTAACCATCTACCTAACACAAACAGAAGACAATACATACACAAAACTTTCTTGAAAAACTGAAGAAATGATTTTTTTTTATAAAATCAATATAGCTTGTGAACCATCATTGGAAGGAGCTCAAAGAGCACATTCCAATATGGAGTCACAAGCTCAGTTTTGGTGAGACAAAAATTTAAAAATAATAAAAAACTTCAGGGTGATTTTTGAAAATAATGCAGGCATTTGGCAAGGGGTTAAACCAAATTACTATACCGTAAGTGTAATATATTTGGCACAATACACTGAGAAGGTACCCGCACTATCTTTGGCTCTCCAGTTGTACCAGATGTTGTAATACAATATGAAAGTTGTGATTTGTAGTATTTCTTCTCTGTTACATCAAGTAGCTCTATCAGTATCAAGTCCCATTGTGAAAGGTACTGATGATGTCTAATGCAGCCATGTAAATTGTAAATTATTTCTTCTAATTCCTGGAAATAAAAAACATTGCAGTTACAGCAAATGTACAAAATAATTTATATTGTCTGCCATCTATTACTATGTAACTTATTCACACCTTTTCCATTTCTAAGAACTGGAAAATATTCGAAAATTAAGATTAAATGAGAGGAGGCGTGGTTGGGATCCGATGCCCCGCCATTATGTGAAGTTAGTTGGGAGTAAATATCTGAGCTCTGTCAAACAATATACAATAGAACATATGTTCAATTTAATATTAGCATGGGGGAAAAATACACAATTTCCAGTTAAAGGAAAGCCCGGTCTAAAGATTATTTTTGACTGGTAGGGTGCCAAATTATTTTTCAAAAAGTGATTTGTAACATGAGTATTTTTTTGCAAAGATACCATGCTATCAGAAAGAGGAGCCCAAGTTTCTCGAGTTAGTTTTCATAAATAACTGTTTTATTACTATTTATTGGACAATTCCTGTTGGCATGCTCCAATTAATTGTAACAAAACAATTTATACAAAACTTTTTTTCTACTACTAGGCAAATATCGAAGTAATGTTTGTTTAGTTTTATGGAGGTTTAACAGCACTTTCAACAGCCATGGTCTCATTGTGCCAGAGTTTTACAGGTGGGGGAAGCTGGAGTACCTGGAGGGAACCAGTGATGAGTGGCAAGCAACTGTCAGACTCCCACCAAAGTACTAACTCTGCACAAACAGGGTCAGCAGAAGTTGAAAGTGCACCATCGACATGCAGTATGCCTTAGTACACAGTGCCCTCCCCCCCCCCCCCCCTCACACACACAGGCAATTGTGATTAAGTGTCTTGCCCAAGAACACAATACAGGTAGTACTGGTCAGGTTTGAAGTTCAATGCTCTAACCACTAGGGCACTACTCCCAGCAACTAGGTAATGCATATGGTACAGCGAAAAGCCACTAACAGCACTTATCAATAGGACCATGATAGGAGCATCTTGCACTTAACATGTTAACTGGCAAAGTGTTTGTTCGATTCACAGGGTTCCACCATAATGGAAGAGTGGTTCACTATGAAAAATCCTCAATAATGAAGCATGTGCTAAAGAAATAGATGTACAAGCAAATTTTGACCAGCGGAATTCAGTTTAAACCTGAATGTAAACTGGATGACACTTTGCTTGTACTTATTATCTTTTTTTCTAAGAACTTCAGAGCTACTGTCTGGTGGGAACTCCATTCTGCAGGTGGTTTTAAACCATTATTAACGTATTGTATAGTTCAATCCTTTACCTGATGTAATGCTAATATATGGCCTTCAGTCTTCACAAAAAAATGCCATTCAAATATTTTTTTTATACTTTTTACCTCAAAAATAGCTTATGACACGTCACTGGAATGGGCTCAATGAGGCTCAATGAGCCCATTCCAATGAGTGATCATAAGCTGTGTTTTCCAAGTAAAAAAATGAAAATTTTTAGTTATTAAAGAAACTGTTTTGAAATGTTGCCCTCCCTCGCTGGTCATGTAAGATGAAGGGTTAATTACCATGTACACTGAAAACAATTTGTTTAACCCACTATAAACTGATATCAAAATTTCAAGCTGGAATTTTTCTCCACAATGCAACTTGGAACTTAACCAATTTAATCTTGTTGCATGAGCTCATTAGTCTCTGCCTTAAAAAAATACAAAATTCATTAAATTTGTAGTTGCATCGGGAAAAAAATTTGTTACCTGAAATTTTAGGACTTTGACATCAGTATACAGAAGGTTAAAGTCATTAGATGATTTTATTATCCTGGTTTGCCTTAATTTTGAGTCTCTTCTACACAGACATGGAGCTTTCAGTTCATATCCACTGTTGTGGAAAAACTCCAACTGGATACTCACCAGTAACTGACTAGCATCAATGAGAAGATATCTGACTCCAATATCTGTAATACTGTTGTATATATATTGTAAAGGTCCAGAATCAAAGTAGTAAAATGCAGCTTGGCTGTTTAGTATTCTGAAAAATAATTTTAAATTTTTTTTTACGTAGATCAGAGCTATAAACTGAACCTGAATTGTCGTGATGTTTGGCATGTGACACGGTATTTGATGCCAAATTCCGTGTCACACACCAAAAATCAGGACAATGATACGATAACCATTTAAAAAGTCCCGGGTTAAATTTCTTCTGAAAACTTGGGCATTTTTTGTTGAATAAATTTGTGATGCTAAGGAAAAATCCAATTCTGATAAGCAGTTTTTATCAGATGTATAATAATAGTAAATTCATAAATAAAATGAATAAAGCTCATTGCCCAAATCCTGAATCAAGTTAAAAAACTCAATACACAGAAAAACCTAAGAAGTTCTGAACAACCCACCCTTCCACACCCCTAGTGCAAATCACTAAGAATGCAATTACATGTGGAGCATAAACTTACTACAAAAGCAATTACACATTGAGCCAAAACTAACTGCAAACAGTATATAATATGTTTGTATGCAAGTGAAGAGAAAATTATTTCACCATGGTAAAAATAAATCTTGAAATCAAAGAAGCAATGTGAAGCATGTTCTAAAACATCTAAAGTCATCATATTATTGCTTTGATGAAAATCAATTGAATGTAAAAACAGGGAAGCTTCATTGAAAATTTTGGGGGAAAGTTTGTCCAACAAATATTTGTGAGTGCAAGGTAACAAGAAAAGCCTCACTTTACATTATGCACTGATTTTCTACACATCAGAGGAGAAGACTCTAATACATTTAGCATGTGCAATCCATTATATTTGCCATTAATATACCAAGTTCCCTGATTAAAAGAGTAATGATTTAAAAGTATTCCCCCCCCACCCCCAGAAATTTAAAAATAACAACATAAAGTCAAAGTGAGCCAATGAAAAGTGCAAACAAGTAGAGCTACAACCTTGGGGCGATTATTATCTCTGCAAACACATTTAACACCTTAGGAATTGGCTTCCTCTGCTTGCATAATTTACAAACTGAGCATTTGAAAAACAATTTAAAAAAAAAATTTCACCAAAATCTTAACGTGTCACACCTCATTGGAATGAGCTCATTGAGCTCATTCCAATGAAGGATCACATAATATGGTTTTGATGCAATGTTTTGAAATTTTTAAAAAAATAATTAAAATAACAAATTCTGTTGTAAGGTATGTGAGATAAAGGGTTAATTAATCTATTTTACTAAAAAAATTAACTATTGCCACAGCAAATTAATGTCACACACATCTGCACTTGATGTTAATTGTGTATTCCAAGTTTCAAACCAATATCTTTAGAAAACAATGCAGAAGAAGTTTGCTCCACAAGATTTATCAACTGATTATAATTTATTTTTGAAAGGCAGTAATATTGTAATGCTTCAATGAAGTCACAGCAAATTTATGTCTTGCACACCTGCACTTGGTATTAATCATGTATACCATGTTTCAAATCAATATCTTATGAAATGAAAGCGTAGTTCACACAAAATTTTTACATTCTCTTACAACTATAGAATTCCAAATAGAATGCCAAAACTCTGAAACACTTGAATTGAGCTGCCACCAATTTAAATCACACGTACCCACACTTGACGTTGAACGTGCACACCAAGTTTCAATCCAATATCTTAAGAAATGTCGAAGTAGTTCACACCACAAGATGTACTGACCGATTTAGACTAAGTTCAGGAACTGATTTTGACTAAGTTCAAGGACAATAATTCTGTTATTTTTAACTGAGCTCTTTCAAGCAAGACTGAATTGGTTAAATTTCTACTTGCATGTCAGTATGCAGAGGGTTAAACTTAAAAAGAAAAGTGCAGTCTCTCATTGCTTAAAAACAGGCATGTCACCTGGTACCTGTACCAGTACCACCGGTTCCCTCATACTTCAACCGGGACCAGTACTAAAGCTTTGTCCCACCGATACCGGGACAAAATTATTTTATGGGGAAATTCCTATCTGAACGAGGGTGAACAATTGAGATAATTGTGTATGGCACACTTGCACGACATACCTGTAACTTATTTGTGAATGAACATATCAAAACATGTCAAAACACTCTGCAGGTGCATGTTCTGTCTGCACCACAACCTCGATAAGGCCAACCATTTTGACTTTTAAAATGTTGTATCAAAGCCAATGAAAGAGCCGTCATCGGCTAATTCAAAGAAATTATTCTGTGGTGACATCAAAGTAATCATAAAGCACGATCTTCATGCTTTATGATTACTTTGATGTCGCCACATAATTGAAACAATGCCATCTTTGTCGTCCGATCTCAGGGACTGGGGTAGTGTTAATGCGAAATTATCCCATATGATTGCGATATGTTATCCAATTGTTGATTTGTCCCGGTACTAGTTTTAGCAGGACAGGCTCTGTCTCGTTGCAGTACCGGCTGTGTTGGTACCGGCGGTACTTCAACATACCTGCTTAAAAATGCAATTCAAAAGGCAACATCTCTTGATAGAGCACAAAAAATATATAACACTGGCCTTCTGCTGACATGAAGAGTGATTGAAAGGGTCAAAGTGATAAAAAGACTAACAATCATCTCTAGCATTTCTCTTGTTCAAGCTGCAATCAATGCAAAGGAAGAATGACAGCTTTCGAGATGTGCATGGCTAGCAGAAGTGACAATAACCAAGATAATCTGAAGATGAATTTCTGTGTTAGAATACCAGGCTTATGCATCATGTACTTCCGGCACATGATAAAATCAGTTCACCCTTTTTATGTCTTTTGAAAGTGCCAGTCACCCCAAGACCTGGGCTTTGAGGGACTTAAAAAGTGTACATTTTCCAAGGGTGAGACTGGTCACATTAAAACTGGAGGTTTGATGGTTTGTCAACAGGGGTCAGCCTGGCAGCTGATTTTAGGGAGAAGTGACTTCTCCCTGCAGAGACTTTAGGGAGAAGTCAGGGGCCAGGAGGGAGAAGTCAGTGGACATGAAGGAGAAATCAAAAAAACATAAAACGTATATGACATCGTGACAAAATAAATGAACATAGAGGACACAATTGTGGAGAAAAAAATAAATAAAAGTTATACAAACATACATACACACACAAAACTAAGTCAGATGGTATATAACAAGAATGTAGGTTAAAATCCCCCCCCCCCCCCACAAAAAAACTGTGTTGTTCATGGTTTCTGAATACCCCCAAACTTTCCCTAACAGTGATGACTAAGGTTACCATGCAGTTGATTTTGTATTTGCCTCAATGCAGTGGATTTGAAATTTAGCATTACCCATGGTTTGAGTGTTCTTCTCTGTAATAGGTGTATTCTTTTTAAAAAAATATTTAAAGTGTTAAAAATAAATTTCAAGTTCATATAAGAAGCTGGGTCATTCATGGTTTCTGAATGCCCTAATTAAATTGAAAAGCGTAGTTAAAAAAGTTTTCAATATCCTTCGTAAATGAAGCGTTATTAACAATTTGAGTTAATTTATTTCTTAGGTAAATGACAAAATATTTCAGTTGTCTCCCTTCCCGGCTGTGCTGGGTAATAAGACACTGTTCAGAAAACTGACAATTTCTGCCAACCATCTTACATTGACATGTGCGATTGGTGCTATGAAGGTCTGCCATTCTTATCCACCCTAATATCTGTGATTTCTATCGTAGCCTTATTACATTTAACCCCCTTCCAACACAACTTCACAAGTTTTCAAAGAAAAACATTCAATGCAAATTGTGGGGCGAATTTCAATGCAACCAATTTTTCAGTGGAGCAGAGCGTAACCGCAAGCAATTTCAACGTTTTTATGGACGAACTGTCTCCAACACAATTTTTTTGAAACGGTGGTTAACTTTAATAAATTCTAATTACCTCGATGCGTGTCTTGTGTGATTCGTTGTTTTTGCTGGCACTTTTGTTTTTAAATAGTCATTTTGTGCTGGTTGCTATCAGTTGGGGCGTATTGTTCGAACGACTACGCCATTAGTGGCATTACAATTCTTTTCAGAAATATAAAATTGGGCTAGTTTTGGCTATTTTCATAGCTGTGTGACAGACTTTAACAGCAGCCGTGTTTACTTTTTTTGTGAATGCGGAAGCGGTTTTTTTTTAAAACATAAGAAAATACAGTAAACTGCCATGTCTCACAAGGAAGTTTTGGAGGGCGACTTGAATTTCGCCCCCACTGTAAGCCAAGGCGACTTGAGGAATGACAAGGCGACTTCTTCGCCCTAGTCGCCCACTCGGCTGACCCCTGTTTGTCAATATATGAACTATAGGGCAGATGTGGCTGCTGTGATTGGTGAATAACAGAATCAATTCTGTAAACTTTAGCATACAATGGTTAAAAGTTTAAAACTTACCCCAACAGAAGTGATGGAAGATTGACAGTTTCTGATACACAAATACCAACAACACCATTCTCCATTGCAAAGTTGTTTAAAACTGCCATAATCTAAAAAAGTTAAAAAAGCAAAAACTTACTAAACTCTTAGCTTTCTGAACATGAGGGCCCTTTTTCCAGCCCAGGAACATGATACGTCATATTTGCATTATGCAGGTTGGCTGCTTAGTGAATGTGTAGAGCTAACCAATCAATATTTTCAACGTGCATGCCCAGAGAAACTGCACGTCGAAAATATTAATTGGTCTACCTCCAGATAATGAATATGAACTCTTCCAATTGCTGCCATTGAACTGACATGGAAGATACCAGCAGGGTTCAAAGGGTTAAAAAGCTAAAAGGCTCAGTTCATTTACATGTATTCAGCTAGGAAGGAAAACAAGATGGTAGTACACTGCCATAAACTAAGTAATATGTGCAGTAAGTGAAAGATGGAATACCACAAAAATTGGAAATTTAAAATCACTTCTATATTTATTGTACCTACCACAGACTCAGACTTGCATGCAGCTCTATTTGACTAAACCAGGCCAAACACCTAATATTGAACCCCCTAACCCAGCGTCCACCCCCTCCCACCCCCCACACACACACCTAAATTAAGCCAAACTACAAAAAATAAGGAGTCTGGTATTGTACTCCATACATGACATTTGCACATGTGCAGACTTCCAGGAAGTGCCCTCCATTCCAGCCAACAACTATTCTTTTGTAGTGCCTGTTAAGTGTTTATAGTTGAATGCAGGGAGGTGTGAGTGAACAACTCACGGGAGGGGACTTTCTGTCTGGGCCATTGGTAGATATGATAAAAAAAAAGAAAATATTTTAAATTTCCAATGTTTATTCACTATTACCACTAGCCCAGACTTGCATAATGAATAAAATGGATGGAGGACCATACTCACTAAGAACTAAGGATAATATACTAGCGGAAAAAAGAAATGCAAGTTTTTTTCTGTGCTAAATATTTAAAATGTGTTATGGGTGATTATTTCATTGATAGGATTTTGATGTTACTTCTTCATTAATGATTAAATTTTGACAAGCATTGTTGTCTTAACACAGATGGCGTTTGCATGGATAACATTCAAACGTGGGTACCCTATGCCATTTCCTGAACAAACTCAATAGTGGGTGTGCCCAACCTGGGATTCAGTCAGTTATTTTGGTTGAGAAAGTCATGACAAACCCTAGCAATGTGCAGCCTCGCATTATCCTGCTGCAACAAAGGTTACACGCATGGATAAGTGGAAGGATGTGAGGCATGAGGACCTGATCCCGATATCTTTTGGCTGTAAGATTTCCCTGGATGACCACAAGAGGTGTTTTCATGCCATGAGAAATTCCCCCCCTCCCAAACCTTAAACCATAACAGACCCTCCCTTGAATCTGTCATTTTCCTTAACACATACGTCAGAATATCACTCACCTCAACATCGAGTGGAAGGATGTGAGGCATGAGGACCTGATCCCGATATCGTATATCTGTAAGATTTTCCTGGATGACCACTAGAGGTGTTTTCATGCCATGAGAAATTCCCTCCTCCCTCCCAAACCATAAACCATAACAGACCCTCCCTTGAATTTGTCATTTTCCTTAACACATAATTCAGAATATCGCTCACCTCAACATCGATAGCAACATTGTCATCCATCTGATCTGTAAAGTGTGAATCGAGACTCGTCAGTGAATAACACACGTCTCCAGTGGGCCAAGTGAAACCGATTTGGTGCATGTGCCCGCAGTCATTGCCATCGACGATGACATCACCTGGGTGTAGGTTGTGGCCCAATGGAGCGATGTCATGGCCTTAAATTGAACTCCCACAACTGAAATCAACTAAATGAGCTATCATAAACTCATGGGACCGAAATTGCAGGGTGACAAGATGTTGCAGTTGGCCCTGCATAATTAGAGCAATAGCCCTACCCCTATCAATTTTGAACATTCGCAGCATTTTGCTTTTCAATCGAGTTGAACTGAAATGTTGTGCAATTGATGTGTCCTGTTCAAAACTTCGATTTGGTATGGTTTTCAACCCCATAGCATGAGGGAGTGCTACCCCTGTACATGCAATCATCATTGAAATGGATCATCCATGGACCGGTATTGTTGGTAAGTACTGTAATATGTATGAATGATTTTTCACCTCAATTTTTCCTCATCTGTCCTTGTTCACCCACAATTATCCACTCATAGAATGTGAAAACCTACAGATATATCACTGTGAAAAACCTCAAAATATCCCTCAGATGCAAGGAAATGGGTGTTTTGGGACCCTGGAATTTAAAATTTTCCTACCATGAGCCGAACCTGTGGTAGCGATGACTCTTGGTCACCCCATTATAGCCTCATTTATTTTCCCCAAGTGGCACACTGATTTGAGAAACAAAAAAGTGGAAATCATCTTTGAAAATTATTCAAAATAGACGTGACAAAGTACTTGATTTTTTTTTTTACTTCGATGCAAGAAAGAAAGATGGCCGAGATTAGACTTGAGGTGTGACTGTCCCAGATGGGCCTGATCGCCATCGCCATGATTATTCTAAGATGAAAAGGGGCATAACTCTGGCAAAAAAAGTCTGATCGAAACTATAATTGCAGGTGCAGGTTCCCATGGTAGTGAATATCCATACCAAGTTTTGAGCAGATTGGGCAATAAACAGCTGAGAAAATCTTAGCCATAATTATGTATACAAACAGAGACAGACAGACTCATTGCAGGGAGTATTAAAATCACTGCACTCAGAACATTTGTTAATTTTAATGTGATTAGCTTTCCAATATGACAATTTGTAATACATTTCTTTGGAATGGTACAGACTCATGTCCCCTGTCAGAATTTTATAAATCCTTCATTTGCAGCTCAGGCACATAAAATTCTGAAGGGTTCATGGAATCATGTACCCCATCAGAGATCTGTATAACTTATTATAATAATTATATATTATTATTTTATAATAACTTATTACATGTTACTGAAAAGTGGTGAATGGCTTTATCTGGTAGAGTGCTAAAAGCTGCTTTAGTGGCTTTAAACTGTGTGTATTAGTTTGGTGTTTGTGCAGCAGTAGATAAAGAAATTTATTATATGCTAAACGATAGATTATCGAAGAAATTGTGGAAAGATAGAAATCGTATCCCCCACTGTGAAGATGTAGAAATTTTCACTTTCACGGTATCAATCAAATTGGTGGCTTTCAAAACATCACTTCAAGGTGAATAGAAGCCAAATTATCACTGAAAATGAGCAATTTGTTCTAGAAATGTATAATGAAAAGAAAATCTAGTGTTTTTGAATGGATACCGATCATTTCCAGCAATAATTCAACACATATTCACCTTGAATTGATGCATGAAACCCGCTAGTCCAAACATGGCCTGAAAGTCTGTAATATAAGTTTTTGGTTTGGTACGTCCTTTGAAAGGACGTACCAAACCAAAAACTTATATTACTGACTTTCCGGCCATGTTTGGACTAGAAACCCGCCAACTGAATCAGACTGCAAGACGGTATCTGTTCCAGGTATCGGTTAAATCACTTCCGCGTATCAATAATTTAATGCGCTGTTTACTTTCATGCATAAATTCATGACTGATACAAGTAGAATTATCAGATTCTTTTAAAAAGTGTATAATAAAAAGAAAATCTAGTGTTTTTGAGTGGATACCTAAAATTATCTCACTTGTGACCGAGACAAATGGTTATTTTCGTTTGCAAAAAATAAACATTTGTATCTGTCACTCATGAGATAATGTTCGGTATCCACTCAAAAACACTAGATATCCTCTATGTTTATATAAAATGGTTGTGTTACAATTTATTGAAGAGTGCAACTAAGGCTCCTTTGCTGGCAGCATTGTATTTATAAAAAAAAAATACTGATGTTACAAATAATGTTTGAAAAATAATTTAGCACTCTATCAGTTAAACTCTATGCATTAGCTTATAGTTTGTTCAGCAGTGAAAAAAAAAAATCATGTTCATATTACAATTGTTACACATCATTGGAGAGTGGGTACAGGCAATCTCCTTTAAGTTTTCATACAACTATTATTTATAGCTAAAGCTAATTTCAAGTCAGACTGTATATTCTGAGACTATTTTATTTACCAATATGACATGGTAAGTTTATACATATTGTTTTGTTCTTTAGGATGTTACTTGTAAATATATATTCCAGTACCTCTTTAGATTTGCCCAACAGTTCTTTGTAGGTTATAGTTTGTATAACTGATCCATCATCATAAGTCACAGCAATGGAATTTGGATACTTCTCACAGTTTTCCAAAACTAGCTCATGTAAATTAGCCATTGTTTTCAAGAAACCTGCCAACAAAAAAAGAATAAATAAACATGTCTTAGCAAAGTAAAATTAATTTACAGAGAAAAGGCATTCAATGACATTTTGTTAAGTCAACCATTAATGCTTATTTTAAACTTCTGAACATTTTACTACTGTAGAACAGGCACTCCAATTTGGAGGCAGTGGGTATCTTTATACAAATGACATTCTCAGTCACTAGTCTGACAGTGGTTTCTAGTCAAATTTTCCTGCCGTTGCAGGAAGCCAATGCTTGACTAGAAACAATTGCCAAACCTTGAGAGAAGGATTTTCAAATTTATGCTCTCCTGACTTTAAACCATTTACACAACAAGTTTTTGAATGCCATTGCCCTTGGGGCTGCAATGGTATGCTTCCCTCATAATATATGTACCACAATTCAGTCTCTACGCAACGGCAGTCAAAGGAGTATTGGGGGTTGCCTGGAGTTGAGGAAGATATGGACTCTGGGCCCATCATAGTTTGGCCTGTTGGGAGAAAATTTTGATTTTCAGGTATGAAGCTCACCAAATCCTTAACTGACAGTGGTAAATGGACTGATAAAGGTGGCAAACCAGCCTGGCAAACTTGAGAGTAGCGATGCACAGCCAACACAAAAATGGCTTGCATATTTCAAAAGCAATTCTGAACATGCAATGTTTATTGCATATATTCATGCAGAAAATTTTTTACTTTTACTTTCTTTATCCCATGGCAACCTGCTGCTGTAAGAACAAAACAAATCTTATCAAGTGGGAAGGCCATTTGTACTTCTTAAACACTTTAATAAAAATTGTATTATTAAAATACAAAAAATCACAAGGAAAACTCTTGCCTTAAGTTAGGATATCAAGCCTGAAAATAAGCAGACTGTCATCTGCAAAATGAGGTCCCCAGAGGGTGAATTTAGTGGTGCTACCCTGCACAGCAGGGTAGCATCACAAAATTTACCCTCTGTGAACCTCAGTCTGAATCAAGATCTCAAGCCAAAACAGAAAGATGTACCTAGAGTATAAATTGACCCACTGTATGGGATAGCATCAGCAAATTCACCCGCTGAGGACCATTTTGCAAATGACAGGTTGCTTATATTCAGGCTTGGAAGTTACCTTCCCAAAAGAACAACAAATGAAATATAATAAATTGCGGGCAGACCCATCCCAGGACAGGGTCACCCTGCCCATGCAATGGAAAAAGCTTGAATTTCTAGCTGGACTGAACTGACATTGACACACAGTCCCCAACTATATAATAGCTATACAGCCCAGTCTAGTTTACAGCTCAGTCTCAAACATGAATACTTCTTTCACAGGTCCACATGTACAGAGAAAAAAATGATACAGTTACAACATAGGAAGAGTGGCTACTAATACTTAACCACAGATGGGCAGATTTTTCACCAAAGTCTTAATCACAAGAATCTCTAGGTAATTTTCTACTCATGAACATCTGGTTATAACCTAATGGTCCATGGGATGAAAATCTGCCACTGCATTTTTGAGTTTTGTTCTGAGAAACGATAAATAAATGTCATTCAGAAAATCTGATCTCAGATTAAACCAGAAGTGACAAAAAAATCAGTGATGAAAAATGACAACAATGATAATGGCAGTGATAAAAAAAATGGCAGCGGCAAAAATGCAAGGGTAGGATAAAATGGCAGCATTCTTAAAAAAAATGGAAAAACAGTACACTTTGCAAAAAAAAACAAATGCAGATAGGATCACCGATCCAATGTCGAGTTGTGACAGCACAAAAGTGGGTTTAATCATTATCAACTTATCGTCCGGAAACCAGTTGTTTACAATTTACTATGTGAAGGGTCACTGTGACCCTGACCTAGTGATTCCAAAATAAATAGGGCTCTTTCTTGCACCAATGTCAACCGACCTATGAAGTTTCATGAATGTGGGTGGAACCATTATCAAGTTATCATCCGAAAACAAATTGTTTACTATTCATTATGTTCAGGGTCACTGTGACCTTGACCTTTGACCTAGTGAGTCCAAAATAAATAAAGGTCTTCCACTGACCTAGGCCAACCTACCTATGAAGTTTCATGAATGTGGGTCAAACCATTATCAAGTTATCATCCGGAAACCAATGTTTACGATTTACTATGCTGAAGGTCACTGTTACCTTGACCTTTCACCTAGCAAGTCCAAAATAAATAGGGTTCTTCTTCTCAAGAAGGCCACCCTGCATATGATGTTTCATAAATGTGGGTTGAACCATAGTCAAGTGATCATCCAGAAACAATTGTTTATGATTTACTATGTTCAAGGTCACTGTGACCTTGACCTTTGACCTAGCAAGTCCAAAATATATAGGGTTCTTCCTCCCACTGATTCCAACCTACATATGAAGTTTCATGAACGTGGGTCAAACCATTATCAAGTTATTATCCGGAAACCAATTGTTTGCAGATTTACTATGTTGAAGGCCACTGTGACCTAGACCTTCCACCTTGCAAGTCCAAAATAAATAGGGTTCTTCCTCTCACTGATGCCAACCTACCTATGAAGTTTCATGAACATGGGTCAAAGCTTTTATCAAGTTATCATCCGGAAACCAAGTGTTTTGATTTACTATGTTCAGAGTCACTGTGACCTTGACCTTTGACCTCGCGAGTCCAAAATAAATATGGTTCTTCCTCTCACAAAGGCCAACCTACATATGAAGTTTCATGAATGTGGGTTCAACCATAGTCAAGTTATCATCCGGAAACCAATTGTTTATGATTTAGTATGTTCAAGGTCACTGTGACCTTCACCATTGACCTAGTGAGTCAAAAATAAATTGGGTTCTTCCTCTCACTGAGGCCAACCTACCTATGAAGTTTCATGAACGTGAGTCGAACTATTATCAAGTTATCATTCGGAAACCAATTGTTTACAGACACCCGCCCATTGCCCCACCCGCCCAACCGCCTGCCATTCATCAAACTATAAGTCGAGTTTGACTTCGTCACAACTCGACTAAAAAAGAAAGTTTTTTGCATGGCATGCGCATTAAGCCTTTTAAAAAAAAAATTGTTTCTTAGGCAAGTTTCTCTAAATTTTATGATGAGGGAGGGAGGCTTTAAAAAAAAAATTCTATACCGAAGTTGCAAATTTAACCAACCATATCTTGTTTGACAGAGCTCAGTGAGGTCTATCAAACAATAAATGGTTGCTTAAATTTTTAGCCATACAAGTGTAAAATAGTTTCACTGAAGAGATTTCCAAGTCCAAAAAAAGAAGTAACGAGGCAGATTTTAAGTGACAAGGGTGACACTTTTATTTTGAGAGTAAATTTAGTTGGTTTAAAAAATCTTCTCTCTTATCAAAATGATTTAGTATTTTTAAATTCAAATAATTATGGGAATGAAAATATGTGACAATTCAAAAGATTCTTTTCGGTTTTTGTTTTCATTATTCAATCTTAAAGGTAGAAAAGGACTTATTCATACCCAATCACGAGTTATTTACAAATGTCCACTCATTCTATTCTAATACATTTGTGTAATGAAAGTGTCAGTGGCACTTGAGCTCAACTTGAACAAGAAGGGACTGAACAAATAGAAAGTTCCAGTAATGCTAAATCATTCACTCAAGTTTCTACAGAAAAGACATCACACCAACGCTACATGTACATATGAAATCTGAAAAAGATAGGGTGAGGGATGTGGCCTGTAGGATGTGCTAATGGGATTGTTGATAATTTATATGCCAAATCAAAGATGTCCACTGCCCGCCATGTTTTCCAATGCAATTCTGAAAAATTCAATAGCTCCCATCTAGACATCAAACCAAAGCAACAAATGAAATTTGAAAATATTTCTTGGGTCACCTTTCTATAGTTATTCCTTCACTTTCTGTGTACTTTAGCCTTGAAAAAGTACCTGGAGCACTCCATCTGGAATGAAAAGTTAATTTTATCCCTGGGGAAGACCCTGGAGCTTCACACCTTTTGGGGATACACACTCTTACCCTAGGATGAGGTGAAATGAAGTAGCAGTAGAAAAATATTTCCTCCCCCCGCCCCCCATCCCCAACTTCCTCTAGTCTCGCTATGTCACTGATTTGAGATGGAACGTTCTATTTTTTTTCAGTAAGCGAGATTCTTCTGTCTAGTAGGAAAGGAAATCAAAGAGAGAATTTCAGCCAGATTGTGACCTGGAGCCTATACCAGAAAACTTTTTCAATTGTATTTTGTAGAATTATATTTTCTACCTATTAATATAATTGACTAAAATGAATCATTAGCATTTTAAAAGATATGGCAATCTGCCAACTGGCAAATTGCCACATCCTTGAAAATACTAATGATTCATTTCAACCCATTTAAACTGATAACTAGAAAATACAATTCTAGAAAATACAACTGTAAAAGTTCTATAGTATTGGCCCTGGTCAAAATTCTCTGTCAACTTTTGTAATCACAATAGTATATACGGTATGTGACAAGCTTATTAATTTATTCCTTCCAATTTTCCACAAATTAAAAACAACTTTTTCTGAAAACTGTTGAAAGATTTACAAGGAATTATGTCAAGCTCCATCATTACATGTATAATTTAAAAAAATGACAGAAGGATTTCATTCACCTGCAACTTATTTCGATCCGAAGTGTACACTTTAAAGTCACAAAAAATCTTGGAACAAACCTTTTCATTAAATTTCCTAATGAAGTGTGCACAGTATCTGAAAACAACTTCTTTCATTTTCATTTTTTTTCTCTTTCAGAATTAAGATTAAATCTGAAATCAGATCTTGTTTAACACCTGATCTTTTTGAAAGAAAAGATATGAAGAATGGTGAACATTATAAGTTATTGTGATGAATTGATAGTAACATGGTTTGAGGTTTGCAGCTCCGTGTTTATGTTCAGCCAAGATGCAGCACATCAGGGTTAAACATAAGCTCGGAGCCGTAAACCTCAGACCATGCTACTGTCAATTCATCACAATAATGTACTTGTTCCAATAAGACCTACCCATTACCCAAAACCCACATCGTAAAATGAACACGGCAACTTTTAACAATAACAAGTTTAGTAAATAAGCATCTCATGCAAGCCTGAAAATAAGCAATTTGCCATCTTCAAAATGAGGTCCCCAGGGGGTGAATTTGCTGATGCTATCCCATGCAGTGGGCCAATTTATCATCTGGGTAACACTTTCTGTTTAGGTTTGAGACCTTCATTCACATTGAGGTTCACAGAGGGTAAATTTAGTGATGATACCCTGTTCTGCAGGGTAGCATCACCAAATATACCCTCTGGGGACCTCATTTTACTGATGACAGTCTGCTTATTTTCTGACTTGTTGTCATGAAACCCATGGTGTCACTGGATAAATAATCAATTGATAATAAAGGTTGAGGTCACTCCATCTTACTTCAAATTGTAAATTGATTTGTAATTTAAACAACATTTCATTCGGAACATCATCTGCTGCACGTGTAAAAAAATTTTAAAAAATGATGTGGTTTGCAAGTCACTCCACTGATGAAATAATTACGAACTGGGCAAAGCCATTTCAAATATTTTGCATGGTGACGTCAGATACTAACATATGCTACTGGAGCCATAAACATAAAAGAAACTAAGCGAGCTCTCATCCAATCTGAGGGCGAGGGTTTCTGTCTTACTGGAACATTAACTCTTTCCATGTTGCTGGCAGATCTTCCTGCCAGGACAGTAGTGCTGTCATGACTAGCAATCTTCATAGTTGATTAATCGCCAGCATTAGTCGATGGGTACTCGATAAACCCTCTGCACTCTGATGTCAAAATAACAAAGTTTTCAGCAGCAAATATTTCCCATAAAACAGTCTGATATTTAACCAAATATACCTTGTCTGACAGAGTTCAAAGAGCTCTGTCAAACAAGATATAATTGGTTAAATTCCTCAATAAACAAGAGAAAAACAGAGTGACGAGAGAAAATTCTGTTATACTACCAGTGTGCTAGGAATTAATAGTCATTTCCCATCAGTCCAGGAAATGAAATGGGTGCGAGTGCAATTGCACCCATCAGTGTTTTCTCTTTTCCAGGTGGCAAGTTACTGTCATAATTCAGCAATTCCTTATACATTTAACCCCTTGAACCGAAGCAGCTGCTTTTCTGGCCAGGCACATGATATGTTATAACATCAGTTAATAGGATGGCTGTTCAATAAATGTTTGAGGTAGACCAATCAATATTTGGTAATAATGTACCTGTATACTCTTCTGCATTGAGATGAAATGGAACCCCCAAAATATCTCCGTCAGACTCCGATTGATTTGAAGAATTTAAACAGAAGAACATTTGTGCAAATGTTTCTCATCTGTAACTAATTTTCAACTCCCTCCATTCCAACACAAGTAACAACTTAGTACTACAAGTGAATTACTGTCGTGGGTCTTGTGACAATTTTCTCACTTTCACGTTTCCAGTTATTCCAAAGGGGGTCGTTCGAGTGTACAAGACCAAAGATTTTATTTGCTCTGCAGTCTGCAGACATTCTAAACTGCAATTATTAAAAGATACACCGTCTGAACGCTAGTCTTTAGTATTGATTAACGAGTTCTGGTTAATACTACAGACAACAGGGATTGATCAAATGGCAAGGCTCAGTGTTTTACATTGTTGCACAATCATGTGGAAAACAAAGGCCATGGGATATTACAAGTAACTATGGTGAGACATTTCAAAGGTTAATAATCTGTTAATTCACCTCAGTACGCAGTACAATATTAACCTGACTTGTACCACTTTAAAAATGAACGATGATCGACTGAAAATAAAAACCGTTGACTACCGCAACAGTGGACGGTTAGCCGATTAATTGAATAATCACGACAGCCCTACAGGACAGATTAACATTTTTTGCCAGAATTGGTTTAATCTGGCTTCTATTCAGTGTTCACTCCACATCTAAAACTGTCTGGTGCCCCATTTTTAGCCATTCTGTATATTTTAGTGCCAAGTGAAGTGTTTTGTGCCAAATTACTAATGGAAGAGGAGGGGTGCATTTTGCTGTCTGATCCAAATAAATCGATCAAGTTTTAAAAAATGAACTGGCAATTATTTCAAGAGTGAACAGAAAACTGGTCACAGAAAAATCTGACAGAACTCTAAAGTTTGGACAAAATCATTGATGCTGCACTTAGAAAATAACATATTATTTATTTATTTATTGGTGTTTAAGGTCACATATTTTTGCAAAATGGCTAATCATGACCACAACATGAGTATCAACTCAAGACCAGGGGGCGAGTGTTAAGCCATGCTGCCCATTTTAGAGAGGGTTTGCACCTCCCAAGCATTGGTGACTGGGTCCTATTTTACCAGTAAAAAAGAGCCTGCTTCACTTCCCGGGGTTCCTGCATGGATAGAAAATATCAGATTAATTTACTAATATACCAATAACCTGATTTTGGAGGGCGTTATGGTTTATTAATGGCCCGACAGGAATGAGTAACAGCCAGAGGGTCCATTAATGGCCTGAGGGCTGTTAATCATTCCTGGTGGGCCGCTAATAAACAGGGATGCCCAACAAAATCTTCTAAAATGGTTAAATCCAAAGATTCTTCATCAAGTTCACTTGATTGTAACATCTCGAGTTTTCACAATGACATTTAACCAAAATACATGTGTCATAAGTTTCTAGATAAACAAAACGTCACGTGGTCAATCACATGATAGCTTAATTTAAATATTTTTGTATGCCACCAAAATATGGCACAAAAAATTGGCCTTCTCCCAAAATGTACTAACAAAAACCCACCGTAATGAATTAATTACACTCATCTTGACAATTCGAATGCTTCATCACCAAAGTAATGTGGAAATCACACAAATTTCACGTGTTTTGTTAACATTCATTGCAGTTAAACGTATTTCATCATCTCGGAACCAGTGGCGCATTTGGTATGGCAGATTACCTAAACTGTAACCGGAAGCGGGCTGTTAACCACGTTAACACACAACTTCTGGTTTGAGTCTGTGCATTACACACTTTTACCGTAAAGGTAAAATTGTGATAACATACTAGAGAACGCATGCTAAAGTGGTAATAATTACTGTTAATCCACTGGGCTTAGCGGGTTATGAGTCTTTACAAAAGGCAGTATTTAATTAGATTAATTAGATAGATACTTCATAGGCAAGTGACGCGTGATGGTATGAAGTATTTATTTAATTAAATGACACCTTTTGTAGAGTTGACAACCTACAATGTTTTATTGAAGACAAAACAATGCCTCATTACCACTCAGTGACAATAAACATTGAAAGTTTGTCAAACAATTTGTGGCAAACAAACTTTTAAGTGCAGCTGGCTAAACTGGCACCCGACGCCATGAACAATACTACAATTTAACAAAATCAATCCCTGTAAATTGGATCAATGATTTCATGAATGATTTTGGGGCTTCATTTGTTTGAATTTTTTCATAAAATTCAGGCATGGCTGTTTCAAAGCAGCCATGACTGAATTTAATGAAACTGTTATAATCAAAAAAATACTCAGCAGGTCATGAGTTAAAGAGAAAAAAATTAAAAGCAAATGCAAATTATTAAAAATGATAATAAACATCAGATTTAATCATTCCTTCCAGTCAGATTTACTACAGGCCTGAAGATGTTTCTTGGAATGTGCTCAGCTATCCAAAAAATAAAGCTAGGCAACTCTGATAATAATAAAAAAAAAATTTGAAAAACATTTTTTTATCCTTTCAATTATTGCTACAAGTATTAACAGGAGCAACGCTACATGTATAACATACTACAAACCTTTAAAATAAATCATACTAAAATTCATGAATAGATACATATATATCATACCACTCAACATTAATTTGCACTGATAATGAACTTAAATTAAAACTGACCTGTTTAGTCTACATCTCAGTTCAGGACCCAAAGCAGTTGTCTATAAATATCAGTGACATTCAAAATTTATGGTGAAGTTGTAACAGCTGCAAAGCTTCTGAAGAAAAAGTATGGTACAATTAAAATCTCTTTTTCTGAATGACAAAAAAAAATTCAAATTTCTTTAAAGAGTCTTTTGAACAACTGCCCACGAGTGACTCTCTAAGATTACAAACAACAATGAATAAAGTACAAAAGCTTCACTGTTTGATGCGTAATAGCTTCAATGGGTTTTTCTTCATTTTACATTAACATGAGCTATCTGAATATTATTCAAAATGAAATATAATTGGAGCTGGAGATCTGTTACAGACAAAGAAATGCTGTAATTATTATAATAAATTATGTGGTACATTTTTCAGAGAGTTGTCAAGAAATGATACTTTCCAAATATGAACAAAGAAGTGAATTGAAAATTAACCCTTTATAAAATGCACATGATATCGAAATATGTTATTTTAATTCTTTTCTTCCCAAATTTTTCAAAAAATGTCACAAAACCAGATCATGCTTCGCCTCAATGAAGTGAGCTCATTCCAATGAGGTTCCATATGATATGGTTTAGGTGAAATATTTTGAAAAATAATTTATTCTCAACTGTTCAATTTGTAAATTATGCATGTAAATGTGGCTGATTCATTAAGTAAAGGGTTAACACTTCAGCGAAGATCACTCTGAGCTGACAGCAAAGATCACCACTCTAAGCTGAAAAAAAAGAACTCAAAACAAAGGAAAATAAACTAAAATAAACCTATCTTCTGCTTTGAAAAAAAAATCCAAATTTTACTCTTTTATGGTTCATATTCAATGGAATCCAATTTACTAGATATTGCTTTTTGAATAACATTGTTATCCCTCTGCACACTGATGCTGAAACATCAAAGTTTCAAGCTGCAAATTTTTCTCATCATGCAACCAGGAATTGAACCAATTCAGTCTTGTTTGACAGAGCTCATTTAGCTCTAGAAATGGACTGTTGCATGTCTTGATATGTCAAAATGAGGTAAGTGGTTTTATTTTATTAAAATAAAATTCATTCCGAAACAAAAATAGTGTTGTTTTTATTTTCACAAATTCACTTTTCTGAAGCTCAACAAACTTGACAACATGCTCTCTCACTTGTCAATTATTCCTTAACCCTTTACCCAACACAGACGATATCAAAATTTATTATTTTAAATATCATTATTTTTTTTAAATTTAAACAAAACCATATCATGGAACGAGCTCGTTCCAACGAGGGGTCACATGATATGGTTTTGTTGAAATTTTTTGAAAAATAATATTTCTTTAACTACTTGAATAATTTATACATGAACCACTATATGTTAACCCTTTAAAAACGCAGATGATTTCAAAATTCATTATTTTAAATATCATTTTTTTTTAAAATTTCAACAAAACCATATCATGTGACCCCTCTTTGAAATGATCGCGACAAGCTCGTTCCAAAGAGGGATCACATGATATGATTTTGTTGAAATCTTTCGAAAAATAATATTTTTTAAGCAGCTGTATTTGCATATTACGTGGGTAGATGCGGGCTACTTGTTGGATAAAGGGTTAAGTTTTAATTTCATGCTTAATATACATAGAACAATTAGTCATTGTATAAAAATAAAACAACACAAAGAAATAGTATGTTTTGTTTTTATATTATTTTTCAACTGATTAATAGATATTAATGAATAATTGCCTTGATAACAGCTGTCAAAACAATCCCAACTCGCATGGCTTTTTTTGTTAGAAAGTGTTAAATACACACACCACCCTGGTGGCCATTCATTGTGGAGGTCCTCCTTTTCATCGATTCAGTAGTCAAATGAAACTATACAGGCTGTACCCTACTAACAATTAATTGGAGAAATTTTATAACGTACAAACTTTTTATTTATTTTTACTCAAGATTACCATTGGAATTGTTCGAAATACCGTGAGACACGGTATACCAACTAAACTAAAATGAGCTTGGTTTTGACTCGGTATTGAAAAAATTACCGACTTTTGGTTAAATACCGAAATACCATGAAGCCCTAGTTTTAGCTGTTTACAGTATCATAGTTATAGAAAATATCCTTTTCAAATAAACAAAAAAATATTGAGATCTTTGGAAAAATTATTTTGACAACCCCCAAATTCCTCATCTTGAGGTACCTCTTTGTTCTTAGTATTTTATCTCTTTTATCTTGTTTGACTGAACTTCAGGAGCTCTGTCAAACAAGATAAACTTAAATACATATATACACAGTTCATCACTAAAATATAGCAATATACCAAATTTTTTTTAAACTAGAGATGGTCTGTCGCCCAGTATACCCCCATGGTGGCATACCGCCTAGTGTGGGTGACTGAAAAGGGGCATTCAATTTTTCAAAGTAAAAACAAAATCCAATATGGCCTCCAGTTGGCCATCTTGAATCCAATCTGGAAAAAACTGATGTCACGCAGTGCTCCTCATCATGTCAATTGAGTTTCAAGAAAATGCAGCAAAAACTGTAGAAGTAGTTCGCTCCACAAGTATTTTGCCAAATCCAATATGGACACCAGTCGGCCATCTTGAATCCAATCGGGAAAAAGATTATGACACACACTGCTCCTCATCATGTTGATCATTTTTGTGAAGTTTCATGAAAATGCCGCTAAAACTGTGGAAGTAGTTCACTCCACAAGTTTACATGTGCAATGGACCGCCGATGACGACAACAGACCAACGGACAAGTTAACTCCTATATACTCCCTTTAAACTTTGTTTTGTAGGGGAATAATAAATTTTCTTGTTGACTGAATGCTATCCACTTTAAAAATTGTTACAGGGGCCCCAAAGCAATTTTGAATGGGTGCGGGGGAAGGGGCTGATGTGTAAGTGGGGGTTCTGTGACCCTCTCCCAGAAACTCATGTAAAACATTGTGACCAAAGAAGTGATCTGGATGATTTTAGGAAATTAGTGGACTACCAGCAATGACACAATTCGGAAATAACAATAAAGTAAGTTTCTGTTGAAGGGATTTCTAAGTTGGACCTGAAACTTACATTTAGTTTGTATTTCCTACATCCACATGTACATGTAATTAGTTTTTAATATCTTTTCTCAGACTTACATTTTTGAAGTTCACTGTACTTTCCTCACTAAAATGGTCCGAGATTTCATTAATAAAATACTGAAAAATGAACATTGAATCCAAAAAAAGGAAAAAAAAATGCATATGAGATTCACTGGAAATATTTCTCAAGATTATGACAAGAAAATTCCTATTTTATCTTTCTCCACTGATAATAACAGCTCATGGCATTGACATTAAAGTTTGGTACACTCTCTGAGACAGCTTTCCTAGAATCAATATGACAATATCAGTTACTGTTACTACCAGTGGAGAAAAAATGAGAAATTTGCATTCACTTATATTGCTGGCATGTTATTTACTGTGTTTAATCCTTTACCTGACATGATCAGGGGCTGACACTTGCAAACACAGTCTATTTCTTGATCAGATTTTGTGATCTTGTTGCAACAAAGTTACACCAGCAGGTCAAGATTTCAAAAGTAAAATATTTTGTAAAACTGAGATCAATTCAAGAAAAATAAATGACAATGGCATCTAAGATTAATCAATGTCATCTCATTTATTTTTTGAAAAGTAAGATTTCACTGTATTAGGAGGCGGAAAATGGACAGTCACATGTAACTTCTACTGGATCATGACTTTGTCTGGTCAAACTTCTTTATACAATACCACAAGACTCCACATTAATAAGCACTGGTACTCTTGTCTGGTAAATATTTCTTAACTAGTAGAGTGTTGGAAGCCCATATTTGGGATACGGCCTGCGAAGCATCGAGATTTGATTTGC
The DNA here is from genome assembly GCA_031216915.1 of Pictodentalium vernedei. Lineage (NCBI taxonomy): Eukaryota > Metazoa > Mollusca > Scaphopoda > Dentaliida > Dentaliidae > Pictodentalium > Pictodentalium vernedei. The sequence continues at coordinate 293,364,824 of CM062297.1, read as the reverse complement.
TTTCTAAAGCTATTATTCCATTTGATTCAAAATCAGCTGTCGTATTACTATTCCTTCGAATCTTTTCACCGGAATTTCATTTGGTATCAGTAATCTTAGTCGTCTCAAAAAACATACAGCTGAGATAGAAATTGTACATAAATAATGTTGAAAATAAAGGTTGAGTTTAATTTCTGCTATATTAACATAAAAAGCATCTGTACCCATGCCACCATCTGTGCTAATTCCGTTTGACGAGTCACTACCACTGCTGAAAGCAAATTTAAAGTTTCCAAGCAATATCAATGATGAGCTCACGGTTGCTAATGGCTAGCCCTGTGCAGTGCCCAGTACAGAATTCTCGCACCCGTTTTTGTTTTTGAACAACAACAACAGCAACAACAACAATCCTTACTGGGTAATATTCCAATATTGGAATAAAAAATATGTGATTCACAGGGCCCTAATTTGGGCTTTATTCTGAATTGCAGCTAAAGCAACTTGAAGGTTTTTGTATATTATCTCTGGAATGAAATTATTTTGTCTGTTTTGATTTGCTTTGTTACAATTTAACCCTTTACCTAACATGAAAAGCAGACGACACTTGCAAAAAAATTCTTGATTAACTAATTTTTTTCATTTTTTGTCTCAAAAACATAGGTTATGACCCCCCGTTGGAACGAGCTTGTTCCAATGAGGGGTCATAACTTATGTTTTTGAGACAAAAAATGAAAATATTTTGAAAATTAATTGGCGATATTTGAGAATAGCACTGGCCGGTTTTGGCCATTACGACAGCATGGCGAACCATGGTAGGAGAATACAGTCAACATTTTAGCTGATTGTGTACATGTATGTTCACCTCCAAGTGTTATTTATTGAACATATACAAGTCCCTATGTTTCAGGCACTGTTTCTATTCTATCAAAGAACAACTACTTGTACATACATTGTATATATAACACTGGTTTGGATAATTTAGGTTGCCTTGTGTTTGAGTACAAAATTACAGAAATCATCAAATAAATGGCTCCCAAAAACCTACTAGATGCATATTTCGATAAAGCATTATAAGTTGTAACTTGTGATTCAGATTCAAATATTGAGCCTAATAATGATAGTGAATTAGAATCAGTATCACAAGGTCAAACTTCGTCGTCCATTGAAGTTGATAATGATCGTGATCCAACACTGATTAAGATTCTGACCACCATCAATTGCCACAACCACCTCCATTTAGGCAATTACCACCAGGTTGTATGCAGTGCTTCAAATTAAATTTTTGATGATTATTCCAATAATTAGTGTTTGGAATCGAATATTATTGTGTCCGTGAAAATATTGCCCACCCATGGAAAGTGACCAGTCTACAGTGGCTGTACTGGAAATGTAAGAAGTGGTACCAAACTATATTTCATTGAGTTTGTGAGATTGCTTTTGTGAACAAGAGGCCCCAGGGGGCCTGAGGGCGCTCACCTGACATGATAGTCTAAATATCAAACCAGGGACTTGTCTTGAATAAGCTGCATATGCCCCTCCTAAGAAAAGCATATACCAACTAGATGAAGTGATTGTGCCCACACAATACACAGGATTTTCCTTCTATTTTCAGTTCCTGCACTTTTACGTCCCAAAATTGAGATAAACGCATAAAAACAGACTTTTTTCCCCAAAAAAATATTTTCAGCCCCCAAATTTTTTTTTCTTCTCAAAACGCTTAAAAAACCAAAAAGCTAATTTCCAGATTTTGGTCCAAAATTTTTTAAGTCCCACCCAGACCCCAAAGTTTCAGTGTAAAAAAAAATTATTTTTGTCTTAAAATTGACCGAAATGCATAAAAAAACAAAAAAGAAATTTCTGGATTTTGGTCCAAAATTTCCAAGTCCGGAACGGGGCCCCAAATTTTCAGCCTAAATATGAACCCAGGGACTTGGCTTGAACAAACTTGAATCTCATCCCCCCAAGGCTGCTGCATACCAAATATCAAAAGATTTTTATTAGTGGATCTGAGGAAGAAGATTTTTAAAGAATATTCCTCATACTGCACTAATTTAAACATTTGGGCTCCTAATTTAAATATTTGGTCTCCTATAGAGAGCCCAAATATGGACCCAGGGAACTGATTTCAATTAACATGTGAAACAATCTTCCAAAGATGTTATATGTGAAATTTGAAAGCTTTTGGAGCAGTGGTTTGGGAGAAAAGTAGTCTTACATGTTTTTCCCATTACCCACAGTGTTAAAAAATGCTGACTCAGCACTTTTTCAAAGTCCCCAAAAAGTACCCCATGATAAAACTGATAGCAATTTTTTTACCATTCCATTCTGTTGGTCCTAAGGAAGCCTCACACCATATAAGAATTCTCAGTGCCATGTAGTTTTTGAGATATGGGCATTTTAATTTTTTTCTATTTTTAGCTCCTGTGGTTCCCATGGGGTGACAGGAAAAACATTTGGGCATAAATTAAGTACTTATTACCCAATAAGCCCTCACATCAAATTTGGTTCAAATCTGCCTCCCGGTTTGGAAAATAGAAATTTTGGGAGTGGCAAAAATTCCTGCCCCTCCCATAACGAAGGCAAATAATGCCTGACAAACTTCTCTTGAACAAACCTGATTCTAAACCTCAAAAGGACTCTGTATACCACATATCAAGTCTCTGCTACTGGCGGTTCATTGGAAGAAGATTTTCAAAAAATTTGGCCATTTTTGCCCCACCCCTCTGCTCAATATGAGCCGAAACCTAATTTGCATAAAAACCAAAATGCTCCTATATAACCACTACTTACATAAAATTTAATTAAAATGTGGCCAGTGGTTTAGGAGAAAGAGGCTCAAACACCACCTTCACGCAGGACGACGGACGAAGAGTGATAAGAAAAGCTCACTCTGACTTTCAGTCAGGTGAGCTAATAACTACATTATACATTGTATATATAAAATAAAAACATTACCCATTCTGGAAAAACTTTCAGTGAAATCCCCAGAACAGTTTTAAATTGTAACCTTTAGTCTAATAACCCATACTTTGGTAATGTTCCTGAAAAATATGTTCTGAGATTTTGGGGTTTCAAAACATTTCACACCAAAAGAGTTTAAAAATAATGTCTCTCACAGAATTATGAATAAATCTTAATAAATTTCCCCAATTTTCTTCAATTATAGAAAAAATAACACTGAAACTCAGTTTTGGAAAAACAAAACTACTATAAATTTTCAAAAAATGACAAGCTATAACACAAGAAGCAGCATCGTGGATGCCTGTGTGTCATTTTCCTTGTAGTTGTTTTGTCATGTGTTTGATTATCCCATGATGAAGCATTCTCAATTTATCTTGAAGAAATGTCATTTGTGGTCATGTGTGTGATTACAAATTCCACGCAACATCTGGCATTATGAAATCTAATTTCAACTTAAAGACGCAGCCATTTGTGTGGTTACATGATGTGGTTTCCCTATTGACAAAAATTAATTGATTTGATTGCAACAAAAGACCACAGAAAATTGCATTGTCTAATTCATCCTTCAAGTTATGAAACAAAGAACTTGAACAGGGACCAGGAGAAAAAAAATAATGAGTAATGCAGATTCAGCCAGAAATCTTGCAGAATTGATTAGTAAAAAAAAATCCATATTATTAAAAATGTGGATTTATTACTCAACCATAATTTCTCTGGTGAGATGACTAAGGTGTTATCTAATACAACGCTCAAAACTGATCATTGTTCTAATATTCCAACCTATAAATTTGTGATGAATGGTCATTTTCATTCCAGTGGCATTCACTCAAAATTGTAGTCATGCAAACAATGATTGTTCTCATTCAGAAACTGAAGGATTACCCAAATGTTTTGGATACTAAACTTGGCTATTTACTTGCTAACTCTTCTACTGCATAAAACATTACTAACCTGCCCACATCTAATTTTGCTATTTTAATTATTTTTGTCTTCAAATTTTCGAACAGATTCAATAAAACCATATCATGTAACCTCTCAGTGGAACGAGTTTGACAAGGTTTTGGTTCTCAGGCACCTCCCTCATTGAAATTGAACCTCCTAATCAGTAGTGTTCAGCAGATTACCAAAAATGGTCACTGACCAATTACCGGTAATTAGAGCCCACACTCGGCCAATTCAGATGGCGATTCTGATTGTAATACAGCGCACTACTAGACGAGTTGAGGCTTGAAAGAACTTCATTAAATTGAAAATATTTCACAGTGTTTATTTATTTATGTATTTATTAGGATTTATCAACACATTAACAGCCAGGGTCATATCGTGTCGGTGACAGTTTTAGGGGTTCAGGAAGCCGGAGTACCCGGAGAGAACCACCGAGCAACGACAAGCAGCTACCAGCTCACCAACATCGTAACTCCGCACTGCAGCACAGGCAGGGTTAGATTGGTTGTTGAAGACATGCGAACCATTGACATGCAACACGCCTTAGTACTCAGCGCCATCGTGCCCCCATGTGGACAATCGGGGTGAAGTGCCTTGCCTAAGGACACAACGCAGGAGTCCAAATCGATCGCTCAGATGGTCACCCATCCAAGGACTAACCGGGTTCGACATTGCTTAACTTCAGTGATCTGATGCGAACCGGTTACCGCAATGCCACTGCAGCCCCTCTTTCAGAGTGTTAAACGTCGTTGACTCAGGTCGCAGTAAAATGACCAGACCCACACACTTGGGCAGTATATGTGGCTTTCAGAGGGAGTGTGCCACCCAAGTCTGCACACAACCAGTATGAACTGGCGATTGCTGTTAAGTATGCTCATTTGTAAGCCTTGCATGTTGTTTAACTTGTATATCCGTAAAGGAGCGTCTTGAAAATTTAAGAACACACATTGTGGTTGTTCCCCAACTTTATTGAATGGTATCGTTGTCATCATTTTACATTGACAACTGAATGATTGCAGAAGATAATAAAATGTGGTTAATGAATTATCACAAAAAAATGCTTGGTTTCATGTACAATCGGTTGAACCAATGTTCCAGGAGCCGTTGCTGTTGTCACAACTGCTGCTCACAATTCACTGATTGGGGTGGCCAATTCCGATCATTGGTTGAACACTTCTAGCCGGACATTTTTATTGGCTGGCATGACTTCCAAAGTTAGTAAGAAATCATGAGACTTTAAAATTTGACCTTTTTTGATTGATGTGTATTCATTTGCACATGTTTTCAATAAACTCGAACATTATAAATATGTTATTTATTTTTCAGAACTGGTACATAAATAAAGTGGAACCCTGTTAATTGAATAACCACTTTGCTAATTAAAATTATTCAATTAACAGGAGTATTCAATTAACAGGGATTGTGTCACTTTGCTGCATTCTAGAGATAAGTTTAGCATTTAATCTATTACAGTTAAAACTAGAAGTCCTGTCATGAACTGTGCGCTTATCTAGGCTTAATTGTGCATAGGAATTGTACGGAATTGCCATATCGAATGGCATCCAAGGCACGGCAGGTTCTCCTGGTTACTCCTAGCAAACACAGGCAATGTTTCTGCCAATGGACCTCCGGGTTACCCGGAGGTCCATTGGCTGAAACACTGCTTATGCACAGGCCATATGTACAGAATTGTAAAGCCTTACTATGGTCATAACGCGTTGATTAATGCACAGACTGACATGCTATTTGTGTGCATTTCATGACAGGACTTCTAGTTTTAACTGTATATCTTGTTTGACAGAGCTCCATGAGCTCTCCCTTGCTTGTATTGTATGTACTGAGGCCAAAGAGGTCTATAAACAAAGAAAAACTGGGGAGAGTCAGAGTAATTTCTCGACAGGTTAGAAGATTTTTTATTCAATTAACAGGAGTTTGCTCTATAACCTACATTCATTTAACAGGTTAAATTTGTACTAGAGGTATGGTAAATGGTTTTGTGTTGAGAAATTATATTCAAATAACACGGTTATTCAGTTATGAGATATCCAATTAAGTGGGCTCCATTGTATAACAGAACACAAATGTAATGCATGTCTCTTTTATTAACTGGTTGAGTGCTGGAAGTCCAGATTTGAGCTTTAATCTGAAGTGCAGGTACCACAACTTGAAGGCTTCATATTCAATGGATGTGCTTCACAAAATCTGTGAAGTGAAATTATTTAGCCTGTATAGATTTGCCTTGTTACAGTTTACAGGAGAGTGCTTAGGCCTAAAAAAAATAAAAATCTGTTTCTCAGGCCCTCCCGCATGGTCTTTTTGGCTGCCGCATGCTCTCTTTTTATAATCTATCCAAACTTAAAAAAACCAAAATCGAATTGCTTATGTCTGATATTTTACCCAAGTTAATAAAATTGTCCCTTGAGTGCAAGAAGGCTTTGCAATGCTTTAGCATTGCAAAGCCTTCTTGCACTCAAAAGACGTAATACACCACCACCCATTCTATTAAGTAGATTATGGGGCCTGAAACATAAAACAAACCAAGAACATGAACTTTTTAATGGCAAAGAAATAATTACAAAAATAAAAAATAAAATAAAAAACCGCCTGCATGCATGCAATTTTACAAAAAATGGCCTGAGAAACAGAGTATCTACTTTGTGAGGCCTTATAGGCGCTCTCCTATAAATTTTAATTTTTAACAAGTCAAGAACATGTGAACAAATTTTTCCAACCAAAACAAGATTGAATTGGTTAAATTCCTAGTTGTATGATGGGAAAAATAGTCTGTCAGAAAAGACTGAATTGGTTAAATTTGTAGTTGCATTGTGGAAAGAATTGGTGACTTGAAAATTTGATATTTTGATGTCAGTGTTCAGGGGGTTAAGTATGTTGTTGACACACCGTTAAAATCTCACACACAATACAGTTATACAGCATTTACACAGCACAAAACATTTTTTATGTACAAGTCGGTGAATAATGTTGAGAGGAATTTTTTTCAGTGAAAAGTGTTTTGTCATATTTGGTACTTATAACTGTATGTACTATTGGGGGAATTGGTCAGGGTCGGGGGGATTATGTTGCGGTCCCTACAAAAAATGTGAGTCAGGTACCACAAAATTTGGACAAACAATTTTATTAATGTTTCCAGTAAAAATACGTTCACAGAGATTTGTCAAATCAACATTGATTTTTTGTCAGTGAGCACGAACTTGTTTCTTTTTAAAATAATATTTTTCTCTTTACATTGTGAGGGGCTTGAAAGAAGAATTATATAACTGAAAAACAAAGTAATTCAATATAATTAAGAGTAAATACAGCTTTAAAACAATAAACTTTGGTAGATTTTGGTCCTAGTTGATTTCAGACATCAGGGTTTGTGGGTAGCTGAACACTGATGATTGGAACTGGCAACAAATTTGATTGGGAAGTATTTGTCTGGGTTACCAATATGGCTGTGTGGTGGTGGTGATGGTAGGGTGGGGGGGGGGGGGGGGGGGCAATTGTCTGACTGCATTTTTGGAGGGGGGCAGTTGTTGTCCTGCATTCCAAATGGGGGTGGGGGGGGGGGTGGGGGGGAGGGACACTTTTCAGCAGTTATACCTCACAAGTCATGGCATGTGAGCACATGATCATGCCATGACTTAATATTAATGTAAATAAATTAAGTAACACGTAAAGGTATGTGAGTTCCAACAGAAGTAATTGTGAGTCACGTTTGCTTTTATTATTATACTGTAATTCTGTGCAAATTTAAAGATAACAGTTGCCGACTCATGAGTACAGATTACAATTCTACCAAGATGAACAAAAATGTTCTTGTACCTGGTTATTACATTACAATTGTAATTTGTTTATTAGTATTTGACAACTGTATTGGAGGGAATTCTTCAATAAAGCATCGTAGTAATAACTGTAACAAAACTGTGCCATGGATTCAAAATTTTGAATACCCGTTGGATTCAAATTGAATCAAATCACATGGAAGATTTGAATCTGAATCAAATCCAAATCAAATCTCAAAGCTTCGTAGGGGCCTACAGTTAAAACTAGAAGTCCTGTCATGAAATGCGCACAAATAGTACGTCGATCTGCGCATTACGCGTTATGGCCATAGTAAGGCCATCAAATTCTGTACATATAACCTGTGGTTAGGCAATGTTTCAGCCAATGGACATCTGGGTAACCCGGATGTCTATTGGCAGAAACATGGCCTGTGTTTGCTATGAGTAACCAGGAGAATCTGCCGTGCTTTGGATGCCGTTCAATATGGCAATTGCGCGCAATTCCTATGCACAATTAAGCCTAGATAAGTGCACAGTTCGTGACAGGACTTCTAGTTTTAACTGTAGTGAATGCCATTATCAGTGGAGAGAGTTGCACGACATTCCCATCAAAAAGTTATGCAAATTATTGCAGAATTCATAATATGATGTAACTGGAATGTGTCAATGTTCATTTCGCTACAAATCTGTAACCTGTCTTGTCTGCGTTGGAATTTAATTTTGTGGTGTGTATATACAAAACTTTTGTGTGCTCTAACCGATAAGCAAATCAGTCTTTTTTAGAAATGGACAAAAAATTGTTTGATGTAGCTGCACATACCCCAAATTACTTTGATGATGTCAGAGTGTTTTGGTGGGAGGAGAAAAATTATCCCTGATGGGGGTGGGTGTGAGATGAGGAAATCTCACCCTTGATACAAGATATTTGGCCCAGACACTCGGCAAGCCTTGTGTCTTGTCCAAATATCTTGCCCTCGGGTGAGATTTCCCGGTCTCACACCCTCACACATCAGGGATAATAATAATCTCTGAAATACAGGAAAGTGACCAAATCCCCAGTTAAATGAATACTGCTATTAACTGGATAATTTTACTGGTGAAGAGACAATTCAATTAACACTGTACTGTAATCAACAAATTTTAATTACTGTATGCAGCACTATTTTGATATATTTTGTTGTTATTCAGGAATTCTTCTGCCCTCTTTGGGAAAGGGTCTGGCAGTACCAGCACCATTGCAATTGGAAAAATCTGCATCATGAAGGCTCCAATCAGGAATTTATTTGGGAGAAGAAACACACAAAGAATAAGAAAAGTTACCTTCATATTGAACTGAGAACATTAATACAGAAGCTACTATATATACATGTTTGGTACATGAAGTAAGTTTTATAACAAATAGTTGCGTGAAATAATGATTTGTCTCTGTAACCTCTATTAAATAAATGGTTCTTATACTATTTAATAATGAAGATATTTATGCATTTTGCTACCCTTCAACAGTCGACACTCTGACTTGGCAGTTCTGTCTAGGCAAGTCTTGGCTGCCTATGTAAGCCTATGTAAGTAGCCAAGGCTTGCCTAGAAACAACTGACAAGGTTCTTGGGGTGTAACTTACAAATGTATCTAAAAACTGCCTGTTGAGGTTGCAGTAAAAAGTGATGAAAATCAAAATTAGGCCCTCAAGAGTTAACTCTTTGCATGCTACTGGCAGATATCCCTGCCCAGCACAGGGTTTCTCCTGTCACTGATATAAGTATAATTTAGGCATATTTAAACATATTTTACCCTGTAAATTGAAAAGATTTTTTCATCAATGATTTCTTGTTATATTTAGATTAATTTTTCATCAACTATAGTCATGGCTGCTTTACAGCAGCCATGACTAGATTTGATGAAAAAATGTCTTGAAAATACTCAGCGTGTTAAGAGAAGTATTAAATTGTTATTTGAACGAGGACTGACATTGGGATATTTGGGGTTTGAATTGTGGAAAAATACTGCCAAAATGCCACTCCTTTTCACTGCTTTTCCCAGTTTTTCCCCTCAGCTCCAGGGGCCTCGACCTCAGCTTGAACAACAGTAACCCCCAAAGGTGCCATCAAGGTACTCTTCAAAACCAGGCTTCTCTTTATCATGCAGGCCACCCAAAGACCTCTTTGATTTGACCCCCTCTCGCCAATTATGGTTACAATCCTCCATGACCCTTTCTCTGACGATCTTTTTGCCCTGGTTTGCCCCAACGTCAAGGTCCGAGATCTCCAATGAGTAGTTTTCTACTAGCTCCCTTACTTGGACCATCCACCCCGTCTTGATATTTGACTTGAAAGTTCACAGGAACATTACTTTACACCATCGGCTATCGGGGAGATTTACCAAATAATTAAGATAACCGAGTTTCAATAGGTCTATCCTGTGGTTCACAGGAACATTACTTTACACCATCGGCTATCGGGGAGATTTACCAAATAATTAAGATAACCGAGTTTCAATAGGTCTATCCTGTCCTTGACCCTCATCCACCCAAGCTCACCCCTGATCGCTTCTAGCGCTGCGGCGTTACTCGAGCCTGTTATCCATCGGCCTGCATCGTTCTGCAGGATTTCCAAACTCTTAACAGCTGTGTGGTTTAGGGGTACAACTTCCGTACTGTATGTTATACTTGGCAGACCCACCATTTCCCAAATTGTTTTCCCCACGAAAACCTTATTGAAACTGTTTCTCCCTATAAGTTTCATTTGGTTAAAGATTCACTTCCCCTTCAGAATCGATTTATTTGTGTGGTTTCGGTAGATGCCTCTTCCTGTGATGTTTATATTTACCCCCAGGTACTCATAGTCACTAGTCTCTCCTACACTAAGAAGTCTACTGCTACCGTCCGGAATGCAGAACTTCCCCACTCTCCACCTTCGAGTGGGGTCCACTTTGCGGCCCACGGGTATAACTTTGCTCTTGCTTTCATTAAGTTCGAGTCTCCATTTGCTCCCATATTTCCCAACAATTCCCCGCATCTTCGCTAGCCCCTCTTCACTTTCTGACACTAGCACCATATCGTCTGCAAAAAATAGCCCTGGGATCTTCAAGTCACCAACTGCAACCCCCTCGTCACTATGCAGGAGTTTATCTCCTAAACCTTTGATGTACAATGCAAAAAGAATTGGCGATAGGATACACCCCTGTTTTAGGCCTATCTCCATAGGCACGCGTTTTGTTGTAATGTTTCCCAGGCTAAGTTCACTCTGTACATCTTTATATAATGCTTTCATAATCCCAACAAACTCGCCCCCCCCCCCCTCCCCCAAGCCCAGAGCCTCCAGCTTGCGCCACATACCCTCCCTCCATACTCTATCATATTCCTTTTTAACATCCAAAAAGTCCATGAACATCTTTTTCTTTTTTGCTTTCGCAGATTCTATCATTTGGGATAGCGTGAAAAGGTGGTCAGTGACTCTCCTTCCCTTCCTGAAGCCATTCTGGATTTCTCCCCAAAAACCCTTATCTTCGATCACCTCCTCTAATCTCCCATGCAGGACTTTACAAAAGACTTTTCCAATGTTGCTGCTGACAGAGATCCCTCGATAGTAATCCAAGGCGTCTTTTTCCCTTTTTGTGAATAAATGTCACTTTACTTTCCCTCCACTCCTTTGGGACCTCGTTTTTCTATGGATAAATTGAATAGGGCAGTTAGGCTTTCCAAGAGTTCTTCTCCCTCTTTTTTGATAAACTCGTTAGGAATTTCGTCCACCCCTCCCGCTTTTCCATTCCTTAATTTCGAGATCACCCTTCGCACCTCCTCAGTTTTGATTTCGCTGCACACGAAGTTCAATAGATTTTCCTTGACCTGGTTCGGACACTCTGGTGGGTTCCCCATGCCCCATCGCTTATCGTTTACCTTTTCCCAGTGCTTGACTAGTTCTAATGCGATTTGATCTCGCTCTTCTGTAACTCTGCCATCTACTTTAATGCTCTGTGGGTTATTCCCTTTGTACGTTTGTTTACCCATTTCCAAAATATGCTCGAACTCGACCCCCCCTGTCGTTCTTATCGTCCTAACAAGACTATTTCGCACTCTCCGGTTGTCTTTAATCTTGTTTACTTTATTTCGTGCTTGTTGGTATTCTTCCTTTGCTACCATGGCCTCATTGCTTTCCACCTCCTTAAGTTTTCTACTTCTCCTGTATGCAGCACATTTAGCATTTCTAACCTTTATGGCCCTTTTCAGTTCTTCATTCACTCTGTACCCAAGTTCCCGTGTTGGCACCCTAATCTTTCCTACACTTTCCTTCCCTGCCTCCACTAGGCTCGCAACTATGGCGTCGGCCATCTTCTGGACACTGCCCGCCTTGTGTATGGCTGCAAGCTTAGGTTTCAGTTTTTCTTTGAACTTCGCCCAATTGGCATCCTTTTTGAGTTCCCAAACCTTCTTGAAGCTTCCTTTGCTTTTCTCTAGGTTTTTGACTCTCATCGTCACTGTAATCAAGTTGTGATCACTATCCAACTCCATTTTTCCCTCATCGTCCACTTCTACCCCTATCACCTCCCTCCATAAATTCATATCTGTGAGAATGTAGTCAATTATTGATTTTCTGTCGTTTCTCTCCAAGGTCCATTTCCCCTTACATCTAGCATCCCTGTTCAGAATCTTCAGACCGAGCTCATTTGTGAAGTTCAACAGCTTCCTTCCATTCCTGTTGACTTTCTTGTCCCCACCCTCTGTGCCTTCTTCCTTATCACCCATGTGTCCATTAAAGTCGCCCATCAGAATTATACCGAGCCCCCTGTTTTCTAGTTCAGTGATATTGGACCTTAGTGTTGAGTATATCGAGTCATTTCACCCAGGTTTACTTCCCTCCACTGCACAGTACACAATCCCAAGGGGCAATACTTTTGTTTCTCAGACTGATCTTTACCCATCCAATTTCTTTTGACACCTCAGCCGAGGTGATGATATCTTCCAGATCTGTGATCAGCGACGGTTTTAAATCCACTTTAATGTACATGCCTACCCCTACCCCCTTTTTCTGGCCTTTCGTTCGCCCTACACCTATCCACACACATCCGCTTACTTGGTCTACCCGTTCCTCGTGTCTTACCCACGCCTTGCTTAAGCCCATGACACCAAACTCCTCTGCCTCGATCAATGTAGCAATTTCACTTACTTTCAGGTGGAGACCCTGGATGTTGCTATAACCCACTTTCAGGGTACCGAGGTTCATTGGCTTCCACCTACTGGGCCCATTGTTTTCTGGTGCTAGTCCTGGTAAACTTATTCTGTCCCCCTCACTCTTGATTACCCCACCTATGTCCACTCTAGTTATACTTGCCTCTGACATCCCACCCCGCTCCTCTCCAAAAAAGGCTCTGCTACCCGGAGAATTTTATCCCCCAATACCCGTTTCCTCACCCTGCTAAGATGCAGCCCGTCACGCCCGTACATGCTCCCATTGCCCCAAAACGTGTCCCAATGGTCGATAAAGGGTATTCCCAGATCAACACAGTAGTCCTCCAACTCCTCATTTAGGGCCAAAATCCTTGAGTTCCGTTCGTCCCCACCTCCAAGGACAGGAAGGACCCCGGATACGACTACCCTTGCATTCCTACTTAGCAGTTTGCCGACTAAGCCTCTATACGACTCCACCAAACTTACTGACCTTCTCTCCCTGATATTTTTGGTCCCCACATGGACCACCACTACCGGTTCCTGTCCTGACCCTGCCACAATGCCATCTACCAGGTCCCTGAGATCCTCCTCCTTCGCCCCCCGGAAAGCACAAGACTGTTCGATTGGAACTATCAGGACCACAAACTACATTGTCAATCCCACGTACAATGCTGCTCCCCGCTGCAACTAATTTTCTTCTGGCCCCAGTTCCTATATCATCTGCACCTCCTCTCGTTTTGCAAGCTCCTGGCCCCCTCTTTCTCTTGACCGCCCTCCTTACCCCGTCTGGCCTATCATCATCAACAAACATCTCACCCCTCACACTTTCCCCCTCACTCTCGTCCCCAGGGGTATCTGAGTCTAAAACACTAAACCTGTTTTCTAAACACCGCCTAGCAACCTTGGCAGCCTTACGTCGACACTGGCTTCCGGACTCGACGCAGCCCTGACGCCACCTTCCGAATTTTCCTACTAGAACCCCCCTCCTCAGTTACACCCCCCACATCAAGCATTATTCCCCCACGTTTCCTGCTTCCCAGTTTCCTCCTTGAGTCCACAATGACCTTCCACCCACCTTCAACCTCACCATCATAGGAAACCTTCAACGGGGTAACTCCAGATACACCGGCCCTCCCCAACCTCCCTCTCAGCTCTGCAATCTCCCGCTCAAATCCAACACACTTCTCTAACAACTGTAAAATACCCCTGCAATTCGCACATACCCCACTACTCTCCATTGACTGACCACCACCATATCTCATATTACACTGTCTGCAAGCCTTCGTATCCTCACTCTCCCCCACCTGCACCCCATCGACTCACCTCCCCCAGACCTCCCTTAACACCCATACTTACCTCCGTCTGAACACCTGTCATGCACTTACCATTCATGGTTACAAATATTAAACAGAATCCAATGACCGAAAACGACAAAAACACCAGGGCAACAAACACACACGAAAAATGGAAACTAAGGCAAACAAACAACAAAACTGGAAAAACCTATCAACTAAACCCCCTTATTACACCTTACGGTCCTCCCAAACACACTTGCAAAACTAAATATATACATGTAAAAACTTCCCTGAAATACAACTAATATTAAAAAAAAATACTTCTAAACAGTTCCGAGTAGAAAATTGGTGATAATGGCGATGGGAGGTTTTCTTTTTCTTTGGTTGTTTTTCTAAAGTTGATTTATTTGATTAGGTAAATTTTCTAGACGGGCTTCTCTTCTTTCCTCTTGACTTTTGGAGATTTCTGTCTGCCACTGCCAGTATTCGTCTCATTCTTGCATCTCCTTATCTAGTTCTTTCTTTTTTTCATTCATCTCAATTTTTGGCCATTCTTACATTTTTCATCTATCTTACCTCTCGCTACATGTAATATACTTGTAAGGTCTCCAGCTGGTTCCTGAAGGAGTCATCTCCTCGACAAAGCTTTGCTACCGAGTAAAAGGCAAATTCGGATCCAAAGCTTCAAATGCTCTATCCTCTACCTCTGCCTCAAAGACCTGAGGTCATGCCACTTACCTCCAGATCTATTGGCTGGAACTTTGCTTGTTATGCTTTGCAATAAATTGGCAATTATTGCTTGGGTGGAATCTCCACTCTATGGGTGATTTTGTGATAATACACTCTCCACATGCTGTAGGCATGATGAGCTACAGTACAGTCACTGTGCACCGGTCATAATCCATGTATGGGCAGTGGCATTCACGCATACGTTTACCAGGCAATAAACTTCATCATCAGCAAAGTTTTAATTAATGAAACACCAGGTTATACCCAGTGCTTCATTAATTAAAATTTTGATG
This sequence comes from Pictodentalium vernedei, assembly GCA_031216915.1. Lineage (NCBI taxonomy): Eukaryota > Metazoa > Mollusca > Scaphopoda > Dentaliida > Dentaliidae > Pictodentalium > Pictodentalium vernedei. Next base: position 293,349,675 of record CM062297.1, on the reverse strand, counting down.
ATTGTTCCTATTCTTAATGTTTGCAATCTAATGTTATTGCATTCATGGAAATATTGCGTACCCGTAGAAAGTGAACAGCCACGGCAGCTGTACTGTATACTTAGTCTTGGATTATATTTTGTTGGTTAGTTGTCAACAAAACATCCATTTCATTCGACATTTGCATACCAGATAAATGATTCAGTTCAAGGTACAATCGACCATAGATGTGAAGCACAATAATGATGAACGGCTAACCTTTTACCTAACACAAAAAGCAGACGACACTTGCAAATAAAATTCTTGAAGAACTAATTTTATTCATTTTTTGTGTCAAAAACATAGCTTATGACCCCTGATGAGCTCGTTCCAATGAGTGGTCATAAGCTATGTTTTTGGAGCAAACAATATAAAAATAATGAAAATTGGATAGTAATTTTTGTGAATAGCACTGGCCGGTTTGGCTGTTACATTGGGTAAAGGGACTTAGGGTTAATCAAATGCTTTCGATATTCTGACAGGGGATAGCTGTTTACTCAACATGTACACATGTAGTGTAATAACCTGCATCAATCATCGATTGAATACCGGTGTAATTACAAAAATATTGGTTTATCATCATTATTTATTTATCCACAATTGAATTTTGAAGATGTCTTGAGTTTTTTTAACTGTACCCCCGAATGAATAATATTATCCCTTTACCCAAGGAATTGTCTGCATGTGCTCACATAATATACAATTTCAGCAGTTGAAAAAATAATTTTCAAAAATTTCAATGAAAGTATATCATGTGACCCCTCATTGGGATGAGCTTGTCCCAATGAGAGGTCACATGATATTGTTTTGGAGAAATTTTTTTAGAAAATCTGATTAACTTTTTTTTAAAATAATAAATTTTGATATCGTCTGCCTTAGGTTTGGGTAAAGGTTTTTCGAATCGCGTCATCAAGCCATGCTAATTCCTTCCGACTGTGATGCCTCAAGCCTCGATTGTGGTACTTATGTTTATTTTTCTGAACAGTTTTCGATATACCGGTATATTGTATTTTTTTGAAAACCGATATTCAGTTTGGAATATCATGCAGCCCTAGATCTTGATTTCACTATCTGAACAGATCAACTGACAATTGTTTTAACTTTTCCTCAGAAGACCTTGCATCAGAATTTGATTACAATACATAATATTTTTATAGGAAATACATGCACTACACAGTCAGTGTACTCAGGGTTGTGGACTGAAGTAAACAGTGGCTTAAGTAGCGGATGGAATAACAGTATATCTATTTCTTAACCCATTACCTAATGTAACGGCATAACCGGCAACACTATATGCGAACATCGCATTGTGCTCCTTCAAATGAGGTGCCATAACCGATGTTTCAGAAGCAAAAATTGAAAATTTTCAGTTATACAAGAATTTCTTATACAAGAATACTGAAACATGACCTGCAGGAGTCTGATACATGTAGGAAAAAAGAAAACAACATAACTTGAGAGAAATCAATATTACAAGGTCAGTATTCATGTAGTTAAGAATAAGGTTCCCTAACGGGGGATAACCACTATCAACTCTTATCCATATTGTATGAACCCTAAAAAATAATGGATGTGTCCCATCTTTGTCCATTTCAAGACGAAGAATCCATCTCTGAGGTTAAAATACAAATGAATACATAATATTTTTGGACACTAAATGTTGATTATTTGTTGATAACATAGCGATGGAGCTGACAGGCATTTAGGTAGGGGTATAGATCTATGAAAATTCCAACTAGGGATGGATACTTAAAGGGGTGCCCGCACCTTATTACCCAACCCTCCAGGAGGAGGAAATTTTTCAAAATGTTGACTCGGAGTGACTGTCCCGGTAGGTTTTAGGCATTCTGAGAATATCTCTAAGGACTCGTTTCCTATTAAATGGTCATTTCTGAGGTTATTGGATATCATCAGCCAAAGGGCAATATTGAGCTATAGTTTTAATCTGTGGTGGTGAGGATTTAGTAAATAATTCTCATTGATGGTGATATGGCCAAAACAATCTGTTGAAAGTCTTGATTCAAACTGTGTACTGTCAATTGCATTTCAGTTGGCAGTCAAGGTCACACAGGAGTGTTAAATGACTAGCCCAGACCTGTTTGGGACCTGACAATTTGCAGGTTACAAATGGGACAATTTTTGTGTAAACTTGCTTTGAGAAAGCCTTCTGAAAAAATGAATAAGAAACCCACTTGTTTTTTATTTGTCAGAATGATCATCTTATGCTGTAAAATCCTGTGGAGGAATGAGGAAGTCCTATAACACAGTTTTATCACTATCGATTCACGAAAATTGGAAATTTATCCCCAAAATGAGAAAATTTTGACCGTTTTGAGCCAGTTTTTTAGCCATCAACTGTGTCATTCAGCTGAGTGTATTTGAGTGATACTGTAAAAGTTTTGTTGTGTGCAGTTGTCTCCAGAAAAGGCCATATTCAAAGCTTCCAGAAACTGTATACATTGTGAGTATTACCGAAAAGATACTGTGCGCATGTGTAGTACAATTTGTTTATCTTTGAAATCGATGTTTTTTAACGTGGTGAAGTCGGATATTTTTCAACATTTCTTGAATTTGATGCTGTGTTTGCGTTAAATAATGATGCAGACACGTAAATAAATTATATTTGGGCTGAGTACGACAAGTTGAATATTGATTATGTGATTTTTGTCTTCGATATGAAGCGTGAACTGAGTCGACCCAAATGCGGCCAGTTTCTTTCAGTTTTAGTCAGATGAAATTTGACCGGGTTGCTCAAAGACTGTGAGGGCCAGGAGGGCCCCGGGTCACAGTCTTACAAAGACTAGAGGTAGGCAGGAAACTGAACCTGAAGAAAATGAATCAACAATAATAACTGAGGAAAACGGGGCACATGATAGATGATCACAGAAAACTCTAATACTCTTGATGGTAGTTTTGACATAGGAAACAGAAATATTGGCAACATCTAAGCTGTTAAAATTATGTGGGCAGATTTACAAAATTGCATGAAGGTGTCTTATTATCATTCCTTATGTATAAAATGTATATTTATGACTAGATTTTAATTTCTTATTATGATTTGTTATGTATGGTTTAAAGTATCGAAATGAATAATTTATGACTAGATTTTAATTTGAAAAAAAAAAATCATAATTTTGATTCATAATCTGACCAATGTTACGTTATTTCTATACTCTCCGATCAAGAAATTCATTTCCCCGACTCTTGTGAATTTTCAGTCTCGGGCCGAATCTTCCCGAGGTCAGATCTTCCCGTTCTCTAAAATTCGGGCTCATTTCGGTGTTCAGTTTCTATTACTGTTCTTACCTTAAAGTCCTGTGGATGCTCAAAAAAACAATGTTAGCCCCCGACTGGTGTAGGAAGTTCATCACGCATCATTCTGTCTAGTCCCGGGTTGCCACTGGTCTGTGGTCAGCCTCTGCCTTGGGGGACTCCTCCGTCTACCTTGGACATGTTGGAGACGACGTCCTCAATTGCAGTTGTACAAATTACATGTATCTCAGCATCACTCTAGATAGGATGCTCAAGAAAACAATGACGATGAAAAGCGCAAGCCCGTTATTTGATACTGAGAAATTTCTTACACAGTCTTCGGTTGTTAAAAAGATTGAATTTCCACACCTTTTCACTCATACAAAGTATTGTAAGCAATTCGAATGAAGGCATCCATTACGATGACCCGTATGATGAAGGAAAATTGGTTACGAGTCGTGCCATACCTTTTCCCTTTCGTGCTGGGTCATTTCGAACCTTAAAAAGGAACGAAACGACTCGGGTAATTTTCATTTTTATTTTTCTAAATTTTATTCGAAGGTTTTAGGCATAGTTTTTAACTTTAAAAGAATCAATATAACATATAGATTTTTAAAGAACATTATGCCTAAAATGGCAATTTCAGTGAATACTTTAAATAATCAAAACTGTTGGCGGAAATCTGTTCATACCATAACTTATTCGGCGAAAATTGTAAGTACCTATAACAAGTCATAATGCCTTAAACGAACGCTTCACTAAAATGAAACCAGTTGAATCCATCCATGGAGAGGCACACTTTTGCCGGTAAAAAGGACGGTATCCGGTAAAAAGGACGGTAAATGTATAAAAACTACGTTTTTAAGTACTAAATGTACCCCTGAGTGTGTGAAAAGTGACAATTTAATGAAGCGTACGCAATAATGAATATATATATAACGAAGATTAAGCATTATTTGTTTTATTGTAGGCTATTTTCAAGAGAAAATGGATCATTTCGCTATCGACACTGATCGACACGCCATTTTGTGCAAGGAAAACAAAGAATTAGCGGAGGTGTACGACGGGGTGAATATTATCATACTTGCTCGACGGAGTTGTAACTAATTCATGTGCGTAACATTTAGATCTTTCTGTTCACAACGAGGGGATTTAACGCAAAGTTTTGGAGAAAGACCATTTATAATTTGAAAATAGTCTACAATAAAACAAACAATACTTAATCTTCGTTATATATTGCGTACGCTTCATTAAATTGTCACTTCACACATTCAGAGGTACATTTAGTATTTTAAAACGGTGAGACTACTTACCGAGAACAACCGAGAACAATCGTGGTTTTTATACACTTATTGTCCTTTTTACCGGCAAAAGGTTGTGTTCGAGCTATTTTTTTTTTTAAACGGGGGTTCATATTTTATTTTCTGTTAGCGTTTCGCCTAATACATGCCGAGGTGATATTTATTTATATTTATTTATTGGTGTTTAAGGTCATATACTTATGCACAATGACTAAACATGATCGTGACAGTTTTACGGGTGGAGGAAGTCGGAGTACCCGGAGCGAACCACCGAGCAACGACGAGCGGCTGCCAGCTCCCCAACATCGTAACTCCTCACTGCAGCACAGGCAGGGTTAGATTGGTTGAAGACATGAGTACCGTCGGCGCGCAGTACGCCTTAGTACACGGCGTCATCGTGTCCCCGTGTGGACAATCGGGGTTAAGTGCCTTGCCCAAGGACACAACGCGGGAGTCCGAATTGACGGTCACCCATCCAATGATTAACCGGGCTCGACGTTGCTTAACTTCGGTGATCTGACGAGAACCGGTTACCGCAACGCCGCCGCGCCCTCTGCCGATGTGATAATAAATATTGAAACCATCCATAGATCAGTGGATACTTGTTCTTGATTCCTGTATGTCCTACCCCAATGATACCCAGGAGCCGTTAAAGCTGGACCCCTTATGCTCACTCCACCAGTCCCTATGTGTGAGCTTCCAGTGGTGGGCCGTGGGGGGAGGGGGGGGGGGGGACCGGGGGGCCTCCAAATGCAAACTGCAACTAACTGTTTTTAACCCCCACGTTTCATCAGGAGGCACCAGAATCGACCTCAAAGCTTCAGAATTTGAAGGAAAAAAAATATCGGGGAAAGGGCCCTCATCTGTGGGGGAGGGAATACCTACGCCCAATTCCATAGTTCAAGTCTTTGAAATATGTCAGCGTTATGTCGACCACGCCCCCCCCCCCCCCCCACACACTTCGAAAATATGGGAAATGGATTATATATCTAGCAGGCGCGTAGCCAGGAAGGATACTATAATGGGAGGGGGAAGCAATCCCGATGTTTGGAAGGTCGTTGTGCCCCCCCCCCCGCCTAACCAGGACCCTCGATAATTTCCCTCCTCCTACTCCTTCAGGGAAGTAGGAGAATGGGTTAACGACCAGAGGGTCCTAGTTAGGACTAGACCTCCCCAGCAAAAAAAAAAAAATTATCGTAAACAATCGCCCGTTATACACATTATTGTGTATCATGTGGTCGCTGTGGGCCTCCCCAATCTCCGGTTCATGTAAGTCAGCCCATTTTGGATTAACAGATTAAAACTGAATGGCACTGACCACTAAATCCAGTCCTTATACTCCCCGCCTTTACTATTCGCACCACCGTCATCACGGAGATCACGTTTCTCTTAAAAAGTGCCACGATAAACCATGGCATTCTCGAAATACAATATCAGCGGTGGTCCCACTGGCAGAGCGAGGATCCCCAATCGAAGGTCTGGGTGAGGGTTAAAAACAATAAGTGACAGTTTGCATTTGGGAGTCCCCACCCACCCACCCCGGCCCACCACTGGGAAGAAGGTTAAGTTGCTAGACTCTGGGGGAGATAGATTCTGGTGCCTCCTGAAGAAAGGTAGGGGCTAAAAACAGTAGTGACGGTTTGCATTTTTTGTTGGGGGGGGGGGGGGGACCCCACAACGACCTTCCAAATATCATGGTTGTCCCCCCCCCCCCCCCCCAAAAAAAAGGCTAGCCCACCCCCCAAAATGATAGAATCCTGGCTACGCCCCAGCTAGATATAATCCATTTCCCATATTTTCGAAATTGGTGGGGGGGGGGGGGGGGGGGGGCGACAAGATCGATATAACGCTGACATATTTCAAAGGCTTGACCTATGGAATTGGGCGTATTCCCTCCCACGGTTGTGAGCCCTTCCTCGGATATTTTTTTCTTCAAATTCTGAAGCTCTGAGATCGATTCTGGTGCCACCTGATGAAACGTGGGGGCTAAAAACAGTAAGTTACGGTTTGCATTTGGGGATCCCCAGCCCCCCCCCCCCCCACCCCAGGCCCACCACTGGGAGCTCACACATAGGGATTGGTGGAGTGATCACAAGGGGCCCCAGTCTTAATAGGCTCCTGCGGGTATCATTGGGGCAGGACATGCAGGAATCTAGAACTAGTATCCACTGATGTATGGTTGGTTTTAATATTTATTATCACCTCGGCATGTGTCCGACGAAACGCTAACTGAAAATAAAGTATGAACCCCCGTTTAAAAATAAAATAGCTTGAACACAACTTTTTGCCGGTTAAAAAGGACGGTAAGTGTATAAAAACTATGTTTTAAAGTACTAAATGTACCTCTGAATGAGTAAAAAAAATGACATTTTAATAAAGCGTACGCAATAATAAATATATATAGCGAAGATTAAGTATTGTTTGTTTTGTTGCAGACTATTTTCAAATTATAAATGGTTTCTCTCAAAAAAAACTTTCTGTTAAATCCCCTCGTAGTTATATTATGAGTGACCCGAGACGTAGTTAGCTTTAGTCGGCCGCTGATTTGTCGTGATTCTCAGGTTAGATCGCCTTGATTACCCTGTGCTCCCAAATGTCTCTTTACCCCACGCCTCTTCTCTCCTCCCAACACCCAGAGACGAACTGCTTAATGTCAATGACATCATGATCCCCATTCTTCTCAATCTCCCCGATAAGCATACTAACCCTCTCCTTTGCGTAACCCGCTAATCACATGTCCTTCGTTCTCCCATCCCACTTCTCCTATATGCTCCCAGTGAATCCTAATTCTGTTAGACTGGTATTTCGAATATTCTAAAAGAAAGTGTTCTAGGGTATCAAATACGCCTAAATTACACATTTGGTACTCATTTTCGCAGTATTTCCCAATTTCCCCCAAGCTCCAGCGACCACGATCTCACTTTGAACTGCAGTGGCTCCACCCCCTCCCCCCCCCCCCCCACTCCACCTCCCAAATGTGCCATCAATGTACTCTTCAGAACTGGCTTCTGCTTATCACGCATGCCACCCAAAGACCTGTTTGTTTTGACCCCACGTCGCCAATTAAGGTTATAATACTACAGAAAATGTCCGATTGTTAAAATGATCGATTGTTAAAATGTCCGACGGTAGGACAGAATGTCCGATATAAGATTGTTGGTCCCTACTTCCGTCTGTCGTGGTAACATGTACATAAGCAAATAGAGTTGATCGGGTCGCAAGGCATTCGACCGCACCTTGGATTCCGAGGTGAAAACATCAGCTGCTCAAGTAGAATTACCGTCGGAGATCCGAGGAACACTGGTAGGCCTGATAGCCGCCTTCCTATCACTTGGAGTATCCAAGTGCTTAAAGGCAATATTCACATAGGAGTGGCTTTTGAGAGAACAACCGAACCAGAGTCCACTGAGAGGTGCAGTACCTTCCATGAGGGAAGACTTGCAGGACGTTAATTTAACCACCAGAAGTCGTAAGGGAGGGAAAACGAGGAGAAGGAAGGAACCATCCACCAGACCCAATTGGGTTCATATTCACTCAACCCAGTTGATTTGGGTTGATTTGTAACCCAAATGACTTTAGAGTGAAGTAAAATACTGAATATTGATCTGGATCTTATTGGAAAGTAGTCATTGCAGTAGCAAGTAATTTTTAGCCTTAAAAAACGTAGCCCTAGGTAAAGTTGTAAATCTTCAATCCGTCCCAAACCTCCCCTTTCTTTACTTGGTAAATAAGTCCAATAAGTAACAAACATAAGAATTTGCGTCTGACCTTCCAAGGCAACGGATCGTGGGATATGCATTTCGGAAATATAATAAAACATATTGGTTTGATGATACATTTCTTCTGGAATTTAAAACCCAGACCCGCACGGCCAGTTCTCGAAATTCTATATAATCATTTTATTCTACCCTTGTTTTATTATGCTGATGTGATCTGGGATAATCACTATAAAGAAAAAGACATCTCTTTGGACCCCCCAACTGGATGCATTACGAGCAATATTCGGTGTAGAAAGAGCAACGGGCCATGAATGCATTTATAATGAGGTCGGCTATATCTCACTGAAGATCACGAAGACATAAACTTACAATGTTTTATAAAATTAAACGTGGATTCATCCCGGCATATCTAAGCTATTTAACAACTCAGTACGTATCGAATATAAGTACACATCCGCTCAGAAATTCCAATCAAATTTGTGAACCATACTGCTGAAGCAATTCTTTTTCTGACTCGTTCCTGCCTTAGCGATACAAAACTGGAGCGGTATAAATGCCCAAATACAAGATAGTCCGTCAGTTGACGTATTAAAGAAAAATCTAACATTGGACAATAACGGTGTACTAGTGTTCTCTTGTGAGGACACAGGGAAGTAATAGATAAAACATTCGAATTACGACTCCAGTGTAGTGATTTGACTGCTCACAAATTTAAAAGGTTCGTTTCAACAGACCCATCTCTCCGAAGTGGATACCCTTATGAAGACGAATAGCATTACGTTCTGTATTGTTATGTTCTGAACCACGCATAAACTTCTTAAATACGATTGGTGCAATCACCCCCACCCTTAACGACATCTTATTCGGTAACCCGCTAATGTCTATCTCTGAAAATACAACTCTCTTAAAGGTATTTGAAGAATACGTAGCCGACGTAACAGATTTCAGAATTCAGAAATAGTGGCATCTGCACCTGTATGCTGGACAGACATCTCTGTCGTCGCGTTAAGGGGGACTGGCTTGTTTCGACAGTCGGGGCATTTCTGGCGTATAGGTTGTACCGAGGTCGCATTGCTACAGTTGTATGCTACCCGATAGATCACAGACTACACACATTTGGCGGTCTGTTTGTTTTCTTGCGTATCGCCGTTGTTTTGTGACAATTCGCACTATTGGGCTGCAGTGATGCCCCATTGGTCCTCGCATACTAATTACTGACATTGAAAAACGTCTTGTTGGCGAATGTGTGATTTCCGATTTCCTGTGTTTGTAAGCGCGACTGATTGGTCTTATGTGAGAGGTATACCAGTTGACTAAGCAGGAATTCTCGGGAGCCGATATATTGATACACCTCGTCAGTGATATATTTTTTAAAAGCTGTACGCTTACTCCCTCCTTCCAAGCTTAGTTGCGGTACAAATACAAACGCAGCCCGGGTGGGGAGCGGGAGACGGTGACTCTTGTCTGTCAAGGATTTCTTGTATTTCACTCGCGCCTTTCACTTCCTTCCCCATTTTCTCTGTTCTGGGTGTGTCCATCTTCATTCAGTTTGGGAGGCCCGGTGTTGACCTCAGTCCAAATACAAAACGAAAGTTGTTCTTAATGTAACTGAGGAAATCTATGGGAATAAGATGAAGGGCGGGTCTGGTTTTCCTTGATACGTATTTCCTCAGAATGCACCAGTGCAAAATACTGTTTCGCTATGCACCTGCACCGTCGTTGCCACCTACCTTGTAAGTTCGTTGTCTATTGTGAATGCGTTTATATAGGCTATGCCTTTTCGTTGAATCAGATTTCTGAAGACAAATAAAATTATAGCTGAAAACAATTATACGGAAGCGTTGAGGCGCCAGTTGAGTATTATTTCTATCTTGCACGTGCAAGTTAGCTATCTTGCACCTGCAAGTTACTGTCTTACACGTGCAGGTTAGCTATCTTGCACCTGCAAGTTACTATCTTGCACGTGCAGGTTAGCTATCTTGCACCTGAAGGTTACTATGTAAAATCGGAAATTTACTGCGCAACTACCCAGAAATCGATGGTCTCGAGTGTATATGGATTGAACCGATCACTATCCCTAGCCATATTTTAATGTGTGTATTGTATCGACCTCACGGTACCGAATCCCACTCTATGTTATCTCATAATTAATTCAACCTACAAAGCTACAGACACAGGCGTCTGTAACATCGTACCTGCTGGAGACTTCAATCACAAACAGTTATCTCCATGCAAAGGCAAATTCAGTAGCATTACAAGTAATTTTAATTTGAATCAGCTTATAAGCATACTCTGAAAAAACCTACTGGATCTCGTTGCCGTCGTCAACTCTGTTAACGTATCAGAATGTGATGTTCTAAATCCGTTCTTCCCCGACCTAATTTGATATCACTACCCTGTCAGCATCAAAAAGAGTGTAAGTGCCGACAAACATGTCAAAACAAGTTAGGAAATTACAATGGACTGAACGCTGTCTTATCCGAAGAGACATGGGATTTCCCTTTTTACTTCACCATGTATCGACATTCGTTCCAAATTAACTGATAACAGTTAAGAGAAATAAGCCTATATGGATGCATATTGAAATACATCGCCTAATTCCCCGGAGGACACGACTCCATAGTATTGCCAAGTGTAAAGGAAAACCCCGACTCGTGGCAGAAATACCGCGCCTAGCGTAACCAGGTAGTTTCCTCCACCAGAAAGGCGAAGAACCACCCACATTAACAAAATACATAACACCCTACATAATCCTGATACTGAATCCGCACATTATTAATTGGTAATAATGTTGGGGACATTCCCGGCACATCGTATCAGAACAAGACTATTAACATCGAATTGGAATAAAGTTGAAGCCTTTGACTCTTTGAATCGGAGAGCCCGCTTTCCCCCTCTAGGAATACGGTACGTCATAATTCCATTAAGTGGGATGGCTGCTTAGTGAATGCGTGGGGTACACCAATCAATATTTCCAACGTGCGGCAGTTGAACTGACATGAAAGATACCACCAGGGTTCAAAGGGCTAAAGGGATTTATATGTTACATTGTTATTTTTTCTGGTTTCAAAGCCTGCAATTCCTATAAGACAGTATCCACAGTCCTGTTTTTCCTACAATGACACAAAATAAGTAATATAGCCTCCATTATCAAGTTTGTCTGGGTAGAATCAAAGTTTTCGATATTTGTTGTAAAACCGAGGAGAAAAATGAAATGGTTCAGGTTTCGTTGAACTGACATGGAAGATACCACCAAGGTTCATAGGGTTAATGATTATTTTTATTCTGTGACAATCATTGATGATTCCCAGGCATCCCTCCAACCCTCGTGTCATGTATGAAACTTTGCGTTCATTAAAAATATCAAAGGCACCAGGCCCAGATCTATACTTAGGCCACGCCTACTAAAGTAGTAAAGATCAAGTCTATCCGAGTCACTAGCTTCGTTGTTTGGCATATTACTGGGTAAATGTCTTTTTCCATCACAGTGGAAACTGGGTAATGTTAGTACAATTTTAAAAGAATATCGCAAACCTCATTTCCAATTACAGCCCATTATCTCTTATCAGTTGCTTGGGAAAGATTTTCGAGAAATGCTATTTTAAAAAAAATATGGAAATTCCTTGATGAAAATATCTTGCTCTCTCAATTTCAGTCTGGATTTACTAAAAGTGATTCGACAGTGTTCCAACTAACACACAGACGACAGCGGCGGCGGCGGCGGCGGCGGCGACGGTGACAACTCCATAAAAGTGAAGGGGCACGAATTTGCAACGCCAATGTGGTTCGACCCAGTGCGAGAAAGGTTACAATCGTATATCGGTAAATGTCCCATGACTCGCTATAGTCTCTCGTTTAGATGAATATGCCGCTGGATGGTCATTGTCCTGTCCGTTTCTTCTACTTCAACCATCTTCCAACCCGAAGGCCAGCCTTTGGGTTGGAAGATAGTTGAAGAAAAAGAAACGGACCGAAGCTACCGAAAGTGTGATTCTTTGTCTAAATATTGTTTGGATTTGCAAACAATGTTACAGGAATGCCTGTATCTTGACACGTTTGTATGCGCCCATTTTAACTCATTGTGTAACTGCGAAACATATCTGTGGAAAAAGGTGGAGGGGCACGTACCCCTGTGCCCTCTGGCCCCGCCACCTCTGAACTAAGAGATCTATACGATGTTTACAGCAATGATCTTGACGAAGGTAAGGATGTCAGGGTCGTGTTCTGTGATGCCAGTTAGGCATTTGAATAAGTTTTGACATGCAGAACTTACTATATAAACTAGAAAAGATTGGTAACGCATATGATTTTTTAAAGTTTCGCAAGTCCTGTTTGGGGGCAGAAAACAACGCGTGGTTTTATACTTCCAGTTGTCCTCTCGGCATGAAAGCGGATAAAGAGTCCCACAAAAATCTATTTTTGGATCACGGTTTTTTCTCATCTATATTACTGACATAAAATTGAATCTAACTAGCAGTATCCGAATATTCGCAAACGACACATCCCTATATTCAATTATTGAGAATCCTCAACAAGCCTCTCTTATCTTAAACAAACATTTAAACACAAATTGAACAGTGAGCAAACCAATGGTTGGTCGAATTCAACCCGCAAAATAAAAAAAGAAACCTGAGACAATGCTGATAACACACACAATGGAAGTAGTCGATCAACCCCCCACTTTGTACTGCCAACATTCATATAACTGAGGTAAACCGACATGAACACTTAGGTGTAATACTAAACAAACCTTGCACGTGGAATAATCAAGTCGAACATGGGTGCGTTCGGAGTCATACCATTGGTAACCAATGGTAGCTATTCGGTACCATCGGTAAAGATTGGTACCAATTCCGCCATTTTTTTTTCACCAGTGGTACATTTTTGAGACCATGCTCGAGAGTGTGGAATTTTTCACCAACGCGAAATCCAAAATGGTGAACGCAGACCGATTCAAAATTAAAATACCACCATGGAAAATATTCTATAAAGAAAGAAAAAAGTTCTTGGTTGGCAAAAAGTAAGCAATTGACAGTGAATTGTTGTAATGAATGTTCAAGTGAATATACAGTTATTTCTGTGAGAAATAACACAAAATACCGGATAAGGTCCCAATTTCGAGGCATTGAAGCGTAAACTTGGGTATGCACACGACATTAATCCGTTTTCAGAGGCGTCCGAAGCACGGAGAGCTGTTCGTCTTCGATACAGTGCGTAACCAGGGGTGGGGGAGGGGGGCACAAAGTTTAGCTAGCCCAAAAAACGTTGTCATGCGTTTGAAAACACGTTGGGAACAAATATTCAGAAGTGAAGCGGCGATTATGCATTTTCTTTCCGCCATGTTGTTACCGATAACTACCAATTTCCGTTCTGAGTCGAAATACACCATCGGTCACTGTCGGTATACGTTCGGGTACCTGTGGTAAATACCGTTTGTTACCAATGGTGGGACTCCGAACGCACCCATATATGCTCCAAAGCGTGGGCTCGCCTCGACATGTTGGGGAAACTTATAAATAGAAACGTTTCGAAAAAAATGTTTCACTTTTGTGAGACCATTGTTGGGCCATGTTGGCATATGTCGACACTGTATGGTCAAACTGTGCAGAAGCTAACTCTGGCGAGCTTAAAAAAATCAAATAGCAGCTGCACTTATAGCCACAGGCGTGATTTTGGTTTGCAAACAAAAGCAGTCTGTATACGGAAACATGTTGGGAAACTTTGGCTCGAAGCGCGTTAAACATATAAACTGACCCAGTTCTTTGAAATGTACCAGAACCTCACACTAGCTTATATTTCTAATACTTGAAAATACCCCTTCTCTCTCGGCCAATCAGACGTACAAGAATGAAAGAATTTGCTGAAATCCCTCAATTTTTCATTTATTATTCTTCGTAAAAACTCATTGACAGTGATGTAAAAGGCCTTAAATATCAAATACCATAAATATCAAGACGATTTCCCGGCTTTCCTATTTCCCCAAAACAGCTCATGAAAAGAAGCACCTAAATGCTTCACCCAAGAAATGTTTTTACAAAAGAAGAAGAAAAAAGTGAAAACTCAAAACAAAACATTTTAGTAAACTTTTTAAATGAACTTTGTAATTTGTAAGAAAGTGATTACTGATAAAGAAAATCTCGACAGTGCCGACTGTGAAAAAACCCAAACAAACAAATAAATACAAAAAAAGAAAGCCCACTTGTATACAGTCGTGGACTTGTCACTTTCCATGAGACGGCAATATTTCCACGGACGCAATAATATTAGATTCCAAAAACTAATTATAGGAACACTCATCAAAAATTTAAATAATGAAGTACATGGTACAACCCAATGCATCATTATTAAAATTGTGCTGCTGCTGATTTTTATTACCTGGTAAAGCATGCGTGGACATGTACTGCCCAGGCGTGGAATACGACCGGTCCACAGCGAAAGTACTGTATCTGACAGATTCTGACGACACAGCACCACATGAAATTTAGTTTAAACAATATTTATTGAAGGAATATGCTATATGTTACAGAATTGAACACCAGAAGAGTAACAATGTAATGCAATAGCTCAAAATATAATATATATTAACAGTAATCAGATTGCCGAATGATGGAGGGATTTGTCAGGAAGCTTGTAGCTTATGTAAGTCATCTCCCGAAATCATACATACAGTTACTCTAAAAGGTGGTATAGACCATATAGATTCACACATGGACTCACACATCGCCTTCTGGGGGCCAAGGCCAGTGGTAACTCACCATGATGATTTGGTTTTGAGGTAAGTCATCGTCTCACCCCCCTCCCTCCCGAAACCAAGTCAGGCCGTCGCACACAACGATGGTCTGCCAGAAATTCTAAGAATGTGAGCGAATGATTGTGGTACCATTCACACATCACCCATCAACATGATACCCAACATACGCGTGTAGCTGCAAGCGCATGGATGCGACGCCTAGACTGGACACGAGACCGATTGTAGAAAATAGGACACAGGTGACCCAGACCGCCAGAGAGCGATGCGTGACATTGTTTAAGCTTAGCATGTAAATGAAAAATTGATGTGGGAGAAAATATTAAAGAAAGAGTTTAGAAATAAAAAAAAATAAAATAAAATAAAAAAAAGTAAACAATAACAAAAAGGAAAAAATACAAGAAGCCAGCTTGAAAACATGAATGCGAGGCCCTCATTTTAAAAAAAAATGGTAAACAGTGTATGCACGTTTAAAAAGGGTAAGTACTGTTACAACCTTGATACGGCCTTGGCAGCACAGACGCTTGAATAAGGGGAAGTATGGGTAACTTCAGCCGGCTGGACACGTATGGAAATCATAGAAGGAAATATCGGCGAGCTGTTGTCATTGGAAACGCCCACTTAATAACATGAACTCGTGTACCACTTCAAAAACAAGACGGGTCTCCTGATTATTTAAGAATTCGGAGCCAAAAAGAAGTATTGATGTATCTAGAGTAAATGGGAGAAGACTGATAGTGGTATCACGAACATCTGATAAGATTGGGCAGTACAAGAGAAAATGCTCTGGTGTCTCGCTCTCCCCACACTGACAGGAAGGGATGCGTGACAGATGATTCTCGTATAAATGAGAATTAAGGCCACTACAAAACAGTCGTAACCTGCAATGATATATTTGAGCTGTGCGAGATTTCGCCCCGTTGTAAAACACAGGTGGGCGTTGATTTCCAGCATTTAAAAAAGTCTTGAAATGAATCAGAGATGAGTTCTCGTGGACAGATAAGGGCATGTTGTTCCATTGATCCGTAACGCTTGGAAGAAAAGACGACTGATACTCGTCCGACAAAATGGAACTCTGTGGTTATGACATGACCGCAGATTGAGGGATGGATTTGATGATGAGACGAGCGGTGGAACTTTGTTTGCAATATGGGGGGGGGGGGGGGGGGGGCGCATATGATGATACATTTTGAAAAACTGTATTAACTTGCTTTTGCAGACAATCCCAACGTGTTTCAGAATAAAGTAAAGCCTTACTACAACTGACAGTTGCCCCAGTGATGAACCTCGCGGCCGCAATCTGTATTTCTTCTAGCTAAGCGACTTTAGCTGCCGAACAATTATCCCAGACAGCATCAGCGTATTCTAGTAAAGGACGAACGAAGGTAAAGTATATTTTTTCCAAAACGCTGCGATCGAGATTGAATTTCTGCTTCCTCAGTATGTCTACGCGAGCCCAGGCTTTAGAGCAGATGTGTTCAATGTCGTCGATCCATGTACATAAGCTATTTAAAATGACTCCTAAATGTTTATGATTAGTGACATCGGATATCTGTGTATCACCTAAGAATAATGGTGGATGGGCAGTGGGGTTGCTTTTACGTGATATAAGCGTACTCTCTGTTTTGATGGGATTATACTCAACCAACCAGGACTTAGCCCAATGTTCTATTGTGGAAAGGTCACGATTGATTAAACTGGAAGCTTGCTATGGGTTCTCTACAATTAGATATAGGGAAGTGTCATCTGCAAAGAGACGCATGCTACTAAGTATGTTTTCAATTATATCATTAATATATAGTAAGAACAATAAAGGTCCAAGCATCGACCCCTGTGGAACACCAGATTTAATGGGTCCCAGGACGATGCGTTCGAGCCTATCACAACTCGTCGCGACCTATCTGAAAGGTGCGATTCAAAGAACAACAGTAGTTCACCTGAGACAACAATTCTCTTCAGCTTGTGAATAAGACCAGCATGCTTTCGGACGGCCGGTGCGTTTGGCTGTGCGATACAGACGTTTTCTCTGTCTTATTAGTAGTCTAATTTCATTGTGCATCCATTTTGGCTGACCCGATCGCGAAGTAATAATTTTGTTCGGAATATGTTTAGATGCTGTATCTAGTAATTTTTCGATGAAATTTGAAACAACGATATCAAGACATGAATTATCAAAGAAAATATTCCAGTCGATGTTAGAGAGGGCTCTGTTTAGTGCTTCATAATCACCCTGAGAATACGGCCACATCCTTCTTTTAAAGGAAAGAGGAGGTGGTTTCAAAAATTCAATATCAATTGATATTGGGCAATGGTAGCGAATCATTCCAGGGATAATCGGTTCTAGGACCTGACAGGTTTTCACGTCAACTGTGCCACTTACAGCAAACAGATCTATCAGAGTGGCTGACGACTCAGTAAAACAGGTTGGTTCAACCACGAGCTGCCTCAGGTTGAAGAGATTGCATATTTCAGTAAAACCGTCTCTCGAGGGAACCAACTGATTGTCATTAAAATCGCCCATAACAATTAAATCGACGAGTGACGTGTCTTTGGCTTTTTCGATGGATGCCGATATGGCATCCCATGTATCGAGGGATTGTTAGGTGGGCGGTAAAAGACCCCTAACAAAAGGGACTTACTTTGATTCGTAAATATTTCAGCCATTACACACTCCGTACTGGGCACCGCAATGTCGGGGCGATGTCGAAAAGAGAGATTATCTTTAATGTAGATGGCACCCCCCCCCCCCCCGATCGTATCGCAATGGTTCATGAAACCCACGGAGAATGACATCGGATGTGGAATCATTGCTGTGCAACCATGTCTCGGTTAGGGCCAAGATATCATATTATGAGGATTCTCATTGAACAGTATTTAATTTAGGTTTTAAGCTTTGGATGTTAAGATGCAAAATCTTCAAAATTTTCCTGTCAGAATCTGAGTTTATAGACCTTGGGCTGGGGTTGGGTTGGATGTCACCCGACAATAAAAATGAAGTTATACCCAAGTAAAGGAACGTCGAAGTTGAAAAGAAAATAGGGATTATAACTTTCAAGGTAGATGAAATCGTTGAGTCGTGTGCTCTCTTGATACAATTAGGCCCGGGATCGGTTTCGATGTCAACAGACAATAATAGGATTATAGACAGATAGAAGAAAACTAACGTGACAAGTGTAACCGGGATAATGACTTTCTCAGTGGAAGTAATTTCCGAGACACTCAAGTCGATGGGATCTGCCAAGTGGCAAGTAACGGATTCATGATGTACTCAGAGGAACAGAGCTTCCATAGCCGTGAAACTTTCATTCAGCTCAAGACCCTTGAAACGCAAGTGCAGGTAAATTGAGATAAGATGAGTTGTTCCTTGTGTACGCAATGCTTCAGTGTTCGAGCATAGATCGCAGAGTTGAATGTGCCTATGATGGGCATGGTATAATTCGAGGTTGCACATCGATGTAATATGAACCTAGTTTGGAAGAAAACTTGTAATCAATCTGGCTTGGAAAATATTATGGAAGTGAAGTGTGAAGAGGGCAAATTAATTAAACGAATGACACAGAAAAAAGGTGATGGTAAGTAAATATACAAGGGGTAACTGTGTGGTGTATATATATATGTGTGAGGTAGTATAATCTGCTTTAATGAAGTCAAGAACACTACACGAAGGGGATGCTCCGTGTAATATGCAGGTTAAGCAACTGGTAAGACTTTCCTATGCAACACAGCGTGATGGATCCGAAGAATGTAATAACAGGAAGTTGGGGGGGGGGGGGGGGGGGGGGAAGGGGAGTTGATCGTGATGAGCGACTGCCGTCGATAAGCAACAGGAAATTGGGGTTGTACACTACTAAATCTGCAGTTGCAGTCTGTGGCAAGTATGGTCGGTCGGCAGATTTCGTTGGGCGCAGCACTCAGGTCACCAGGGCCCTCATCCCGGCGACGATCAGAGACCCATTGCCGGACTGAATGGGCCAGGGCTACTGTGTTAGCTGTGTGGGTGTCAAGTAGTGTTTACTGCTGACACACAGGTTTTAGGATGAGAAAGAACCACTCCTTATAATACTCCTGCGGTGCGTCAAATTCACCAAACAATGTGTACAAGTGTGAAAAACCATATCAGATAAAGAAACGGCAGACAGGTCCCTTTTATCACAAAAAATCGAAAACTGGTAAGAGAGACGTGTTGTCATGTTGTAACTGGGCGGTTCGACGCTGGTATGACCAAACCCTGATATACCCTCCATCTTGCAGCACTTCATGATAAAAACCAAGAAAAGAAATCATTCCGCGCCCGCAAGAAGAAATCGAGGGCATCCCACCTGCAAGTGGTGGATCTGGCACAACACTTTATGGAACACTTAATTGGAAACTTTTTGGAACTCTGATACCAATAATCCTGCGGGGCGGATAATTCACACCTCATCAAGTTACTATTCTCTGTGATATTCACACTTATAACTGGGAAGTAAGGGGTATATATAATACCAGAACTGAAGTGTTTTGAAAATCAAGTCGGATCAGGGCAAGGCTGTGATACAACCATGTCATGTCCTACCCAGAGACAAAAATGTCTGGCATTATACCTGTAACGTAATAATATTGTTTCCGTTTTGAACTCAACATTGACAACGCTGCAACTGTTGAATTAGAATTGTAGGCTTAGATCTTCTTTTGTAAGACATTGTTAAATACTACAGGGCTGTGGGGGGGGGGGGGGGGGGGTTAAGGACAATGGCATTAAAGACAACCCCAACGTATTACATATGGCTAGGGATGTAGCTGCTCTGGTACGAAGGTGCACAAACACCCCCCCCCCAAACCCCCGCAATTTCGACTGGATTGCAATCCTATCGCAATCCAGACGGACTTCCCTGGCCATTTTATTTATCACAGTGCAGTTCTTCTGCATTTCAAAAAGATATAGAACTTTTTCAATTTAGACAAGTCGGCAGTTTGTAATACTCTACAAATGATATTTTGCCCAAAGTGTGGAAGTTCAAATGGCGTGGAGGTTCGTTTACTAGGAATTTCAAAGATTGGACTCGTTGTTGAGGGTATGGTATTGAATAGGAGTTGATCACATATACACAAGCAGGTCGGGTGGTACAAATATAAAAAAAACATAATATAAAAACAGTGGAGAGAGAGCTTCACCCAGCTGACATTCATCTTCATCAAATTGTCGGTTGCATACGTGAGATAAAACAGTAAACGAGGGCGATAAAAAGTATGAAATCACGTATAGATTGAATATTCCACTCAATGAGACTATAAATTTCCCAGTCCAAAGGCTGACGTCGTGATCATGAGGATGAGCTGGCGAAATCGCAGCTTGAGAAACTCCAAATAGAGGCTGCTCGAATTGCCACTGGGGCGACGAGAAGCGCCAGCAAGGAATTGTTATATATGGAAACAGGGTGGGAAACACTGCAATCTCGTTGGGGAAAAACAAATTGATCCAATACTTCAAAATACATCATCGTCATGTGCCTCGCTACCTTTCTTCCTTAATTCGGCCATCCTCGTCAGCATCACACAAATACTCACTTCGTGACAATACATATTTGTCTGTACCTTCAAGTCCTCAAGGTTATACTCCTCGATGAACCTCAGAAATTTTCGTGATCATCAAAATATTTCACACCGATCCGGTGACTTACGAAATCGAAGCTTTGGATGGAGAAGAGATCATCGGAAAGTTTTACGAACAACAATTACAGAAGACGAAGTTTTGATGAAGAAGACAATTTTTTTTTTTATTTACTCTCTTTAACATTTTCTTGTTTACACACATATATATATAAGAGAGAAAAAAATAATATTAAAAAATAATTAAAAACTATTTTTTAGATAAAGAAAGCAAGTGAATTAATAAACAAAAAAAAAACTAAAAATCCTTTAAAATGACAAATATACTAGATATAACACAAAGCATAGTGAAAGATGAAAGTATTCAAGAATATGAGGTTCACGAATACGAACCGGTAACCGGAACGAGTTTGAACAATGCGGGAGAGATAAGAATCAACGTCGAAACTCAAGATCTATTCGTACATCCTAGTGAGAGTTACATAGTGGTGCAGGGACGTCTCACCAAGGAAGATGGGAGCGACTACGCCGACGACGACACGGTTACTCTTGCCAATAATGGCATCATTCATCTATTCAGTAACATAAAATACATGCTATCCGGACAAGAATCTGTGTTTCATCCCGGTCAGGCCACCACGATGTTCGGACTCTTGACGTATCCTGATGATTTTTCGAAATCCAGAGGACTTAATCAGTTGTGGGTGAAAGACACCGTAGGTCCTGCTAGCGCAGGCGCCGCCGCGATATTCGACTACGTCGTCAAGACGTCCAGACCTAAAGGAACGTTTTCGTTCAGGTTACCTTTGAAACACATCTTCGGATTCGCGGACGATTACAACAAGATCATGTACGGATTCAAACACAATCTGACGTTGATTCGAAAAGGAAACGACGATGCAATAGTGAGACTCACCGCGACCGATGCGGGTAAGATAACTCTACACAAGATATCGTGGTTCGTTCCGCACGTGGAGCCTTCGATCGTGGAGAAAGCGCGTCTCTACAAGATCATAGAATCCAAGAGTAAATTACCCGTGGGATTTAGAATGAGACAGTGCGACACGGCTAGCATTCCTCCCGCCACGAATCACTTCGATTGGAGATTGACGGTGAAATCCGCTTCCGAGAGACCGCGTTTCATCGTGGTTGCGTTTCAGACCGATAGGGACGGGTCTCAGGAAAAGAATGCGTCGCTGTTCGATCACCGCAGTTTGAGAAACATACAAGTGTTTCTGAACGCCACGAGATATCCAGCAATCGATTACAACTGCAGACTGTACGGCGACGCCGCTGATTTTAGAATTATTATTTATTATTTATTTATTGGTGTTTAAGGTCACATACTTATGCACAATGGCTAATCGTGACCGTGACAGTTTTACGGGTGGAGGAAGCCGGAGTACCCGGAGAGAACCACCGAGCAACGACGAGCAGCTGTCAGCTCTCCAACATCGTAACTCTGAACTCTGCACCACAGCACAGACAGGGTGAGATTGGTTGAAGACATGCGCACCATCGACGTGCAGTACGCCTCAGTACACAGCGTCATCGTGCCCCCATGTAGGCAATCGGGGTGAAGTGTCTTGCCCAAGGACACAACGCGGTTGCCGCAGGTGGGATTCGAACCGAGGACCTCTCGGCTTGCAGCCTGCACCTCTACCAACTGAGCCACCGCGCCCCCCGCTGATTTTAGAAAGAAGTATCATGGTCTAGACGAATTGATGAGCAACCCCAACATATCTCCCGGCG
This sequence comes from Pictodentalium vernedei, assembly GCA_031216915.1. Classification (NCBI taxonomy): domain Eukaryota; kingdom Metazoa; phylum Mollusca; class Scaphopoda; order Dentaliida; family Dentaliidae; genus Pictodentalium; species Pictodentalium vernedei. The sequence continues at coordinate 293,327,296 of CM062297.1, read as the reverse complement.
AATACAAGTCGATGTATCCCATGTTCGTATTCGACGTTAGTAAACAGAGTGAACGACTCAATAGTAGCGTGTTAGACATTCAGATCAAGATGCAATTCGATAGGAACGTGCCGAGAAAAACCGAAGCCTTCGCCCTGGTCCTGTCGGACAGAGAATTACAATTCGAATCGGACGGAAATAAGATGTCGATCATTCGATGAGAGACGAGTGTGTGAAAAAAAAAAAAAAAAAACAAAAAGAAAAAATAAAAAGTATTGTGTGATTATTAAAAACAAAACAAAAAAAAAATAAAATAAATAAAGTAATGTGATCTAGAGAGATTGAACATCTCTCTAGATCACATTACTTTATTATTTTGTTTTTTTTGTTTTGTTTTTAATAATCACACATTACTTTTTATTTTTTTTTTTTTAATTCATCATTTTCCACGCATTCACTGTTTGTTCAAAGGATCTAGTTCAATCAGTAGACTCACCACGGAAGTGGCAGCTTCGGGATTATTGGTTTTCGTGACGAAATTAATCCTGTCTCCGGCATTCACTTTGAGAGGTGTGCCGAACGTGCTAACATCCGCATGTTGATTCTCAGTCTTTTTGACGCTGTATCTCTTATCGCTCTCCACACCATTCACCATGAGATTGACGACCGCTCTGTTATTCAAATCCGAGGAAGCCAGACTCATTCGAAGGATTTCACCTCCCAACGGCATGGGATATCCCACCTGACCGTGTTTCGATCCGCTACTTCCATTTCCAAAAGACCACTCAGCTTTTCCTTCATCTAAGGTGCCGGCCTCTTTGGCCCACACGGTGATCAATTGTCTAGCATATTTGACTTTCTCCACCACCGAAATCAGGGTGGAGGCATCCATCATGTGCACGGGTTCCGGTAGATTCGTGAGCGCGTGTCCACCCATGTCTAGTTTACCTTCCATGATGTTGCCCTTTCTCCAGACCGAGTTGTCGTACTTCCTGCTTACCGCGCTGGAATCGAATTCGGCATCATGATTGAGACCGAATAAATTGTGACCATTCATGTTGATGCCACCCTCCATGGTTCCGCCAGATTCTTTGTTCAGGTAGAGATCATCCACTTGCGATTCTAGGTATTCTTGTGATTGTATCACGGCAGAATCTACGTAGCCCTTGTTGACCGTGGTTGAGTCCGCATCCGTGTTGTCGATCTTCGACAGATTCAATATCTTGTGGAATCCCGCATTCAGATCCGATTTCATTTCTCGTCAGTCAGACTTTCTCTGTTCCAGATCTACGTAGTGTTTGGTCGCCACGTCCTTGGGATTCGTGGGAGTGGCCACATTCGTTATCTTGTTAGAATTGGCGTTCAATTCCGAGTTCATCGTTTTCAGAACGTATCTGTTTCTCAGGTGTTCACTGAATCTCGCGTGAGAGTCGTCCGTGTATTTCTTGGTCGCGGCATCGGTGGGATCTACAGGATTTGCAATGTTCACCAAACGTTTGGATTTCAGATCCAGATCGTCGGTCATGGTTTTATCCACATAATTATCCAGCAGGATTCGTTCGAAATCGGCGTTCCCCCTGTTGACGTATTTTTTAGTCGCAGCATCTGCGAGATCTATCGGCTCGGGAAGATTGTAGAGCTTCTTATCGTTCATGTTCAAAGGTTCTTCTCGAGGTTCGTATCTCCGAATGTAACGTTCGTCCAAGTTGGCAACGTTGTAACCATCGTCGACTTCGAACATCTTCCTCTTCTTTTTCGGGTTGACTTTTTCGTCGTCACTTCTACCAAATTTATCGACTGGCATGTTGTTGTGAGGATTTTTTTGTTTTTAGAAAAAATGTGTTCAAAACGCAGTTTATTAAAAAATGAACTATGTTATTTTATTTTTCGTTTTTATTCGATTAAAATCTTTTTTAAAATAATTTTTTATCTTTATATATACTATAAAAAAAAATCTCTCTCTAATGTAAGTCATTGAGAATGTCTTGAAATCGATCTCCTTCAGACCATCTCTTGAGAACGTAGAGACACAGGTGACCGCAAAACACTTGATCTGGTGATTGCACTTGTTCCGTGTTGTAACGAACCATCGATTTGTTGAAATAGTTCTTTATTTCTTTTGGCGGCGAGATTCCGTAGCTGTCGAAATAATAATATTTCTTCTTCCCGTTCTTCATCCACGCCACCCAGTGAGTGCCTTCACCTGATGAATCGTCTAGATTTAAAATTCCGCATTCCGATTGTCGAGGTCTTCTCTTCGGCAAGGCATCTCTGGAAAACACTCCTAGAAAATCTTCGATTTTCAAATCTTTTGCCGCATTCAACAGATCGATGTTGGATAGGGGTTCGTTGGGTAAGACGACACCTTCTACGGATATCTTTATTTTCTTATTCATAAATAAGTATATATTTTTTTTATTTATTTTATTATAATTTACTAAAAATGACGTTATTTTTTTTTCTATTTTTTTCTTTTTCTTTTTAAACTAACTTTCTCGATGTCACTATCGATTTCCATAATTTTGTGTTCATCTAATTCTTCTTGATTTTCTGGAATCCTATCATCCACAATCGTATCTGGAATCTTATTATCCACAATCGCATCTAGAATCCAATCATCTCCATTCATATCGTCTAAAATTAGATCCAAAGTCCAATGTCCGAGTGCCAAAGTGCTTATTTTATCGTCTAACATGAATCTCTTATCGTCGTCGGCCGTCAGCAAAATCTTGTTGATTATTTCGGTATACAAGTCATGATTTTCGCTTCGAATCGATTTCATAGTCTTATACACCGGACCACTTCCTAACAGACAATCTTTATACTCTTGGAAAGAGATGTTTTTCTTCACCACGCACGCTTTAACTCCTTTGCACTTCTTGATCTCTTCATCATCTTCTAGACGATAAGCATACAGTTTGGGTCTCAAGCCCACGAATTCGACGATCTGTTTACCTCCGTTCTTGTCCTTAAATTTACCCAACACCTTCTTGTTGTCGTTCGATTGAATGTTGGACGGGTGATCAACGGTATAATTGCTCGTGTCGAACCACTCAGCCACGTCCGGAGATATATCTCGGTAGACGTCTTTCGTCTCTATCTCGTAAACTAAACTGTCCATGTCGGTGAACAGTAGTTTGGCTTTGTCGCCAAATTTTCGTTTGACGTAATCGTAGTGAAACTCATACATCAGTCGCTTGCTGACATCTAAGATGATCGGTCCGAGATAATACGGTTTGTCGAACTTCAGGTGCGTCTTTTGCATGTGAACGGCCACTAGATTTTCGCCGAATATGGTTCGGTGTTTGTAATTGGGTTTCGCCACTAATTTTTTAGCTTTTTTCTCAGACGTGACGAGTCGAACGTCAGTTCTCTTCCTGATGTTTTCCATCGATTTGCCGTACACTCAGTTGTTCATGAGTTTGAAGAAATCTTTCTCGAAATCGTTCTCGGCTCGAGTTCTGAGATTCGTGTTGAGATCGATGTATTTTTTCATCCAAGGCTCTTCGTCGAATCGAATGATGCGATGTATGTCGACTAATTTCATCCTGTAATCGATGTACTGTTTCAAATTCTCGCTATAGACGATGTAGTTACGTTTGTTAAATAAATTGGGAATGAGTTTTTCCTCGTCTCCTTCGTTCGGTTCCATTCGTTCGGGAGCCAGCGGATAATCGTTGTGTGGATTGTGTAATTCTTCCGGATAGTTCAAATCGACTTCTAAAATGCAAGGATAGTCTCTCCATTTTTGCATCTCTTCCGGTTCCTTCACCCATTCGAAATTTCCAATCGGTAAAGGATGACTCATAGCCCAACCATACAGATTATTGGCGTCCCAATACTGTATGTATTTAGTCGACCGTTTCAAATCAAAACCTTCTTTCATGTAGGGATTGTTAGCTTCAGAATGTCTGTGAGAGATCATCGAGACGCCACCTCTCGCAGCCCTTTCGAACATGAGCAACATGTCCACGTCGGATAATAATTCCAATTGAACTTCGGTGGTCTTCAACAGAGCGTCCCACACCAGACCGCATGTGGTGAAATACCAAGTGGGATCCAGATCGTAATTTCGATGACCGACGTCTCGAAAATTTTCGAACACGTCTGCCAAGAGCAGAACGTCGGTCTTCAGATAGAGATCGTGATAATCTCTCATGGTTTTCATATCGAATGATTTCCACACGTTTTTGGCGTGTTCGTAATTCTCGTCGGAAATGTCGGATTCGTATAATTTCGAATAAAAATCATCTTTCGAAGGTAGTGCGGTGTCTTCGAATCTCTTTAGATCATTCATGTAATCGTAAGGATAGACTCCTTTCCTCATCATGACGTCTACTCGTTCTCCGAAATGTTCGCTCGTGATTTTAAATTTATCCTTGCTCATGTTATCGACTAATTTTTCCAGAGCGGTCGACATGAATTTAAAAGTGTCGATGAAACGTATGCATCTACGAATGGATTTCGTTTTTTCTTTCAACGTATTTCCGTCGATTACTCTTTTCCTCTCCATGAGCTTCCATTTCGTGAAGGAAATGTATCTTTCTTCACTGTTCGCGATGCAATTTAATTCTTCGTGTGAGGTGCCGAGATTTTTCACGAACAGATGACTGTCGTAACCCGAGAGATTGTGAAACATCACCGGATAGAAAGTGGCGTCTCGATATTTTAAATTACACTTGCTGTGAGCCGGACCGCGATACAGACCCGTGTAATGATCGTGGTCTCTGACCTTCTTATTTTCCTCCGAATTCTTGTCGAACGATTGTCTGCATATGTGACATTCGGTGGCTCTGTTATTTTCGTCCTGCTGCTCTCGCGTGATGATCATTTTTGCCGGAATTTTGAATTTGTCGTATAACATTTGAATTTTTGATTCTAACTCTTCCACGAACCTTTGAGCCACGTCGTCGTCTTCGCACTGTTTCGTGTAGGTGAAGGGACCCATGTCGTGTTGCAAGTCGAAAGTGCATTTCACGTAAATGCAATAGCCCGAAGGTATGTGTTTTTGATATCTTTCGATGTAACTTTGAAGAGCGTTGGGTTGACAGGAACTCATTTTTGCAGTGAAACATTCGAAATCGGCGTACACGACGAATGGTACTTTTAACCTTCTATTGTGATTTTCAAACTTCACGATGGTGTTGGGTTTGGGCATTTCGACGGCGACACCTTGATTTTCGTTGCAATATTCCTGATGTTTCGCCAACGAGTCTTCGCTGTGAAACACGTTCATGCAATTGTAACATAAACATATCTTATGTCCATGTTTATTATTTTGTTTTGACAGTAATCGGGTCGGATGTTTAACCCAACAATAATGATGATTGTCACCATTCGAAATCAATAATAAAATAATCGTCTTTTCTCTTCCGCGATACGAAGTCTGTCTGAGAGGATAGATCATTCATTTTTCGGCGTCGTATTCCAAGGACGTTCACCGCTATGGTGGGATTTTGAACCTCGAAACGTTCGATATGTTTTAACTCTGTTGGAAAAGTCACTCCGGTCCAATCGAGATTTTTAGAAGTTTCCTCGTAACGAGAAACTCTATCAGAGTTTATTTCGACAGGGTATAAAGCGGAGGTGACTGCCCATTTAAAATACTGATCATCTTTATTTCTCACGTTGACCATGGCGTGTTTCTTAGTCAAGAAATACGGTAATTCCAAGTAGGAAGATCCTTTCAATGGATCGTTTTTAGTCATGTGAATTTCGAGTTTCAACACCTCATCGAACATCCAATTACTACCTTCATGTTGATAATTCGCGAGAGACGTCAACATCTTGTCTTTCATCTTTTCGAAAACGTCCGATAGATCTGAACCTGGAATAATGGGTTCAACGTTAGATCTGAAATATGCATTTTTCACGATGCTCTCGCCGGACTTCATGTCGATTTTATTCATTATGCAATGGAGTATCATCTTAATTTTTAATCCCACGTTCATGTATTCACGAAACAAATCCAATACTTCTTTCTTCACCCATTCCATGAACAATTTCAGATCGACTTTCTTCAACGAGGGAATCACGTCAAAAGTTTTAAAAATGTCTTTGATCGCCCTCTCCCATTCTACGGGTTTCGATTGGAATAGTTCCGCAACGAGTCGTGTTACATATTCTTCTCCTTTCTCTTCGTCGATTGCTCATTGAATTTCGCTCGATATATCTCGTTTGTCTTGAATCTGAAGTGCATCACTCGTTTTCGTTTTAGTTTTTCTTTTCTTTTCTTTGGAAACTTGATGTTCTTCAACGGCTTTTCGTTTAGTCGTCTTCTTATTTTTCACAACCGATGCATCTTTTGACGTCATTGCTATCGACATTTCGTTTGCCTTTCTAGCATTTTGCAAATATTCTTGTATGACTTCAATTTTTTTTGATTTAGTTCTAGGCTTTCTGAAATCTGAAATTTGTAATAGTTTACAAATCTCGTTAAACTGAGGTATGGTTTTCTCATTTAAATTTACCATTGTTTTATCTGTTTGCTTCATTTGTAAGAATATTTTTTTTTTTTTTTTGAATTTTGTATTAAATAATTTGTTAAAAAAAGTTTTGCTTTTTTTACTCTTTTTAAATATATAATAAAAAAAAAAGTTAAATTTTAAATTCATTTTTTTTTTCTTTAATGTGTTTTTATTCAAAAACAATTTAAGACCACTTTTATTTCTCGCTCGCAAACCGAACACATTTTCTCGTCTTCGGAATGACATTCTCTACAGTAACGCAGGTGTGCGCATGGTAAAAACAAGACGTTTGCTTTTACCTCAAAATTGAGTTTGTAAGAATTTTTTTTTTTAACTTTTATTTATATATAAAGAGAAATAAAGAGAAACTTTTTTTAACAAATTATTATTTAAAATACAAAATTTAAAATATACATTATTTTGCAAGAATTCATAAAAAACCAAATAATCGATCATGACAACAACACCTAAAAGGATCGAATTGAAATTGAAACGAGACGAAAAGTATGAGAAATCCAGTTTTAATATTTATACATTACAACCACACGATCCCATCGAATTGAATGAGGTCGAGATGGTGGACTTTGAGCGCTACTACCACAAATATCGAATGTGTTTGAAAGTGGATGAAGCCGCGCTCAATTTGTTTTACGAGTACCAAAGCGAACTGCTGATTAATATCATCGTCGTCGAAGACAGAGAATTCGACAGGGGTGATTTATTGTTGTCCTATGGAGGCTACATATATCCAATAATCTCACTCGAACTCGTGAAGAAATCGGGTGGTGAGAGCGCATTCGCCTATGAAAAAAAACTCAAAAGAGTAAAGATAAACATTCACACCATTTTCGTATGTGGAAAAATGACGAATGTCAACTTGCTAATAACGGACTTGGAAATATAAACAATAGAGAGATTGAAATTAAAATTTAACTTTTTTATATATATATAAAGAGAAAAAAAAACTTTTACTAAAAAATTTTACATTAAAGAAAATTAAAAATTAAAAAAACAACTTTTTTTAGAAATAAAGAGCAAAAAAAAAAAACTTTTTAAAGAAATTATTATTTAAATACTAAATAATCGATCATGCAGACAACAACTCCTAAAAGATGCGAATTGAAATTGAAACGAGTCGAAACGTATAAGAAATTCGGTCATAAAATCTATAGATTACAACGACACGATCCCATCGAATTGAACGAGGTCGAGATGAAGGGCTTAAAGCACAAATACGAGAAATATAAGATGCCTTTGAAATTGGATGAAGCCGCGCTCGATTTGATTTACGAGTACCAAAGCGATCTACAGAACATCGTCATCGCCGAAGATAGAGAATTCGACAAGGACGATTTGTCGTTGCCCTATGGAAATTACATATTTCCAAACATCTCATTCGAACTCGTGAAGAAATTGGGTGGTGAGAGCGAGTTGACCGATGTAAAAAAACTCAAAAGAGTAAAGATAAACATTCAACACGTTTTCAAAAAGGAGAAGACACTCGTGTCAACATGCTAATAACAGACTTGGAAATATAAACAATAGAGTGATTGATTTTTAGCAAAGAAAAATGAAAAAAAAAATAAGATCATCTTTAGATCTCATTTACTTTTTTTTTTTTTTTTTGTTTTCCTTCTTCTTCACTATCATCATCATAATATATTATAATAACGTTTCCTTTTCTCTCAAATTTCAGCGTCGATTCTTCTTTTTCTTTTTTTTCTTTTTCTTTGTGATGTGATACGTTTATGGTAACATTTTTGTTTATCCAAATCATAATTATGAACGAATGTTGTGCATCTCTTGGTAACACTCGCATCATTACCATTCTCTTCAGAAGGTAGTGGTGACCGTGGAAAGCATCGTCTCATTCTCAACCGTCTATCCCACACTTCATCTATCTCTTTCATTAGTTCTTTCCTTAGATATCCATCATTAGCGTCTAACCATTTTTTTATTTTTTCGCTCTCTGGCTCGCGATGTTCGTCATTATCGTCAAATTGTTTCTCCACCTTTTCATCCAGGTGATAAATTTGTTTCTCCACCTTTTCACCCATTTTAAATATATTATTTTATACTTTCTATGATTTTTATATTTTATATAATTTTATATTTATAATAACATATTCAAAATCGGTATGTTCTTAAATGGCGAATTCTCACCGAGCAACAAACCCTTGCCGAGTCGCTCGACGTTCCGTCCACTCTTCAGATAGAGACCGTTTCCTCTCAGAGAGTTGCCACCTCTAACGGGTTCTAGATACAATCCTTTACCGCTGTTGTCTACGTGAATGCAACACAGGCTCCTCCCTTCTTCAAAAACAGTCCGCTGCCACCCATTAATTTCTCAACTGCCGAACTAGCGAGTCCCGTGAGAGCTCCCACGCCGAGAGTCTTTCCGAGAAAGGGTAGCGCCTTTGCGGTGAAGGGTAATGCTTTTGCGGCTATTCCTGTCAATAGCGGTAGGAAACCACCTTTCATTCTCAAATTGTATCTCAATTGAGCAGTACTCATTCTCACCGTCAACCCTCTTCCATCGCGAATCGCTTTGTCCATCCTTTTGATTTGACTTCTGGTCCAGGCGATCGAATCCTGACCGCCTCTCATCAGATCTTCGTGAATGAATTTGAATCTCACCGCCTCGCCTCGAGTTGTAAACGCTCTCTTAAGTTTCTTCCTCTGTCCTGCGGATATGTTCACGTTTTTAACCATGTATTCTGTCATAATTTCTGTTTTTTTTTTTTTAAATATATTTACTTCAATTGTTTCTTGTTTAATAATTATATTAAAATAATTTTGTAAAATTAATATTGCGTTTATTTTATTTTTGTTATCTATATATATAATATTTTTTTTTTTTTTTTTTGCTTTTATATTTCTCTTATGTGAAATCGTATCGTCACTCTCTCTCCGCGAAGATCTAACAGTTCACCATTTTGATCCATCAACGTGGTTTTCAGACTATACAACTTGTCCAAAATCACTGGTAGATAAACTAAATTTCGAGGTCGCTCCACGATCTTATAACCCGGCGACACGTTTGGAAAGAAGGAATAGATCGTCGGTTGAGTGCTACCATTCACGTAGCTTCCAGCAATCACGTCCACGTTCACCAGAATGCTATTGACAGCGAGAATGTCGACCGTATTTTCAGATGCTGCGTGGCCTCAATACATCTTTCGATCGAATCCCAACATCTTGCCTATAGAATCGTCCGTGTTGAAATCCACTCGAAAATTATCTTTCAAATCCAACATCGTCTGTAAGGTATTAGGATTGGGAGCGAGTCTGATCTTGTTGCTTCCCTTTCCATCCGTCTTCATTCGCGTTTGAATGTAATGGTTCAAATCGTCAATGTCATAACTCCCTTTGGGAATTCGAATCTCCAACCAATCCGTTCCGTCGGAATACTTGAACGAGTTATTCTTTTCGGTGACGTTAGGAAAGGAATAATAAGTCTCCAGATTCACCAACGCCATCTCGTATCTTTTCTCTCTATTCAATTCGATGGAAAGTTCGAATTTCGTAGCGAATCGAGTCGAATCGCCACTCACTACGATTTGAATGGATTGTTTTGCAGCCATATTCTCGGCTATCCGTTCTAACAATTCTCCATGTTCGAACATTATATTTAATTTTATTTTTTTTTATTCAAAACTAATTATTTGAAGATTTATTATTTTTTATAATTTTTATTTTCACGCTCTATCTTATTATTACCATCGGAAACATAAAACTTGTCGAATCTGCACCGATATTTTCCACGATTAAATTCGCTTGTCAAATCGATCACGACGAAATTGTAAAGTCCACCATCCCAAACCCTCTTGCAGAATCTCCTGAATTTCGCAGCACTCATGTCGTTTGCGACGTGATCACCGTAGATGTGATTGAGATTCTTGAGATCTTGGCGAAAGAGACATAGAAAATTAGCGTTCTCCCTTATCATCTGTCTGGGCAATCGAAAATAATTCTGCGACAGATAGAAACAGTCCACGTTGCTGTGTCGACCCCTAACGTAATACGATTCGCATCGGTTCTGTCTCTCCAAAAGCAGATCGTCGAAAATCATGAGATTCTTATCTTCTGATTTCAGTTCCCTAGGATCTGGAACGTCGCTAGCGTTCTCATAAAATCAACACTCGACGTTCGAAGATGCATTTCTCTTCATCAGCTCCGTCGCCGCGCCATCCAAAATGGTCGAGAGCGGAGCTCCACTCTTGTCGAATTCCTCCCTACTGTCAAAGATTCTGGCTATGACGTCCTTGGGCAATCTGTGATCCATGCACTCTCGAAGCAATCTGTATTCGGGTTGAAACAAGCTCTTGCCAAACACGAACAATCTGTCATAATCCAATCAGTCGGGTCGGGACAACAGATTCATCAACAGATTGGTCTTTCCACAATTCGATTTTCCCACTATCAAGCCTCTTATGCTCTTGGGAAAGAACTCGTTATTCGACCTCTTGGTCGCGGCGTCGTTCCAAGACATATCTTTAATGTTCATCTTTGTTTTTATTTTGTTTGTTATTTTAGATTCTTTTCAAACACAAATTTTTTTTATGTTTTTCAAACTCTGTTTTTTAATGTTATTATTTATTTATTTATATCGCACCGTCGCGAGTTCTCTTCAATCCGGATCCACTCGTCATTTTGGCTAAATCTTGTATGGGCACCACAGCATCCTTAAAATCTTTCCAACTTTTCAGCGTTCGCTCTAACACAGCTCGCTTCGCCGGCGGACTGATCAACTTGTCGATCAACACATCGGCTGCCCTCTTGCCAGCCACAGAAGCTATCCTACCACTGGCTTCGGAAGCGGCTTTCTTACCAGCATCCAAAGCCGTCTTCTTACCGACCTCAAACGCGGTCGATGCGAGTTTTCTACCTGCATTGCTCGTGAACGCTCGCATTATAGAATCGACGATGCCAGAACCGCCTTGAACGTAAGTTCTGACGTATCCCCTGTTCTTTATCACCAACATATTTTATTTTTATGATATATTTTTGTTTTTTTTCACTGGTAAATCGTTTTTGCCGTTTAAATACTTTTATTATTCTAGTGTAAGAATTTACTGTTTTATTTTGTTTGTTTGTTTGTTTGTTTGTTTCTCTCTACTTATTATATACACATCAATCCTTCAATTCGTTCATCAGCCTTTTATACTGGTTTTTATTCAAAACCTTCTGTCTTAACAATTCGTCAGATATAGCAACTATCTGATTATCTAATCCCGTGTTACCAGCCCGTCTGCTCGCCATCAACAAACTCAATCTCTGAGACAGAGCGTCGGAATCGCTCGGAAGAAAAGTGGTTTTCACCCCTTTGCCAGTCACCGATTCGATGAACTTCTTGTTCATATCCCATATGGGTTTCACCACTTTCGTCCACTTGTAACCTCTGTTAGCTTTGGGTCTCGTCTCTTTGGCATCGTTATTTCTCTTCATGGCGTGAGTCTGAACTAGAATGTCGCCGTAATTGTCGAAATCCTGTTCCATGTAATCTCCTGGCTTGTCGTAAAGGAGCAATCTCCGCAGACCATCAGTTACTTTATATTTATTCGAACCCACGATCAATTCATCATCATCCATTTCCACTTCGGTATCACCTACAAAAGTTCTCCCCTGAGAATCCTTATAAATTCCATACGACTGATCTCTCTTACTGCCATCATCATCGGACGATGCGATGCTACTAGTGGTCATAGTCGAAGCCGTATCATCAGACTCGCTCATATCTGTTTGAATTCCCGTGGGAACGTAATCCAGTGTAGATTGAACGGAATACCGATTTCCAAAACTAGGAGGCAACGAACCCATTCTCAAAGAACTCTCCTTTATGGGTCTCAGTTCTTCGACTATCTCCTTCCTGCCTCGCTCTTGACCCTCCGTCACGGGTTTAAATATTTTTGTGGCTTCGCATCTGAGTTCCATCTCACCGAGACGTCTGCTCCTATCAGCTGACTGAATCCCCTTCTTAGCACGTTCATACTGTTCTAAAATTCGATCTTGGTGTCTAGAATCCATCTGTAAAAACATCTTTCGTTTTAATTGTTTTTATTTATTTTTCAAAATTAAATGTTTAATTATATTTTTTATGTTTTAAGTATTAAAAAAAAACTCTTTCCGTCGTAATATAATATCTGAAAATATTCACATCTCAAACTGACTGTGTTAATTGAAGTTTAAAAAAATACGTTTAAACAGTACATGACAAACCGGTTTCTGATTTAACGCATTTTGACAGTAGTTTTTTTACATTTGTCAAAAGATTTTTCATTCACACATCAATTCACTGAGTGTCGAATTAAGAGAGAATCCTTTTGATGACTGCGATTACTATCATGAATATATTAAAAATTTTACCACTCAAAACCTAATTGAGCGGAAAATGCGTTTTAAACATTCTGATAAGTGTTTTTGACTTTTTCGAACGAACGCTTTAACAGTCAATCTCTCATCAAGACAAAACACGAATATCTATTACAGATCATCTCAAAAAAACCCTCAAAATTCAATTTCTATCCGTCCCATCAAGAGAAAACAGGAATGTCTATAATACAGACCATATTCGCGAATTTCCAACACACCGACGACGGCAACAACACTCTTCGTTCAGATCGAGTTTTTTTTTACGAGAATCGAGTGATCCGATCGCTCGATCAGCTGAGTTTTTGAGAATTTCTCATAGTGGCGGAATTCCCCTAATAATGTCATAAATGGGGAAAAAACCCACCGCCTCAAAAAACAAGGGAGAGTTCTGAATCATCTGTACCAACACAATTGCGGGTTCTAAATCGCTGATTTAGAGTCCCCAAAACTGTTTTTTGATGATGACCCAGAATCTTTTGCTTTCGCTCGCGTTCGCCGACGATGGATCGGTGGTCTGATCTGCGATTCGAACGTCGACGAACATTACGTACAAGATACAAGCGAAGATGTACAATTTCACCCTTTTTTTAAAAACGCGCGTTCACCACGAGTATTTGAACGTTAAAAACGCGATCTAGGAGTCACGACTGTACATGGGGGGGGGGGGGGGGGGGGGGGGGGGGGGGATTCAAGATCATGTACAGTTTTATGAACAAGCGTGTGATTTAACACTGAATTCCACGTTGGTGAACGCATCGTGAACGTATGTTGTACACGTACATGTACAAGTGATAGTATATCGGCAATTATTACCTACTGTCACCCCTCGTAACTACAAACTCTTCTCTGACGAAGAAAAACATAAGAGCGTGAATAACATACGGGTGCTGTTAGTCCACTCATGGCTTATCCAACTCTTAACCACCACCCGCAGTTCTGTCATCAACTAGTCCTGTCTTAATACAAACTCACACAAATATCTATTTTTCTCAACTGTTTTGATTTTTTAATTCTATTTTTTTGTCTTCTCCCTTTTTTCTTTTTTAATCTCTTTCACTACTTATCATTCCCGAACCCAGGAGTATCCCAGCTAATCTTTATGTAAAACAATTGTTCTGGCCTTTCTGATATATAAATAATGTGTGCAAACACAACGGAGACAGCTCACATAAGCATATGCTTGCTGCTGAATCCATTTTCCGTTTTTGTTCTATATATATCATCTGTAATTGTTTTCTATTGTTGAGTCTATTGAACTCGGAAATAAATATTGTTTAAACTAAGGAGAAAAAAGAACCCTTTTTTACCAACGATTTCTTTAAATTTCTATGAATTCTTCATTAAGTCTAGTCAAGGCTGCTTCACAGCAGCCCCGACAGACCTGTTGAAGACTATTCTAAGAGTACTAAACGTTTGGGCCTGTTTGGTCAATCGTTCATTCCCATGTTGCCCTTTCGCCATTTTTTCCATCGGGGCAAGTACAATTTGGACACATTTAGCTAACTTTATCCTCTGTAGATTGAGAAAATACTTTTTGGCCGATGATTTCTTTGACCAATTTTATGTGAATTCTTAATCAAGTCTAGTCATGGCTGCTTCACATCATCACTGGTCAGACCTGATGAAAAATAATTTGAACGTACTAAAATTTGGGCACATTTTGCTAAACATGGTTTCCCTTCTCGGGGTACTCACGGGAAATACGATGATATATGGAGAGTTCGGGTACAGAATGTAAAAGCAACAGCTTAGTACATATTCTGGTGGAAAGACACGAGGCTTCACTCAAATTTGGCTTTAAAACAAGAGCCAAGGACATCATCGATAGAATGATCATTCGATCAGGAACCAAAATCATCATTGATAGAATGACCATTCGATCAATTAGGAAAAACGTCTGATCAGTTCAACCTGCAAAGCAAACAACAAAGGATATCAAGGGTTTCATGCCCTGCTCATGCGCAGGATAAAAAATTCTTTCCCATTGGGGTATGTAGAATTGAGAAAACTCTTTGACCGATGATTCCTTTTTCTAAATTTATATGAATTTTTCAAGTCTGGTCATGGCTGCTCCGCAGCAGCACCGACCAGACCGGATGAAAAATATTTTGAAAGTACTTAGATTTGGGCACATTTAGCCAACGCGATCCTCTGTAATTTGAGAAAAAAAAACTTTCTGATCGATGATTTCTTCAACTTTCTAGGAATTCTAGGAATTATTCATCAACTTTAGTCGTGGCTGCTTCCCAGCAGCCCTGATGATGAATAGTTTAAAGTTACTAGAGCTTGGGCAAGTATAGTCGATCGTTCTTTCTCATGTTGCTCAATGTGGAGGGCTTCTACTCCAACGCCTTGGTGACTGGGTGCTATACTAATTTACGACTAAAACAAGGCTTGTTTACCGCAGTAAACAAGCACAGCTTCACTTCCGGGGGTACTAAAAAGATGATTTCTGGAGAGTTTGGACACAGAATTTAAAAGGATCAGCTTAGTACATGTTTTGGTGGGAAGACATGAGGCTTGGTTCAAATTTGGCTTTAAGACAACATCCAAAGACATCACTGATAGAATCATTCGATCAGGAACCAAAATCATCACTGATGGAATGATCACTCGATCAATGAAGAAAAAGGTCTGATCAGTTCAACCTACAACCTAATCAACAAAGTATATCAACGGTTTAACTCCCTGCTCATGCACAGGATTCAGGATTCTTTCCCATCGATGTAAGTAAAAAAACCCACTTTTTGACCGATGATTCATTTGACTCAATATAAATGAATTTCTCATCAGGTCCAGTCATGGCTGCTTCGCATCAGCCCTGGCCAGACCTGGTGAAAAATATTTTGAAAATACTAGAATTGGTCATATTTAGCTAACTTAAGCCTTTATAAATAAAAGAAAAAAAACCTAAACTTTTTGACCGATCGTGGGGATAAACTGGTGAAATTACAGCAATGGGAATGAGCAAGCGCCACAAGGTGTATTGTTATATACTGGTGTTTAATGTCACACATTTCTGCAACATGGCAATTCGTAACCACTATATGGACGTAAAGCCAGGTTTAGTCAATCGTTTGCTCCCATGCTGCCCATTTTAGAGAACTTCCGTCCCTAGCATTGATGACCGGTTCCTATTTCACCAGTAAAACAAGCTTGTCTATCATAGTAGACAAGCACAGCTTCACTTCCCGGGGTACGCACAGGGATTAAGGTGATAATGGAGAGTTTGGGAACAGCATGTATAAATGATCAGCTTATTTCATATTTTTGTGGGAAGACATGAGGCTTGGATCAAGTTTGACTTAAAGACAAGAGCCAAGGACATCATTGGTAGAATGATCATTCGACCAGGAGCCAATATCATCATTGACAGAATGACATTATCAATTAGAGAAAACCTCTGATCAGTTCACCCTACAACCTAAACAGCAAAGGATATCAAGGGTTCAACTCACTGCTTATGCGCAAGATGTAAAGTTCGTCTCCATCGGGGTAAGTAAAGATTGATAACATTTTGCTAAATTAATCCTCTGTAAGTTGAGAAAACACTTTATACCGATGACATGTTTAACTAGATTCAAATGAATTCTTCACCAAGTCTAGTCATGGCTTCTTCACAGCAGCCCTGGCCAGACTTGCGGAGGAACATTTTACAAGTACTAGCATTTGGGCAGGTTTAGTCAATCGTTTATTCATATGTTTCCCATTTTAGAGGGCTTCCACCCCAAGCATTGGTGAATGGGTCCTATTATAACAGTAAAACAAGGCCTTTTTGCCGCAGTAAACAAGCACAACACCACTTCCCGGGGTACTCACGGGGAATAAAGTGGTATATGAAAAAATTGGGAACAGAATGTAAAAGGATTAGCTTATTTCATATTACTTTTTGACCGATGATTTCTTCAACTGAATTTATATGAATTCTTCATCAAGCATAGTCATGACTGCTTCGCAGCAGCCTTGCGGAAGAATATATAATTTAAAAGTACTAAAATTCAGGAACATCTAGCCAACTTAATCCTCTGTAAATTGTGAAATTTTTTTTTTTTTTTTGGGGGGGGGGGGAATGAGGTCTTGAATTTATATGAATTCTTCACGAAGTCCAGTCATGGCTGCTTCACAGCAGCCATGTCCAGACTTCTTGAAAACTACTTTGAAAGTACTAAAAATTGGGCACATTTAAGTCTGGCTACCTTAAATCTCTGTAAATTGAAAAGAGACTTCTTGACCGATGATATCTTTCAGCTGAGTTTACCTGAATTTTTCGATGGGCATTCTTCGGGCCAGGGTATTTCTATTCAATGATTGCGACACACTCCCTGAACAAGAATATGGATCCGAAAGGAGATATTAATATTACAATATACATGTATTGCGGTATAGAAAAAAAAACTTTAATGGGGAAACTTGGAGAAAGATAACTGATTATTTTAGTTTAAACAATATTTATTTCCAAAGTATGAAAGTACATTTTTTCACAATTCAATAGAAGCATACAACTATTAAGGAAATGGATTCAGCATCAAGCTAAAGAGCTTATACTCGGCTGTATCCAGTCAAATATTTTGTAAAAATATATCATATGCGGCTGATTATTTGGGACGTTAACATAAAGTGTTAGGTATTTATCACCTGGGATCTACCGTGGCCAATGTTCATCACAAGTCTGAATTTTCTTTCCAAGTTCGAGATTTGGGACACAGTTGTTATCATTTGAACGAACCTGTTGTTATGCTTCACGAAGATTATGCCATCAAAGGTCCATGTTTCTTTAACTTCTTGATCACGGACAAGTGCACGACCTCTCCGAGCTGTTGAAGCTCGAGTCCTGGTAAGATCTTCCTTTAGATAAATACCCGTTCTGCCGCGATTTGGTTGAGTGTGAGAGGCTTGAGCTTCCGAGCTGATTGTTTTAAGCTTAGACCGTGCTCTGAAGAGGTTATCTCTCATCCTGTAACTATTTAGTCGGAATATAATAGGTCGGTTATCAACAGGAGTCCCATTCACAACTTTAGGGCCGACTCTGTGACTTCGGGAGATAACGTCCTTGTTCAAGTTAACGCCGATTTTATTGGCAGTATCGACAACAATTTGGTCGGTGCTCTCACCCTGGCTCTCCTTAATTCCAGAAAGGCGCAAATTGGTCCTGCGCCCATATTGTTCTAAGTCATCTAGGCGATCACTGAGCTGGTCTATGATTACGGATTTCGCAGAGAGCTCAGTTTTCAGAACCTCAACTTCCTTGTTTAGATCGGATATAGTCGGAGGCTTCAATGAAAATAGACTTGAGGACAGCCTTTATTTCAGAATCTTTGAATAGACTTAAAAAAAAGATTGCTTCATTCCTCCTCCGCGATACGATTCCTCAACATCTGTATCAGACTCTCATATTATTACGTCAGACATGTCAAGCTCATGGAAAGAGCTCACATGCCCTCTCGTTTTTTTTTGTCCATCTGGGAAAGAGTTTCTCCAATAGATTCCCTGGGTCTTTTAAATTCACCATCCATATTTTTTGTCTGATCCGTTATATGACCTTCCGATTCCTCATGGGACATATCCATATTTCTCAAAGAATGTTTCTTGAAGTAGACTTTTTGAGTGACCTCAATCAGCAAAAATAAATAAATAATAGTCAGACTGATCTCAGGGATTTTGTCAACACAGTTCACCTCAGTGAAATTTCACAACAATTATACGATCATATAAATATAGCAATAAGAATCCACGACAATAAAACTACAAAAGAGTAAGATCTACTCGTACAAAAAAATCATAGCTTAATGCTGAAGCCAGGGAACGCAGTGGCTCAGCAATTAGAACATTGGTCTTTAACCCTTTGAAAACACGTTTCCTGGAATGGTATCGCCTTTGTGTACACGAACTGTGAGGTATTTATTATTACTTATTTATTGGTGTTTAAGGTCACATATTTCTGCACAATGGCTAATCATGACCTCGACAGTTTTACGGGTGGAAGAAGCCGGAGTACCCGGAGAGAACCACCGAGCAACTGTCAGCTCCCCAACATACTAACTGCGCACAAGCAGGGTTAGCATTGGTTGAAGACAGTGCACCATCGACGTGCACAACGCCTTTGTGTACAACGTCACCGTGCCCCCACGTGGGGAATGGGGGTGAAGTGTCTTGCCCAAGGACACAACGCGGTTGCCGCAGGTGGGATTCGAACCGAGGAATTCTCGGCTTGCAGCCTGCACCTCTACCTACTGAGCCACCCCCCCCCCCCCCCCCATGGTGGCGCTGTGTACGAAGGCATACTGCACATCGATTGCGCTGTAGGCTTCAACCGCTGTTACCTCTGCTTGTGCAGATTTATTAGATTCGAGAGTCGGACTGTTGAGAGTCTGATAGAGGTCAAATGATATATTTTTTTACTCGGCGGTTCTCTCCGGCTTACTCCGCCGGTAAAACTATTTGACACGATATGGCCATGGCTGTTGAGAATGACGTTAAACCCAATAAACAAACAAATCACTGAATCAACTTCAGTTTATGTATTCTGTGTTTACGTTACATTTATTCTTCGACATGATTATCTGAAGTAAATATTGTTTAAAATATTGTAAAACCAAAACAAAACAAAAAATAATACAACACATAATACCACTTTGGCCAGCCGCTGATTTGTCGCGGTTCTCGGACGAGAAGGCCATGGTTACCCCTGAACTCCCAACTGCCTCCCTATTCCCACGCTTCTCCTCTCCTCCCAACACTCGGAGACGAACTGCTTGATGACATCCCATGCCCCATTCTTCCCAATCTCACCGATTAGCATATTAACCCTCTCCTTTGAGTCTCCCCCTAACCACATGTCCTTCATTCTCCCATCCCACTTCCCCATTATACTCCCAGTGAATCTCATTCTTTTAGACTGATACTTTGGGCATTCTAGAAGAAAGTGTTCCAGGGTTTCCACCACGCCAAGTTACACATCTGGCACTCCTTCTCACTGTTTTCCCCAATTTTCCCCTCAGCTCCAGGGACCGCGACCTCAGCTTGAACAACAGTGACCCCCCAAGGTACTCTTCAAAACCAGGCTTATCTTTATCACGCAGGCCACCCAAAGATCTCTTTGATTTGACCCCCTCTCGCCAATTACAGTTACAATCCTCCATGACCCTTTCTCTGACGATCTTTTTGCCCTGGTTTGCCCCAACGTCAAGGTCAATATTGTGTATATAAAAAACTTATTATCATGTGTGGACTTTTGTTCACCTTTACTAAATTTAATGTGCTTTTAATTTTGAGGAGTTTTGTTCGTTTGCGATTTTGTTACGAAAACCTTTGTCTTCTATTCATTGTTACAACACAAGGAACACATGTCGTTTTATTTATGCATATGAGTTACAATTTTGTCTTATCGCGTTACAAATTTCTTAAAATTAGTTTTTAAACTAAACATTGTCCCAAGCAAAATACAGTAATGGATTGGAAATTTTGTTGTGCATCCATAATGTCTTTCTTATGAAAAATGAAACTTTTCGATTGATTTTTCGATTGAGTATCGGGAAACATGCTCAAAAGGATTCAATTATTAATTGATTTTTGTTAACCCTTTGAACACGAGAGTCCCTTTTTTGCCGTATACGAACATGATACGTCATAATTTCATTAAGTAGAATGACTGCTAAGTGAATGTGAGGGGTTGATAGATAGATAGATATTCTTTATTTCAGTATACATAAAAAAGCGATTGCAAATATATTTTTTAAAATTGTTGGTATGCATACTGAGGGAGGTGACATAGCCGGATTGGCTGTCTACCTGTCACCCCCCTTAAAATTGCAAACAGACTGTGATCAAAATTGTTACAGAAGTTTTACATGTAGCAGCTCATGCACGATATATAAAGGGGGAATGGAACTCGAGTAATGTCATGGCATTGGGCCATACTAATGTCCCCGAAAAATACTGTCCCACACCTTTTCCGCCTGGAGACCTGTGATTTCAATTTGAAGGATGGTAACCAGCTTGTCGTGTCCACTCCACTATTTCAGCTAGCACCGTGTTCCGGTGAGAACTACTTGCAGTACAAGCATTGACAGCACACTTGGTTGGTATGTTTTAGTACTGAGTCCACGTCGGTTAGCACATTCGGGGAGTACATTTTGAAGAGTGCTCGACAAATGCGCTGACCGATGAGTCTCGCATCATAGAAAAAGGTTGTGGGGGTTTACCGACACATATCTGGGTTGTGCGCTCGTAAGATTAATCAACTGTTCTGAAAGATGTCTAAAAGATTATTAATAATTGTCTATTGTTTGCTGTTTACGGATTCTTTCTTGAGTGTTGAGGAGATTCTTTGAAATAATTTTGGAACGGGCACGAATAACAAGCTTGGATAGGACGAGGGTTCCAGATTATTATGCAGAGTACGTCAATTAGTCGTAAAAGTACAGGGGCATGTCAGACCCACTGTGATTAAGTATCCTAGAAAATTTACAAATTTAAAGTGTGCAGTCTGGACAATAGGGATTGCTACAGTGAACATCGATTGAGTATGATGAAAGGAATTTTGAAGTAAGTGTTCTCTTGAATGTGTCTCTATTATTGATAAGACGAATTGAGTTATCTAGAGCGTTTGAGGGGTTGACCAATCAATATTTTGAACGTGCAACCTCAAGGCTGTACGTTGAAAATATTAACAACAAACTTTATTGTTATTGAATGTAACTCAACGAAATTGGAAATAAATACTGTTTAAACTAAATATTGAAAATGGACGCTTCCAATTGCTGCCATTGAACTGACATGGGAGATACCACCAGGATTCATAGGGTTAAAGGGATTTATGTGTTACATTGTTGTTTTTTTTCGGATTGCAAAGACTGCAATTCCTATAAGACTGTATCCACAGTCTGTTTTCCCCACAATGATACAAAATAAGTAATATAGCCACCATTGCCATGTTTGTCTGGGAAGAATCAAAGTTTTCGATATTTGTTGGAAAACGGTGGAAAAAAATGAAATGGTTCAGGTTTCGCGAGCGATCCTAATTTTCATGCGTAATCCAAATCATTTTATAAGCTCTTACCAAAACGTTATATCTGTTTAAAACGATATCTGAAGACACTTATGGAGCAGGCAACAAACACTCGATAAAAATCTTCTTGAATGAGTATAAATGTTCGTATTTGCTTCAGAAACACAGCTTGTGATCCCTCATTTAACGAGTTCGTTCTGATGGGTTTGTTAGCTGTGTTCTTACGACAAAAAATAATAAAATTAGAATAGCGATTTTTGTAGATAGCACTTGCCGGTTTTGGCCGTTACGTTGGGAAAGGTTTAGGAGACTGTATGAGAAAAGAAAATATTCACCCTTTGAAACGGTCAGACACCTTTACCTGCGATACGTTACAATTTCATTAAGGATGATGTCTGCTAAGTGAATGTGTAGACCAATCAATGTTTTCAACGTGCAACCCCAAGACTGCACGTTGAAAATATGAATCGGTCTATCCCCAAATAATGAATATGGACTCTTTCAACTACTGCCATCAAACTGATATGGAAGATACCACCAGAGATCAAAGGGTTAAAATAAAATAAAAAATCCGACCGAATTATCCTATTTTTCTATTGCAGGTAACCTGAACCAGATCTTTTATTTTTTTTCGACAAACAGCAATAAAGAACGAGGGCGGTAAAAACAAGAAAACGGTGGAAACGGCCTTGTGTAAGCTCACAGCTTCCTGCCGAATCCACATTAATGTATGTAATGGGTGCCAGATGTGTAACTTGGGCGTGGTGGAGACCCTGTAACACTTTTTTTTATAGAATGCCCAAAATATCAATCTAAAAGAACAAGATTCATGGGGAGTATAATGGGAAAGTGGGATGGGAGAATGAAGGACATGTGGTTAGGGGCGACTCAAAGGAGAGGGTTAATATACTAATCGAAGAGATTGGGAAGAATGGGGCAAGAGATGCCATCAAGCAGTTCGTCTCCGAGTGTTGGGGGGAGAGAAGAATAGCGGGAATAGGGAGGCAGTTGGTAGAACATGGGTAACTAAGGCCTTGAAAACCTTCTTGTCTTCAGAGCCGTGCAGGACTATATCATATTGAGTGGACGTTTTAATAAGTAGCAGTGCACTCTTGAACTTTTCCAGTATTTCTTGCCACACAAATGGGCCACCGTTACCGATACACCCATTGAGGCTGCCCTATTGCATATTCTTTGGTAGCGAACACTGAATTCAGGTTGTTCACCCTGTTTCCTAGATTAACCCTTTGCCCAATGTAACGGCCAGTGTTAACCATGAACATCGTCATTTAATTCCTTTTATATTTTCAACCTTTGTCTCGAGAACATGGCTTATGACCCCTCATGGGAATGGCTCGACGAGACCGTTCCAGTGAGGGATCGTGAGCTGCGTTTTTGAGGCTGACAATGGAAACTTCCAGTTATTCGAAAACTTATTCTTCAAGTGTCGACTGCTACACGTGTTGGGTAAGGGGTTAAATTTCCTTTTTCTTTTCATTCTCTCATTCTCCCTATTGCTCGCTTTACTCTCTCTCTTCCTCTCTGTTTTCTATGTTTAAACAATATTTCATTTAGTGTTTGCAGCTACTATTAAACTTTGTCAGCAATCCAAAGGAGACAGCTCATACAAGCTATAAGCTTACTGCTGAATCCTTTCAACAAATCTCGTTCTTGACTCTTTATGTTAATGCATACCATTGTATTGCACACTCTGTATGACAATCATGTTGTAGTTTATTATATGTATGCATCATATTTTTTCATGAATAAATATTGTTTAAACTAACCAAGGCCTTCTCATACGAGAACCGCGACAAATCGGCGGCCGGCCGAAGTGTTATTATTATTATTACAAATTCTTCATCTGATTTTGTACTCTTGAAATAAATAATGTTTCTACCAAAACAAGCAAATACTTACATGTATCGTGCAGTATTTCTAATGATAGAAGAAATAACAATGTAATTTCACTAATTAAATGCGGTTATCAACTGGCGTTATTAAATAAACATTAAAAATTAAATTTTGTCCTTAATTTTTGTCATTAAATAAATCATAAATTGCAGTTTATTCATTGTTGGGAGTTAATTAAAAAGATACAAACAGTATGAATTTTATTCATCGGGGTTTCAAATGCCACATTAATGAATACAGCTCTCCCATATTTTGTGAAAACAAAACAGTGGACTTGTAAAAACATTCTGGTATCTTCTTCAGCACTGCAGATCTCTGTTTTATTACAGTCATCACAAACAGATAGAGGGAGAGATGTTTGTTTTACAAATAAATAAGTTTGTGTTGTCTTTGCAGCAACACAACAAAACTCTATCAAGGAAGGCTTCCAATCAATGACAAACCGTTCAGTATCTATGGTATGGCTTCTATCAGTATATAAGATGGCCCAAATCACATGGCGATCATTCTACGTCTGACCTTTAAAGAATAACAATATTTATTGACTATATATCATTAACTCCTGAGTTATTTCAACACCAAGAAACAAAAATGGCGCAGCAGAAAGATAAAAAACAATTTGTGGAGAAGGTAATTTATCTTTATTTTACTATCACCTTTTCTTATTGGACTTTTATAGTACACTAAGATTGGGCTATAACTAAAACAGCCACGGCGTTTAGTTTCTTCTTCTCAGACAATAATTTTCAAATTCTGTGAAGAACATAAGAAATGAAAGTAAAGTTAAAAGTAATTGGCCCTTGGGTTCAAAAGTACCGATTAATAAAATATTCCCACCACATCACCAAGACATGCCCTCGTTGAAGGCATGCCTTGCTGATATATAGTTAGAATATTTGTCTGTCGGGAATGTAGTTCAAAGAACGACCAATGGAAGAGAGGAGCTTTTAATGCCTCATGTTGTATTCTATTATTTAGTATTTTATTTATTTAGGGATGGGCTCTCTTTGGGTTGGATTCCATTTGAGTGTCCAGATGCATCTATCTACTCAACAATGTACAAACTCGGACAAGGTAGCCAAAATGTTTTTGACTCCCGTTTAGTAACCGAATTCATTACACAAAAATATATGTGTGGCGGTGGGGTGGGGTGGTGTAAGGTTTGTACCTCCCAATCCCGGCCACATTTTTCACTAGATTGAAATTTTAAGCCTGAAACAACCATTAGTTGGAAAATTCATACCGCATGGTGATAGATTTCGTGGCATTTTTATCTGCATCTCTGACTTTTTCTAACAGGCATTTAATGATTTTTTAACCACACTTCATGGGATTTTGTAACTGGGGTCCATATTTCTCTCCCTGAGCGCAACAAGGCACCATCTGCTAAAGCATTGCAGATGCTACCATGTGGCACTGAAGAGAAGAATCCCAACTCTAGAACCCCAAGGTTACATATTTCGAACACAAAGGGAGCGGGTGGTTTCGGTTTTCTTCAGCCGTTGAATTATTACACGTTGCTGACAGTTTGAAAAACATCTCACCCAAGAGGGTGAGGGGAGAATGGTTTTCACAAAAGATGGGTGCCTGACAGTACGGGTGGTGCAATTGGACTTCGGAGGAGGCACCCTCCGAACCAAGACTCTCTCACCACGTCTCTGTACATTTCGACCACTTTTGATCGATAAAAGAGTTTCAGGTTTAACTCTTTCAAATCGGTGTAATTTATTTTTCTTCAATGATAATCGATTTGATGGCATATGATTCGTCGAGGTGACTTTTTTTATAACTCGATGAATAAATTTTCTGTCCTATAAATATTTTTTCTTTGTCCCGTCCATTTGTCAAATGAAAAAATTATTGGCTTTTCCAAAGGAGCAATTATACTGTAATTGCTGCGGGTGGACTGTTAGTTAATATTCACGTGGGTTGTTCACACCGTTTTTTTCTCTTCGGCCGCTCAAGTATTACATTATAATATAAGCGAAGCCTCTGAATTAAATTATAACAATTGAAATGAATTATCTTGCACTTTATCGGAGTATGAATGAGGGATGGGCGGGTGAAGTTTTGTATGAAGTGCCTCTAATACATAGCTTATGGCTCTCTTTGGAACGAGCTTGAGGAGCTCGTTCCAGTGAGGGATCATAAGCTATATGTCGGAGGCAGGAAATTCCAAAATAATGAAATTGGAATGGCGCTAGCCGCATGTGGCCGATATGTTGGGTAAAGGGTTAAATGAATATATATCGCACTTTGCCGAAATTGTAGAGAAAATATCAATTTTTTCTCGAAGCAAAAACCAAGACTGGCACTTGAGGCCAATACTATAAACTCATTTTTGGCACCAGTGGTCAATATTATAAAACAACTGTTTTTTCCCGAATAGTATTTCATTATGATAGCCTATAAGATATCGGGAATTGTTTAACGAATATTTTCCGATAGTTATTGTCAAGATAGATATAAAAGAATATCTCTTTGGAAGTGACGCGCATTACGTAATATTGTTTAATGCCACATTTGGGTGTTTTAATTGCATTTCCATCATGTTTTAATTAATACATATGATACCATGCAACACACATTATAGAAAGACTTATCCCAAGAGTCACTGCAAGGAAATATACGTTTCAAGAGCTGCTTTCAGCCGCTCGTGAAAACGTATATTTCCTTCCAGTCACTTGAAAGACTGATATCTACTCAAAACAGCTCGTATCCTATATTTATCACATAAGTATCATCAAATAGTTCATTACGGAAAAATCGTTCACAACACGTCTTATAAACGCGTGACGTGGGAAGGCAACCCGACATCGTAACATTTTATGCGAGTTGTTTTTCGAAAGTAGATTTGAATTAATTTTCTCTTCACCAAGCATGATTAGCAGACTATATTAAAAAAAATCCCTAATAACTAAAAGTTTTCATTTTTTGCCTGGAAAATAAAGCATATGATCCCCAAATGGAACGAGCTCGTGAAAAGCTTGGCAGTCGGTTTTAGCAGTTTCGTTATATAAATGAGTAAATAACATATTATGGGATAAAAATAATATCAAATTCGTCACGATTTGCCACGTTGGTTTTAAATTTTGTTCACTAAAATCGATCTGTGCCTTGATAAACCTCTGCCCAGGTTGATTTATTGAACGGGATTCAAAAATTTCTTATAAAATCGTGACTCATTAGAGATCCCCTGTTTATTACACAATTACCACTTCATACAATATTCCCGATAAAATGACAAGAGTATAGCATCTTTTGTGTGAAATCACGTCACGGCGTTCTTTTTGCGATTCTAGAGCGATGCGATAAAATGTGGCGTCTAAAATATGATCCGTGTACATTGTGTATACGTCTTTACATGATAATGTGGTGGATAGGACCCCCAATTCGTCCTATGTTATACGAAATTAACAAGTCCACTAAATTCCATTTGGACCAAGTAAACCTTAGCTAAAATGCAATTTAGTGACGTCGGTTGATAAATTCTGTATCAAATAGGAACACAACTCAGTCTACATTCGAATAAAAAGCAATGACATATTTATAAATGTAGTCAATATCACCTACCATGCACTCAAAGACTGGACGAAACCAGTCGTATAGCTCCCGTAAAATATCCTTAAACACATATTGTATGTTACCAAAAAGTAAAAGTAGTTCTTCTTGGAAAGGACGAGATGGCAGCTCAAATGGTCACTTTTCATTCTGTTAACATCTTTCTGTGGAACTAAACAAATTTCTTTCATTTAGTATAGTAGCTAGCCATTAGTCCTCCCACGAATGGCCACGTCTGTTAATCGCTAATGCTGCAGCTCCTCGATTTATAGTTATAGAAAATACAAAATATACATTCAGATGAATCTCAGAACAAAGTATTAATGAAAACAGATAAGAAGGAAATCCCCGAAAGACTTTTTTTAAGAAAGGGGCGGAAAAATCTCATATTAGTTCCTAACAAAGGATAAAAAAAATGAAATCCAATTTTGCTAACCCGGTGGTGGAGGGTTATCTTTATTGTTATCGTCTTATGATTATTGGAAGAAAGCGGGCAAACAACAGCGAAGTGTGTTCAACGAATTTGTTTGAAGATACCAGGAACTCAGATCTTTGCAGAATAAAATGAAGCGCGAAAAGATTTCTTTCAGTATAACATAATTAACACCACAGTTCATTGCAATGGAGAATGAAATATAAATAAATGTTAGTGGCGGCAACTTACCTGATATAATTTTTCAAATTCATTTATCAAGAATTGATGAGTATGAGCAGAGGATCCTGGTAAGGACTGAAATATTGGGCAAGAGGTTACTCTCATATAATTCGTCCAAATTATTTTACAGCTCCCTTACCCGAGCCCGCTCCCCCATCTCAAGGAATGTGCATCTGGGTGGGGTACCCCTCAGCCTCTGTCTCACCCAAAACTCCCATGTGTGGTTTTAAACTTTTACTCTTTAATCTTAATTATTCAGGAAAAGTATATTGGAAGTGTCCCCTGTATCTCATGTTAAATATATAGCACAAACCCACAGTAGCTTGATCTACCAAATGTTCACTACGAGTGGTGAAGTGGTTTGATCCGCAAGCTTTCGACGCGGGGTTAACACCACTTTACCTCGAGTGGTGAACATTTGGTACACCAAGCTACTTTGGGTATATTTTATTTATACCATGATCGTCAGATTTTTGAGAGTCTCTATTATATTTTCTCAATTTAACTGAGCAGCAGCCGTAGATACGTGCGAATTTATTTTGTTTACATGAGCATTGGCGGGTGGTACTTCCGCTGTCAATTTTATTACCGAAACGAAATAGAAAAAGAAACAGGGCCTTTTTCATTTTAATAACTTAATAACATACTATTTCGAGTTATGGATGTTTTACTGACAATGCATTTGTGTTAATTTTTGGTGCTTATGGGGTAAACTCATTTAAAAAAGTAATAAATAATTTCCACCTTCATTTCGCTCTACGCGAGGCGACGTGCGATAAATTTCGATAAGTTCGCATTCAGGTCGACGTCACCAAAACTCAAGGATGTAGTTCCACTGTAGGTGTAAATTTTAACTGTTGAAATCCCATTGCTGGCGTGTTCACCACGGTTGGTATTTAAAACTAAAATTTATGTCATAGGCTTTTCATATATAGTAGAATAAGTAACCATGGTATAAATATAAGTTTTAGATATTCCCCGAGAAATTATATCCGATTACTCCATATAGGAACCCATTTTACCAAGAAATATTTATTTCGTTTTTAGGACCAACTCAAAAGTAAAGCCAAATCTTTAAAAGATGACATCACAACAGCCAGACTTCAACTGAAGAGTGTCCTTGCATCATATGGTGTGAATATGACAACACATAAAACGGCAGCAACTCCAACACGCTCCTCAAACCTACTTCACTGCGTGAAAGATATCCCAACTATGATGACATCTCCACGAAGTGATGCAAAATCCCAACATTTTTCGAGAAGTCAGAGCGTCCGTAACCCAAAGAGACGCAATAACGGAGAACCGAAGGCTTCGTCGACAATGATCGACACAACAGTCAACGTATCTACACGCAATTCGCTGCTCGCACGTAGATTGGATTTGATATCAGCGATTGAATACGACTTAACCTCATCTTCCAGAGAATTTGGTCACACAGTAATGTCAGATGCCAGCTGTGAAATCACCAACAATGGACACGCAAATGCTGAACAATTTTGTAGAGCTGCAAACATGCGTCTATCTAAACGCCGCCGTGCTAATCCAGCAGCAACGTCAACGATGATATCGGACATTAATTCAACAGATCCTCCATCAGTAAGCGGTTTAGAAAGTTTGTCTACAATTGATTCATCTTCAGTAGCTTCATCAAGTGTTAACATTAACTTTGTTTCAGATTTGGTATCTCCAGAGCAAACAGCTAAAGTCCGCCATCATCGATCTCAGTCACTTAGACTACCAAGGAAACGACTGTCTGAAAGAACAACTTCAAACGTTCGGGAGAATTATGTTGAAAAATCTGAAGTTTGTGACAAAAGCATCGAGTTTTGGTCCATACATGATTCCAATGGCGATCTTGAGTTCGAGCCTTTGTCAGCTTTAGCATATGACTGCACACCTTCGACAAGAGATTTATGCCCGGTGGTTCTAGATGACGACTGTAACCTCAATGTGGAACTCTGTAACAATAATCCTACTTCTGTGAAAAAGCAAGTTCAAATTTCAAACGACAGTTCATTAGGACATAATATTGGATGTTGTGGAGCAAATAAACAGAAAATAAAGAAAAAATACATTGTGAAGAAACTGAAGAATTTCTGTAAGATTATTCGAAAGGGTGGTGCATCTGATATGAAGATACTTGTTAAACTTTAGATTGTTCAAAGTTCAAAGATACAGACAGTTTAAATATAGTGCTTCACTTATTAGTGCTACTTTTACATTGTGGATATATATGTGCATTGGTGCTTGTGATTGTGAGGGCTTGTATGTGTGGCGTAGGGGTGGGGGTATATGTGTGTAAAGAGACATAACCAAGCAAACACGCTCCCCGATTGTCCCTGTATCAAACAACAAGCGCTCACGTTTCTTACCTCCTACACACTGATTTCGAAATATCTCAATTTCAAGATGCAAAGGGGACTCAGGCATTGCTCCTTCTCCCAAAGAGAGAGAGAGAGAGAGAGAGAGAGAGAGAGAGAGAGAGAGAGAGAGAGAGAGAGAGAGAGAGAATTTATAAAACAAATTATTTATTTATATTTTTCTCAATGTTGATATGCAGTAGTTCCAAACATAGCGTTGTGTATTGTTTTCCTACCATGCAAATAAGGCACATGACCCACCATATATATAAGTCTGTATGTGTTCGAAATGTTTCATGCGCAACTGGTGATGGGTAAGAAATGCCGACATTAGTGTGAACCGTTTACCTAACGAATTGCCGGCATACGCCAGCGTAATTGAGAAATATAGCAGTTCAAAAACAATTTTTTTTCAAGAAAACCATATCATATGACCCCTTAATGGAACGATCCCATTGGGCTCGTTCCAGTGTGGAGTCACATGATATGGTTTTCTTGAAAATGTTTGAAATAAATTAAAAAAACAATAATTAGAATAATAAATTTCGTTACCCTGTGCGTTGAGGAAAGGGTTAAAAGAGCTAAATGGATTCTTATTAATTAGATTCATATTAAATGTATATGCGATTAAGTTCTAATATTCTGAGTATGTATCTGATATTAAACGAAAAGCAAAAGGTATATAAATTCGACAGATTTTTGTGTTACTGTCTGTTGAAGAGTTCCTGAAAAAAATTTCCAATAAACTGCAACAAAACAAGTCTGGTGAGCGAATTCTGATATATTATACCATTTTACCAGTTGAGAAAACATTACATCCGCCTTGACATGGTTGAACTAAAATTAAACTTTGTACGGAGGATTGTGTAATTTATAAATATTGTAAACTATTGTATATAATAAATTCCATTGTAATAATAGTGTATTGTACATATATGCAATTGTATGTAAAATCAATTGTACAAAGAAAATAAACTCCATTGGTTCTACCAATGTCTCACCACTAAAAAAGTCTATTTCTGATCATTCATAGCCTGATTTTAGCTCCATTTGTTCCCAAATGAATCGGCTGATGCTTAGTGAAAATTTGATCCAGTGCACAAGTCAATGGTGGCAGTACTGAAATGTGTGTGCTTTTGTATATATATATATATAACTTCGTCAAATTGCAGTCATGCTGGGAAGTTTACTTCCTTCTAAGCGGCTTTTTGACTAATTCTTATTCCGTTACGTTAAGTGCCGTACCAATGTGTATCGCGTGACGGGAACGTAAAATCTTCCTTGGGTGGCGAGGTTGAGATAAATGATTGAATGCTCCTAATTCTAAGGCTGAAAACAAAATTTGCGCATAATAACGCGGAATATATCTCCACTTGTGTTTTGAAGGAAATATAATTTTTTGGCAAGTGTCGTCTATCATTTACATTTTTTCCAGTACTTGACTGGTTCCGATGCGATTTGGTCTCGATCGTCTGTACTTCTGTCTTCTATTTAATACTCGGCCAAATACCTGTTTTGTATCTGTTATTCACCCCTTCCAGAATACTGCTGAGCTCGACCCCCAGTGTTTATCTTCCCAATGAGAGGACAATTCCGCGCCTTACGATGGTCGTCTTTAAACTTATTAATTTTATTTCGTGCTTGTTCGTATTCCTCTATTGCTATCTTGTGTCGATCCTTTCCACCCACTTGAGATCCCTACTTCTGAACGCCACACATTTCACTTGTATCTCCTTTCCAGCTCCATTCAATTCGCCATGCACTCAATATCCTGGTTCCTGTGTTGGCACCCAACTTGTCTTATACATTTTCTCCCTGCTCCTCTCCGACTTTTTGCTGTGACATCTGCTATATTCTGGACGCTGTCCCTACTATCCAAATTCTCAAGACCTGACTGCAGTCTTTCTGCAAACTTCCCCAATCAGAGTCCCTTATGAGTTTCCACATAATCTTAAAGCTTTCCACTTCGCCATCCATTCCTACCTCTACAACCTTCCTCCATTTTTCAGTATCTGTAAGTACTTAATCGATTATCGCTTTCCCTTGTTCCTCTTCCATGACCATTTCCCCTCACATCTAGCATCCCTGTTCAGAATGTCATTTTTGAAGTCAACAGCTTCCTCCCATCTATTTCCACATTGTAGGCCTTCTTCTTTATCCACAATGTGTCCATTGAAGCTCCCTATTAGGATTATACTGAACCCTTTGTTCTCCAACTCTGTGACATTTAAGCAAAGTTTTGTGTATAGAATCAATCCATTCGGCCTTGTTTTCCTCCACTCCCAAATACACCCACAGTGCAACACTAATTATTCTCGAGCACTCCTTCCCCACTCTCCCCTTCATGCTCTCCCAACATTTTATCTCTCAGGTTATTGTCTGTAGTCCCCCCACTCCCAACAAAGGCTCGGCTATCCGTAGAACCCTTTCTCCAAAAACTTTCGTCTCCATCCTGCTGAGGTGCAATCCGTCCTGCGCGTACAGATTTCCTCTACTCCGGATCGGATCAGAATGGTCAATAAATGGGTGTACCTTATTCCCCAGAGTAGTCCCCCATTTTCTTCTTCATATACCGAGAACTTCGCTCCTCCAGCAAAATACAGGAAGAACCGCTGACCATACGCTTGGACTCCAACTTAGGAGCTTACCCACTTGATTCCTGTATGTTTCCATGACTGGCCTCCAATCCTTAATGTTATTAATCCACCCTATCCCTGAGATCCTCCACCTTGCCACCCCCACCCCCGGGAAAAACGGGATTGTCTGGTTTACACTATCGGGACCACACACCACACATTATCCACCCCTCGGGTAATGCTACGTATACTACCCACCGCGACTAATTTCCTTTTAACCACCCTATATCGTTCTCTGGCCTGACGCTTGCTAAGTCTAGCTCACAGTCCTAGTAATCCCTCGAGTACTAACACCTTGTTCCTGCCGACGCTTCTGTTCCCCTCTACTGCACTCCTCTTCGTCATCACTAGATTCCTTTCTCGCCCCTTCCGCCCGTCGCTCCAACCACTCTAGTTCCATATCTCCTGCCAACATCTCAGCATCTAAACCATCGAACTCGAAAAATAAAATACTGAAACTGTTTCTCACTTTGTATCCTCATCCATTCCCAGGCCTTACTCTATTTTTCTCCCACTCTGCTCCCTTTCAACACCCCTTTACCCTACAACCCAGTCTATGCATCGTCTTGACCAATTTCAAACATTGTGTTTTAGACAATACATCGCCACACACACAACTCTCTCCGACTTGTCGAGAAATGGTACTTATTTGTCTGCCAGTAATTCACATCTCCACGTCTCTGGATGCTTGCGCGTCGGTAGATTCTACATTTTGGCTTTGTAAGTGATGGGGCGGGATGGTGCAAACGGGGAATGATCTCTGTAGGTGGGAGGCATACTTCGTGTTTTTTGTTTTTTATTTGCCTGTATGGCGAGATATGAGTTTAACTACTAATGCTAGCCATCATATGTGTAAATTATTCACAAGCTAGGGAGACGACCAAAATAACCTCTAAACATTTTGTGCAGTCCCTCCTAAAACTATGTCTGCCTATTGATATCCTTTTTTTATTGCATCCTTTTCTCTTATGTGGAAGTATTGTTTTTGCAGTGTATACACACATGTTTTTTCTTTAAACTAAATCTTGTGTTGTGGATTCGGTGGCAAGCTGAATGCGTTTACAAACCCTTTTGGCTCAAATTAGATTTGAACTTTATTTTTTGCGAAATTAAACTTACTTACCCACGCAAAGATTTTCTCATTTAATAAATCTATTTTTAATGTTCAGAGTATATCAGTCAAAAACTAGTAATCTCTTGTCACAGTGTACGGACAAAGTCTTGAGCTTTAGTGGACTTATGCCCTGAAAACAAACTAATAACCCTGATTAAAAAAGCCCCCCAAAAAGTGGTAAAAAATCCCTAACGTTTTGATTTTCTTAAACGAAAAAAGATGCTGTATTCATAACAAATATATTTAATCATTTTTTAGCCCTCTGAACCCTCATGATGTCGTCCAAGACAGTTCAATGAGAAGAGTTCATATTCATTACCTGGGATAGACAATTCAATATTTTTAAAGTGCAGTCCAACGCCTGCATGTTGAAAATATTGGCTTGTTGCCTCACACATTCACTGAGCAGCCATTCAAGTTGATGAAATTATGAAATTTTATGTTCCCGGAACGAAAAAGCGTCGTTTGGGGTTCAAAGGGTTAAAAACGTTTGTAAGTTAAAAAAAGCAATTGTAGATAAAATATCTAACTACTAAAATAACCTGTTTCTCTGCCGGTTAACTTTTTATTAATTTTATTCTTAGTTTAATCCTCTTATTGATAACACCCGGCCCAAATAATAATGAAATGAAAAGATTGCACAACGATCAGAAGAATGGTATTTAGTGAAACTGACCCGTTTTAAATTGTTATGACTATACATTCGAACTACACAGCACTACATGAAAAATAAAACAAATTTTTATTATGATGAAACTTCCAATCCAACAGCATCCGGTGAATAAAAACTAAGAAAAAAGTTGGGTATTCATGGGTCTGGAATAGATTTATTATCCGTTGAGATATTTAGTCTATCTTTATCAACTTTATTTTGCTTTTGACTCCAAGAATTTTGTCCATTAGTGCTTTTAGTGTGACCAGTATTTTTATTCAATAAACGAAAACATCCTTCAAAACATACACCACAGAAGAATATTTTGGCTCGAAGCGCGTTAAACATATAAACTGAAATGTACCGAATGAATGAATAAAAAGTTTCTGCGCGCCGATGGCTATAAGGGATTAAAATCCCTTGCGACCCTAATAACTTTATTCGCTTTATATGCTTACACGCTAAAAACTAAAGTGTCAAAAACTACACTTGAAGTGCTGTATTTAACACTTACTAAGTGCTGAACTAGCACTTTTGTCAAGTGTAGATATCCCAGAACTTGACAGGTGTTACAATGATACCACTTGACAAGTGTAATGTCGCAACACTTAAAAGGAAACAACGCAGATGACGTTGTGTCCTTTTAATTATGTACCCACCAAGCGCAAATCAAATTATGAATGATTCTGGAAGAACCACCAATGCTAGACACATGGGAAGTGCCATCCAGTCAAGTTTCAGATGTCTGGCGATTGTAATGTCTAAGTGCTTAAAGCATTGCACTTTGAGTGTTAAAATCAAACCCCAAGAGTTAAAATGGGCTTAACATCTTGAAAGTGTCAGTTTTAACACTTTAGTTTTTGGTGTGTACAAATCCACGCGTTTTCAACAATTCTACCGGAATGGGCAAGAGAGTTAACTCAAAATTCTGATGTGAACGATCGCTGAAGGCATCGAATTGTCGAAGACTGTAGTTATCTTTTCACTGACTGAACTATATATGTGTAGCATGAACTTTCGGGAGAATAGAAGTGCAATTCCGCGTAGGACCTCACTTAATTGGATATCACCTGATTGATTAAGCTTGTTCATTGAATATAATAGTCAAAGTCCTTGCAACAAATATTCTCATATGACAAATAAATTTCATTTTTGCAAAAGCTTAAAGTAACATCTAAAAACCGGCTGAGGCTATACACAAGAATCGCCATTGACTTTTTGATATTTTCTTCTTATTTTTTTTTTTTGGCTTTCAAAACTTGGGACATGACCCATCATTGAAACTAACACGTCGCGCTCGTTACTACCACCTCTTTTTTGTTGGGTCCCTGGGACCTCCCCAGGGGGAATCTGAATGAAAATGAAAGCTTAAACTGTGTAAATTCCCATAGTAATTTTGACCAAAATTATATTTGAAGCTGAGCAAATATAGAATCACACTGACTGGCTTTCAGAATACCGATTTTAGGAACAATTTTGCTAATCTTTGGAAAAGATTGTGGTGTGGGGGGGGGGGGGTTAAATACCCCTCTAATCACCCTCCCCGTCCTCTCCCGGTTTCTTCGCCACTGTTCCTATCACGTTGCTCACAACCACCCACCCACCCACATCAAATTGTGATTAATCCATCCCCGCACTTTTAACGGACGCCTCTTAGCCTCAATCTGTCTGCTTGTTTTGCGCGCTATGTTTTTGGGGACAAAAAATCAAAACATAATGGATGTATGATTTTCTTATATCAGGTAGAACAAGTAAATAATGTATTTGGATAGTTATTATACATTATTTATTTACTTCTCTGATATTAAAATAAAACTTTTAAAAGATTAACGAAACCCTTTTCAGAAATAGAAAGAAAGGATATCTGTCTCTTCAATAGCGACATTAGGGAAGAGTTTAGCACTTAGAGTTGGCTGCATTAATTCAATAATCCTCTTTTCATACATATACATTAATTGACCTCCGAGAATTAACTAACTGGGAGAAGATAACTGTTAGAAGTTGTAGAATGAACAAATACCGACAGCTATTAATGTACTGTCAGATGCACGTTTTCTGTCCTCAGTCGAAAAACACGGAGATTTTAAATTAGAATATAAAAAACCCTAATTTTCCTGACATAGAAAAAAATATCGGGAAACTTTCAGGAGATAAATTCAATAGACTATCCAACATTCGATGGACTACAAATAGTGGTTATTTTTTTTTTGAAAAAAAATCATTCATTTTAAGCTTTTGTCGCTTTCTACAGAGAAAAACAGTGGTGTTCACTTAGAAAAATATCCCAAAATGCTTTTCTTTAGCGATAAAAGGAAGCAAAAAGAAAAGTGCATACTTATTATTTTTAGATTATTGTCTTCAGTCTCCATTGCAGATTACTAAAATATCACGTAAAAAGTTCGACAGATATTCCAAAAGGTCAAAAAATGGACTTAAACACACCTGGGGGCGACTATTTTCGTAAAATTTACTAATGTTATACACGATTTTTAGGACCAATTTTCAATCCAAAAAGGAAGCAAAAACATGACGCAATAACTAACATAAGCATAGCACATGAAACTAGAAATATTGAACTGAATGGACATAACACGTGAAAGATTGTCACTCAACCTGTTCTTTGTGTAATAAATGTTTAAAATATTTTCTCCACTGGCCACGGTGTTAAAATTTGCAGTCAGCATCGGAGGAATTGTTGGTAATGGAGAGTCGGGAGCGAGAGCCAATAATCGTATTAAGTTTGAGTGCGCGACTGGCAATAGGATAGTGGGTTGAGATCCCCGAGAACCTCGAGCTGGAGAATGGCTAGGAATCTGCACAATTACAAGAGTTCTGCTCCGCATTTGCTACGAGAAGTGGGCAAATTTATGGTAATACTGAAACCGCAGTTTGGTGGTTATTTTTAGAAAATGTACCCGAAGCTCACACTAGCTTATATTTCTAACAAAATACCCTTTTTCTCTCGGCCAATCAGACGTACAAGAATGAAAGAATGTGCTAAAATCCCTCAATTTTTCATTTATTATTCTTCGTAAAAACTCCTTGATAGTGATGTAAAATGCATTAAATATCAAATACCATAAATATCAAGACGATTTCTCGGCTTTCCCATTCACCTAAATACTTCACCCAAGAAATGTTTTTAAACAAAAGAAGAAGAAAAAAAGTGGAAACTCAAAACAAAACATTTTCATAAACTTTTTAAATGAACATTGTAATTTGTAAGAAAGTGATTACTGATAAAAAGTCTCGACAGTGCCGACTGCGGAAAACCCCAAAGAAACAAATAAATAGAAAACAAAAAGAAGAGCAACTTGTATACAGTCGCGGACTCGTCACTTTCCACGAGACGGTAATATGTTCACGGACACAATGATTCCAAACACTTATTATAGAAAAAACCATCAAATATTTAAATAATGAAGTACACATGGTACAACACAATGCTTCATTATTAACATTTTGCTGCTGCTGATTTTTATTACCTGGTAAAGCATGCGTGGACATGTACTGCCCAGGCGTGGAATACGACCAGTCCACAGCGATTGTACTGTATCTGACAGATTCTGACGACACAGCACCACATGAAATTTCACAACAATTTTACGATCATATAAATATAGCAATAAGAATCCACGACAATAAAACTACAAAAGTGTAAGATCTACCCGTACAAAAAAAATCATAGCTTAATGCTGAAGCCAGGGAACGCAGTGGCTCAGCAATTAGAACAATGGTCTTTAACCCTTTGAATCCACGTTTCCTGGAATGGTATCGCTTTGTGTACACTTACTGTGGGGTGGATCAGTTCAATATCAATATACACAGAAGATAAAATAATAACTGCTGCCTGCAGCCGTCAGACTGCAGTTATTATTTTATAACCAGTGCCCCGTGTAGAGACCTCTTATAACCCTTTACCCAACGTAACGGACAAAACCGGCCAGCGCTATTCTCAAAAATCGTCAATTAACTATCACTACTACTCGTCGAGCTCGTTCCAACGAGGGGTCATAACCTATGTTTTTGAGACAAAAAATGAAAAAAATTAGTTATTCAAGATTTTTTTTGCAAGTGTCTTCTGCTTTTCATGTTAGGTAAAGGGATAATAAGACAAAAAATTGGACGAAATTATGCATTGGAACGGAAAATCGGTCTTACGAGTTCAAAGGGTTAAACCGAAAGGTCCACGGTTCGATCCGGACCAGCAGTAACTGCATTATAGCCTTGGGAGAGACACGTAATCTGGACTGTATATGTAGGGGCATGTTGGCGCTGTGTGCGAAGGCAAACGGCACATCGATTGCACTGTAGCCTTTAACTGCTGTTACCTTTGCTTATGAAGATTTAGTGGATTCGAGAGTCGGACTGTTGAGAGTCTGATAGAGGTCAAATGATAATTTTTTTTACTCGGCGGTTCTCTCCGGCTTACTCCGAAGGTAAAACTATCTGACACGATATGGCCATGGCTGTTGAGAGTGACGTTAAACCCAATAAACAAACACACCATTGAATCAACTTCAGTTTATGTATTCTGTCTTTACGTTACATTTATTCTTCGACGTGATTATCTGAAGTAAATATTGTTTAAAATATTGTAAAACCAAAACAAAACAAAAAATAAAACAACACAATATTGTGTATATAAAAAACTTATTATCATGTATGATCTTTTGTTCACCTTTACTAAATTTAATGTGCTTTTAACTTTGAGGAGTTTTGTTCGTTAGCGATTTTGTTACGAAAACCTTTGTCTTCTATTCATTGTTACAACACAAGGAACACATGATTTACTAATCATATATATTTCATTTTCAGGTTATTTTATTCAACTTTGTGGGGAGGTAGTTTAGTATAGTAACTGGGACAAAGTTAGGAGGCCTTAAATAAAACTGTGAGCGCTAAGTTGTCGAACGGTTCGTCGTGTTGCCTTTTGTCGCGTGTTTACAGTTTTCCCTGTCCGATCGCGTAATTTTGTTTTGATGATGGCGAGCAAGTCTGTTCAGACGGAGGTAAGTATGGAGGTAAATACGTGTAATATCGCGGTCCAGGTCAACGGTGCCAACGGGGTAAGTATTGGTGTGCAGACAGAGGTCACTGGGGGTGTCGGTCAGAGCCAGGTTGGTGGGGCCACCGATGGCGATATTGGGCTTGAAGTTTGTAAACAGTGTTCTATGATGTATGGGGACTGTCGTTCGATGGGATATGGAGAGGTATGTGCAAACTGTCAGGAAATCCTCCGCCTACTTGAGACAATTGTTAAGTTTGAGGGAGAGATTGCTGAGCTAAAGGGAAAACTTGGTAGGGCGGGGCTGTCTGGAGTTACGCCTGTGAAAGTAGCTTTCCGAGAAGGATGGATGGTTGTCGGTGGTTCCAAGAGGAAACATGGGGGTAGAACCTTTGATGTGAATGAGGTAGGTGATGAGGTGAGGGCTGCTAGAAAAGTACGTAGGACAGATGAGGGGGGCCCAGGCCGGAGCAATGCTGTAAAGCATTTGGCGTGGACTATCAAAAGTGGTAGGAAAGGGGGGCCAGAGAAGCAGGTAGATAGGGGTGTAAAGCCCAAAGGCAGTGGGGAGTGCAGCACCAGAAACAGATTTGATGTGCTCGATTCGGAAGAGTCAGAGGAGGGGATGGAGGTAGTTGCAACAGATAGTAGCCTGGGGTCTAGGCCAGGAAAAAGGAGGAGGGATCCGGAAGAAGACCAGGGGAGTAGTCCAGGTAGTTCAGGGCCTGGAAAGAGACGGAGGGACAAGGATAGGAGTAATCCTAGGTCAAAGATACCGATACCGATAGTGATTCCGAGTGGGGCTGTTGGAGAGGAAGAGGACGCTGTAAACAATAGGAGACTAGAGGAGATAAATAGGGCGAGGGCCAAAAGTAAGTTGGTGGTTGCGGGAAGTAGCATAGTTCGGGGGATCGACAAGGTTGTCTGTGGTCCGGACAGTAAAAATAGAACAGTTCTGTGCTTTCCGGGGGCTAAAGTGGAGGACCTGAGGGATAGAGTGGACGGTATTGTAGCTGGGTCGGGGCCTGATCCGGTTGTGGTAGTACATGTGGGGTCCAATAACATCAGGGAGAGGAAATCAGTTCGTTTGGTGGACACATACAAGGACCTAATTAGTAAGCTACTTACCAGGAATGCTCGGATCATCGTTTCAGGGGTGCTCCCCGTTATGGGTGGTGGGAATGAGAGGAACTCGCGGATTATGGCACTAAACGAGGAGCTGGAAGAGCACTGCAAAGACTTGGCAATACATTTCATTGACCACTGGGATTCATTCTGGGGACAAGGAGAGTTGTATGGGCGAGACGGATTGCATTTAAGTAGGATGGGTACAGACCTGTTGGGCCAAAAAATTTTACAGGTGGCTGGGCCTTTTTTGGAGAAAAGTGGGGTAGGGGACCACAGCCGATAACCCAGAGGGGCACAAATGCTGGGAACATAGGAAGAACAACAAACATGCACAACACAGGGACATACCAGGGGTATAATAATGTGCCAGTGATGACAAAAAAACAAAGATTCATTAAGTTTGGGTACTGCAACATCCAGGGTCTGCACAAGAAAGTAAGCGAAATATCAACAATGATGGACGAAGGAGACTTCGATATAATGGGTCTAAGTGAGACGTGGATACGACGGGATGAGCGGGTTGATCAGATGAAGGGTTGCGTGTGGATAGGAGCTGGGCGAACTGAGGGTCAGAAACGGGGTGGGGGTGTTGGCATCTACGCTAAAGAGGAATTACAGCCCTCATTGATTACAGATCTCACAGAAGCAAGGACTCAGATTCCAGTATCCAACGAAATAGTGTGGGCAAAAATCAAGTTAGGAAGTAGGAGTGTTGCCGTTGGTGTTGTATACTTAGCAGTGGAGGGAAGTAAGCCCGAGTGGAATAATTCAATATATACAACTCTTAGATCGAATATCACAGAGCTTGAAAGCAGAGGGTTCAGTATTGTCCTAATGGGGGACTTCAGTGGGCACATCGGGGATAAGGAGGAGGGCATACAGGGAGGTGATAGGAAAATTAACACGAATGGGAGGAAGATATTGGACCTATCAAAAGAGCTTGGTTTAAAGATCCTGAACAGGGATGCGAAATGTAAGGGTAAATGGACCTGGGAGAGGAACGATACGAAAACAATAATTGATTATATACTCACTGACGTTAGCGTATGGAGGGAGGTT
The DNA here is from genome assembly GCA_031216915.1 of Pictodentalium vernedei. Classification (NCBI taxonomy): domain Eukaryota; kingdom Metazoa; phylum Mollusca; class Scaphopoda; order Dentaliida; family Dentaliidae; genus Pictodentalium; species Pictodentalium vernedei. Next base: position 293,285,381 of record CM062297.1, on the reverse strand, counting down.
ATAGATGTAGAAATAGATGACGAGGGAAAAAATGACTTGGGTAGTGATCACAACCTGATAACAGTTAAGATTATGGGCAAAAAGACGAATAGAGACAGAAATCCCTTAAAGGAAGTTTGGGGACTAAAACAAGGAGCCGACTGGAAGCAGTTTCGGGAAAAACTAAAACCAAGTCTTGAATGTATACCTAGGGATGCAAATGTCCAGAGTATTTCAGATGGCATAGTAAATAGCCTAACAGAGGCAGGGAAGGATTGTATAGGAAGGGTGAGGGTCCCAACGAGAGAGCTCGGATACAGGGTTAACGAGGGACTGAAAAAGGCTATAAAAGAAAGGAAGGTAAAATGCGCTGCTTACAGAAGAAGTAGGAAGATTAAAGGGGTGGATAACAATGACACGAGACTAATGAAAGGAGAATATGAACTGGCACGGAAAAAGGTGAATGAGATAAAGAATAATAATAGGAAGGAGCGCAATTGCAGTCTTGCCAGAACAATAAAGAAAACGGGGGGTTCGAGCTCAAACGTATTTTGGAACTGGGTAAATAAACGGGGGAAAAGTAGTGTGCAGAGTATCAAAGTGGATGGGGAAAGTACAGAAGATAAAGGCCGTATCGCTTCAGAGTTAGTCAAGCACTGGGAAAAGATAAACGATAGGCGATGGGGCAGTGGGTCCCCACCAAAAAGAAATACACTGGTGGAGGAGAACCTATCCAATCGTGTATGTAGCGAAATAACGGCAGAAGAAGTGCAGAACGTGGTCTCGAAATTAAAAAATGGTAAAGCGGGAGGGACTGATGAAATTCCGAACGAATTCCTCAAAAATGGAGAGGAGGCACTTATTGAAGTCCTGACAAACCTTTTCAACCTGGCTCTGCGAAAGCAAAAGGTCCCCAGAGAGTGGAGGGAAAGTAAGGTGTGGTTCATACACAAAAAGGGGGATAAGGAAGTTCTAGATAACTATAGGGGGATATCAGTTAGTAGTAACATCGGAAAAGTATTCTGTAAGGTCATATACGGTAGACTTGAGGAAGTTATTGAAGAGAAAGGTTTTTAAGGAGAAATTCAAAATGGTTTCAGGAAAGGTCGAAGAGTCACTGATCACCTATTTACACTCACCCAACTGATAGAATCAACAAAGGCTGAAAAGAAAAAGATGTTTCTGGCATTTCTAGATGTGAAAAAAGCGTACGACCGAGTGTGGAGGGAAGGTATGTGGCGAAAGCTCGAGGGCATCGGACTGGGGGGTGACTTTGTGGGAATCATGAAAGCACTGTATACAGATGTGCAAAGCCAACTCAGTCTAGGGAGTATCACTACAAAACGAGTCCCTATGGATATAGGCCTCAAGCAGGGGTGTATCTTTTCACCGATTTTGTTTGCATTGTATGTTAAAGATTTAGGGGACGAACTAATTCAGAGTGCGGAGGGGGTAAATGTTGGAGACATAAAGGTACCCGGCTTATTCTTTGCGGACGACATGGTGTTAATGTCTAGAACTGAACAGGGGCTAGAGAAATTGCTGGAAATTGTTGGTAGATATGGGAACACTTGGCGGCTCGAACTAAATGAAAATAAAAGCAAGGTAATACCCGTTGGACGCAAGGTAGATATGACGAAGAGATGGAGAGTGGGGGAGTTCTCAATCCCCGAAGGGGAAAGCAAACAAATCACTGTAGGAGAAACGGGAGAGTATGAGTATCTAGGGGTAAGCATAAATATAACGGGAAGAGGGGTGTACAGAAATTACTCAGCCAAACTGATTCTGAAGGGGAAAAGAATTCTGAACCAACTAAAACTTTTAGGGAAAAATAGTTTCAACAAGGTCTTTGTGGGGAAAACACTGTGGGAGAGGGTGGGTTTACCAAGTATAACGTATGGCACGGACGTGATTCCATTAAACCAAACCGTTATTAAGAAGTTGGAAAGTACTCAGAATGATGCCGGCAGATGGATAACAGGGTCGAGTAATGCTGCAGCTTTGGAAGCAGTAAGGGGGGAGCTTGGGTGGATGAAAATCAAGGACAGGGTAGATTTGGGAAAACTGTGTTACTTTAACTACTTGAGAAACCTGCCTGACAACCGGTGGTGCAAATTGATGCTCGATACCATTTGGAATTCTAATATAGATACGGGGTGGTCAAAACATGTGAGGGAACTAATGGACAATTACTCTATAGAGGTCACAAACATAGAAGTAGGAATGAAAGAAGGCAAAAGGTTTGTCAAAGAGAGAGTCATGGAAGATTGCAATCGAAACTGGCGAGCAGGGGTTAGCGTGAAAAGATCACTGCAGGGGTTACAATATAAAGAAAAGCCAGCTTTTGAGAAGTACCTAGATGGCACCTTTGGAGGGTCACTGCTGTTCAAACTGAGATCAAGATCACTGGAGCTTCGGGGAAAAATTGGGAGAGATGGAGAAAAGGGATGCCAAATGTGCCACTCTGGAGTAGTGGAGACCCTGGAACATTTTCTCTTGGAATGCCCACAGTATATACCTCAATAAATAAAATTTACTGGAAGAATAATGCAGAAGTGGGGTGAAGAAACAAAGGATAGATGGCTGAAGGGGGACACGAGGGAGAGGGTAGGAATGCTTATTGAAGAAATTGAAAAAGAGGAAGTGAGGGACACTATTAAGCAGTTTATATCTGAATGCTGGGAGGAGAGGAGGGGAAGAGGGGGTGGGGTGCAGGGGGAATGATGGCCTTCTCTTATGAGGACCGCGACAAATCAGCGGCTGGCCAAAGAGTTATTATTATTATTATGTCGTTTTATTTATGCATATGAGTTACAATTTTGTTTTATCGCGTTACAAATTTCTTAAAATTAGTTTTTAAATTAAACATTGTCCCGGGAAAAATACAGTAATGGATTGAAAATTTTGTTGTGCATCTATATTGTCTTTCTTATGAAAAATGAAACAGCGCTGATCATTTGATCTTTCGATTGAGTATCGGGAAACATGTTCAAACGGATTCAGTTATTAAGAGTCCGTTTTTTCAGCATACGAACAAAATACGTCATATTTTCATTAAGTAGAATGACTGCTAAGTGAATGTGTGGGGTAGACCAATCAATATTTTGAACGTGCGGCCTAAAGGCTACACGCTGAAAATATTAATTGGTCTACCCCCAGGTAATGAAAATGGACGCTTCCAATTGCTGCCATTGAACTGACATGGGAGATACCACCAGAATTCATAGGGTTAAAGGGATTTATATGTTACGTTGTTATTTTCTTCTCATTTTAAGAACTGCAATTCCTATAAGACTGTATCCATAGTCCTGTTTTCCCATAAGGATACAAAATAAGTAATATAGCCTCCATTACCAAGTTTGTCTGGGTAGAATCAAAGTTTTCGATATTTGCTGGAAAACGAGAAAAAAATGAAATGGTTCAAGTTTCACGAGCGATCCTAATTTCTAATTTTCATGCGTGACTCAAATCATTTTATGAGCTCTTAGCAAAATGTTATATCTGTCTAAAACGATATCTGAAGACACTCATGGACTAGGCAACAAACATGATAAAAATCTTCTTGAATAAGTTTAAATGTTCGTATTTGCTTCCGAAACATAGCTTATGATCCCTCATTTAACGAGTTCGTTCTGATGGGGGTTGTTGGCTAGGATTTTGAGTCAAAAAATAATAAAATTAGAATTTCGATTTTTGTAGACAGCACTTGACGGTTTTGGCCGTTACTTTGGGTAATGTTTAGGAGACTGTATGAGAAAAGAAAATATTAACCCTTTGAACTCGTCAGACAGCTTTACCTGCGATACGTCACAATTCCATTAAGGGTGATGTCTGCTAAGTGAATGTGTGGGGTTGGCCAATCAATGTTTTCAACGTGCAACCCCAAGGCTGCACGTTGAAAATATGAATAGGTCTATCCCCAAATAATGAATATGGACTCTTTTAGCTACTGCCATTAAGCTGATATGGCAAATGCCATCAGAGTACAACGGGTTAAAATAAAATAAAAATTCCAACCGAATTATCCTATGTTTCTGTTGCAGGTAACCTGCACAAGACCTTTTATTTTTTTCGGCAAACAGCAATAAAGAACGCGGGCGGTGAAAACAAGAAAACGATGGAAACGGCCATGTGCAAGCTTACAGCTTCCTGCCGAATCCACATTAACAAATTCTTCATCTGATTTTGTACTCTTGAAATAAATAATGTTTATACCAAAACAAGAAAATACTTGCATGTATCGCCAAGTATTTCTAATGATAGAAGAAATAACAATGTAATTTCACTAATTAAATGCGGTTATCAACTGGCGTTATTAAATAAACATTAAAAATTAAATTTTGTCCTTAATTTTTGCCATTAAATAAACCATGAATTGCAGTTTATTTATTGTTGGGAGTTAAACAAAAAAATACAAACAGTTTGAATTTTATTCATGGGGGTTTCAAATGCCACATTAATGAATACAGTTCTCCCATATTTTGTGAAAACAAAACAGTGGACTTGTAAAAACATTCTGGTATCTTCTTCAGCACTGCAGATCTCTGTTTTATTACAGTCATCACAAACAGATAGAGAGAGAGAGAGATGTTTGTTTTACAAATAAATACGTTTGTGTTGTCTTTGCAGCAACACAACTCTATCACGAAAGGCTTCAAATTAATGACAAACCGTTCAGAATCTATGGTATGGCTTCTATCAGTATATAAGATAGCCCAAATCACATGGCGATCATTCTACGTCTGACCTTTAAAGAGTAACAATATTTATTGACTATATATAATTAACTCCTCAGTTATTTCAACACCAAGAAACAAAAATGGCGCAGCACAAAGATAAAAAACAATTTGTGGAGAAGGTAATTTATCTTTATTTTACTATCACCTTTTCTTATTGGACTTTTATAGTACACTAAGATTGGGCTATAATTAAAACAGCCACGGCGTTTAGTTTCTTCTTCTCAGACAATAATTTTCAAATTCTGTGAAGAACATAAGAAATGAAAGTAAAGTTAAAAGTAATTGGCCCTTGGGTTCAAAAGTACCGATTAATAAAATATTCCCACCACATCACCAAGACATGCCCTCGTTGAAGGCATGCCCTGCTGATATATAGTTAGAATATGTGTCTGTCAGGAAAGTAGTTCACAGAACGGCCAGTGAAAGAGGGGAGCTTTTAATGCCCCATATAGTATTCTATTATTTAGTATTTTATTTATTTATGGATGGGCTCTCTTTGGGTTGGATTCCATTTGAGTGTCCGGATGCATCTGTCTACTCAAGAATGTACAAACTCGGACAAGGTAACCAAAATGTGTTGGACTCCCGTGTAGTAACCGAATTCATTACATAAAAATATATGTGTGGCGGTGGGGTGGTGTAGGGTTTGTACCTCACCAACCCCGGCCACATTTTTCACTAGATTGGAATTTTAAGCCTGAAACAACCAATAGTTTGAAAATTCATACCGCATGGTGATAGATTTCGTGGCATCTTTATCTGCATCTCTGACTTTTCCTAACAGACATTATTTAATGATTGTTTTACCACACTTCGTGGGATTTTGTAACTGGAGTCCATATTTCTCTCCCCGAGTGCAACAAGGCTCCATCTACTAAAGCATTGCAGATGCCACCATGTGGCACTGAAGAGAAGAATCCCAACTCTAGAATCCCACGGTTATATATGTCAAACACAAAGGGAGCGTGTGGTTTCGGTTTTCTTCAGTAGTTGAATTCCCACACGTTGTTGGCCGTTTCAGAAAAATGTAACCCAAGAGGGTGGGGGTGGGGGGGGGGGGGGGGGGGCAATGGTTTCACAACAGGTGGTTTGCTTGACAGTACGGGTGATGCAATTGGAATTCGAGGAGGCACCCTTCGCAACAAGACTATCTCACCACGTCTCTGTACATTTCGACCACCTTTAATCGATAAAAAGGCTTTCAGGTTTAACTCTTTCAAACCGGTGTAATTTATTTTTCTTCAATGATAATCGATTTGATGGCATATATTCGTCGAGGTGACTTTTTTATAACTCGATGAATAAATTTTCTGTCCTATAAATATTTTTTCTTTGTCCCGCCCATTTGTCAAATAAAAAGTTATTGGCTTATCCAAAGGAGCAATTATTCTGTAATTGCTGCGGGTGGACTGTTAGTTAATATTCACGTGGGTTGTTCACACTGCTTCGTTTCTCTTCGGCCGCTTAATGGTACATTATAATACAAGCGAACACTCTGAATTAAATTACAACAATTGAAATGAATTATCTTGCACTTTATCGGAGTATGAATGATGGATAGGCGGGTGAAGTTTTGTATGAAGTGCCTCTAATACATAGCTTATGGCTCTCTTTGGAACGAGCTTGAGGAGCTCGTTCCAATGAAGGATCATAAGCTATATGTCGGAGGCAAGAAATTCCAAAATAATGAAATTGGAATGGCGCTAGCCGCATGTGGCCGATATGTTGAGTAAAGGGTTAAATGAATTTGTATGGCACCTTGCCGAAATTGTAGAGAAAATATCATTTTTTTCTCGAATTAAAAACCATGACAGGCACTCGAGGCCAATAATATAAACTCCTTTTTGGCACCAGTGGTCAATATTATACAACAAGTGTTTTTTCCCGAATTGTATTTCATTTTCAGCCTATAAGATAGTGGGAATTGCCCAACGAATTTTTTCCGATAGCTATTGTCATGATAGATATAAAAGAATATCTCTCTGGAAGTGACGCGTATTACGTAATATTGTTTAAAGCCACTTTACTGTACGTTTTCGACATTTGGGTGTTTTAATTGTATTTGAATCATGTTTTAATTGATACATATGACACCATGCAACAAACAGTATAAAATGACTTATCACAAGAGTTACTGCAAGGAAATATACACTTTCTGTGGAACTAAACACATTTCTTTCATTTAGTATAGTAGCTAGCCATTAGTCCTCCCACGAATGGCCACGTCTGTTAAACGCTAATACTTCAGCTCCTCGATTTATAGTTATAGAAAATACAAAATATACATTCAGATGAATCTCAGAACAAAGTATTAATGAAAACAAATAAGAAGGAAATCCCCGAAAGATTTTTTTTTAATGCGGAAAATCTCATATTAGTTCATAACAAAGGATAAAAAAATGAAATCCAATTTTGCTAACCCGGTGGTGGAGGGTTATCTTTATTGTTATCGTCTTATGATTAGTGGAAGAAAGCGGGCATACGACAGCGAAATGTGTTCAACGAATTTGTTTGAAGATACCAGGAACTCAGATCTTTGCAGAAAAAAAGTGAAGCGCGAAAATTTTTTTTTCAGTATATAGAGGATATTCACGAAAATTTGATGAATACCGAAAATATCTCGTGAGTGGCTACAAAGAAATATGAGGATCTTCACGAGCGACGCAGTCGCGAGTGAAGATCCTCATATTTCTTGTAGCCACGAACGAGATATTTTCGGTATTCATCAAATTTTCGTGAATTTTCTTTTTATTTAATGCTCTACGACTACAAACTCTCCAATTTGTGGCCTTTATTTGCCATTAAGGCGCAAAATTTATGTGCCGAACCGGCGTCCATACAAAAATTACAACAACCAAACTCCAACCATTGGAATGTGTGAATATTCGCACAAAAAGTAGTCCCGTCTTATTTCTCCCCTAACTTTACGATTTACCAAGGCTGGCGAATTGAAATAATCGCAATGTGTTTCGAAGAAATAGAACAATAACAAAAAACACCACTTTCTTATTTTCAATAACAAGACACGTCATTTTATTTTTTTTGAACTCAATGCACTGAAGACGTGTGAAGTTGAACTGAAGAAATTTGAAAGTGATTTCGGCTTTTCGCTGGAAGGTGAATGAGAAAGTCAAACTTTGAAACCGCTGATTTAATGAATTGATTTAGTCACTGTCACTATCAATTATTCGAATTCGTTTGTATTTGGGACTCTGGAATTCATTACTGATGTGCTGACTCGTTTAAAGTACATGTGATTCGTCATCCGAACCTACGATGAAATATCGATTTCTAAATATCATTTTGATATTTCGTTTTGCCGACCGACAGGGAAATATGACTTAATTTTTCAGCGTGAATTGATGCCTGAGCATTAAATAAAACATAATTAACACCACAGTTCATTGCAATGGAGAATGAAATATAAATAAATGTTAGTGGCGTCAACTTACCTGATATTACTTGATATAATTTTTCAAATTCATTTATCAAGAATTGATGAGTATGAGCAGAGGATCCTGTTAAGGACTGAAACATTGTGCAATAGGTTACTCTCATAGAATTCGTCTAAATTATTTTACAGCTCCCTTACGCGAGCCCGCCCCCCCCCACCCCCATCTCAAGGAATGTTAAAATGTGCATCTGGGTGGGGTACCCCTCTGCCTCACCCCAAACTCCGTTGTGTTGTTTTAAACTTTTACTCTTTAATCTTAATTATTCAGGAAAAGTATATTTGAAGTGTCCCCTATATCTCATGTTAAATATATAGCATAAACCCACAGTAGCTTGATCTACCAAATGTTCACTACGAGTGGTGAAGTGGTTTGATCCTCGAGCTTTCGACGCGGGGTTAACACCACTTTACCTCGAGTGGTGAACATTTGGTACACCAAGCTACTTTGGGTATATTTTATTTATACCATGATCGTCAGATTATTGAGAGTCTCTATTATATTTTCTCGATTTTACTGAGCAGCAGCCGTAGATAGTTGCGAATTTGTTTTTGTTTACTTGAGCATCGGCGGGTGGTACTTCCGCTGTCAGTTTTATCACCGAAACGAAATAGAAAAAGAAACAGGGCCTTTTTCATTTTAATAACATTATTACATACTATTTCGAGCTATGGATGCTTTACCAACAATGCGTGTGTGTTAATTTTTGGTTTTTGGTGCTTATGGGATAAACTCCTTTAAAAACGTAATAAATAATTGCCACCTTCATTTCACTCTTCGTGAGGCGACGTGCGATACATTTCGACAAGTTCGCATTCAGTTCGACGTCGCCAAAACTCAAGGATGTAGTTCCACTATAGGTGTAAATTGTAACTATTGAAATCCCATTGCTGGCGTGCTCACCACGGCTGGTGTTTAAAACTAAAATTTATGTCATAGGCTTTTCTTATATAGTAGAATAAGTAACCATGGTATAAATTTTTTTAGATATTCCCCCATTAATTGTATCCAATTTCTCCATATAGCAACCCATTTTACCAATAAATATTTATTTTGTTTTTAGGACCAACTCAAAAGTAAAGCCAAATCTATAAAAGATGACATCACAACAGCCAGACTTCAAATGAAGAGTGTCCTTGCATCATATGGCGTGAATATGACAACACATAAAAAGGCAGCAACTCCAACACGCTCCTCAAACCTACTTCACTGCGTGAAGGATATCCCAGCCATGATGACATCACCACGAAGTGATGCAAAATCCCAACATTTTTCGAGAAGTCAGAGCGTCCGTAACCCCAAAAGAAGCAATAATGGAGAACCGAAGGCTTCATCGACAATGATCGACATAACAGTCAACGCATCTACACGCAATTCGCTGCTCGCACGTAGATTGGATTTGATATCAGCGATTGAATACGACTTAACCTCATCTTCCAGAGAATTTGGTCACACAGTAATGTCAGATGCCAGCTGTGAAATCACCAACAATGGACACGCAAATGCTGAACAATTTTGTAGAGCTGCAAACATGCGTCTATCTAAACGCCGCCGTGCTAATCCAGCAGCAACGTCAACGATGATATCGGACATTAATTCAACAGATCCTCCATCAGTAAGCGGTTTAGAAAGTTTGTCTACAATTGATTCATCTTCAGTAGCTTCATCAAGTGTTAACATTAACTTTGTTTCAGATTTGGTATCTCCAGAGCAAACAGCTAAGGTCCGCCATCGTCGATCTCAGTCACTTAGACTACCAAGGAAACGACTGTCTGAAAGAACAACTTCAAACGTTCGGGAGAATTATGATGAAAAAGCTGAAGTTTGTGACAAAAGCATCGAGTTTTGGTCCATACATGATTCCAATGGCGATCTTGAGTTCGAGCCTTTGTCAGCTTTAGCATATGACTGCACACCTTCGACAAGAGATTTATGCCCGGTGGTTCTAGATGACGACTGTAACCTCAGTGTGGAACTCTGTAACAATAATCCTACTTCTGTGAATAAGCAAGTTCAAGTTTCAAAAGACAGTTCATTAGGACATAATATTGGGTGTTGTGGAGCAAATAAACAGAAAATAAAGAAAAAATACATTGTGAAGAAACTGAAGAATTTCTGTAAGATTATTCGAAAGGGCGGTTCATCTGATATGAAGATACTTGTTAAACTTTAAATTGTTCAAAGTTCAAAGATACAGACAGTTTAAATATAGTGCTTCACTTCTTAGTGCTACTTTTACTTTGTGGATATATATATATATATGGGTGCTTGTGATTGTGAGGGCGTGTATATGTGTGGGGTAGGGGTGGGGGTATATGTGTGTTAAGAGACATAACCAAGCAAACACGCTCTCCGATTGTCCCTGTATCAAACAACAATCAAGCCTTAGAAATCCTTACATCGATTGATGTGTTTTAAGCGCTCACGTTTTTTACCCCCCCCCCCCCTGCACACTGATTTGAAATATCACAATTTCAAGATGCAAAGGGGACTCAGGCATTGCTCCTTCTCCCAGAGAGAGAGAGAGAGAGAGAGAGAGAGAGAGAGAGAGAGAGAGAGAGAGAGAGAGAGAGAGAGAGAGAGAGAATTTATAAAACAAATTATTTATTTATATTTTTCTCAATGTAGGTATGCAGTCGTTCCAAACATAGCGTTGGCGTTGTGTATTTTTTTCTTACCATGCAACTAAGGCACTTGACCCACCATATATATAAGTCTGTATGTGCGATTCTGTAACCATGTTCGAAATGTTTCCTGCGCCACTGGTGTTGGGTAAGAAATGCCGACATTAGTGTTAACCGTTTACCTAACGAATTGCCGGCATACGCCAGCGTAATTGAGAAATATAGCAGTTCAAAAACATTTTTTTTTTCAAGAAAACCATATCATTTGATCCCCTTAAGGGAACGATCCCATTGGCTGGTTCCAGTGAGGAGTCACATGATATGTTTTTCTTGAAAATGTTTGAAATAAATTAAAAAACAATAATTAAAATAATAAATTTCGTTACCCTGTGCGTTGAGGAAAGGGTTAAAAGAGCTAAATGAGTTCTTATTAATTAGATTCCATATTAAAAAGTATATGTGATTAAGTTCTAATATTCTGAGCATATATCTGATATTAAACGAAAAGCAAAAGGTATATAAATTCGACAGATTTTGTGTTACTGTCTGTTGAAGAGTGCCTGAAGGATTTTTCCAATAAACTGCAACAAAACAAGTCTGGTGAGCAAATTCTGATATATTATACCATATTATACCATTTTACCATTTTACCAGTTGAGAAAACATTACATCCGCCTTGATATGGTTGAACTAAAATTAAACTTTGTACGGAGGATTGTGTAATTTATAAATATTGTAAACTATTGTATATAATCAATTCCATTGTAATAATAGTGTATTGTACATATATGCAATTGTATTTAAAATCAATTGTACAAAGAAAATAAACTCCATTGGCTCCCCCAATGTCTCACCACTAAAAAAGTCTATTTCTGATCATTCATAGCCTGATTTTAGCTCCATTTGTTCCCAAACGAATCGGTTGATGCTTAGTGAAAATTTGTTCCAGTGCACAAGTCAATGGTGGCAGTACTGAAATGTGTGTTTGTATATATATACAAATAAAAACTTTGTTGGGACAGTGGTGCTCATAACAAGAGAAAAAATAAAAAGTCATCTCAACGACGGCTAAACAAGCTTGTGTGTAAGTTGTGTGTGTGTGAGAGGGTGAGGGTGTGTGTGTTTGTGGAGGGGGCGTTAACTTAGCATCTGTCCACTCATTGGGACAGCTCGTTCTAATGAGGGGTCATAAGCTGTGTTTTGAAGGAAATATAATTTTTTGGTAAGTGTCGTCTATCATTTACCTTTTTTCCAGTACTTGACAAGTTCCGATTTGGTCTCGATCGTCTGTACTTCTGTCTTCTATTTAATACTCGGCCTAATACCGGTTTTGTATCTGTTATTCACCCCTTCCAGTGTTTATCGTCCAAATGAAAGGACAATTCCGCGCCTTACAATGGTTGTCTGTAAATTTATTAATTTTATTTCGTGCTTGTTCGTATTCCTCTATTGCTATCTTGTGTCGATACTTTCCACCCACTTGAGATTCCTACTTCTGAACGCCACATAGTTTACTTTTATCTCCTTTCCAGCTCCATTCAATTCGCCATGCACTCTATATCTTGGTTCCTATGTTGGCACCCAACTTGTCTTATACATTTTCCCCCTGCTCCTCTCCGACTTGTTGCTGTGACATCTGCTATATCCTGGACGCTGTCGCCACTATCCATATTCTCAAGACCTGATTGCAGTCTTTCTGCAAACTACCCCAATCAGAGTCCCTTATGAGTTTCCACATAACCTTAAAGCTTTCTCTGTTTCTTATTGTGTTTTTGCCCCTGGTAGTGAATGTAATTAGGTTGTGATCACTGTCCAACTCTCTTTTAACCATGCCATCCATTTCTACCTCTACAACCTTCCTCCATATTTCGGTATCTGTAAGAACATAATCGATTATCGCTTTCCCTTGTTCCTCTTCCATGGCCATTTCCCCTCACATCTGGCATCCCTGTTCAGAATGTTATTTTTGAAGTCAACACCTTCCTCCCATCTATTTCCACATTCTAGGCCGTCTTCTTTATCCACTATGTGTCTATTGAAGCTCCCCATTAGGATTATTCTGAACCCTTTGTTCTCCAACTCTGTGACATTTGAGCAAAGTTTTGTGTATAGAATCAATCCATTCGGCCTTGTTTTCCCCCACTCCCAAATACACCCCCAGTGCAACACTAATTATTCTCCAGCACTCCTTCCCCACTCTCCCCTTCATGCTCTCCCAACATTTTATCTCTCAGGTTATTGTCTGTAGTCCCCCCCACTCCCAACAAAGGCTCGGCTATCCGTAGAACCCTTTCTCCAAAAACTTTCGTCTCCATCCTGCTAAGGTGCAAGCCGTCCTGCGCGTACAGACTTCCTGTACTCCAGATCGCATCAGAATGGTCAATAAATGGGTGTACCTTATTCCCCAGAGTAGTCCCCCATTTTCTTCTTCATATACCGAGAACTTCGCTCCTCCACCAAAAACACGAAGAACCGCTGACAATACGCTTGCACTCCAACTTAGGAGCTCATCCACTGGATTCCTGCATGTTTCCATGACTGGCCTCCAGTCCTTAATGTTATTAATCCAACATATCCCTGAGATCCTCCACCTTGCCCCCCCCCCCCCTCCGGGAATACGGGACTGTCTGGTTTGCACTATCGGGACCACACACCACACATTTTCCACCCCTCGGGTAATGCTACGTGTACTACCCGCCACGACTAATTTCCTTTTAACCACCCCATATCGTTCTGGCCTGACGCTTGCTTAGTCTAACTCACAGTCCTAGACATCCCCCGGGTACTAACACCTTGCTCCTGCCGACGCTTCTGTTCCTCTCTACTACAGTCCTCTTCGTCATCATTTGATTCCTTTCTCGCCCCTTCCGCCCGTCGCTCCAACTACTCTCGTCCCATATCTCCTGCCAACATCTCGGCATCTAAACCATCGAACTCGAAAAATAAAATACTGTTTCTCACTTTGCATCCTCACCCATTCGCAGGCCTTACTCCATTTTTCTTCCACTCTGCCCCCTTTCAACACCCCCTCTACCCTACAATCCAGTCTATGCATCGTCTAGACCAATTTCAAACATTGTGTTTTAGACAATACATCGTCACACACACAGCTCTCTCAAACTTGTCGAGAAATGGTACTTATTGGTCTGCCAGTAATTCACATCTCCACGTCTCTGTATGCTGGCGCGTCGGTAGATTCTACATTTTGGCTTAGTAAGTGATGTGGCGGGATGCGGGGTGGTGCAAACGGGGAATGATCTCTGTAGGTGGGATACATACGTCGTGTTTTTTATTTGCCTGTATGGCGGTATATGAGTTTAACTACTAATGCTAGCCATCATATGTGTAAATTATTCACAAGCTAGGGAGACGACCAAAATAACCTCTAAACATTTTGTGTAATCCCTCCTAAAATATGTCTGCCTATTGATATACTTTCTTTATTGTATCCATTTCTCGCCCGCGATTGAAATCATCTTCGAAGTGGCAGACTATACTTGTCCCAAAACTTGAGACTACTGCACCCTCGGGGAGAGGTAGTACGTTTGTTAGAGGACCCAACCTCCCACACTGGTCCTCACCCGAGGGTTCAACCTACATCAGTCAACGAAGCCACAAACACGTTACGCCTCAACCGAAGACACCTGCCAAGTACCAGAACCTCTTCCTCCTTCAACACGCCTTGACATGAGATAACTTTGATCATATATAGTCACTTAGGGTCGAAAGGGGCTTGCCCGAAACCGTCTCTGCGCCTTCGGTGCGCGAAACCATTCGGTTCCCCTTTTCTCTTATGTGAAGTAATGATTTTGCAGTGTATACACACATGTTTTTTCTTTAAACTAAATCTTGTGTTGTGGCTTCGGTGGCAATCTGAATGCGTTTACAAAACCTTTTGGCTCAAATTAGATTTGAACTTTATTTTTTGCGAAAGTATAATTACTTACCCACGCAAAGATTTTCTCATTTAATAAATCTATTTTTAATGTTCAGAGTATATCAGTCAAAAACTAGTAATCTCTTGTCACAGCTTTAGTGGACTATAATGCCCTGAAAACAAACTAATAAGCCTGAATAAAAAAGCCCCGACAAAAAGTGGTAGGAATCCCTAACGTTTTGATTTTCTTAAACGAAAAAAGATGCAGTATTCATAACAAATATATTTAATTATTTTTTAGCCCTCTGAACCCTCATGATGTCGTCCAAGACAGTTCAATAAGAAGAGTTCTTATTCATTACCTGGGATAGACAATGCAATATTCTTAACGTGCAGTCCAACGCCAGCATGTTGAAAAAATTGGCTTGTTTCCTCACACATTCACTGAACAGCCATTCAAGTTGATGAAATTATGAAATATTATGTTCCCGGAACGAAAAAGCGTCGTTTGGGGTTCAAGGGGTTAAAAACGTTTGTAAGTTGTAAAAAAGCAATTGTAGATAAAATATCTAACTACTAAAATAACCTGTTACTCTGCCGGTTAACTTTCTATTAATTTTATTCTTAGTCTGTTTGATCCTCTTATTGATAACACCCGGCCCAAATAATAATGAAATGAAAAGATTGCACAACGATCAGAAGAATGGTATTCAGTGAAACTGACCCGTTTTAAATTGTTATGTCTATACATTCGAACTACACAGCACTACATGAAAAATAAAACAAATTTTTATTATGATGAAACTTCCGATCCAACAGCATCCGGTGAATAAAAACTAAGAAAAAAGTTGGGTATTCATGGGTCTGGAATAGATTTATTATCCGTTGAGATATTCAGTCTATCTTTATCAACTTTATTTTGCTTTTGACTCCCTGAATTTTGTCCATTTGTGCTTTTAGTGTGACCAGTATTTTTATTCTATAAACGAAAACATCGTTCAAAACATATGCCACAGAAGAATATGTACAGCGTTTTATTAGAAGATTAGTACAAATTAAGGGTTTAGTCTGAATGAATGAATGAATGAATGAAAGGTTTTAGCGCGCCGAAGGCGCGCAGGGACGATGTGGGATTTACAAATCCCTTGCGACCCGGTTAGCCTTATTTTATTTCACTTGGATCTTGGATCACACAGGCCTAGCTTTCCTATTGCCTCAAATGGGGTCTGAAGGGGTATGCACGCGGTTAGAATTCCTGGCAGTTTGCATTGGAGTGATAGATTGTCAAAGACCAAACCCTCAAAGCCATTAAGACTATTGGAGAGTGGGCTCTATTCGGTTCCAGCTTGGCGATGGTAGAGGTTTGAGTCCCACCATGGTGGCGAGCCAGAATATAATGTTGTGCGATGGCAATTTTAAGGGAAAAGGAAAAAAGAAAACCAAACAGCAACGCCGGTTTGGTAGCGGCCCCGGTATATGACCATAGCGGTTACAAAAAAGGAATGGAGAAAGCTCCAACAGTTTAGTTTGAAAAAAACCGGGAGTCATCCATCAAGCCTTCTGGGAGATAGGATGCCGTATGTGATTTTGAGGTATCTGGTTATCCTTCGGGAATTCCAAATGACCTCCACCCCCCCTCCAAAAAAAAAAAAAAAAAAAAAAAAAAAAAAAAAAAAAAAAAAAGCCCTTAAAAGGGCTGTTTGCTGGCAAGATTGTTTCAATCCTTGCCTTGGTCTTGTTAGGTTTTCTGCACATCTTTGCTTGAGGATTGTTTCAATCCCTCATAGTATGTCATTCAGTTTGGTCGTGTGTCTGATGAGATAGAGGAGGGAGAAAAGATAGAGAGCTGGAAATTAGAGCAATTCGGTTTTTAATTTACACCTTTTCCGTCCTTTTGGATGGGGAAGCCAGCATTTTTTCCCCGAGATTTATATCTCAAGGAGGGGAGACCCGGCAGCAGGTGGAGATTTTCCTCGCTGTTTGCAACTCCCACTGGTAACAGAGGCAAGCTTTCGTGCGTATCGTGTCACCCGCAGCCAGTTCTAAATTTAGGTCACAGAATAACTGGCTCACCCCATCACAATGATGTAATCTTTAACCCTTTCGATAGACATGCCCCAGATTATTTAGTTTTCCTATTGAGGACGCGATGCGCATTGAGTTCTATTATTAATTCGCTGTCTTGAAGTCTATTTAGAGTTTTGCTTTGAAGATCTTTTAAGCGCATTGCTATAGTGTCAATTTTTGCTATCTCGTGAAGTTGTTTTATCGATGTCCACGTGGGCTTGCGCAGAGCCACGCGCAAGGCATGATTTTGGACCCGTTGTAGTTTTTCAATGTTGGTTTTATTCAGGTCACTTGTTATTATGGCCCCATACTCTAGTACTGGGCATATATATGATTTGTAAAGATTGAGAATTTCTTTATTGGCTCCCCAATTTTTACCTCTGATCATTTTCAGGAAATTGATGCGTTTAGTGGCTTTGACGGTGACTGAGTTTATGTGATTGTTTAGATTGAGACTGCTATCCAGGTTGAATCCCAGAAACTTTGCCTCATTACTAGCTTCAAGTTTATGATCGTAAAGCTTAAGCTCAATATTAGGGACAGGCTTTTTCCTTTGTTTTTTATAGAATGTGATTCTTTGTGTTTTCGTGGCATTTAGCTTGATGCGCCACAGAGCGCACCAGTCTTGCAGGTCGCGGATGGTATCCTGCAGGCGGTTTTGTATTATGTTTCCAGACTTACTGGCCGTCCACATTCCTTTGTCGTCTGAGAATTGAGATAGCTCAACATGGTTCTTCCCTAGTTTGTCAATGTCATTCACATATATTATAAATAGAAGCGGGCTGAGGACCGAACCCTGTGGAGTGCCCGCTTCGAGTTTTACCTCGGCTGACACTTCGCGGTTGACTCTCACTTTGATTTTTCGATCAGATAAAAATGATGATATGATCCTTAGAATTTTGGTAGGTAGTCCCATTTTAGCTAGTTTGTATCTCATGCCATTGTGCCAGACAGAGTCAAACGCTTTTTCTACGTCGAGTAATAGCGCGGTTCCTATTTCATTTTGACTGAACGCCGTTTTCATATAATCTACCAGTCTATAAACATGCTCTATTCCCTCTCTTTGGCTCCTGTATGCCCTTTGCCACTTGTTGAAAAAGCTGATTGATTCGAGATGGCTGCGGAGTCTAGTCGTGAGAATCCGTTCGAAAATTTTTCCAATACAGCTGAGTAGGCTGATTGGGCGGTAATTAGCTGGGTTGCTCAAATCCTTGTCGGGTTTGGATATCATGACTCCTGTAGCTACTTTCCAACATTTTGGGAAGTATCCACTAGAGAGGCAGCAGTTTAGGAGGTTAGTGAGTCTACCGAAAAAAGTGTTGGGACATTGTTTCAGGATTTTGTATGAGACCTCGTCCCCTCCTGGGGAAGAAGAAGACTTACATCTTTTAATTGTGTTAGCCACTTCTTCTTTGCTTATCGGTTCCGTGAGTTCATGGCCATCCCCGTCCTCGGGCGTTTGGCTGAAGTTGGCATCGTTAAACGTTGTCTTGTTGTCTTAACAAATTTGTTTACTTTTTCTTTGAACTCGTCATCAAACCTATCGCCCTCATGTGGACGATGATATTTCTTAAGGAGCTCAGCAAAGGCGCTAGCCTTCGCCTTGTCATCCAGGGCCATAGTTCCATCGTTGATCTTTAGTGCCTTACTGTTGGCGTCTTTATGTTTTTGTCCAGTAAGGGTTTTAAAAGTATCCCAAAACTTTTTAGTCTCCCTGAGTCCATTTAGATTTTCCGTTGCTTTTTTCCATCTCACGCGATTGTCGTTTGCTATTGCTTTTTTAACTTCGCCGTGGAGGCGATTATACACGGCTTTAAGTTCGACCTTTTTAGTTGGAAGTTTTTCTGATTTGTATGCACGGAAGGCCTTTCTTTTTTGTTTTATTATTTGGAGTGTGGTTTCAGTTATTCTGTTGGCCCGCGGTTTAACTGTCTTTTTGGGACAAATCTCATCAAGAGTGTTGTTAATGACTTCACTGAGATTGGTACATGCTTGCTCGAGCTCGCAGGTATTCATTGGGTCGTTTTTGTTTATTTTAACCTGAATTATTTTTCTGAAGAGGTCCCAGTCAATTTTGGATAGATTCCTCCTCCTCATTGTGGGGTATCTTGCGGGTCCGCTGCAACCGTGTAATGTAGCATGAACAGGCAGGTGGTCGCTACCTAAATCATCGTCCCCCACATATATGTCTTGCATTTGATTAGTTAGTGATTTACTGGTTATAATTAGGTCAAGGATGTCGGATTGGTGGAGGGTGTTGTTACTGACGTGAGTAATGTCGTGGTCGTTATTTAATACAAAAAGATCAAATTGTTCGATGATATTGAAGAGAGCGTCGCCATTGGGCTCCGTTTTATTGCATCCGAAAACCTGATGTTTGGCATTGAAATCACCTAAGAAAATACAGTGTTTGTGATTTTTCACAAAGAATTCAAAGACTTTGCTGTCAACTGTTTTTTCGGTTCATTATAATATGAGATTACGGCAACTTTTTTATGATCTAGTTCAATCTCAGCGGCAATCACCTCTGCGTTGAGATGATCGCTTGATATCGTTTTATATTTTAAGTCCTGCCTTATGAGTAGAGCGACTCCGCCTCCACGTTGTGTGGGACGGTCTCGTCTAATGATGTTGAATCCACTTAGCAAAAATGTCTTACTTGGCTTTAACCATGTTTCGCTGATACCAATTACATCTACGTTGGTGAAGTAATCGGACATCTGTGAGCTTTTGCAGTTAACGCTTCGAGCGTTCCACTGAATTATTTTCAACTTATCCATAGGTGTTCAGTACCTGACGTAATTTTACTAGTTAACGTGTTGTGGGTGTGATTTATATTTTATTTATGGCGGCTTCTATTAGCGAGGAAGAAATTTGAGTTCGATATAATTTGGATGCTGTTTTCCCAACTTCTTTACATATGTCGGAAAGACTGACGTCGAAGTGTTTGTTCATTATATTAAAAATTGAACCAGCCATTAGGCTGCACATCGAATGTGGAGAGGCTGAGTTTTCTACGCTGTTGACATTAATAGCTTTGAGTTCTATGTCGGTTTTAACTTTTTTGTAGTGGGGACACCCCCGATAATTGCTTGGGTGTTGCCCGTTACAATTTGGGCATTTCAGTGTTGAAACCTTGCACGACTTTGTTATATGTTTTTCGCCGCATTTCATGCAACGCAACTCTCCTTTGCATCTGTTCGACATATGGCCAAATTTCTGGCATTTATGACATTGTGTGGGCTGAGGCAAAACACGATACTCCTCAGTCTCATATTTTTGTCCGTTTATACAAACACCTTTGTTAATGAAGTTAAGTTTTATGGCTCTATTGGGGCATTTTACTTTAATTTTCCACGTAGGGTTGCCTGTAGTCTTAGATATTAGTCTCCCCCACGAGTATCCCGACAGGGCTTCATCAATATCCCCATCATTGATCTTTGTGGGAACCCTTGTGACGACTACGCAGGGGTTTTGCAGCGGTTGATGTGGTTGTTTATTCGTCCGGTGTTTGGCCGTATTATCCTTTTGAGGTTGTTTAGAAAGGGCTCTTACCTTGTCGGCAAAAGATACACCACCGTCAGTGGTGAATGTTGGCATCGCCGGTATCGTTTCCGTTGCGTGACTGTCTGCCGATTTCCCACCATTGTGGATCTCCGCACTGGTTGTTACTACTGTAACATCCATGGTGTCCGAGGTCTCAACGACAACAACACCCGGGTTATCGGTGTGTGTCGACGCTTTCCGGGTTTTTTAGCTACCGTTTCTATTTCCAGGGACTCGCCATTTTCCTGGAAGTCTGTATCCAATTTCCTTTTCGGGCGCGGCGTAATCTGATTGACCACATCTCAGGTGGGAACAGTAGTTGCCTCTTGCTCTATGAGCGAACGCAACCAGTTGTCTTGACTGGTGGTAACGAGTTCCGAGCCCTGATTTGGTGGTACCTCCAAAGAGATGGCGTGCACAGGTCTCCCTATCTCAGCGGTATTATCTATAAAGGGCGAAACAGGTGTCGGATTAGTTTTGCCCACCATCCCCTTGCTAGGATTAGTTTTCGAAAACTGCTGAGTTGTATCAACTGGTTTAGAAACACTAGCGATATCCGAAACTGTGTTCGTTTTAGGGCCCAACGAGTTGGACTCCACACCCTTGCCCTTTTGTTTAGAGTTTCCGTTGCTGGGGCACGAACCCAAACCTGAATTATTTCTTCCTTTTCCCTTTTTTCCAGATGCCGACTTATTTTCCTTTTTTGATTCCGTCGAAGCTTTTATTAATTCCATTTTTTCTTTCTCGAACTGTTCTTTTTGAGCCCTAATATCCGAGCGCAAACCCTCTATAGTGTCGTTCAATCTAGCTATCTCTTTTTGAAATCCAGATATCATCGATATTAAATCCATTCCCGAAGTGGGTTCAGTGGTGGAGTTAGTTGCCATGTCACTCTGTTCAGTTATCAGTTATTGTCTAAGTTATCAGCAAATTATTGGTAAAATATTTCGTTGAAGTATATTTAGTTTTAACAGAGTTTAGTCTCGTTATGCCGAGGTGCTTAAATGAGCCGAGATCGAGATTAGTGAGAGGTGCTAATTACTTTTACTGGTCACTTTTACCCAGAATTTTAGTCGGTTTTTTTTTCTTAGTGAATACGGGATGTGAATACATGTCTGGGTGAACAGGGGTCATGGAGGCGGTTTAAAAAAGAACATCTCCATATTGTTGAATACGGGACGTTAATACTCGTCAAGGTGAACAGGGATTATGGAAAAGGTTTAAAAAGGAACATCTCCATAGTCCCTCTCATACATAGTTCTCGCAGTCATGGCAAGTCAACAAGTTTCAGTTATGTTCATTCCTAATAACAGAAGAGGTAGAAATCTAGTTTACAATGACTTTAAGTTCCGAATAAAGTCACAGAAGCCACCAAATATCCACTGGGTGTGTAGTGAACGCGGTTGCGGAGCCACAATAAACACAAGAGATGACATTATTAGTTCGCCTATGGGCACACATAATCATCTTCCAGACTTACCAAACATCTGTGCAGATGCCGTGTTAGCAGATCTGAAGAAAACAGTTCGTCGTGATTCTAAATCTGTATCATCTATCTACCAGGACTTAGTTGGATCTTTAAGAGGAGATGAAACTGACCCAGTGATCATTGCTAAAATTCCAACAAATCTTCAACTACTCAGTGAAGCGGCAGCATTATATTGTGATGGAACATTTGAGAAGTCGCCTAAACTCTTCTTCCAGTTATATTCAGTGCATGCTTTTGTTGACAATAAAATGTTCCCACTTGTGTGTGGATTTCTACCAGACAAGCAGCAGTCAACTTACGTTAGATTCTTTGAACTTATCTCAAATAAATGTCAAGATGCAGGTGTGACCCTCCAGCCTTCTCAGATTTTTATGGATTTTGAAATTGCTGCTCAGAATGCTGCGCAGCTCATCTTTCCAACAACAACGGTAAAGGGGTGTTACTTCCACTACAGTCAAGCGGTTTATCGCTTTGCATCAGACAAGTGCAGCCTTAGAAATGAATACAAAGACGACACAGCAGTCAGAACATTAGTTCGACGAGCCATAGCTCTTCCATTTGTGGCAGTGCCAGAAGTCAGCGATGCTTGGTTTGAAGTACTGAGTGCATGGGAAGAAGAATTATATACTAGGGATGTTGACCAGCGTGTGGTAAAGTTCACAGACTATGTAACTTCATTCTGGGTTGAAGGACTTAATCAAAATATATGGAATCATTCTGAGACAAATGGCCCAAGAACAACAAACCACGTGGAGGGATGGCATTCTAAATTGAAGAAAATAATCAACGGAAGTAATCCAAATTTGTACTCTGTTGTGAGTTTTATTCAACAGGAACAGGCTTACACAGAAGCAACAATACTTCAACTCCGTGCCGGTGGTAAAGTTTGCCCACAACGAAAAAAGTACCGAAAAATTGAACATTTCATCCGGCATTACGAAAGAGAATACAGAGAAAGTAGAATGAACATTTTACAATTTTTAGATGCCGTGGCCAAGGAGAGTCCTTTTTTAGAGTATTTAATTAATGCCCATGTTTCATGCAATGTTTAATGTTCGTTTTGTAATTTTTTCTCATCTAAAATCCTGTGTAAAAGTGACCAGTAAAAGTAATTTTTTTGTAATTTTTTCTCATCTAAAATCCTGGGTAAAAGTGACCAGTAAAAGTAATTAGCACCTTTATATCGATCTCGGTGTGTTTATTTAAACACATCGGCATAACGAGACGACACCAAATTAAGCTCAATTAACAATAAGCAAATACATTCGTAACATTACCACGATTCGGCATCACGTTTTAGCTTACTTAAGACGTTTGCTCTCTTATCAACAATACACTTTTTAAAAAGGAGGGTCGATGCTGTATTAATCACAGGCACTCAACGTATTATCGGATTTTATTAATTTTAATAAAATATATATTATATTATCAATACTAAAAAAAAGTAAATGTATGACATTTCCCAGATCGAAATTTTCAACAATCTCTCAAATAGCGAATAACTCGTCGATCTCGCTCAAATAAACGACAAAATGTCGTGTAATTCGCGGAGCCACTCAGATTTCAAGCACAAGATTGACGAAATTTGACTTCTATTCGCATTTATTTCACTTTTTATCGACTGAAACGACGGAGACGTCTATCCACGGCCGTTCAATTCCGGTACACAAGCAAATTCAAGCAATGAATGCAACGTCGCGCGTTCATTGGTCGTCTACTTATAGCCACAACTGTGGGAAATTCAAAAGTATCTTTTTGTGTCACTCAACACATCACAAGACGACACAACAACATAACTTCAATCAAAATATTTTATTCGATCGAAAAACAATGTCAAAACCCATAATGATGATGTCATGGTAACATAACATATACAGTTATTTAAAATTAACATTACTAGTCATGCTTTTGATATTTTAATTTCGGTGTTATGGGGATGGGAGGGTAGGGGAGGACATGGTCGTGTGTCATCCACATGCAAACTACGAAAACTCCTCAACAGAATCCGACAGACAGAATCAGAAATTCACTTAGTTTCTATCGACATAGTTACTATCACCATAAATAAATGTAGTTTCCATGGGAAGTGAAAATTTGGAGGGAGTGGAGGGAGGGGGGCGGGGCGAGGAGTGTTATCCTTCACCCTTCCCACTCCAAACACAGGCACTGATATTTCTAAAACTCTTGGAGAGAGATTATCAGAAACCAGAACAAAGTGGGCAGATCATAATGCCGGATAATCACAACAGAATTTTAGTAACATTTTTCCTTTGTTGATTATTGCGTTATTTGACATAATTCTCTAGCAATGAGATCAAGGACTGGAATTATCAACACAGGAGAATGGGATCAAAAGTTACTTGTAGTTATCCTACAACTTATTTCAGCTGATACTGTATGTGCATGTTAGAGTGGTGGATCTAGTTGGCGGAGGGGGGGGGGGGGGGGGTGGGGGATCTTTTTCCAAAGGTTTGTTATCCCGGGACATAACTAAAAAAATGGGGTTCCCAGAGGGTGAATTTGGTGATGCTACCCCGCACAGCAGGTTAGCATCACTAAATTTACCCTCTGTGGACCTCAATCTGAATTAAGGTCTCAAACATAAACAGAAAGAGGTACCCAGAGGATAAACTGACCTATTGTATGGAATAGCATCAGCAAATCCCCCCCCCCCCGGGGACCTCATTCTACAACTGACAGACTGCTTATTTTCAGGCCTGAATATCAATAACAATGAATACATTTATAAATATTTATAAATATATCAAATTATTGATATAGAATTATTTTAAAAGTAGAACGCATTAGTTGGTCTAAGGAGAATTAGTCGTTTGGGAATTGGTCTAAAGGGAACTGGTCTAGTGGGAATGAACCAAGCAGGGTTAGCATTGGTTGAAGACAGGTGCACCATCGACGTGCAGTACGCCTTACTACACAACGTCACCGTGCCTCACGTGGGCAATGGGGTGAAGTGTCTTGCCCAAGGACACAACGCGATTTCCTCACGTGGGATTCGAAACGAGGACCTCTCGGCTTGCAGCCTGCACCTCTACCAACAGAGCCACCGCGCCACCACCACACACACATACATACAAAACATTTACATCCCACATTGTGTAGGCCCATTAGACTGTTTATCAGTGACAGCGCATCTTGCATTTATTGCCCAAAATTGCAAATTGAATCAAATTTGCAGTCTGCTCTCTGCCACAGGCACTCGACGTATTATCACAGTGTATCAGTTTTAATAAAATTAAAATTGATAAAATCTGATACATCAAAATTGATAAAATCTGATAATACGTCGAGTGCCTGTGCTCTCTGCAGACCTCTTAATAGATACAGGGGGAGAGGCCCATTAGCTGAAATTTAGGTGTTTTATTCTTTTTACTCATAAAATGTCGAAACTTAGGTTCTTTGAGAAAATCCACTCCTGGGTTTAGATAATATTCAATAAACCCTTTGCAGGATGGTTCAAATTGAATTGTTCACTTTCCTTCAGATTGTCGATGCACAGTGGTCAGCTTAAACACATGAAATCTAAGTTCTTCTGCAGATATGATGAAGTCTCCTGGGTCATTAAAATTCACACTGGGTTCCGGTCGGAGCTGGAAGAAATCTCCACATAAAATCATCTGAATACCTCAAAAAGCATTTCGGTGATTCCCTCTTGTCTCCTTACAAATTG
This sequence comes from Pictodentalium vernedei, assembly GCA_031216915.1. Classification (NCBI taxonomy): domain Eukaryota; kingdom Metazoa; phylum Mollusca; class Scaphopoda; order Dentaliida; family Dentaliidae; genus Pictodentalium; species Pictodentalium vernedei. The sequence continues at coordinate 293,259,920 of CM062297.1, read as the reverse complement.
TGTCTATTTGTCGAAAAACTTTCAGGGAAAGCATAGATACTTCGTCGATAATAATCACATCTGTGGGCAACATCGTCTCTTTTACTGTATCTGTATCTGTATTTATACATAGCAGTAACCTATTTAGGCTTTAATGCTACGGGTTGAAGAGAACGCTTACGGTTTCTTTTGGATGGCCTTCTTGAATAGCTCCAGCGTTGGTGCCGAGACAACATTATCTTCCAGCTGGTTCCAGTCTGTTGTTGTCTTGGGGAAGAAGGAATTTCTGTAGATTATTGTTTTGCAATATGGGACTTGGAATGTTCTTTGATTTACTCTAGCTTGGTTTAATATGGCATTTTTCGTCTCACAGTCCTTGTATGTTGTTGGTCTTATGCGTCTTTTGTTGGTTGTTGGCTTGAGTAATTTGTCAGGGGGTAGTCCTGGTACTGACCCCTCAACCACTTTGTAGAAGAAGATCAGTCGATTTTGTCGTCTTCTGTCTTCTAGGGCTGTTAATTTCAGGTCTTCCATTGTAGATTTGATGTAGCCTTCTTCTCTGGTTTTGTAGTTTTGGGTGATGTAACGGACTGCCTGTCTTTGTATTTTCTCTATTTTGTTTATGTCCTGTTTTAGATGTGGGTCCCAGATTATTGAGCCGTATTCTAGGGTTGATCTTATTAGCGAGATGTAGGCTAGTTTGCGGCATTCTATAGGGCAGTGCTTTAAGTTTCTCTTCAGGAAGCCAAGTGTTGAGCTCGCTTTTTTAGTGGTGTTGCTGATATGGGTTTGCCACTGTAGGTCTTGTGATATTTGTAGCCCCAAGTATGGATTCGATTGGACTTCTTCTAGAATATGGCCACCAAGTGTATAGAATTTTGAAGTTTTCTTTTTTATGCTTAGGATGTAGCATTTCTTTGCGTTAAATTTCATTCCCCAGTCTTTTGCCCAAATTTCCAAATTTTCCAGATCTTTCTGGAGAGTGCTGTGGTCGTTGTAGTTTTTTATTTCGAATACGGTAGCAGACTTCCAGGAACCAGTGGTGCCTACAGTCGACTCTATGAGTTGATTACACATGTGTTTCGTGTTCTATACATCTCAATCTTCATTTTGATGTATATTTTGTGTATATTGAATTTGAATTGAAGGAATATCAGAGGTGAGAATTTTCAAAATGAACAAAATTTCATTACTTATATAGGCCCTTAAGGGGACGTCCAACCTAACTTGGTCAAATTTCATGCAATATTCTTTCAAGTCTAAAAAAGGCCCAAAATGAGTAACCCCAATAAAGTATATACCAAAATTCTTGGAATGAAACATAGAATGTGTGGAAACTGGAATTTGCCATGGAACTGCTGCCATGTGAGTAGGTATAAAAGGAGAGTTTACGACCACTTGTACATGTACGTGTACAAAACACGCACACAATGCGTTCACCAACGTGGAATTCAGTGTTAAATCACACGCTTGTTCACAAAAACTGTACATGGTCTTGAACTCTCCTATGTACAGTTTTTTTGTGAACAAGCGTGTGATTTAACACTGAAATACTCGTGGTGAACGCATCGCGTGCGTGTGTTGTACATCTTCGGTTGTATCGTGTACGTGATTTTTGGTCTACGTTCGCATCGCAGATCAGACCCACAGATCCATCGTCGGCGAACGCGATCGAAAGCAAAAGATTCTGGGTCGTCATCAAAAAACAACAATTGCGGTTCAAGACCAGCGGTCCAGAACTCTCAATTGCGTTGGTACAGGTGGTCCAGAACTCTCCCTCGTTTTTGAGGCGGTGGGTTTTTTTGTTCAAAAAGAGTCGATTGTGAATATATAGTCTGTATTATAGACATTGATGTTTTCTGTTGATGGGATGGATAAAAATTGAGTTTTGGGTTTTTTTTGAGAATTCCTCCACTATGAGAGAAAATTCTCAAAAAAAAACCACTCAGCTGATCGAGCGATCGGATCGCTCGATTCTCGTAATAAAAACTCGATCTGAACGAAGAGTGTCTGTGTGTTGGAAATTTGCAAACCCAGTCACGTCTTCCTGAAGTAAGCAACTAACACACGTTATCGTAATTGAGGTGTTTTGTTCAAAAAGAGTCGATTGTGAATATATAGTCTGTATTATAGACATTGATGTTTTCTGTTGATGGGATGGATAAAAATTGAGTTTTGTGTTTTTTTTTTAGAATTCCTCCACTATGAGAAAATTCTCAAAAAAAAACCACTCAGCTGATCGAGCGATCGGATCGCTCGATTCTCGTAATAAAAACTCGATCTGAACGAAGAGTATCTGTGCGTTGGAAATTTGCAAACCCTGTTAAGCGTTCGTTGAATAAAGTCAAGAAACACTTATCGGAATGTTTAAAACGCATTTTCCGCTCAGTTAGGTTTCGAGTGGTAAAATTTTTAATATATTCACGATAGCAATCGGAGAGAGATATTTGTTAAAATCAGTTTTCCATTGTGTGTTGAAACTGTCTAACAGTCATCAAAAAAGGATTTTCTCTTAATTCGACACTCGATGAATTGATGTGTGAATGAATGAAGGTCTTTTGACAAAATGTAAACACCGATGTCAAAAAATGCGTTAAATCAGAAACCGGTTTGTCATGTACTGTTTAGACGTTTTTTTTAAACACCAATTAAGACAGTCAGTTTGAGATGTGATTTTTTTTTTAAGATTATTATATATATTATATTAAGACGGAAAGAGATTTTAATACTTAAAACATAAAATATATAATTAAACATTTAATTTTGAAAAAAATAAATAAAAACAATTAAAACGAAAGATGCTTTTCCAGATGGATCCTAGACGCCGAGATCGAATTTTAGCCGAGTATTTAAGTGCTAAGAAGGCGATTCAGGCAGCTGATAGGAGCAGACGTCTCGGTGAGATGGAACTCACACGCGAAGCCACAAAAATATTTAAACCCGTGACGGAGGGTCAAGAGCGTGGCAGGAAGGAGATAGTCGAAGAATTGAGACCCATAAAGGAGAGTTCTTTGAGAATGGGTTCGTTGCCTCCTAGTTTTGGAAATCGGTATTCCATTCAATCTACACCGGATTACGTTCCCACGAGAATCGAAACCGACGTGAGTGAGAGCGATGATACGGCTTCGACTATCACCACTGATAGCATCGCATCGTCCGATGATGATGGTGGCGGTAAGAGAGATCTGTTGTATGGAATTCGCGAGGATCCGAGCGGTAGGAAATTCGTGGGCGACACTGAAGTGGAAATGGACGATGATGAATTGATCGTGGGTTCGAATAAATATAAAGTAACCGATGGTCTGCAGAGATTGCTCCTTTTCTATAAGCCTGGAGATTACACGGAACAGGATTTCCACAATTACGGCGACATTCTAGTCCAGACCCACGCCATGAATAGAAATAACGATGCCAGAGAGACGAGACCCAAAGCCAACAGAGGTTACAAGTGGACGAAAATAGTGAAGCCCATATGGAATGCGAACAAGAAGTTCGTCGAATCGATGACCGGCAAAGGGGTGAAAACCATCACTTTTCTTCCGAGCGATCCCGACGCTCTGTCTCAGAGATAGAGTTTGTTGATGGGGAGCAGACGGGCTGGTAACACGGGATTAGATAATCAGATAGTTGCCATATCTGACGAATTGTTGAGACAGAAGGTTTTGAATAAAAACCAGTATAAAAGGCTGATGAACGAATTGAAGGATTGATGTGAATATAATAATAAGTAGAGAGAGAGAAACAAACAAACAAACAAAACAAAAATAAAACAGTAAATTCTTACACTAGAATAAATAAAAGTATTTTAAAAACGACAAAACGATTTACCAGTGAAAAAAAAAACCACACAAAATATATCATAAAAAATAAAATATGTTGGTGATAAAGAACAGGGGATACGTCAGGACTTACGTTCAAGGCGGTTCTGGCATCGTCGATTCTATAATGCGAGCGTTCACGAGCAATGCGGGTAGAAAACTCGCATCGACCGCATTTGAGGTCGGTAAGAAGATGGCTTTGGATGCTGGTAAGAAAGCCGCTTCCGAAGCCAGTGGTAGGATAGCTTCTGTGGCTGGCAAGAGGGCAGCCGACGCATTGATCGACAAGTTGATCAGTCCGCCGGCGAAGCGAGCTGCGTTAGAGCGAACGTCGAAAAGTTGGAAAGATTTTGAGGATGTCGTGGTGCCCATACAAAATTTAGCCAAAATGACGAGTGGATCCGGATTGAAGAGAACTCGCGACGGTGCGATATATACAAAATAATAATAATAACAACATTAAAAACAGAGTTTGAAAAAAAAAAAACATAAAAAATTTGTGTTTGAAAAGAATCTAAAATAACAGACAAAAAAAAAAAATAAAATAAAAACAAAAGATGAACATTAAAGATATGTCTTGGAACGACGCCGCGACCAAGAGGTCGAATAACGAGTACTTTCCCAAGAGCATAAAAGGTTTGATAGTGGGAAAATCAAATTGTGGAAAGACCAATCTGTTGATGAATCTGTTGTCCCGACCCGACTGGTTGGATTACGACAGATTGTTCATGTTTGGCAAGAGCTTGTTTCAACCCGAATACAGATTGCTTCGAGAGTGCATGGATCGCAGATTGCCCAACGACGTCATAGCCAGAATCTTTGACAGCAGGGAGGAATTCGACAAGTGCGGAGCTCCGCTCTCGACCATTTTGGACGGCACGGCGACAGAGCTGACGAAGAGAAATGCATCTTCCAACGTCGAGTGTCAATTTTACGAGAACGCTAGCGACGTTCCGGATCCTAGGGAACTGAAATCGGAAGATAAGAATCTCATGATTTTCGACGATCTGCTTTTGGAGAGACAGAACCGATGTGAATCGTATTATGTTAGGGGTCGACACAGCAACATGGACTGTTTCTACCTGTCGCAGAATTATTTTCGATTGCCCAGGCAGACGATAAGGGAGAACGCTAATTTTCTGTGTCTCTTTCGCCAAGATCTCAAGAATCTCAATCACATCTACGGCGATCACGTCTCAAACGACATGAGCGCTGTCGAATTCAGGAGATTCTGCAAGAGGGTTTGGGATGGTGGACTTTACAATTTCGTCGTGATCGATTTGACAAGCGAATTTAATCGCGGAAAATATCGGTGCAGATTCGACAAGTTTTATGTTCCCGATGGTGATGATAATAATAAGATAGAGCGTGAAAATAAAAAAAAATTAGAAAAAAATAATAAATCTTCAAATAATTAGTTTTGAATAAAAAAAAAATAAAATTAAGATACAATGTTCGAACATGGAAAATTGTTAGAATGGATAGCCGAGAATACGGCTGCGAAACAATCCATTCAAATCGTGGTGAGTGGCGATTCGACTCGATTCGCTACGAAATTCGAACCTTCCATCGAATTGAACAGAGAGAAAAGTTACGAGATTGGAATTCGATTGAAAGATGTATCGAGGCCACGCGGCATCTGAAAATATGGTCGACATTCTCGCTGTCAATAGCATTCTGGTGAACGTGGACGTGATTGCCGGAAGCTACGTGAATGGTAGCGCTCAGCCGATGGTCTATTCCTTCTTTCCAAACGTGTCGCCAGGTTATAAGATCGAAATTTAGTTTATCTACCAGTGATTTTGGACACGTTGTATAGTCTCAAAACCACGTTGACGGATCAAAATGGTGAACTGTTAGATCTTCGCGGAGAGAGAGTGACGATACAATTTCACATAAGAGAAATATAAAAATCAAAAAAAAAAAAAAATATTATATATATAGATAACAAAAATAAAATAAACGGTAATATTAATTTTTACAAAATTATTTTAATATAATTATTAAACAAGAAACAATTGAAATAAATTATATTTAAAAAAAAACAAACAGAATTATGACACAATACGTGGTTAAAAACGTGAACATATCCGCAGGACAGAGGAAGAAACTTAAGAGAGCTTCAACAACTCGAGGCGAGGCGGTGAGATTCAAATTCACTCACAAAGATCTGACGAGAGGCGGACAGGATTCGATCGCCTGGACCAGAAGTCAAATCAAAAGGATGGAGAAAGCGATTCGCGATGGAAGAGGGTTGGCGGTGAGATTGAGTCCCGCTCAATTGAGATACAATTTGAGAATGAAAGGCGGTTTCCTAGTGCTATTGGCAGGAATCGCCGCAAAAGCATTACCCTTCGCCGCAAAGGTGCTACCCTTTCTCGGAAAGACTCTTGGCATGGGAGCTCTCACGGGACTCGCTAGTTCGGGAGTTGAGAAATTAATGGGTGGCGACGGACTGTTTTTGAAGAAGGGAGGAGCCGTGTGTCGCGTCCACGTGGACGACAGCGGTAAAGGATTGTATCTAGAACCCGTTAGAGGTGGCAACTCTCTGAGAGGAAACGGTCTCTTTCTGAAGAGTGGACGGAACATTGAGTGATACGGCAAGGGTTTGTTGCTCTGTGAGAATTCGCCATTTAAGAATATACCGATTTTGAACATGTTATTATAAATATAAAAATTATATAAAATATATAAAATCATAGAAAGTATAAAATAATATATTTTAAAATGGGTGAAAAGGTGGAGAAACAAATTTATCACCTGGATGAAAAGGTGGAGAAACAATTTGACGATAATGACGAACATCGCGAGCCAGAGAGCGAAGAAATAAAAAAATGGTTAGACACTAATGATGGATATCTAAGGAAAGAGATAGATAAAGCGCGGAATATACGGTTGAGAATGAGACGATGCTTTCCACAGTCACCACTACCTTCTGAAGCGAGTGTTACCAAGAGATGCACAACATTCGTTCATAATTATGATTCGGATAAACAAAAATGTTACCATGAACGTATCACATCACAGAGAAAAAGAAAAAAAGAAAAAGAAGAAGAATCGACGCAGACATTTGAGAGAAAAGGAAACGTTATTATAATATATCATGATGATAGTGAAGAAGAAGGAAAACAAAAAAAAAAAAAAGCAAATGAGATCTCATTACTTTTTTTTTTTTTTTTTCATTTTTTCTTCGCTAAAAAACAATCACTCTATTGTTTATATTTCCAAGTCCGTTATTAGCATGTTGACGCTCGTGTCTACTCCTTTTTCGAAAACGTGTTGAATGTTTATCTTTACTCTTTTGAGTTTTTTTACATCGGTCAACTCGCTCTCACCACCCAATTTCTTCACGAGTTCGAATGAGATGTTTGGAAATACCTTCTGAAGCGAGTGTTACCAAGAGATGCACAACATTCGTTCATAATTATGATTCGGATAAACAAAAATGTTACCATGAACGTATCACATCACAGAGAAAAAGAAAAAAAGAAAAAGAAGAAGAATCGACGCAGACATTTGAGAGAAAAGGAAACGTTATTATAATATATCATGATGATAGTGAAGAAGAAGGAAAACAAAAAAAAAAAAAAGCAAATGAGATCTCATTACTTTTTTTTTTTTTTTTTCATTTTTTCTTCGCTAAAAAACAATCACTCTATTGTTTATATTTCCAAGTCCGTTATTAGCATGTTGACGCTCGTGTCTACTCCTTTTTCGAAAACGTGTTGAATGTTTATCTTTACTCTTTTGAGTTTTTTTACATCGGTCAACTCGCTCTCACCACCCAATTTCTTCACGAGTTCGAATGAGATGTTTGGAAATATGTAATTTCCATAGGGCAACGACAAATCGTCCTTGTCGAATTCTCTATCTTCGGCGATGACGATGTTCTGCAGATCGCTTTGGTACTCGTAAATCAAATCGAGCGCGGCTTCGTCCAATTTCAGAGGCATCTTATATTTCTCGTATTTGTGCTCTAAGCCCTTCGTCTCGACATCGTTCAATTCGATGGGATTGTGTCGTTATAATCTATAGATTTAATGACCGAATTTCTTATACGTTTCGACTCGTTTCAATTTCAATTCGCATCTTTTAGGTGTTGTTGTCTTCATGCTTTTAGGTGTTGTTGTCTTCATGATCGATTATTTGGTTTTTTTGTTTTTTACGAATTCTTGCAAATAATGTATATTTTAAATTTTGTATTTAAATAATAATTTGTTTAAAAAAAAAATGTTTGTTATTTTTTTTTGCTCTTTATATATATATAAAAGTTGTTTTTTTAATTTTCTTTAATGTAAAAATTTTTTTAGTAAAAGTTTTTTTCTCTTTATATATATATATATAAAAGTTAAATTTTTTTTAATTTCAATCTCTCTATTGTTTATATTTCCAAGTCTGTTATTAGCAAGTTGACATTCGTCATTTTTCCACATACGAAAATGGTGTGAATGTTCATCTTTACTCTTTTGAGTTTTTTTTCATAGGCGAATGCGCTCTCACCACCCGATTTCTTCACGAGTTCGGGTGAGATTATTGGATATATGTAACCTCATAGGACAACAATAAATCACCCCTGTCAAATTCTCTGTCTTCGGCGACGATGATATTAATCAGCAGTTCGCTTTGGTACTCGTAAAACAAATCGAGCGCGGCTTCATCCACTTTCAAACACATTCGATATTTGTGGTAGTAGCGCTCTAAGTCCACCATCTCGACCTCATTCAATTCGATGGGATCGTGTGGTTGTAATGTATAGATATTAAAACTGGATTTCTCATACTTTTCGTCTCGTTTCAATTTCAATCCGCATCTTTTAGGTGTTGTTGTGATGATCGATTATTTGGTTTTTTATGAATTCTTACAAATAATGTTTATTTTAAATTTTGTATTAAAAAAAATTGAATTTTAAAATTTAACTTTTTTTTTTTTCTATTATATATATAGAGTAAAAAAGCAAAACTTTTTTAACAAATTATTTAATACAAAATTCAAAAAAAAAAAATATTCTTACAAATGAAGCAAACAGATAAAACAATGGTAAATTTAAATGAGAAAACCATACCTCAGTTAAACGAGATTTGTAATCTATTACAAATTTCAGATTTCAGAAAGCATAGAACTAAATCAAAAAAAATTGAAGTCATACAAGAATATTTGCGAAACGCTAGAAAGGCAAACAAAATGTCGATAGCAACAACGTCAAAAGATGCACCGGTTGTGAAAAATAAGAAGACGACTAAACAAAAAGCCATTGAAGAACATCAAGTTTCCAAAGAAAAGAAAAGAAAAACTAAAACGAAAACGAGTGATGCACTTCAGATTCAAGATAAACGAGATATATCGAGCGAAATTCAACGAGCAATCGACGAAGAGAAAGGAGAAGAATATGTAAGACGACTCGTTGCGGAACTATTCCAATCGAAACCCGTAGAACGGGAGAGGTCGATCAAAGACATTTTTAAAACTTTTGACGTGTTTCCCTCGTCGAAGAAAGTCAATCCAAAATTGTTCATGGAACGGGTGAAGAAAAAAGTATTGGATTTGTTTCGCGAATACACAAACTTGGGATTAAAAATTAAGATGATACTCCATTGCATAATGAATAAAATCGACGTGAAGTCCGGCGAGAGCATCGTGAAAAATGCATATTTCAGATCTAATGTCGAACCCATATTTCGAGGTTCAGATCTATCAGACGTTTTCGAAAAGATGAAAGACAAGATGTTGATGTCTCTCGCGAATTATCAAAATGAAGGTAGTAATTGGACGTTCGACGAGGTGTTGAAACTCGAAATTCACATGACTAAAAACGAACCATTGAAAGGATCTTCCTACTTGGAATTACCGTATTTCTTGACTAAGAAACATGCCGTGGTCAACGTGAGAAATAAAGATGATCAGTGTTTTAAATAGGCAGTCACCTCTGCTTTATACCCTGTCGAAATACACTCCGATAGAGTTTCTCATTACGAGGAAACTTCTAAAAATCTCGATTGGACCGGAGTGACTTTTCCAACAAAGTTAAAACACATCGAACGTTTCGAGGTTCAAAATCCCACCGTAGCGGTGAACGTCCTGGGATATGATGACGAAAATCAAAAGATCTATCCTTTCAGATGGACTTCGTATCGCGGAAGAGAAAAGACGATTATTTTATTATCGATTTCGAATGGTGACAATCGTCATTATTGTTGGGTTAAACATCCAAGCCGATTACTGTCGAGACAAAATAATAATCATAACGGAAAGATATCTTTATGTTGCAACTGCATGAACATGTTTAAGATCGAAAAATCATTAGCGAAACATCAGGAATATTGCAACGAAAATCAAGGTGTCGCCGTCAAAATGCCCAAACCCAACACCATCGTGAAGTTTGAAAATCACAACAGAAGGTTAAAAGTACCATTCGTCGTGTACGCCGATTTCGAATGTTTCACCGCAAAAATGAGTTCCTGTCAACCCAACGCTCTTCAAAGTTACGTCGAAAGATATCAAAAACACATACCTTCGGGCTATTGCATTTACGTGAAATGCGCTTTCGACTCGCAACACGACATGGGTCCCTTCACCTACACGAAACAGCGCGAAGACGACGACGTGGCTCAAAGGTTCGTGGAACAGTTAGAATCGAAAATTCAAATGTTGTACAACAAATTCAAAACTCCAGCGAAAATGATCATCACGCCAGAGCAGCAGGACGAAAATAACAGAGCCACCAAATGTCACATATGCAGACAATCGTTTGATGAGAATTCGGAGGAAAATAAGAAGGTCAGAGACCACGATCATTACACGGGTCTGTATCGCAGTCCGGCTCACAGCAAGTGTAATTTAAAATATCGAGATGCCGCTTTCTATCCTGTGATGTTTCACAATCTCTCGGGTTACGACAGTCATCTGTTCGGGAAAAATCTCAGCACCTCACACGAAGAATTACATTGCATCACGAACAGCGAAGAAAGATACATCTCCTTCACGAAATGGAAGCTCATGGAGAGGAAAAGAGAAATCGACGGAAATATGTCGAAAGAAAAAATGAAATCCATTCGTAGATGCATACGTTTCATCGACACTTTTAAATTCATGTTGACCACTCTGGAAAAATTAGTCGATAACATGAGCAAGGATAAATTTAAAATCACGAGCGAACATTTCGGAGAATGAGTAGACGTCATGTTGAGGAAAGGAGTCTATCCTTACGATTACATGAACGATCTAAAGAGATTCGAAGACACCGCACTACCTTCGAAAGATGATTTTTATTCGAAATTATATGAATCCGACATTTCCAACGAGAATTACGAACACACCAAAAACGTGTGGAAATCATTCGATATGAAAACCATGAGAGATTATCACGATCTCTATCTGAAGACCAACGTTCTGCTCTTGGCAGACGTGTTCGAAAATTTTCGAGACGTCTGTCGTCGAAATTACGATCTGGATCCCGCTTGGTATTTCACCGCACCCGGTCTGGCGTGGGACGATCTGTTGAAGACCACCGAAGTCCAATTGGAATTATTATCCGACGTGGACATGTTGCTCATGTTCGAAAGGGCTGCGAGAGGTGGCGTCTCGATGATCTCTCACAGACATTCTGAGGCTAACAATCCCTACATGAAAGAAGGTTTCGATTCGAAACGGTCGACTAAATACATACAGTATTGGGACGCCAATAATCTGTACGGTTGGGCTATGAGTCGTCCTTTACCGATTGGAAATTTCGAATGGGTGAAGGAACCGAAGAGATGCAAAAATGGAGAGACTATCCTTGCATTTTAGAAGTCGATTTGAACTATCCGGAAGAATTACACGATCCACACAATGATTATCCGCTGGCTCCCGAACGAATGGCACCAAATGAAGGAGACGATGAAAAACTCATTCCCAATTTATTTAACAAATGTAACTACGTCGTCTACAGCGAGAATTTGAAACAGTACGTCGATTACAGGATGAAATTAGTCGACGTACATCACGTCATTCGATTCGACGAAGAGCCTTGGATGAAAAAATACATCGATCTCAACACGAATCTCAGAACTCGAGCTGAGAACGATTTCGAAAAAGATTTCTTCAAACTCATGAACATCTGCGTGTACAGCAAATTGATGGAAAACATCAGGAGGAGAACCGACGTTCGACTCATCACGTCTGAGAAAAAAGCAAAAAAATTAGTGGCGAAACCCAATTACAAACACCGAACCATATTCGGCGAAAATCTAGTGGCCGTTCACATGCAAAAGACGCACCTGAAGTTCAACAAACCATATTATCTCGGACCGATCATCTTAGATGTCAGCAAGCGATTGATGTACGAGTTTCACTACGATTACGTCAAACGAAAATTTGGCGACAAAGCCAAACTACTGTTCACCGACACGGACAGTTTAGTTTACGAGGTAGAGACAAAAGATGTCTACTGAGACATATCTCCGGACGTGGCCGATTGGTTCGACATGAGCAATTATCCCGTCGATCACCCGTCCAACGTTCAATCGAACAACAACAAGAAGGTGTTGGGTAAATTTAAGGACGAGAGCGGCAGTAAACAGATCGTCGAATTCGTGGGCTTGAGACCCAAACTCTATGCTTATTGTCTAGAAGATGATGAAGAGATCAAGAAGTGCAAAGGAGTTAAAGCGTGCGTGGTGAAGAAAAACATCTCTTTCCAAGAGTATAAAGATTGTCTGTTAGGAAGTGGTCCGGTGTATAAGACTATGAAATCGATTCGAAGCGAAAATCACGACTTGTATACCGAAATAGTCAACAAGATTTCGCTGACGGCCGACGACGACAAGAGATTCGTGTTAGACGATAAAATAAGCACTTTGGCACTCGGACATTGGACTGTGGATCTAATTAGAGACGATATGAATGGGGATGATTGGATTCCAGATATGATTGTGGATGATAAGATTCCAGATACGATTGTAGATGATAGGATTCCAGAAAATCAAGAAGAATTAGATGAATCCAAGATTATAGAAGTCAAGGAATTCGACGGATTCAAGATTATGGAAGTCGATAGAGTTAGTTTAAAAAGAAAAAGAAAAAAATAGAAAAAAAATAACGTCATGTTTAGTGAATTATAATAAAATAAATAAAAAAAAAATATATACTTATTTATGAATAAGAAAATAAAGATATCCGTGGAAGGTGTCATCTTACCCAATGAACCCCTATCCAACATCGATCTGTTGAATGCGGCAAAAGATTTGAAAATCGAAGATTTTCTAGGTGTGTTTTCCAGAGATGCCTTGCTGAAGAGAAGACCTCGACAATCGGAATGCGGAATTTTAAATCTAGACGATTCATCGGGTGAAGGCACTCACTGGGTGGCGTGGTTCAAGAACGGGAAGAAGAAGAATTATTATTTCGACAGCTACGGAATCTCGCCGCCGAAAGAAATAAAGAACTATTTCAACAAATCGATGGTTCTTTACAACACGGATCAAGTGCAATCACCAGATCAAGTGTTTTGTGGTCACCTGTGTCTCTACGTTCTCAAGAGATGGTCTGAAGGAGATGAATTTCAAGACATTCTCAATGACTTACATTAAAGAGAGATTTTTTTTTTTATAGTATATATATATAAAGATAAAAAATTATTTTAAAAAAATTTTAATCGAATAAAAAACGAAAAATAAAATAACATGGTTCATTTTTTAATAAACTGCGTTTTGAACACATTTTTTTCTAACAACAAAAAAAAAAAAAAAAAAAAAATCCCACAACAACATGACAGTCGATAAATTTGGTACAAGTGACGACGAAAAAGTCAACCCGAGAAAGAAGAGGAAGACGTTCGAAGTCGACGACGGTTACGATGTTGCCAACTTGGACGAGCGTTACGTTCGGAGATACGAACCTCGACAAGAACCTTTGAATATGAACGATAAGAAGCTCTACAATCTTCCCGAGCTGATAGATCTCGCAGATGCTGCGACTAAAAAATACGTCGACAGGGGGAACGCCGATTTCGAACGAATCCTGCTGGATAATTACGTGGATAAAACCATGACCGACGATCTCGATCTGAAATCCAAACGTTTGGTGAACATCGCGAATCCCGTAGATCCCACCGATGCCGCCACCAAGAAATACGCGGACGACTCTCACGCGAGATTCAGTGAACACCTGAGAAATAGATACATCACGAAAACGATGCACTCAGAATTGAACACCAATTCTTACAAGATAATGAACGTGGCCGCTCCCACGAATCCCAAGGACGTGGCGACCAAACACTACGTAGATCTGGAACAGAGAAAGTCTGATGGACGAGAAATGAAATCGGATCTGAATGCGGGATTCCACAAGATATTGAATCTGTCGAAGATCGACAACATGGATGCGGACTCAACCGCGGTCAACAAGGGCTACGTGGATTCTTCCGTGATACAATCGCAAGAATACATTACATCGCAAGTGGATGATCTCTACCTGAACAAAGAATCTGGCGGAACCATGGAGGGTGGCATCAATATGAACAGTCACAATTTATTCAGTCTCGATCACGATCCCGAATTCGATTCCAGCACGGTTAGCAGGAAGTACGTGGACGACAACTCGGTCTGGAGAAAGGGCGACATCATGGAAGGTAAACTAGACATGGGTGGACACGTGCTCACGAATCTACCAGAACCCGTGCACATGACGGACGCTTGCACCCTGATTTCGGTGGTGGAGAAACTCAAATATGCCAGACAATTGATCACCGTGTGGGCCGAAGAGTCTGACGCCTTAGAGGAGGGAAAAGCCGAGTGGTCTTTCGGAAATGGAGGTAGTGGATCGAAACATGGTCAGGTGGGATATCCCATGCCGTTGGGAGGTGAAATCCTGTGAATGAGTCTGGCTTCCTCGGATTTGAATAACAGAGCGGTCGTCAATCTCATGGTGAATGGTGTGGAGAGCGATAAGAGATACAGCATCGAAAAGACTGAGAATCAACACGCGAATGTTAGCACGTTCGGCACGCCTCTCAAAGTGAACGCCGGAGACAGGATTAATTTCGTCACGAAAACCAATAATCCCGAAGCCGCCACTTCCGTGGTGAATCTACTGATCGAACTGGATCCTTTGAACAAACAGTGAACGCATGGAAAAATAATGAATTAAAAAAAAAAAATGAAAAGTAATGTGTGATTATTAAAAACAAAACAAAAAAAAAAAAAAAAAATAAAGTAATGTGATCTAGAGAGATGTTTTTTATTTTTTTTTTTCACACACTCGTCTCTCATCGAATGATCAACATCTTATTTCCGTCTGATTCGAATTGTAATTCTCTGTCCGACAGGATCAGGGCGAAGGCTTGGGTTTTTCTTGGCACGTTCCTATCGAATTGCATCTTGATCTGAATGTCTAACATGCTACTCTTGAGTCGTTCACTCTGTTTACTGACGTCGAACACGAACATGGGATACATCGACTTGTATTCGCCGGGAGATATGTTTGGGTTGCTCACTTGCATGTTTCTCAAATTGCAGTGATCGAACAGTGACGCATTCTTTTCCTGAGACCCGTCCCTATCGGTCTGAAACGCGACCACGATGAAACGCGGTCTCTCGGAAGCAGATTTCACCGTCAATCTCCAATCGAAGTGATTCGTGGAGGGAGGAATGCTAGCCGTGTCACACAGTCTCATTCTAAATCCCACGGGTAATTTACTCTTGGATTGTATGATCTTGTAGAGATGCGTTTTCTCATCCGTCGTAGGCTCCACGTGCGGAACGAACCATGATATCATGTGTAGAGTTATCTTACCCGCATCGGTCGCGGTGAGTCTCACTATTGCGTCGTCGTTTCCTTTTTGAATCAACGTCAGATTATGTTTGAATCCGTACATGACCTTGTTGTAATCGTCCACGAATCTGAAGATGTGTTTCAAAGGTATCCTGAACGAAAACGTTCCTTTAGGTCTGGACGTCTTGACGACGTAGTTGAATATCGTGGCGGCGCCTGCGCTAGCAGAGCCTATGGTGTCTTTCACCCACAACTGATTAAGTCCTCTGGATTTCGAAAAATCATCAGGATACGTCAAGAGTCCGAACATCGTGGTGGCCTGACCGGGATGAAAAACAGATTCTATCTCTTGTCCGGATAGCATGTATTTTATGTTACTGAATAGATGCATGATGCCATTATTGGCTAGAGTGACTGTGTCGTCGTCGGCGTAGTCGCTCCCATCTTCCTTGGTGAGACGTCCCTGCACCACTATGTAACTCTCGCTAGGATGTACGAATAGATCTTGAGTTTCGATGTTGATTCTTATCTCTCCCGCATTGTTCAAACTCGTCCCGGTTACCGGTTCATATTCGTGAACCTCATATTCTTGAATACTTTCATCTTTCACTATGCTTTGTGCTATATCTAGTATATTTGTCATTTTAAAGGATTTTTAGGTTTTTTTTTGTTTATTAATTCACTTGCTTTCTTTATCTAAAAAAAATAGTTTTTAATTATTTTTTATTATTATTTATTTTTTTTCTCTCTCTTATATATATGTTTGTGTAAACAAGAAAATGTCAAAGAGAGTAAATAAAAAAAAAAATTTTTTTTGTGTTCTTCATCAAAACTTCGTCTTCTGTAATTGTTGTTCGTAAAACTTTCCGATGATCTCTTCTCCATCCAAAGCTTCGATTTCGTAAGTCACCGGATCGGTGTGAAATATTTTGATGATCACGAAGATTTCCGAGGTCCATCGAGGAGTATAACCCTTTTTGAAGTGCTTCTTATAAGCGTAGATTCTCACTCGATCGCCGACCGCAAATTTCGGCATTCTAGACTTCTTCCCGATCTTAGATCTCTCGGGATATAGATTCGCGTAGACCCGTTTTTCGTTTCGAGGACCGCTAGCTTCCGCGGGAGTCATCTTGATCGATCTGTGTCGCGTGTTGTTGTAATCTTTCACCAGACCGTTCAGAGAGTATATGTATTTCTTGGTCGAATTCGCCGTGAAGTATCTGTGCATCTTCTCCTTCATCGTTCGATTCCAACGTTCCACCACGCTGGCTTTCTCTTCGTTTTCGATCGAGTAGAGGTCTACTAATCGACGAACGTCCTTGTTGTAGAATTCCTTTCCCTTGTCCACCCACAATTTACTCGGTTTTCGAGAAGACGAGTCGAACACGCTCTTCAGAGCCTCGGCGACGCAAGGTCCCGATTTATTCTTCAAAGCTCTGATCCAACCGTATTTGGAAAACACGTCGATGACCGTCAATAGATATTTGACGCCCTCGTTCCACCTCGAAAACGATCTCATGTCGACCAAGTCGGCGGACCAAATGTCGTCCAGACCCTTCAGGAACACCCTTCTCTTTCGAAATTTACGCACTATGGGTTTGTGTAACTCCTCGGCCAATTCGCTCGTCAATAATCGTTTCTTCTTCTTCTCTTTTTCAGATGCGCTTTTTTTTTTGAACGCCCCATCCGAATTGACGTTTCGCACCGATCAGATTGCCGACCAGCGAACGTTCCGTCTTCTCTCTCCTGGTCGGATTCGATATGCCTCTCAATCTCGCCAACATGTTTTTGTCGCAGACGTCGTTGCGAGTCTTGGTGTCGGGATGTCCGGCGTAGCACAGATCGTGATCGTACGCGGCCGCGTCCACCCTATTCACGGGTTTGCTCCAAGATTTGGGTGTCAGATCGGCGTTGAGTCTCTTGTTCAATTTCGTTCCGGGTCCCGTGAAACTGTGACCGGGCAGATGCATTTCGAAAGGTAGATTGTTGATCATTTTATTCACGATGCCTTTGCCTTTGCTCGCGTTCTTTTGTTTGATGAATCTAGTCTTTATAGAACCACACACGTCGCAAATTCCGCGAAGCATCCGTCTGTCGCTTTTAGTTCGCACTTCTCTAGAATTACTCGTCTCGGTAACTCTCTTACACTTTACGCAATACATTTTTTTTTTGAAGAGTTATTTAAATTAATTTCGTTTTTTTTTTATTTTATATGTAAATTTAATATTTTTTTTTTTAAAATTCTGTTCTTATTATATATATATATTTTTTTTTTTTTCAATCGCTGCTCTTGAGTTCTATCATCTTACTGAATTCCTCCCTGGCCTCTTTCCTCCCCTTTTCCATGAGAGAATCCTTCAACTCTTCCTTGATGATCTGACGAGTCTTGATTCTCACGGCTTCTTTCATGGCATCGTATTTCGTTTTCTCGCTCAATATCGCGAAGTATTCTCCGTCCGATATCCTACCGTCTTTCAACGCCATAGAGATCATTTCGGATATCGTGTCGATCTTGGAGTCGGCCAAGACGCGAATCTTGTCATGTTTCCTAGCCTTCAGATATAATTTCCTACTCAAAAAGTTTCCGACCATGCTGAACAATCCGGCGGCGAGAGCCACTCCTTCCACGGTCAACACGATCGGAATGGCGACCGCGGTCGACAACAATCCGATGCCGGCCGCGTGTAAACCCATGGAAATCGTGATAAGTGTCGTGTCGATCCCGTTGACGAATTTCACAAAACGCGAATACTTCTTCTTGAGGGAACGACGAGAATCTCTCTCTCGAGTCAGATACTCTTGGATTCTATTGATTTGATCGATGCGATACCTCTCTCCTCTTTCTCTTTCTTCTAGCGACGGTGCCGTCGGCAAGACGCCGTTCGGCTTCTCGTCCTCGTCGTCCACTAACGTCGGATACAATTTATTTCTGGTTCTCATTTTGTGTTTTTTTTTCTTTCTTTTCTAATATTAGATAAAAAAAATTTATGTGTGTATTTATTTTTTTTTTTTATTTTCTACTCTCCCTTATTTTTATATCAACGAAAAACAAAAACTTAGACGTATGCTTCGTTCAGCAATAATTTCTTGATGCATCCCTTGTCTTCTAAAGTCAAACTTCTACGCGCCAATTTCAGTTCTTCCGAATCTGTGGGCCTGTCTCGATTCTTACAGAAGACTAATCTCTTCCAAAACGTGATCACATCGTCGAATCTAACGCGTTCGAACGCCGGTTAGAAATACTTGACGAACATATCTTCCCTTTCCATCGTCAGACACGAATGATCCTCGTGATCGAAGTCTAGATGATCCCAACATCCGACGCATCGTTCTAACAAGATGGGACGTAGTTGTTCGTTCACGCAGATTGCGTATGCTCTCATCAGGATGTTTAAAAGAAACCTCGCTCTAATCATCTGGGAAGCGCTCATGATTTACGTATTTTTTTTTATTATCTATTCGATTTGATATATTTAATTTTCTAAATAACTATTTATTTAAATTTTTTTTTCTCTCCTATATTTATATCAATCAAAAACGTGACCGACTCAAAAACGAGGGAGAGTTCTGGACCACCTGTACCAACGCAATTGAGAGTTCTGGACCGCTGGTCTTGAACCGCAATTGTTGTTTTTTGATGACGACCCAGAATCTTTTGCTTTCGATCGCGTTCGCCGACGATGGATCTGTGGGTCTGATCTGCGATGCGAACGTAGACCAAAAATCACGTACACGATACAACTGAAGATGTACAACACACGCACACGATGCGTTCACCACGAGTATTTCAGTGTTAAATCACACGCTTGTTCACAAAAAAACTGTACATAGGAGAGTTCAAGACCATGTACAGTTTTTGTGAACAAGCGTGTGATTTAACACTGAATTCCACGTTGGTGAACGCATCGTGTGCGTATTTTGTACACGTACATGTACAAGTGGTCGTAAACTCTCCTTTTATACCTACTCATGTGTAAATAGCACCTCCTGAAAGTCTGCTATGGCATAAGTAAGAGAACAAAATTTTTACAATAAAATACCTCAAAATAAAATAACAGCTGTATTCTATAAACATTGAAGTACATACTCGAAGAAATCTTTTCCTAATTCATGAAAGTAATAAAGATTGAGACCAAATGTTATAAGTGGAGTGCTCACTGATTGAAGGCAGACACTTTCTTTTGTTTATGTTTTGATTTGGGGAGTTCAACAAAGGTCAACTTGAAGGAGTCCACCAGAAGAAGTATGGAAGGACAAAAGAGTGTCTCCCAATATAAAGATGTATGTGTCACTGTGGTGGTTTGGAAAGAAACTATGATATTCTCCTATGTAGAATGCACTGCAAAGTCATACATTGTAGTTGAATAAGTATATTTACAAACCCCTTGCACTGTAACCCCTTTTATCCCATGCATCAATTTGATAGTGATTAAATTGTTAAATTTGTCTGCTTTATCAATAAGTATAACAGCTTTGTTGGACACCAATATACTCATCATATCTGTTGGAGAAGAAATAAGGGTAACTGTAACTTGTCACTGCAATAAACCATCTAATGTACTTAAAAGTACATTGTTATTCAAAACACATCAAATCAACCTTACATAACCATTATTGCATGTAATTTCCCCAAGGAGGCTTATTGGCATATTGAGATCAGAAGGGCACATCCAGAGGGTCTCACATATTTTTTTTCAAGAACGCAGTACACAAAGCAATCTCCAAAAGGTGACAAGTGAGCTCCATTTGACACAAAAAATTCCTGGGGAGGGGGGTGGGGGGTGGGGTGGGGGGCTCTCTTCCTTGTATGACTCTACCTCCGGCACTCAAAGCATATGCCTTTTTTCTCAAAGTTTAACTCTTTTTTCTTTTTGAAGATCCTGACCACACATGTTCCAAACACTATCAGACAGGTAACCCTCCAAATAAGTGTATCTGCAAAAATCATGTTACATTGCAAAACATTCTTTTTAGACTTTAAGTTCTGGACCTTTCATGCTTCTTACTTCCAACTAAAACACTTAATTCATCGATTAATGGCTGAATAGAAAAGTCCTGCCATAATCAACATTTTGAGTTCTATAAGCCTTCATAACAGCTCCGATAAAAGTGTCAAACATCAGATTGGTGGCTTTATACAGAATATTCATTAGGTTATTGCTTGATAAGTAATAGGAACGAAATCTTCACCAGAAATATTTTGTAGCAATACATTTGAGGGTATCAGCAGGCACTTTCCAACAAATTGTAACAAAACAACTAGTTATAAACAAAATTTTCTAACTCAAAAGAGTGAAAAAGTACCACAACTCTGAAAAAAATGTGGGAAGAAACACATGCTACAGCAGCTAAACAGGCATTGTTTTCCCATGATGCTTGCTCACAACACCAAATATCCTTCAAATTGGAGTAGCAGTGGTTGAGATAGAAGGGAGAATGTTGGTACATGTAATGATGAATGGGTAAGACTAAGAGGACAGAGGTCACCACTGCACGGCCCTAGATGCCCCTTTGATTTTACAACTTCCAGGTCTGGGGCATAATAATCGCAACACACCACCTTATCAATTCATAATTCCAGTAAAATAAAAGGAATTATAAATTTTCATTAATTTATAGATGATGGGAAATATTTGGCTTCTTTCGCCTTCTCGCACTATTAATTACCACAAACAATATCAGTTTGATGCCGACAAACGAAACTGAACGCATGTGGTCTGGTTAAAAAGTAACTCGGCATGGATAATGAAGAAATTGCGAATATTTCGTGTATTTCATTTGTTTAAAAGCCAATTGCAGCTAATTTTGACCGTGGATTCGATAATTCGTTTCAGTTTTGACCACACGGTCACGCTGACAGCGGTTATGTTTATTGTGATATGCAAATTGGGAGATAGTTTCCGGTGAAGGAGATTTGTCACATTTGTCAGTGTAAAACGTTAGTGTTAGTATGGTTGGTTGCAAGAAAAAACAAAATTCTCAGCACCGTCCAAACGCACCTTATTTAAAAGCGCGAATGCATCATTTTCAACCCATCTTGAATCGGTCCTTTGCAGACTTCAAACTTGAAAGTAAATAACTTCACAACATCGGGGGAAATCAACACGCTCAATATAGTTCCAGGTCACTTGGAATATACTTCGTGAAAAAGTGATTTCTGATGCATTCTGCTTACTTTGTTATGAATATTGCCTTATTTTATGTGTACCGTCCCGATTTTATACACTCGGTTATTTTTTTTACAAGTGGTTCATGTTGTCTTTCTAGTGCGCAGTAATTCAGATTTTTTATCAACAAAAAAGTTCAGACGGCCTGTAAACACGAGAGGGAATTTCGAACCATATTTTGCAGTTATGACATTAACAGCTCAAGTATTTGCTATCACCTGTTTGCAAATCCGCTCATACACTGTCTCGAACAAATAAAGGGCGTGATCACGTCCTTGCGTTCTTACGATTGCCCAAATTGAGTATTTCTGCAAGAACCACATCGTAATCACATGACCGGAAAACACATCATTGAAACATGGCCACATCCGGAACATCCAAAATTTGTGTTGGTGTTATTACATTCAAACATCAAAACCCACCAGAGTGTGTGTCAAAAAATGTTTTCTCCGAGTCTGTAGTATGTTATCATTATATTGAGGACAAGGCTTTCGAATTACCGATTATTTTGTGGTTTTACCGGTTCGTTACTTACGCCATTGGCAAATTAATCGTCTTCAAAATCATAATCAATCATAATCAATCAAAATCATAAAATTCACTTTTTATCCTGAATAAAATTATATGTACCTTTTCTATGCACATTACTCGTTATTTTGATATATAATTTGCCTTTCCTTACTTCTCTTATCTGTTTCTGAGGCATTGGGAAAAATGTCAACAAATTGACCAAAGTTAGGTTGGACGACCCTTTAAAAATGCGCCAGAAAATCTGTTGTCCGCCAAAACAAAAAATCTAATCTGTTAACAGTCATTGAACCGCGAGGCAAATTTGTGCTTGTCTTACCTGTTGTACCCAGTGTATAAACGTTCTTGTTCAAATGTGTCAGTCCAATGTTGATCTTATTCAGGTAAAATGTTTTTCCCATTCCAGCCTGTCCGGTTATTATGATATTGTGGTCTTTTTCAGCAGCAATTGCAATTTCTGAAAGCGACATCTTCGAATAAATTTCAGTATAAAATGAGCACGTTTTCATTGTTGACTAGTAGTTTTTTTAGAGTTAGAAATAATGTGTTGAATTTTATATTGGCCAATGAACGTGCGGCGTTGCATTCATTGCTTCAATTTGCTTGTGTACCGGAATTGAATGGTCGAGGATAGACGTCTCCGTCGTTTCAGTCGATAAAAAGTGAAATAAAAGCGAATAAAAGTCAAATTTCGTCAATCTTGGGCTCGAAATCTGAGTGGCTCCTCGAATTACACGACATTTTGTCGTTTATTTGAGCGAGCTCGACGAGGTATTCGCTATTTGAGAGA
Organism: Pictodentalium vernedei; assembly: GCA_031216915.1. NCBI lineage: Eukaryota > Metazoa > Mollusca > Scaphopoda > Dentaliida > Dentaliidae > Pictodentalium > Pictodentalium vernedei. Next base: position 293,236,890 of record CM062297.1, on the reverse strand, counting down.
TTGTTGAAAATTTCGATCTGGGAAGTGTCATACCTTTACTTTTTTTAGTATTGATAATATAATATATATTTTATTAAATTTGATAAAATCCGATAAAACGTCGAGTGCCTGTGGTATTAATTGGTTAATTGGAAATGCATTGAATTTTTCTATTTATTGAGTGAAAAAGAGGCAGAGAAGAGAGAGTGGGAGAGGAAAGAGGGCAGTTCAACAAGCATCCGTCTGATGCAAATAAATAAATAAATAAATAAATAAATAAATAAATAAATACATCTCGTTGTTTTAAAATAGAACAAATGATCATCTGTTCTTTTGATGGAATATCGCAGAGCATATTCAAATGGATTGCATTTTTTTAAAAAAATGTTATACATATAGAATATACCCATTGCACATTTGTGTACCAAATGTTCATCACGAGTGGTGAAGTGGTGTTAACTGCTAGCCTTCGAGTGGTGAACATTTGGTACACCAAGCTACTTTGGGTATATTTTGTTTATAGCAAGAATAAGAGTGAGGGGGGGGGGGGGGGGCAGAATAAGTTTACCAAGGCTAGCCCCAGAAAACAACGGGCTCAGTAGGCGGAAGCCATTGAACCTCGGTACCCTGAAAGTGGGATATAGCAACATTCAGGATCACCACCGGAAAGTAAGTGAAATTGCTACATTGATCGAGGCAGAGGAGTTTGATGTCATGGGCTTAAGCGAGACGTGGGTAAGACACGAGGAACGGGTAGACCAAGTAAGCGGGTGTGTGTGGATAGGTGTAGGGCGAACGGAAGACCAGAAAGGGGGGGGGGGGGGGTAGGCATGTACATTAAAGAGGATTTAAAACAGTCGCTGATCACAGATCTGGAAGATATCATCACCTCGGCTGAGGTGTTAAAAGAAATTGGATGGGTAAAGATCAGTCTGAGAAACAAAAGTATTGCCCTTGGGATTGTGTACTGTACGGTGGAGGGAAGTAAACCCGAGTGGAATGACTCGATATACTCAACACTAAGGTCCAATATCACTGAACTAGAAAACAGGGGTCTCGGTATAATTCTGATGGACGACTTCAATGGACACATAGGTGATAAGGAAGAAGGCATAGAGGGTGGGGACAAGAAATTCAACAGAAATGGAAGGAAGCTGTTGAACTTCACACATGAGCTCGGTCTGAAGAAGATTCTGAACAGGGACGCGAGGTGTAAGGGGAAATGGACCTGGGAGAGAAACGACAGAAAATCAATAATTGACTACATTCTCACAGATATTAATTTATGGGATGAAGTGATAGGGGTAGAAGTGGATGATGATGGAAAAATGGAGTTGGATAGTGATCACAACTTGATTATAGTGGCGATCAGGACCAAAAACCTAGATAAAAGCAAAGGAAGCTTCAAGGAGTTTTGGGAACTCAAAAAGGATGTCGCCTGGCGAAGTTCGAAGAAAAACTGAAACCAAAGCTTGCAACCGTACACAAGGGGGGTGGGGGGGGGGGGGCATTGTCCAGAAGATGGCCGACGCCATAGTTGCGAGCCTAGTGGAGGTAGGGAAGGAAAGTGTAGAAAAGATTAGGGTGCCAACACGGGAACTTGGGTACAGAGTGAACGAAGACCTGAAAAGGGCCATAAAAGGTAGAAAAGCTAAATGTGCTGCATACAGGAGAAGTAGAAAACTTAAGGGGGTGGAAAGCAATGAGGCCATGGTAGCAAAGGAAGAATACCAACAAGCACGAAATAAAGTAAATAAGATTAAAGACGACAACCGGAGAGTGCGAAATAGCAGTCTTATTAAGACGATAAGAACGATGGGTGGGGGGGGGGGGGGGGGGGGGGGGTTCCGAGTTCGAACGTATTTTGGAAATGGGTGAACAAACGTAACAAAGGGAGTAACCCACAGAGTATTGAAGTAGATGGCAGAGTTACAGAAGAGCGAGATCAAATCGCATTAGAACTAGTCAAGCACTGGGAAAAGGTGAACGATAAGCGATGGGGCATGGGGAACCCTCCAGAGTGTCCGAACCAGGTCGAGGAAAATCTATCGAACTTCGTGTGCGGCGGAATCAAAACTGAGGAGGTACGAAGGGTGATCTCAAAATTATGGAATGGAAAAGCGGGAGGGGTGGGCGAAATTCCTAAGGAGTTTATCAAAAAAAGGGGAGAGGAACACTTGGAAAGTGTAACTGCCCTATTCAATTTAGCCATAGAAAAACAAGAGGTCCCAAAGGAGTGGAGGGAAAGTAACATTTATTCACAAAAATGGGGAAAAAGACGTCTTGGATAACTATCGAGGGATCTCTGTCAGCAGCAACATTAGAAAAGTCTTTTGTAAAGTCCTGTATGGGAGAATAGAGGAGGTGATTTGCTTCAGGAAGGGAAGGAGAGTCACTGACCATCTTTTATCCCAAATGATAGAATCCACAAAAGCAAAAAATAAAAAGATGTTTATGGCCTTTTTGGATGTTAAAAAGGCATACGCTAGAGTATGGAGGGAGGGTATGTGGAGCAAGCTGGAGGCTCTGGGCTTGGGAGGCGAGTTTGTTGGGATTATGAAAGCATTATATAAAGTTGTGCAGAGTGAACTTAGCACGGAAATCATTATTTATTTATTTATTGATGTTTAAGGTCACATATTTATGCACAATGACTAATCATGACCGTGACAGTTTTACGGGCGGAGAAAGCCGGAGTACCCGGACAGAACCACCGAGCAACGACGAGCAGCTGCCAGCTCCCCAACATCGTAACTCCGCACTGCAGCACAGGCAGGGTTAGATTGGTTGAAGACATGCGTACCATCGACGTGCAGTACGCCTTAGTACACGGCGTCATCGTGCCCCCACGCGGGCAATGGAGATGAAGTGTCTTGCCCAAGGACACAACGCGGTTGCCGCAGGTGGGATGGAAAACATTACAACAAAACGTGTGCCTATGGAGATAGGCCTAAAACAGGGGTGTATCCTTTCGCCAATTCTTTTTGCATTGTACATCAAATGTTTAGGAGATGAACTCCTGCATAGCGACGATGGGGTTGCAGTTGGTGACTTGAAGATCCCAGGGCTATTTTTTGCAGATGATATGGTGCTAATTTCAGAAAGCGAAGAGGGGCTAGCGAAGATGCTGGGAATTGTTGGGAAATATGGGAGCAAATAGATATTCGAACTTAATGAAAGCAAGAGCAAAGTTATACCTGCGGGCCGCAAAGTGGACCCCACTCGAAGGTGGAGAGTTGGAGAGTTCTGCATTCCGGAATGTAGCAGTAGACTTCTTAGTGTAGGAGAGACTAGTGACTATGAGTACCTGGGGGTAAATATAAACATCACAGGAAGAGGCATCTACCGAAACCACACAAATAAATTGATTTTGAAGGGGAAGCGAATCCTTAACCAAATGAAACTTATAGGGAGAAACAGTTTCAATAAGGTTTTCGTTGGGAAAACCGTTTGGGAAATGGTGGGTCTGCCAAGTATAACATACGGTACGGAAGTTGTACCCCTAAACCAGACGGCTGTTAAGAGCTTGGAAATCCTGCAGAACGATGCAAGCCGATGGATAACGGGGTCGAGTAATGCCGCAGCGCTAGAAGCAATCAGGGGTGAGCTTGGATGGATGAGGGTCAAGGACAGGATAGACCTATTGAAACTCGGTTATCTTAATTATTTGGTAAATCTCCCAGATAGCCGATGGTGTAAAGTAATGTTCCTGAGAACTTTCAACTCAAATATCAAGACGGGTGGATGGTCCAAGTGAGGGAGCTAGTAGAAAATTACTCATTGGAGATCTCGGACCTTGACGTTGGGGCAAACCAGGGTAAAAAGATCGTCAGAGAAAGGGTCATGGGGATTGTAACCGTAATTCGCGAGAGGGGGTCAAATCTAAGAGATCTTTGGGTGGCTTGCTTGATAAAGAGAAGCCTGGTTTTGAAGAGAACCTTGGTGGAACCTTTGGGGGGTTACTGCTGTTCAAGCTGAGGTCGCGGTCCCTGGGGCTGAGGGGAAAAACAGGGAAAAGCAGTGAAAAGGAGTGCCAGATGTGTAATCTGGGCGTGGTGGAAACCCTGGAACACTTTTTCTAGAATGCCCAAAATACCAGTCTAAAGAACAAGATTCACGGGGAGCATAATGGGGAATGAAGGACATGTGGTTAGGGGGCGACTCAAAGGAGAAGGTTAATATGCTAATCGGAGAGATTGGGAAGAATGAGGCAAGGGATGTCATCAGGCAGTTCGTCTCCGAGTGTTGGTAGGAGAGAAGAAGCGTAGGAATAGGGAGGCAGTTGGTAGAACAGGGGTAACCAACGCCTTCTCATACGAGAAACGCGACAAATCAGCGGCCGGCCAAAGTGTTATTATTATTATACCACGATAAGAGTGGCTATTATTTTTCTCGATTTTACTGAGCAGCCGTACATGCGTGCGAATTTGTTTTTGTTTACATGAGCATCGGTGGGCTGTACTTCCGCTGTCAATTTTATCACAGACAGGTCATAGAAAAAGGAACTGGGCCTTTTTCATTTTACTAACAAAATAACATACTATGCGAGTTATGAATGCTTTATTAACATGAGACAATGCATGCTTGTTAATTTCCAGTGTTTTATGGAGTAAACTCATTTAAAAACGTAATAAATAATTGCCACTTTCATTTCACTGTTCGAGAGGCGACGTGCGATAAATTTAGACAGGTTCGCATTCAGTTTGACGTCACCAAAGGTCAACTTGGATGTAGTTCTTCTGTTGGTGTAAATTTTAACTACTGAAATCCCATTGCTGACGTGTTCATCACGGTTGGTGTGTAAAGCTAAAATTTATGTCATAGGCTTTTCATCTGTAGTAGAATACGTAATCATGGTATAAAATGTTGTTCTTGTTTCAAAAATGAAAATTCGAATAAAACTGTGCCACAAGGCTATTTCGGCACAGAGACGTTAGACAAGTAATATGGCCTTTGTTATCGAATTTGTTCTGTTGAAATCGGTGTTTTCGATATTGTTGCAATACAACAGGAATAAAAGACGAGGACGGTTGAAAAAGAAAATACTTATCGTTAAGTATTATATTTCTAATGACGAAAGATTTCACAAAAGAAGAAAAAATTAACGAATAATTTCAGTAATTAATTGCGCTTATCAACTGGCGTTATTTGATAAACATTCAATATTAAATTTTGTTCATTTTTTGTTTAATTAATAAGTAAGTGTAGTTTATTCATTGTTAGGAGTGGAATGTAGAAACACACAAACAGTATGAATTGTATTTCAAATGCCACATTAATGACAGTAGTACGTCATATCCTGGGGCAACAAAACAATCGGCTTGTAAAAACATTCTGGTATCTTCCACCGTAGCCGTGAGGCCGTAGTTTACAGTTTATTTTTGAACTTATTCCCATGTAATATGGGGTAAATTAATAATAAATATACAAAACATGTAAAAATTAGAAGCATGCTGGAGGTGGTGTATCCACACAAGATAATATCATTATCAACTTTTGTCGATCGCTCCCTCGGCCCTCCCTCCCTCCCTCCTTCTGTCCATCCTCTCCCTCCCTCCCTCCCTCCCCTTCCACTCTCTCTCGTATTTCCATCCTTTAGGATCAATGCCCAAGTGCATTTTAGCAGAACACAATTTATACATACGCATGACGTACCCATGATTTTAGATATAAACATTTATATTGTAGAAATCAGTATGCAGTATGTGCTCTCGAGAATGTACCACGTGTTGCATTCACCCGATTTGCTTCTCTCCTTGCAGAGTGCACTTTCAAAAAGAGGTAATGGGCTAAATAAACCCTTACCTCGAAAGACAAAAAGACAGGGCAATGTTGTCTGCAAGGGGAGAACCCCAGGAATGCTAGACGTTTCTACAGTAAGTGGAGAGCGCACTACCACTAAATCACCCGCAACGCGGAGATTCCTCCCACGCAACTATTGCAAAGCATAACAAGCACAGACAAAGTCTCAGCCAACGGACCTCCGGATTAAACCAGGAGGTCCATTGGCCGAAACATTGCCTGCGTTTTTTGTTCATATGTATAAAATTTGAAAGTTATAGTTCGGGTGCCAACTCCACTCCGCGGGCGACCCAGCCACAATCCACCCCCACGCACTGCAAATATATATTGCTCGTATAGGCATAGTTCCTTTATCATCATCTTGGTGAAAACTGGGCAACTACATGCACGTAGGTAATTAGCCGTGAGAAGGGTTTATGATTTTTTGAATTTCCTTAATATATTTGGCCAGATTCATAGTGGATTTAGTATTTTCACATGTAAAGAGTGTGTGAAGTTTGAGCATATTCGGGTGTTTCACGAAGTAGGGTTTTAAATATTTTTGGCGTAGAGTTTTGAGTTGATTACAAACAAGAATATAATGGAATTCGTCGCCTATATCTGAATTACACAAATTACATTTCCTTTGTGACAGATCTGGAGATATCCAGCTACCAGTTTCTATTGGAAGACGGTGATTTTTAACCCTAAATTTTAGTAGTGTTGTTGCCAAATGTTGTGGGAGTGTCTTTAGGTAATTTTCAAAACAAAATTAATTGTTTTTTATAACATTATAAAACTGATATTTGTTTGAGGTGCCTAATGTTTCTCTCCATTCTTGGATATAAATATCACTGAGCCTTTGTTTAGTGAGTTCATTAAAAAGCTTATTGTTTGGAATGAATTGGTTAATCCAAAAAATTGACATTCCTAAACTGTCTAAGGTGGACGAAATATAGTTTAGCCATTGATTAATGTATAGTCCTTGGGTGTGGTTCCAGTATAATACCTTATATAAAGATGATGAAATTTTGTTACCCTCTCCCATCACAAGTTTCGCCCCAAAATTTAGGCACCCCGATTTTATTTTGACAACACTCGGTATAAGACCTAATTCACCATATAAGAAGCATTTGGGCGTTGACTTTTTTACTTTTAGGATAAACTTCAAGAACCACAGCTCTAGTTTTTCTACTCCTAAGATTTTTTCACTTCCCCAAATTTCGCAGCCATGAAGCAAAACCGGGACAATGGATTTCTCATATATTTCTAACACAATGTCTAGTGGTAACTGGTTTCTTCTCATTTTGTTTATTAAAGAAAACATTACTTTTTTGGCAGCATTACATCTATTATTTCTTTCAATTGTGAATTTTCCTGATCTTGAGATGGTTACACCTAAGTATTTATAACTTTTAACTAGTTCTATAGGGGACTGGTCGAAAGTGAACTTCTCGTTTTGACAAACCCGCCCCTCCAACTTAATTATTTTACATTTATCAATATTCACCTTAAGTTTCCAATTCCGGCAGTAATCTGAGAAGGAGTTCAACATTTTTTGCAAATCTGTTCTCGAATTTGAAAGTATTAGAGTGTCATCAGCGTACAAAAGAATTAGTAATTGTAGATAGATCTGGGGGTCGTTTTCATATATCTGCGTCTGCTCAAACCGCAATCCTTCACAATCGTTACTATACAAAAATGATTCCAGATCATTTAAAAACAGGGAAAACAAAATGGGTGATAAATTTTCCCCTTGCCTGACACCGCTGTAACTAGAAAAAATTGGGACATTTCCCGCCCTGAAATGACGGTGGATTTAATATTGCTGTACATGTTTTTGATAATTTTTAGTATTTTTCCATCTATATGTGTCCACGTGATCTTGGACCAGAGAGCCGAACGCCAAACGATGTCAAATGCTTTGGAGAAATCCATAAAGGCACAGTATATGATCTTTTATTTGCTCTCAACAATTCCCTTATGGTATTTAAGGAGAATACATGGTCGATAGTAGAATGCCATTTCCTAAAGCCAGCTTGTGTTTCATTGAGTAAGTTGTTTTCTTCCAAGAAAAGGGAAATTCTTTCACTCAATATACTAGTAAATAGTTTTGATATATTACTCAGTAAAGTTATTTTACGGTAATTATCTGGGTTTTGGGGGTTTCCTTTTCCCTTAAATATAGGTTTGATTTTGCCATTGGTCCATGAACTTGGTAGTATACCTGATTCAAAAATGATATTAAATAGTAGGAAGTAGATTTGCTGAAATTGGGGGTAGGTTGACTTAATATATTCATTTATTATACCATCGATTCCTGGGGATTTTTCATTTTTTAATTTAATTTTTTTACTGCCTTTTCTGTCTCATCCTCAGTTATTACATCGTTTAATACACTTGTGTCTAATATTGGAGTCGGGCGTCCTGAGTCATCTCTGAGGGAACAGTCCTCTATATGTGTAGAGCCGATGTACTCTGCACTATCCACATGTTTGAAATATTCATAGAATTCGTCTATTGATGGCATATTATTTACTTTATCAGTGCAGTTTAGACGTCTAGTGGTTTTCCAAAATTCCTTTATATTAAACTGTTTAAAATTTCTTAATTTCGACCTCAATTGTTTGTTATACTGAAATTTACTGGCTTTTAGTTTCTGCTTATAATTATTTCTAAGAAATTGGAGAGCCTGTTTATTTTCTATACAGGGGCGTTTCTTGTATTCTTTACGCGCCCTTCTTAATTTAGTTCTAGCGGCAATACAATCACCTGATATACTGCAGATTGCTGCTTTATTACAGTCATCACAAACAGATAGAGGATAATGTTTGTTTAACAAATAAATAGGTTGGTGTTGTCTTTGCAACAGTGAATATCTTCAGAGGAAGGCTTCCAATCAATGACAAACGTTTGAGTGTCTGTGGTACGACTTCTATTTGAGTGTCTGTGGTACGACTTCTATCAGTTTATTAAATGGTCCAAATCACATGACGATCATAAAATATATGATGTTTATAGAATAACAATATTTATTGACTATTTATCTTCCAATACCGCCATATTCCAACAACAAGAAACAGACAAAAAAGCAAATTGTGGAGAAGGTAATTTATATTTTGTCAGTACCTTTTGAATCTGTTTTCTCGTTTGAGTTTCACTGCACGTTGAGATTTGTTTTTATCTCATAATCACAATCAAATATCCCATTCAGGAAATATCGTACGTGACATATCTAATAAACACGTGGCGTCAGAAGCCAACGTGGACGTCGTAACGCTGTGAGTGAGATGGTTTCGGGAGTAGGATACACGATTGCACAGTTTGCTTATAGTAACTCAAAGTCATCCCCTTGGCCATCCAACAAACCTTTATAAGGATGCGAACAACACCGACTACTCACAGATAACGCATTAAATAAAAATAGACTGAAACAAACCGATCGGTAAGACCAATTGTGAACCTCAGTTTTGTATGAAAAATTGCAGAGTGTAATTTATTCAGTTATTGAAGCGTTTTTGTATTGATTTCTTTCCGATTTCTGTTACGTTAAACACACTCAACGCGGGTTGTGTACTCGCCAAAGCGTTAAAACGTCAAACCGTGTTTTGAAATAATCATTATTTTTTAAGTATTTCATTTCATTAACGACATTTGGCAAAATGTTCACGAAGAACAACTAGAGCAAAGTCGAGGGTGGCATATACCCCAGCCGGCAATACCATGGATAGCATTACAAAAATGAGACATGTTTTACTAGGTGACGCTGAAGGACGACAGATGACAGGCCCGTGACAGATTGCAGACCATTGGGGCATATATCACAGAACTATTAAGTGTCACCATAGGTCGACACAACAAGGTACCCCCGACTCTTTACCAAATGTGAGAATGACTTGATTTGATTGATAATTCCGTGAAAAATATTTTTCTGTAAACTTTATATAAGTTGCGCATCTGCAAGACATGTGTAACCATATCCTAAAGGTTCAACTCTCTACATCAGAAATTGTGGGAGGAGTTGATTACACCACGAAGGTACCCTTAATTAAACAAGTTATTCATGATTGAATTTTGAGATGGACAAAATCAAAGTCCATAACATGCAAAAACTCCCACAATCTGCCTTGTATTCTGGGTAAACATCAGCTTACACACCAAATATGAAGTCATTCCATTGAGTACTCTACAAGTTATTCATGAATTAATTTCATTGCGGACAAATTGTAAGTCCACAAAGGGCAATGACTGTGGAAATAAAATCTCGCACAGCACCTACATTTCACTACGGGTATACAGCAATAAGATACACTTGCATACCAAATATCAAGTCACTCAGCCAAGTACTTTACAAGTTACAATGAATTTCGGGACGGACGGGCGGGCGGTCTAACGGACGGTGGGGCGGACGGAAAAACCGAATGCTATATACCCCCGCTGGGAGCGGGGGTATAATAAGTTTTCACTTTTTGCCTCAAAGATATAGTTTCTGAACCCTCATTGGAACAAGCTCGTTCCATTGAGGGCACATAAGATACGTGTTCAAGCCAAAAAGTGAAAAAATGGTTCGCATGGACATTTTTGTAAACAGCGTTGGTCGATATTGGATGTTACGATAGGTAGAGGTTAAACTAAACAACATGTGATTAAAAGAATTGCAAATTCCTCACCTTTTTTTACCGCCGTGCAACTCTGCTTTATCAGATGTTGCCTTTAAACCCCTTAAAGTTCTGTCCCCCGTACTCTGCCCAAGTTGTGTTCTGTATTTATATCACGATTCAACTTGAATTAAGTGAATACGGCTGATATTTTTGATCCGTTTACATTCTTGTTTGACTCTGTTTTGTGTCGAGGTATTTCATTCACGTCACAACGTCACTCTGATGCGTAACGACCACACAGATCCCACCCACAGGCCGATTTCACGTGCGAATACCCTTAACATTTCTGAACGTCTGTATTGTATCGGGTAACGCTAAATACACACAGCAATCGTGGTAAATATATAGAATATACCCATTGTAGCTTGGTGTACCAAGTGTTCACCACGAGTGGTGAAGTGGTGTTAACCGGGAGCCTTCGGCGCGCGGTTAAAACCACTTCACCACGAGGGGTGACCATTTGGTACACCAAGCTACTTTGGGTATATTTTATTTATACCATGATCGTCAGATTATTAACAATCGCTATTATTTTTTCTCAGTTTTACTGAGCAGCAGCCGTAGATACGTGCGAATTTGTTTTTGTTTACAGGCTATGAACCACTAAATAAGTGAACACGTGACTTGGAGCATTTGACACCCAAATGGGGCTGATCAGCTGATTGGTTAAATATATTTTGACCTTGAAAGTATTGATTAAAATTTTGATTCGTCCACTTTAGAAAGGATTAATAAGTTTGTTTGTAATTTGGTGCCGGAATGTGTGAGAATCTCTCAAAAACATGAGGCATGGGGAAAAAAGTGTGAAGGTCATTCAGTGCAAGACCATACCTTAGTTGTGAAAATTCGAAATTGAAACTGAAATTTGACGTGGCAACATATATTTTTTTCCAGTTTAATTTTTTCAAGAGATGATGTACTTTGTAGATGTATAGGTATTTTTTTTTCAAAACAACTTGGTGTGTTGTACAGAGAGTGGAAGGTTAACACTGTGGTCAATGGGATTTATTTAGACGTTCATAACCTAAAGGAGTATTTCCTTGTAACTGTTGTTGAGGAATATTTCAAGATATTTCTTTGTTTTCGGATATCCCGGTCTTGTAAATTTTTCATTTCAAGCACTTTGGGTTTGTAATATGGTTGAAAGTTTTGGGAAAATGCTATTTTGGGGGTGTGGAATGCCCCATTCTCACGACACAGTGCCTGTTTTGCTTCCCCAGCATGAATAAAATGCTTGCTGAACAAACAGGTGATCTGGGATAGGAGGGAAACATTGTTTGGCTGGTTAGTTGTTGAATTTCCAGTTGTTCGCGGCAATAGCAAGGTAGAACAGCTGAAATAATGGTGACAAACACAACCATTTCTGCAGAATGAATCAGTTTAACCCTATACCGATTGGAGTTTAAATACACTGTATTGCTACCTTGAAACACAATTAATAAAATTTGTCATGTCTTTCCACATGCCACCTAAGCTCCCATCCCACATCTAATTACTGCAAGTTCCTTTTCTTTCATTCTGATATTTTAACCCTCCTCTATCCATATAAATGTGCTGAATATGTGATTTTTAACATGCCAAGGCCTCAGAAGCAACACAGAATGGAGACTATTCTTGTTTTGGGGATCTTAGTTTGTGAATCAAATGTGAAATAACCTGTTTCATCCTATGAAATGAATAAATGTTGTATTAATGGGGTGTACAGAAGGTTTTCACTCTATGCGAGCAGTTTCTGTATGGAGTTACTTGAATTTTTCATGATGTGACAGCTGAATGTCCTTTCTATTTGATAGGAACTGAAATGAATTACCTCCCTGTGATTGATGGACAGTTAGAAGCTTATTTCAGTTAATTCTGAGCAAACACCCTCCGCCTTGAAGTGTTTTGAATATCAGATTCCAATCCCTATTCTAGAAGGGTTTTCGAGATTTGAAAATCATGACACCGTAGGTAACTTGAGTTATTTTTTTTCCAGTTTTTGCAATGGCAACATTCACATTGTATAAAATTCTTTCCTCTTTTCATCTCAAGATTCAGTAGCAATGTTTTAGTCAATCCTCGCTGGGTCTACCATAAGTACGATGTTCCTTACAAAGAGCGCATTCCCCAAAATATAAAAACATATGCTTGAAAATTGGATTTTGCTGTGATTGGTTTCTCAACCATTATTTCTTTTGCCAAGTAGTCTCACTAAGATTTGCTTTCTGTTAATGTTATGCTGTAGCAGTCAATATGACATATTATATCATAAATAGGGAAAATAGAGATACCTAACCACTCCTTAGATTAATGTTTCAGGTATATTCCAGTAAAAATATGTTGTTGAATCTTTCTGGAATCAGCACCTTTGTTGATTCTAAGAGGGGTCAACAACTATTTTTGTTTTGAAAAGGTGAAACAAATGGAGATAGGCTGGGGTGGGGAAAGGGTTAACAGTAACTAGACTGGGTCAATAGTTCTCACATTTCCAGCGGGGAAAACAGTGCTATGCCACTGTATGTATTTGTGTGACCTCTGAAACATATCTGGAGTCATCTGTGAGATTTTATTATTCTGCTCACCACCCCCCCCCCCTTCCCCAATTTGTTTCTGCTAATTTTGAATTCAGTTCCTGGCATCCATGAGTATAATACAAGGAGTCATGTACTGCCCTCAAAATTCCTGTGCCGTCAATAAAATATTTCATTTGAGCAGGGTAGATGTGGAGCTTTTTATGTCTTTGCAACACATTACCGAGGGAATTTTCCACTCGGAGGCCACTCTGCCAGTGATAAGATAAAATAAATATGTGATTTATTGATTTCTAAGATGCTTCTTATCTCTGTAAGTTATACATCTGGAAACACTATAAACTTCTGTCACTAAAACTATCATAGAAGGTCTCATAGGCTGGCTTTTTAACTGAATTAGTGTGGGTCAAATAGCAACCATTGCTTGTTCCTTTGTTTCTGTTTTCCACTCAAATTATATGGTTATTTTGAGTCAAGGTGTGCTTCTCACATGTGGTATTGCCCTGCAAATATGTGCTGGAAACAAACATTTGAGGAAGGAAAAGTACATTTTTTCATCTTTATTTTGAGAAGAATGAAGGGATTAAAATATTCTTGCACTCAGTGTATTCTGAGAATAATTGGGCTTTGAGGTACACATGAGGCTGATCTATTAATGCATTGATACAAAATGATGTCAGTTTGAAGAATATTTTTTTCAATGATTTTTTACTATGTTTAATTATAATCAGTGAAGTGGTGAAAATGTGTCAGGATTTTCTTTTACTCAAAAAACAGGATGGGTTAATGAAATGCTGTGAGGTCAGAGAAAAAACAGCGAATTTAAAAAAAAAATGTTTGGAATCAATTTGGTAGTATTTTATTTTGAATTTAAATCCCAAATTACAGATATTGTAATCAACTTTGGTATCTCTTTAGGTTATGAACCACTAAATAAGTGAACACGTGCCTTGGAGCATTTGACACCAAATGTTGTGAGTAGGATTAAATAGGGCTGATCAGCTGATTGGTTAAATATATTTTGACTTTGAAAGCATTAATTAAAATTTTGATTCGTCCACTTTAGAAAGGATTTACATGTTTGTTTGTAATTTGGTGCCAGAATGTGTGAGAATCTCTTAAAAACATGAGGCATGGGAAAAAAAAGTGTGACGGTCGTTCAGTGCAAGATCATACGGCAGTTGTGAAAATTCGAAATTTAAACTGAAATTTGATGTGGCAACATATATTTTTTTCCAGTTTAATTTTTTCAAGAGATGATGTACTTTGTAGATGTATAGGTATTTTTTTTTTAAAACAACTTGGCGTGTTGTACAGAGAGTGGAAGGTTAACACTGTGGTCAGTGGGAGTTATTTAGGCGTTCGTAACCTACATGAGCATCGGTGGGCGGTACTTCCGCTATCAGTTTTATCACCGAAACGATATAAAAACAGAAATAGGACCTTTTTAATTTTAATAACATAATAACATACTATTTCGAGTTATGGATGCCTTATTAACATGAGACCATGCATGCCTGTTACTTTTGGGTGTTTTATGGGGGTAAACTCATTTAAAAACGTAATAAATAATTGTCACTTTGATTTCACTCTTCTCGAGGCAACGTGCGATAAATTTAGACAAGTTTGCATTCACCAAAGGTCACCTTGGATGTAGTTCCACTGTAGGTGTAAAATTTAACTAATGGAATCCCACTGCAGGCGTGTTCACCGCGGTTGGAGTGTAAAGCTAAAATTTATGTCATAAGCTTTTCATATTTAGTACAATAGGTAAGCATGGCATAAAAAATCTTCTTGTACACTCCTCATAGAAACTTGTTTCCTTGGCCCACACTACTTTTTAGACTAACAGTTTTTGTGTTGAGAGGGATTCTCAAACGTCTTTTCCATCCTGTCTGGATATTGAGTTGATCAGATCTTACATATAATGTCATCCATACAGATTTCAGGTTCTTATTTCATTTCTCTAATTGGATTCTGGTTAAAGGAATATTCCAGTTAACCGCATACTGTGCCAGTACAAATCTAGCTGCCACTCATTTAATAGAGACTCTATCTTTAAATGAGGGATGCGCGGTGAGTCAGAAGGTAGAGATTCAGGATGCAAGCCCAGAGATCCTTGGATCGAATCCCACCTGCGGCAACCGCGTTGTGTCCTTGGGCAAGACACTTCACTCCCCCCATTGCCTACGTGTGGGCACTGTGACGTTGTGTACTAAGACGCACTGCGCGTCGATGGTGCAGCTGTCTTCAACCAATGCTAACCCTGGTTGTGTGGAGTTAGTATCTTGGGGAGATGACAGTTGCTCACCGTTGCCCGCAGATTCTGTCCGGGTACTCCGGCTTCCTCCTCCCGTAAAACTGTCAAGGTCATCATGATTAGCCAATGTTCAGAAATATGTGACCTTAAACACCAATAAATAAATAAATAAATAAATAAATAAATAAATAAATAAATAAATAAATAAATAAATAATATCTTTAATGCATATTGTGTATTGAAGAAATCCCTTTTAAATGAAAGTATTTAGCCTCCTGCGGAAATGTTTCATCGACTCTAAAAAATATGGCACTGGGGGTCAATACTGTAAACTATTACAATTGTATTTTCCAAAATTGTATTTTACCAAAATAATGACAGCTTACTGTTGGATCCACACTTACTATAACTGATATAATTGCATATATTTGAGAACTGGAAATAAATATTGTTTAAACTAAAATAATGACTTGGCGTTTTCGCATTGTGTGGTATTTTCGTATTTGATGTATTATTAAATACTATTTAATAACATCTTCCATTGCTTCCCTTTCAAACTGAGAGTGCATGACTGCTTGTCGTTGTTTCAAAAGTTGAAAACACTTGAAACGCACAAACAAAGAAATTGATATTCCTGTGATACAATCTTAAAGGACAACTTCATAGCATTTTTTAAAACGGGTAGTTCAATCCTAATTAGGAAGTACTTTATTTTATTAAAGTTCACAGAATGGTTGTCATATGATAAATAGAACAAGGAATTCTTATTTCTCTCATGAGGTATTTATGAAACTCGTCCGAAGATTTTACATTGCCTCTCCAGAGGCTCAGAAAAATAGAAAATTTTACGACTCGTTTCATATGTGTCATATGAGAGAAAAACTCATTTCATATCCTCTATTTATCGCATGTTTGATACTTATTTCTAAGTGCCATATTCCAGAATATATAACGCATGTAATATCGTCTCGTTCAATGACATTATGGCGTTCTTTGCGTGATTCGAAAACACCGCAATAAATATCGACTGTTTTGCTGAAAGTGGTCCATTTGATGTTTATTATTTCCACTTGAGAATGAGTTTTCTCCCAAAACGCCCCACATGGCATCACCAAAATGAAAATACTGCGCCTGCAGTGAAACGTTACTGTTCTACTGCTTAATCGTAGAGAAAAATTAATTGCATATTCGTTTTTAACATCGAAAAGTTCCGTGTATACCGAAGGTATGTACTACGAAAACCAACATTAGCTTACAACAGCGAAAGGTTAACATACTGAAGCGATTTGAAACAGCTAACATGATGTCATTTTTGAAATGATTGATTTCGATGACGTCATTTTTAGGTTATATCATGGTCGCGAAACAAGTATAAAGCCAAGTTAAACCAATTGTTTAAACCAATGCTGCCCACTTTAAATGACATCTACCCAGTCGTTGGTTATCGAGCGTATTTTATTCGTGAAACAGAACTTCATTACCACAGTAAACAAGCACAACTACACTTTCCAGCATTCCCACGAAGAAACTATAAATAACCGAAGTGAATCATTAGCGTTTCTTTCAAATAAGGTTTAACTCTTTATATGCTGCTGGCCGATATTCCTGCCCAGCACATGGTTTCTCTTGTTATTGAAATAAGTTTAGTTGGGCACATTTAATCGTATTTGCTCCATATAAACTGAATGGATTTTTTTCACCAATGATTTCTTGTGCTATATTTAGATTTAATACCGGAGACGGGAATGTCACAGCTCTACGGTTCCAGTGTCTGAAAGTCAATCACGATACCTAGAAAATTCATAGACCATGGTATCGTTGATTATAGTTTACGAGATTACGGTGAATATCAGTTTCTTACGAGACCAGCATCGCCGTTGGGACTATGGTTTAATCTCGCAAACAGGAATTTCCCGGTTACCGGTTCGGAAAATGAGTGCTAATGCCCCGGGAATTCATAGACTGGAATCGGGAATCAAAGGTTGCACAACGCCACCTTTGATTCCCGGTTCTGTCCTATGAATTGCCCTGGTATCGGGACTGATATCGACAACAAGAAAATTCTCGTTCCCGGGATTGCACTCTAATTTCAAACGACTGGATATCTTTCCACGTGTTTTGAAGTGTCACTGATTCATACGAAAAATACAATTATGAAAAATACAATTCTCATAGCTTTATAGTATTGAGTCATGTTATAGAACTAACTATTCTTTTCATATACAATGTTTTGACAGAAGTGAATGGGCCCTTAAAGCAAGATAAAGTGCATTATCAATCAATTTTAACCAAAAGCTTGTTATCCCTTTCAACTCTGGTGGTATCTGCATTTCAATTCAACCACATCAACTGGAAGAATCCATATTGGTTATTTGTGGGGAGGCCAATTAACATTTTCAACGTGCAGTCTTAGGGCGTCACTTGAAAAGATTGATGGGTCTGCCACAAAAATTCACTATGTCCATTGACTTTATGAAATTAGACGTAACATGATCTTGGCATGGAAAAGAAGGCTTTCGGATTTAAAGGGTTAATGTTATTTTGCAATCTTTTACCGACAGTTTGTCTATTGAACTTCCAACTTTGCACCACATTTTCCGAGGAATGTTATTATGGATAAATATAATTATTAAACTTCGAAATTCGATTTGATTCGAAATTATTCCGATGAATGGGTTCGATTCGATCCCTGTCCCACTGGCTGGAAAAGATTTCAAATGATCGAGGTGTTCTCGGAATCCAACCAAGCGCCTCCTCTCTTGAACTCTTTTCCTGTCACCACGTCTCTAACATGAGTTAGAATATTTATTGGTGGTTGAAGACGCAACATTTACAATTTTAGTAGCGAGGGCATTCGACTGGAGATTCGATTCGATTCGAAATCGGGCTGCCTGATTCGATTCGTGTCGAACATAGTAATTCGCGAGACCCTAAGTTCAAGTTACCACTGCACAGGATGAGGGGTATTTTCCTCGTTTGTATGGGTGGGGCAGAATGAAATTCTAGCTGTGGCCTTAGTCGTTGTACTATTAGGCGTATAGACAGATAACACAACGTAATGGCTATGGCACGGATTTTAAGATTCGTGCAAACCAGAGAGGCTGTCGGTTGTTTAGGTACCTATAGGTCGTTAGGGGGCGTTTTCTGTACTTTAACATACTCCTCCAACTGAATCGAACAACTCCTTTTCAACACACACCTACTTTGTTGTGGGACTCTCAGTCCCACAGTAACCAAGATGGCGCCCCATCGAAGAAAATGAATGACGGAAATACGTGCTACCAAAACAAGCACTACGGTATTAAATCTAAATATAGCACAAGAAATCATTAGTGAAAAAATCCATTCAGTTTACATGGAGGAAATACGATTAAATGTGCCCAACTAAACTTATTTCAATAACAAGAGAAAGCCCGTGCTTTCAGAGTGTGCCTACCCAGACCAGTGGAAATTAGCTGATGTCATTCCACTTTTTAAAAAGGGGGACAAATACGACCCCAAAAATTACAGGCCTATATCCTTATTATGCTGTATTGGGAAAATCATGGAACGAGTTGTTTTTAAAGATATTCATAAATATTTCCTTAATAACAGGTTATTTTATAAATTTCAATCTGGATTTTTGCCGAACAGTAGTATCGTATTCCAATTAATAGAAGTCTATCACAACCTTTGCAACGCAATAGACAAAAACATGCAAACCTGTGACGTTTTCTGTGATATTTCCAAGGCTTTTGACAGGGTATGGCACAAAGGATTAATTTTTAAACTAAAGCAGTATGGTGTTTCTGGTCCACTCCTACGATGGTTTCATAGTTATCTTACAAACCGAAGGCAAAGAGTGAAAATTAACGGCTGCAAATCGAATTATAAAGATATAGAAGCTGGAGTCCCTCAAGGTTCCGTTCTTGGCCCTTTTTTATTTCTCGTGTACATCAACGACATAGCCGACTATATCGAGTCTGTTGTTCGACTGTTCGGTGACGATACTTGTCTGACAGAGTCATCTTCTGATAGTCATAGAATTCAGTTTAAAATGAACACCGAACTCCAATAAATTAACAAATGGGCTGACACGTGGTTGGTCACATTTAATGCTAAAAAACTAACGTAATACTATTTACACTCAGCAGGGATGTTATATTTCCAAATATTGTTTTCAACAGCAAAACATTAGATTTTGTTGCTGTCCACAAACATTTGGGGTTATCTATCCAATCCAACTTAAGTTGGGAAGCCCATATTGATGATATCTGTAAAGAAGCTTGTGCAAGACTTTCTCAGTTGAGAAAATTGAAGCACATTTTTAACCAACAGATCCTGGGAAAGATGTATGATGCTTTCGTACTACCAATATTAGAGTACGGTAGTCCTGTTTGGTGCGGTGCTCCGCAACATTCAATGAAGAGCCTTGAGGATATACACTGCGATGCCGCACGAATCGTATCGGGCCTGACACGATCAGTATCACGCGATCGCCTCTTGTTAGAAGTTGGGTGGAATAATCTAGAAACAAGAAGACACGTTCAAAAGATGTGTATCTTTTACAAAATCATACACAACGATGCGCCAGATTTTCTCTAGGAACTTCTTCCACCACGGGTTTGTGACACATCGTCTTATAACCTCCGCAATTCGTCAAATTTTATGCCTTACAGCATGCGAACTGAGCTATTTAAACGATCATTCTTTCCGTCTTGCACGGAAACGTGGAACAATTTATCCCAATCAGTGTGAAATTGCTTATCGCTTACTGAATTAAAAAAACTCGTATCGCCCCCCCCCCCCCCCCCCCCGTATGCAGACCACCTGCATATTTCTCGCATGGTTCTACAAAACACAATATCATTCACAGTAGAATTAGAACCGGTTGTAGTGATCTGAAAAGTGATAAATTCCTCAATTACATCTCTGAATGTCCATACTGTCCACATTGTATAACTGTTGTTGAGGACGCAGAACATTATTTCCTTGTCTGTCCATCTCATTCGGACGCTCATAACGCCCCTATTTGTAATTTATCAAATCTTAATATTACTCTGAATTCGGTGGATAATCTTCAGTACGGTGATCCGGTGTTAGAAACCAAAACTAACACTTTGATTTCTAAATTTGTGCAACAATTTATTTGTAGCACTGGGAGGTTCGAAAACGAGTTTCCCATCTGGTAATATTTGTAAAACAATGCTGACTCAAGGTATCCACTTCAATATAAAATACGCATGGAGGGGTTACGGAATGGACGCGTCATCGGGGTGACGTTGAGCCAGCGCATCGGTACACAGATTGTGCAGTCACGATGATAGTCACGGTTGCGCTGTTTGTGGCCTGAGTCGCTAACGCGGCGTTTTCCCTACCTTTTGTGTGAATCAGCATGGATCTAATGAGACACGTCCCTAAGCTGTAGTACAGAAGGCGAAGAAATGATTATTATTATTATTATTATTATTATTATTATTATTATTATTATTATTATTATTATTATTATTATTTTAACACATCCTAATCAGAACAGCGCCCAAGCGGCCTTTGGCTTTGAATATTAATTGATTCAAATCGAGAGAGATACAGAATGCAAAAGGAACATCAACAGCTTTTCTTTCTTTCTTTCTTCCTTTTTCTGTCTTTGTTTAGTGCTACATATTCATATTTATTTATACACATACGCACACATATATATATAAACCCATTCAAATAGTTTATTTTACATTTATGAATTTCAAAAACTTGTTTGTTTCGCCATTGTAACATTTTCTGTATTCATGTTATGGGAGCGGAGGTTTCTACTAAGTGGAAAGCACTTGTCCTCCTATCCCTTTTTGCTCAATAGTTATGGCAAATAAAAATATGTTTAAAGTAAGCACCACGAATGCCGACAAACACCACGCACCACTACAGTAATAACATAAAAAAATTGCCACTCAGATTGGTTACCATGACAGTCCAATATAACATCTCCGATCATGTGACGTATGACGTCACTTTGAGGTTCGGCGTGAAGTCCAGCAGAAGTGACCAGTTCTCAATGTGATATTGTACGAGCGCTTTTCTCTGAAAGAATTACCGCTCTGCTGTTTATGTCTGATTTCTTTACTGTGCAATCCACTGTACCAATGGGTCTTTATCTCAGTTTCAGAACCAACTAAAATGTAAAGCAAAATCTTTAAAGGATGGCATCACTACAGCGCGGCTTCAACCGAAGAGTGTCCTTGCATCATATAGTGTGAATATGCAAAAGGATAAGACAGCAGCCGTCCTAACAATCTCCTCTAATTAATTTCACAGCGTGACAGATATCCCAGCTAATATAACGTCACATCGTCTTTCGAGAAGTCTAAGTAATACAAAGGGACGCAATAACAGAGAAGGCGTCATCGACAATGATCGACACAGCCTTGAATGCATGTATATGAAATACGCTGCTCGCACACAGATTAGGTTTGCTATACACGCGTCGAATACAACCCAATGTCATCTTCTGGAGAATTTGGACATGCTATAATGTCAGTTGCGGGCTGTGAAATCATCAACAATGGACATGCGAAGCCAGCAGCAACGTCACCTTTGATATTGGACATTAATTCCACAGACCTTTAATCAGTCAACGGTTTAGCAAGTTTGTCCACAATTTCTTCATCTTCAATGGTTCCATTTAGTATTAACAGTGATATTATTTCAGAATCGGTATCTCTAAAGCAAACAACTGATGTCCGTCATCGTCGATCTCAGTCATTTAGACTACCAAGGAAACGGCTGTCTGAAAGAACAACTTCAAAAGTTCAGGAGAATTATTTTGCATCGAGTTTTGTTCCATACAAAATTCCAATGGCGATCTCGAGATCGAGCCACTGTCATCTTTTGCAGGTAACTTCACGCCTCCAACAACAGATTAATGCCCTGTGGTTCTAGATGACAACTGAAATCTCAAGAATGATCTAATTTTGAAAAATCAAGTTCAAATTTCAAACGACAGTTCATGAGGACATAGTATCGGATGCTGCTATGCAACCAACAAACAGAAAATGAACAAAAAATACTCTGCGAGGAAGCTAAAGAATTTCTATAAGAGCGTCCAAAAGGGTGATACATCTGAAATGAAAAAAAAAACCTTTTAATCTTTAGCTTGTTCAAACTTCAAAAATGCAAAACAGTTTTGAATTTTGTGCTCTTCTTGGTGCTAACTTATATATAATCGGAAGTGAGTGGGTGGTTGTGTGTGTAATTTTATGTTCATTGATGCAGCTATCCTTCCGAGGTAGGTTGCAGAAAACACTCCAACGTACCGAGGTCCCCCAAACTACCGAAGTAATGTTCGCCGTTACACCGTTACATTAAAGTGGTACATGTCATACGTATGTGAGGGTTGTTATGTGAAAAGAAAATCATGGTGAAAAGGGTTGATTGGGTTCTGTGATGAGACCCACACCACTGAATGATGAGAGGCATTTTGTTGATAACCTGCTCTTATCTAGCCTAAGACCTGTAAGGATTGTTGAAGCTATTCCAAGAAGTGTTATCACACAACAGCATGTCACCATCTTATTAAAATGAACCCCAGAGCTCAGCATAATCTCTTTGACACATCAACATTTCAACCCTTTCATCCCTGATGACGCAGATGGTATCTTCTGTTTGTTTAATGTCACGTACTGGCAAGGTCTGTTTTAAATTTGCAGTCCAGATTAATTCTTTTTTTAAGCACGAACACGCAAGTTTATGGCTGCAGGCTGAAATTCTTAATCGATAAGCCTATTACATCCTGTTTAATTTAAACGTATGTTATATTTGGAAAACAAGTCGACATTAGTGTTAACACTTTACCTTTTCACGAATAGAAGACGACACTTGATAAAAGTTTCTCCTCCAGTTGCAACGCACTTCCTTGTCTTGTATATGGCGGTCTTAACTTCTATTAACTGATTGAGGGCTAGATTATTTTTGGTGGTCTGATTTTTTTATTCAAATTTTGTTTTACTACAAATTATTGGAGAGTGCCCATAGGCACTCTCCAATAATTTGTAATAAAACAAATTTATGTAAACACAATATTATTTGCGTTTGACTGAATTTGAAACACAAGCAAGGAAAATGTAGGATTTTGCTCTGATACCCTTATTTTTTTGAAAGCCCTGATAGTGGCTTCTAGCACTCAACCAATTAAGTAGTTCTGCATTAATTCCTCTCTTGTCTTTTCAATCCTCTCTCTCAAAACCATTTTGAAGGTCACCAATAAATGTCCAGGTGTGAAGGACGTGAAGGTGATATTCACAAAAATCGCATTCAAATTTGATTAGCTTCTCTTTTGTTGGCTAAAAAATATAGCTTATGACCCCTCATCAGAACGAGCTCATTTAAGAAAAGTTTTTGATGCTAGATTTGAAAATTTTTTTTATTCAAGAGATATTTTTTGTACGTGCCGTTTCTCATTTCTATAGGGTGAAAGGTTATGATAACACAGTTTCCTCAGATCTTTCTTGTTCTTAATCCTTCCATACCTGAACTCCTTCATGGTTGTGTACAACGGTGGGTCACTGCTTAGACCTGTTATCTATCTGTATCATTCTGCAATCTCCAAAACATTCTACAACTGTTTGGTCTAGCGGTATCAAATCGTGGAGCCAATTAATCCTTTGATTGTACACCACTTATGACTTTTTACGAATAGTCAGCCGTTCACATAGACAAATGGTTGTGGAAGGTAAGCCATATCTATTTTATATTTGTTTGATTATCTGAATCAAGCCTCTGACGAATCTATTCAAGTTAGATGTTTTTGCGTGACTTTTGCTTGACAAAGTAAACTTTATTGAATCATTTTACAGAAAATAACAGGGAGAAACTAAAATTCGTTTATTTGAGTTTAACCCTTTACCTAACACGAAAAGCAGACGACACTTGCCAAAAAAAAAATTCTTGAATAACAAATTTTTTTAAATTTTTTGTCTCAAAAACATAGGTTAGGACCCCTCATTGGAACGAGCACGACGAGCTCATTCCAACGAGGGGTCATAATTCATGTTTTTGAGACAAAAAATGAAAAAATAATGAAAATTAATTGGCGATTGTTGAGAATAGCGCTGGCCGGTTTTGGCCGTTACGATGGGTAAAGAGTTACGGTCAGCATCTATGGCTGTATCCGGCGAACATAAACATAACGTAAAGTCAAACCAATCGTTTATAATGATGTTGCCCACTTTCGAGAACTTCCACCAGGCGTTACTAACCGGTTCCCATTTAACCACTGATGTAAAAAATGACTACCACAGTAAACAAGAACTGCTTCACTTCCCGGCATTTCCACGAGGAGTACGAATCATTTTTATAGAGCGAGATTATAGTATTAAATAAGCAGAAATTAAATTATCGTAGGAAGCAAAATTAATTTCGCTAAACAGGATTAGTTGTGTCAAATTTTATTGGTGAACGCCACGGATTGCGATGGGACGGATGAAATGAATATTATTGCTGTTAAGTGGGTGTAACTTGACTATGTTCAGCTGTTAGGTGGGTGTAACTGCTCTACTCTAGTTCAGTGTTCTGAAGTTGCCTTGGTAAAAACTCGCCCCGAATAGTTAATGTCACTGAGTATCACCATGGAAAAGAACACGAAGGTTCAAAACTTTACCTTGCGTTTGTTGTGATACAAACTATTGGCGTGTGCCGATGGGTTGCAAAGGGACAAACTAAGGCCGGCATTTTTTTCCCCTGAATAAGTAAAGATGGTCTATTCTAGTTGAATGAAAGTGGGAGAGAGAGAGAGAGAGAGAGAGAGAGAGAGAGAGAGAGAGAGAGAGAGAGAGAGGTAAGTAGTATGTCAGGGGCTTTTGGGGCCTAGGTTGCAGGACCTCGTTGCAGGACCTCGGAAGTGACGTCATGTCACGTGACCTAGTGGCGCCATGTCGTGTTGTTATGGTAACCCGCGTGAGCGGCCATGTTGTGACGTCATCTCCATAGTGATACGTGATGTGAGTGCGCATGCGCAGCACGTGTTGTTAGGGTGATACGTGTTTCCGTCGTCCATTTTGTATACTGGAGGCCGCCATCTTGGTTTCTATGGTAGCACGTGATTGCTATGTTACCCAATTTTTCTGCAATGGGACGGGGTATGTTCGGAAGGTGTGTTCGATTGTAGAAGAGTAAATCTGGTTACCACAAACAACCCGACAATCCCTCCAAATCACCAAAATCCCCGAAATTGACTTTATTTCCCCAATTTATCGGCTTAGCACGAAGTGCTATAGTACCGAGAGAGTATCGGGGGTGCATTCGACTGAAGTGGAGTAATTTTCTGGTTCGGATTTTCCCAGAATCCTCATTTAATTACCCAAATAAACCCGTCAAGTTGTATTATTTCGAATTCTTTAAGAATCTCTTTTTTGGATCCCATGACGTTTTATTTCCCTATTAAGACTAGCACGTAGTGCTATAGGACAAATTTACCCAGAATCCATTATTTAAATTACAAGTAGGACCCATAAGTGTACATGAAGGCCATGAAGCTAAGTTCCACCATATACTCATATGAGGATCTACCCAACAGATGTGTCGTACGAGGTCTAATTTACTATCCCTCATTTTGATTTTTCTTTGTACTTCGATGGAAAGTTAAAAAATAACAACACTAAATATAAATTTAAATTTCTTTTATTCAACAACAAAAACATACAACTTTTTATGGTATGTAGATTGTCAGATATTCATAAACAGTCTTTCTGCAGATTGGACATCTTCTCAGAAGTTAACAGCAGTCTTTGCACAGGCACAAATGGTCACATGGTCGCGGAGCGACATTGGCTTCAGCTAATAAACACACACTACATTTTGTCCTCCGTGAATCTTCTTCTTGAAATGATGTGTCCATTTCTTCTTCTTTGATGGCCATTTCTTCTTTTTTTTCAACGTCCATGAATTCAGGTGGTAAATTATGAATGTAATAACAGTCTGGAGAATATTTTCTGTGTTCTTCTATAACATCATCTTCTGTTTCCCAGAAACGAACAATAATACCACAATGAAAACATTGAGTTCTGTCTCCTGTCCCCAAATAAAAGAATCCAGCTTTTGTCAGTTCATTCGGGGTTTTCACACTTTCACTTTGTAACATGAATTGAAATGTCTTGAGACGATTTTCCTCCAATGCATACTTGATGTGTTTTGGTGGTCTTTGTTCCGTTTTCTTTCTTATTTTTTCTTCTCCACGTAATAACTGCTCCAGTACTGGTGGCGGAACATCACGAAAATACGTTTCGAATGAAACGCTCATTCTCTCTACAAAGTCTCTTGGATTTCTTGTTTCTTGGTTTCTTGATTGATAATCATTCAGTGCCATCCTGATCAAACATGGAATAGTGAACATTCTTCAATCCTTTTTTATCTTCATTCTTCTTTGGTTTTCTTTCTCTTTTTGGTTTGGGTTCTCCTATTTCAAGACTTCTCTTCTTTGCAATATCCACTGCTTTGGTCACTTGTTCCCAATCTCTGGTGGTAAACTGGAACCCAACGTCGTTCTTGAACAGTTGAATCTGTAAATCGTTGTTATGTTTGAAGACGGTCACATTAGTAGACATCCTTCTTCTTTGGCTGTCGAAACACAAATGAGCTGAACACCAAGTGCACCAGTTTTTTATAGTTTTCCTTCAATGCAGCGACATCTAGTGGCTGGTTTCCTCTATGACGTCATTAACCAACACATCATTATCCATTAGATCAGTGGTAAACATGTTGGATATGGTTTCCATCGGTACACCGCGACAGCGATGTTTCAAGTAAAACAGACAGTATTGTCCACACACTGGTAATGGTCCTTGAAGGCGTTTTGTATTATACTTCCAATATCTGGAATTCTTCTTCAGGAAATTCTCGAATGGTCTGTGTTGTGGTGGTAATCCATAGGAATCAAAGTCTTCTGCGTTGTGGTGACTCACAAAGAGAGCCACCCAATGTTCTCCTTTTCTGTGGTCTGGATCCGTGTTGGCTATCAAATCCACTGGTCTGTGATCTGGTAATCTTCTTGGTAATTTGTTTCTTGCAAATACACCCAAACATATTCTCTTCAAACAACTATCTGATCGAAGTGCATTCTCTAACTGCAACGTGTTCATGTTGAGTAATCGAAGATTACTTGTCTATTTTTATCCACTTCTATGATGTTCTGGAATTCTGCATACACCAGTACGTTGATTGTGGTTGGTAATGAGTTTTCGAAATGGACTTCTAGTCTCAAGTTTCCTCTCTTCACCAGATCGAAGTGTTGTCCATGTGATAGATCTGGAGTCAGGTCGAATACGAATAGGGTGTATCCATTTATGTACTCTTCTCGGCTGATGTGGTTTCCTTCATTCTCATACATTTGTCCAGTACCTTGGAACAGAGTTGCATAACATCTCGCCACTTCTTGTTGTTCGAATCTAGGTTGTAATGGTTTGTCTGGAATCTGCTGCCCATCCGCGTACAATGTCAAGTAATTGATTTGGTAGTTCTTGAAATTATATGGATTCTTTGAAAAGTTTCCATTGAAAGCATCGTTGTCTACACATCCCACTACGATGCGTTTAGGTAGTTGGCCTAAAAATAAGTTTTCTTGTGTAATGCTCAGATTTCCTTTCGGCACTGAAAACACCTTGGTTTCCACACGGTCGATAGGATATTTTGCAGTTGCTTTTGTTAGTGCTTTCTCGTGAGCCATTCTCACGAATGATTGGAGTCTCTCTTTGCGTACAAACATGGATACATCTAGAATTTTGATCTTGTATGTATCGGTATCGGCCATCAATGCGAAAGCATCTTTGGCTCTATTCATTTTAACATGAACATTAACTCCATTCAGCAAGTAACGAGTTTGGAAAAAACATGTCCAAATGTAATCTTCCAGTCATGTCCACGATTTTACTTTTCTCTATAAATTTCTTTCGAAGAAGAAATCCCTTGTTATCATCTGTCAAATCTTCCATGTGTCCGGCCGTATCCTTGTACCATAATGCATTAGTCAGTTGTGACTTCTTGGCAGCTGGTCCATAACTCAACAAAGTTTCTATGAAAGCTCTGTAGTGATAAGTGTTGTTGGAAGGAGATACCAGTTTTTCATTCAAGCTGATATCGATTTGATTAAATAAGGAATGCATCCATAAATTGACTGGGCCCACTTTGGCATCGGGTGCAATTGATGCCCCCATTGGAATCTACAACCGTTGCTTTAACATACAAGTATGTCTGTGCCAAATTCAAATAATCATCTCCTAATCCTGCAATGTGGTATTCTATTGGACCAATGTTTCCTATAGTCGCCAAAGGCCTGTGTTCTACCCATTGCCCATAATCCACACTAGTCTGTGTTGGTGGTATGGAAAACAAGTCGAGTTCGCTGTAGACACACTCACAAGATTTTTCATTAATGAGAGACATCATGCACCGAGATGGTCTTGGGTCTGAACAGTTCTCCTTCTTTTTGTCGATTTGCTAGTTTTGCGTGGTGCGGGCCTTTTTATACTTTTCCTGCCGGGTGGTTTTGAACCACCAACCACTTCATTCCAAGCTCCTGCACCAGCCTCTTTGACTCTCTTGATTGCTGCCTTTTTTACATTTTTCCCTTCAATGACATCTTCGGCAAAGGCTGCTCTTTTTCTCAATAACTGTTTTCCCACGGTCCTGGCTGTAGTTTTCAATAAAGGTAACACCATATTCTTCAGTCCTCCCAATATACTTCCCAAACCATATCCTCTCTGTATTTGAGCTCCAGAAAAAGCCGGTAGACCGTTCCCAGCTTGTTTCGTGTAATATTCTTCGTATAATTTGGACTTACAACAATAAGTCATGTTTATGTGAAATGAAGAGATCTACGATTTCTGAAATGAAGTGTCACTGTCACTTTCCCGAACTCGAATGGTACTATGGCTCCTGTGTCACCCCTTATATACACCTGGACGGTACTGAATTTTTTTAGTTGTACTGGTACATAATACACATTCTCAAATGTTTTAGAGATGATATCCCCATATTTCCCACGCACGGGTACGATACGAAGAAGTGGTATCCTTGTATCTCCTACGACTTGGTCACGAACCAAGTCACAGTATACATAGAGTGAATAAAATCCTTGGTTGACATCGGCAACTCTGGAAGAATTGTAAGTTCCTGATTTAAAAACACACTCATTAAATCCCAAAATATTTTGAAGAGTAGGACTCAATGTGACCACGACTCCATCCCGTACCGTGATACGAACTTTACCAGTCACTTCATCCAGTTCAAAAGCTACCTTATCGTGACGAGGCAAGAGTAATTCTTCAACACCATTGATAGCTCGTATCACATCAATGGGATCCGAATAACGACCTTCCTTGAGAGTAAGTCGGTAATTCTTTTTCGAAGACCAGAACACTTTAACGAAAGCTTCTTCTCCACGAATATTGAACCAAGTATTTGGATACTGAATCTCTGCCAGACCTACTTCCCATTCTCCCGTGATAATTCACTGGTTGTGATAACTGAGTGGTGTACGTAGTCAACGTGTTTTCTGGAAACACGTTCATAGAACTATTACTTGGTAGAGTGAAATAAAACATTACTTTTTCTTAATGGTTGGATTTGGTAACAAATTTCCTATGCTACTACTCAAGAGAGCAGTCCACAACTTGCTGTCTGTGTTTTAGAGAGTGAGATTAACGACACTGGTAATGATGATGATATACAAAATGATTATTTGTGAAAAATAAGTGATCTCGCTCCTTGGAATTCTTTTACCAAACAGAGGCCAAGAACCGTTCGATCCTTCTTCCATTTTGAAGAAACTTCAGAGGTTCACTTCCTTTTATAGGTGAGCTGACTCTGTTTGATCCACGAATTGAACGAGGTTGGGTATCCCAACCACTTTACGAACAATTCCCTTTTCTTACCTCGACCACGTTTCTTGAGTACGTGTGCGATTTTGTAAATAGTTTTATGTGAAACTCGCTGAAGCTCTTCAGTGTAGAATGACCCTTTCAATATTTCTCCATTATCATCTTGTAAGATGTATGTGACTGGATGTCCTTTCTTGATGGCTACTACTGTGAATAACTCTTCGGTCCAATTGGGCAAATAACCTTTCTCAAAAGTTTTCTTAACTTTATTGATTCTCACTCTGTCTCCTACTTTGTACTTTGGTGTCTTGTGTTTTATGGGTTGCCCATACAACCTTTGCCAAACCTCTTCTTGATTTTCAAAGTTCACGGCAATGGGGGCCATACCTATACTACGATGATGAGAATGATTATATGATTTCACCAAGTTTTGAAGTGGAAACGTTAGTGTATCATTCTTGGTAAAATATTTCCACATTTTGGTTTTCAAAGTTCTATTGAATCTTTCTACTATGGAACATTTTGTTTCAACATTTTGTGTAGTGAAAAAGTCGACTTTGTGATCTTTGAGAAAATTCTGAAATGTTCTTTTTAGAAATTCTTTGCCTTGATCAGTTTGTAATTTTTCTGGTTCACGACCTTGTTTGAAAATTTTACTAAAAGCTTTCACGATGGAATCACCAAGTTTGTTTTGTAATGGCATCACCCAAGCATATTTACTAAATACATCTATACATGTCAACAAAAATTTTATGTTTTTGTTGAATTTACTTATGTTTGAAACATCTACCAAGTCAGCTTGCCATTGTGCATCTATACCACTAACTATTACTTTCCTTCTAGGAAATGTACGATGAACAGGTTTGTGAAGAGTGTATGTGTCTTGAGTCTCTAACCATTTTACAACTTGTTTGGTTTTTTTCTTGCACGCTCTACGAAGAGCGTCTACACCACCAAAACTACCAGGCACTTCAGAATCATAGTACAATGCTTCCATGACTGCCTTGTCCAAGTGTCAACTCTATTTATACCTTTTTTCGGTCCACTTTGGCGTTTCTGTTTTCTTTGGTTGTTTAGGTTCCGACTTTATCGGTGCCTGTTTCATAAAATCCCAACGTTCTTTATGACCAATTAATTCTTGGGGTATGTTACTATCTCTCAAAGCTTCGACCAACATTTCCCATCCCTTTGGTTGGAAAGATTTTCGTCTTCTAAGTAAATCGTTTAGAAGATCTGTTACATTCGACCCTACCACTGTTTGATCTTTGTAGACTAATTCATCCTTCTCATTCCAAGATATATTTGGGTCACTTCTAATACGATTCAACAACAACTTTCCCTTTCTCTTCATTGTCATAGGTACAGAATCGAGAATGTCTTCGTCTTTATTATCTTTCTCGAATTCGACTTTAATTGGTCGAGGAGCCATTACCTTTTGTTGAAATGTCAAGTATCTTTGTAAAATTTGATTATATTGAGTCATCTTTTCATCAGCCGAAAGAAAAGTGGCATCGAGAATATCTCTCATTTCTCTATCCAGCGATGAAACAGCCAGTTCATTCGGTTGTCTTGGAGTCTCTTGTAGACGTTCCAATAACCTTGGTTCTACCAAAGCCATCTTCTTTGCATATTCCATCATCCAAATATACCTTTAACAGCACCCAATAGTACAGGAGGTAGCAATGCCCCCAAGAATCCCCCTTTCTGCAAGATTTGTCTCCTCTTTTTGTCAGAGGTACCTTTGTTTGCCACTGCCCTCACTAGTTGTTTCTGACGAACGAGTTTGGTTCTCTGAGCTTTGGTCATAGGTACTGCTCCCTTCAGTATATTCGAGGCACAATCACACAAACAAGTTATCAATTCTTTGTCTGCATGTTTTAGTATGGATTTGACGAGTGTGGGTTTCGATTTAATAAGAACCTTGAGAAGAGCGATGTTGCGCTTGAGACGGTCAGACATGCTTCTGACTCGAGTCAGACTTGTTACTCCCCTTTTATACTTTTCGGAGGTACACATATTGGGTTTCCCCAGGAAAAATTTGACTTCTTAATCTCATGTGTTCAGGAGTATCTTGTTTGAGATCTATTAAAAGGTAACCATATGGTGTCGAAGTGGCATCTTCAAAAACTTCTCTCAGAAACTTGGAATGACCAGGATACATCTGTGCTGCCAAGTGTGAGACCTGAGAACGATCCGTAGGATTTTTAAACAAGATCATGTAATGACTATTGAGAGCTACAGTCCTATGGACTTTATTTTTATCGAATAAATTTTGAACAATGTAGATCACACTAATGTTACGGTGATGACTACCTTTAGTAAATAATCTAGACACTCGAACATCTGCATCGAGCATCAGATCATCCAATATGACTAAACTATCAGATTTTAATTCTTGAGGGAGACCCTCTACGAATTCTACTTGGGGAAAAGTATTGTATAATGGTTGCCATTCACTATAACACCAAATGATGTGACTTGGGACAGGTGATATAATATTTTGAATGTTTTGAATAACCCGATTTACAAAGGATGATTTACCACTACCCGTGGGACCACACAATAAACAAGTGAATGGATGCTTCCAACGAGGATCCATCTTTGTTGTTCTATGTAGGTACTACTTCCCTTTTATATCTTTTGGGGAGGTGGCCCCCACTGAACGTGGGGACTAGTCCCCTTTTATACCTTTTGGAGAGGTGGTCAATATGAACCGTCATCCAAAAAATATTTAAAATTGGTGGCCCTCTGACTTACTGGCTGGGGACAGTTTAAGTTTGTTTGATATTTGTAGCTCTGGCTTCCGCTTCCAGCGTTTCATCAATTTTCTGTCTGAGTTTAAACAAGGTCCAAGCATGATAGGTCTGCATCAGTTGGTGGCAATGAGATGAAATAGCTGTGAGGTATGTCATCATTTCTTCAACAAGTTCTTGAGAATTTCCATTTGTAATAAAACATTTCGGTTCTTGGTATTCTGGAACATTACTACATATGCTCACACTCAATGGTCGGTGTTCTGCTTCCCATATCAGTTTATCACTGTCAGCAGGTAGACTGGATTTGACAAAGTAACTTTCAAAATCAAACGTTGCACGGTATGGATAAAACTTCTTCTCTTCGGGTACTTCTATACCTTCATCTTCTAACAGATCAAATATAGACTGGGATGGATGGTATACACCGCCAACATACTGGTAATTTACTTCATCTGTACAGGTTTTCTCGTGACGATTGAGTCTGTAAACCTTTTTCCATAATTTGCCGCATTTGCGGCATTCAAAGGATTTGCTGTATTGGTCTATATCGATGATGTAGCTAAAATGGTTCTTGTAAACGTTCACATACATGGTATCTTCATACTTTCTGTGAGATCTCTGTACTAATTCGGCAACAATTTGGTCATCATCATTCTTGACAAGTTCATATACTTGGATATTTACTTCAAAACATTTCTCCAAGTCAGATAATTCGGCTAAAGTTACTCCACGGAATTCATTCTTTGGCTTCTCTGTATACTTGTTGTACATGGCATCTGTTGTATAGTTGAGGTTGTGTGCTGTGGAACCACTCCATAAAGCTAAACAGCGGAACATGCACAGGTTGTCTTCGTAGGTAAAATGGCGATTTCTATCTTTCACCAAAGCATTTACTGCTTTGTTCTGGAGAATGTAGTCAGGAAGATCTTCTGCCATTCCAATTGGGTGGTCTTTCAGCTTATTCACATAAAATATGACGTTCGTAACTCTCTCCACAAGCCATTTGGTGTTGGGTTGTTTTAATTTGGCCCATTCCAGGATATCTTCTTCCATGACATCATCAAGGAATTCTTCAAAGTCTTCTTGGCAGCATGCTAGTTGTGGAATATCAAGTACCCGGGCGTTGTTTTGTGATGGATGGTAATACTTCAGTTCATTCGTTTCATTGTGTCGCAGGATAAAACCAAAACTCAGATTAATTTTAAATCTTAGCTGTTGTGGTAGAAATATGGTAGTCATCAATTCATCAGTCATCATCTTCAGGTTCACATCGTTGATCCGGTATTTATATTGGTCCTGGACTCTTCTGTTCATCATGTGGCGAGTTCTAATAGAACTCCAGTTATCTTCGTACACGGTCAACATCTCATCTGGCTCTTCTTCAGACATCATATTCTTTTCAAACTCAATTGGGTCAACATCATAATGGATGGTCGTCGTGGTCCGTCGTTGTTTAGGTGGTACTCTCTTCGGTTCATCAGTCTTCCTTTTAGATGGTACGGTGGTCGGTGGGCAACGCTCTTGTGTCGATTAAAATGGAGTAGTTGGTTAAACTCCTGGCCGCATTCCATACATGTATATGTCTCCAAACATTTCTTCAGATGGTCAAGGAGATACTCCTTCCTCGTAAAGGTCTTGTTGCAGTTGGTACAATCGTGGGTCTTCTTCTCTCCGGTGGCGTGCTTGGTACGCACATGGCGATTCCGGTTGCAGCGGTCCGTAAAGGTCTTTCTACACTCTTCACAGGCATAAACATCAGTTCTGGTAACGGCAGTAGCAGCTTCAGACTCCACTTTTTGCAAAGGCAAAATTGCTATTGAAAACTCTCTAGCGATGTGTTCAGTTCGAAGGATCGAAACAGAATGACGCGACGTTATTCTTCTCCGGAATTTATTTCGACGTGACGGACGTTTTTGAAAACGTCACGACGTCACAACGTTTTTTCATCGATATTTTCATTCTCGATGGGCGTTTGTGTTTGTTTCCTATAGGATTATAGGTTAAAGTTGGGAAATTTAGAAAATTAGTATAGAAAGTAATGGGAAAGAAACACAATGGGAATCCAGAAATCTGATTGGTGGATTAACTTCGCTCTGATTGGTTAGTGTAAAAACATCTTGATCCTCATTAATTTTATTATTTAAAAGCATGTAGTTAGGGGGGTCATTTAAAGAAATTGCTAAATATAGACCCAAACAATTAGTTAGGAGGTCAGTTAAGGATGTTACTAAAAATAGAGCGTAGGAATTTATAAAAAATATAGTTCCAAGTAGAAGCAGAGGATTCTGGGTAAATTTGTCCTATAGCACTACGTGCTACTCTTAATAGGGAAATAAAACGTCATGGGATCCAAAAAAATGGGAACATTACTCCACTTCAAACGAACACACACCCTCGGTATTACGTGCTACACTTAATGGGAAAAAACGTCATGGGATCCAAAAAAAGGGATTCTTAAAGAATTCGAAATAATACAACTTGACGGGTTTATTTGGGTAATTAAATGAGGATTCTGGGAAAATCCGAACCAGAAAATTACTCCACTTCAGTCGAATGCACCCCCGATACCCTCTCGGTACTATAGCACTACGTGCTAAGCCGATAAATTGGGGAAATAAAGTCAATTTCGGTGATTTTGGGTGGATTTTGGTGATTTGGAGGGATTGTCGGGTTGTTTGTTGTAATCAGATTTACTCTTCTACAATCGAGCACACTTTCCGAACATACCCCGTCCCATTGCAGAACAACTGGGTAACATAGCAATCACGTGCTACCATAGAAACCAAGATGGCGGCCTCCAGTATACAAAATGGACGACGGAAACACGTATCACCCTAACAACACGCGCTGCGCATGCGCACTCACATCACGTATCACTATGGAGATGACGTCACAACATGGCCGCTCACGCGGGTTACCATGACAACACAACATGGCGCCACTAGGTCACGTGACATGACGTCACTTCCGAAGTCCTGCACCGAGGTCCTGCAACCTAGGCCCCAAAAGCCCCTGACATACTACTGGGGTACGATGTGTAAGACGCATTGGACCTACAATGTTCGGTCCGGTTGGTGAAGATGTGAAAACTGGTTCCAAAGAAATGACATTTGCTTGATGTTGTTCAGGTCTTGAAGGCTGCAACGAAGGAGTAAAATAATATGTGTGTGTTGGGATGTGTGTGTGTGGTTTTTTTTTTGGGGGGGGGGGGGGCGGCACTGATGAATTTACTATACTTTTGAAACAGTTGACAGCATTCTTTCCGGTAGAGCCACAGGTTTTACGTCGATCCTTTTTGGTATGCCTGCCATGGTTTGGTCATAGATCGGTCTATTTCTTCAACTCGTAACCTGAAAGCGAGCCTTCGGTTTGAAAGATTGTTCAGTAGAACTACATCCAACCGAGCGAAGGTGGAATTCATAGGCCAGATTCATCTTCAGATAGAGTTTCAAGCTCTTGGCACATCAGTCAACTTCGACGCTGTTTAGGTCTGGAACCAGTCTAGCCCTTAAGTAGTCCATCACCTATGTTGAGATTCAATAAGCCCATTGCCGATTCGCCATGTTTGACGTTAATGATATGCAAGGTCAGAGGTCACTTCGGGTAAACATTTCGATTAGCCTTTTTGTCAAGACTGTCGAACATGCGATAGAAACAAATAAAATGTTTCGTTTGAAACGAGAAAATGTGCGTTTTCGAATTAATACTAATAAAGATAGAAAAAATAACATACTTTCACACATCATTTAACCGACAGGCCGAAATAATATTAATTTTTTCGTCAAATGAATACCGCAATGAACCCCTTCCCACAAGCGAAGGCAGACTCGGCTTAGTGGGTTTTTTTGTTGTCGAGTGACAAAATAGCAGATAGATCATTCAAACGACACAAAGTTCACTGCGTGAGTGCAAATTCAAACAACAAATCAGTACAAATATTTCCAAGCATAACAGATGTTCCAGCTGGAAGAGGTTAGGGGAGGGGGCGTGGTCCCCAAAAGGTGAAAATCGTCTGCTAGTAGTAGGGTCGCGTTTCTAAATAATATTTTGTCTACATACCGAACATGTCAAAATGAGGTGAAGAGTAACCACTACCGGTAAAAACTATAGATGTAATGTTTTCTATACTAATAGCACAAGAATCGGACATAAAAATATATAAATTCTTCTTTTGACAATGTTCTCCTCCAACTCAAACTTACATGTCACACAGTGGACAAAAAACGCCCACAAAGTCTTAGTACAAAAAACACCCACAAAGTGGAAGATCCATGTAGGGCCGGGGAAAGGAAATTATGGTCTCGGTGTTAATTCGGTGACTCCCCCTCCCCCTCCGCCCCTTTCAAAAACGTCGGGATATTGCGCAGATGATAAAAGCATGTGCAGCGGGTGCCAAAAGCGCGACCGACCATAGGGTGGTTAAGAAGGGGGGGGGGGGGGGGGGGGTCTCCCCCAAGAACATTTTAAAATCAGTTATTAAATGACGTTTTTGGCCGCAT
Organism: Pictodentalium vernedei; assembly: GCA_031216915.1. NCBI lineage: Eukaryota > Metazoa > Mollusca > Scaphopoda > Dentaliida > Dentaliidae > Pictodentalium > Pictodentalium vernedei. The sequence goes on along the minus strand of CM062297.1, from coordinate 293,199,607 downwards.
GTTTCAAATTTCCAAGTTCTTCAGTAAGTATCCAATAACGTAGAGCTATAGCTATTGACTGCACAATTCTTGAAGTGATAATTATTACGTCAAGTTGATTTAATAAAGTTATTACTTCAAGAATCGTGTAGTTCAGAATTACAGCCATTGGTCAGGTGCATAGCTTCATTCACGATACGGTCCCCTTCTTAACTGCTGGCACAGGAGTCAGAACCTTGGGGCGAGGGGAGGGCCAAACATGGGTTGAAAGCTCGTATTTAAATTTGTTTTTGTTTTGGTACGCCTTTTGGCCCTTTGAAAGGACGTATGAACCCCCCCCCCCCCCCCAAAAAAAAAAAAAATAAATAAATAAATAAAATAAAATATAGTCTTTCGGGTCATGTTTGGACCAGGAGTTGGTGCTTGGCAGGCTTAACCAAGACTCCTTGTCTCCTGGGCTAAACCTGCCCCCCAAGTTTCAGGCTCGAGGGTTACTACCCCGGGCCTCTACCCTCTCCCCGGCCTTGGACCCATGACTAAAATGTATGTACATGGATATTGTATTACAGTACAACGGGGTGATTTTGTACTCGTCCTCAAAGTGGGTGGATATACATATATTTCCAACAAATTCTTGCCAGTTTTGTAAAAAGTTGGGGACTCAACAAGCTCATCTGCAATTTATGGACCACCAGATAACTAACTAATCAGTGGTCCTTAAACGGCAGGTTTGCTTGGTGAGTCACAAGACACGATTTTACTGGTTGCCGGGTATGGTCAGTGATTGATGGCCATGTGCGTTGTTTTTCATAAGCAAAATTCTAGCAAGCGGACCTACGAGCGAAATTCAGAAATTACTTGACTTACAATACGAGTCGAAATAAGCTGTAGAATAACCACTATAAACTATGCATCTTCAACTACGCCAATAACACGAGAACCTGATATCATTTTCTCTCAGAGAGCTTTCCGAAAAATAATGTCAAGTTCTTGTGTTATTGGTGTAATGGAAGTGGGCTACTTTGTTTATAGCGGTTATGCTAAAACTTATTTTGATTCATACAGTATTTGTAGACTTGAACATATGCTTCTACCTTGTACCATACATTTATATTCATATGAAGTCTTTTTTCCAGACATTTCATACTTAGCTATTGAATAAATAATTGTTCATTTACAGATTAGTTCTATTAAAAATTCTTGGACTGTAGCCATAGCCACATTTCAATATTTCGTGATTATAAAACAAATTTAAAATAACAAACTTTGACTTGCTGAAATAATCTACAACTGTAGTACTCTGATCACAAAAAGGTAGTGCAGTACATTTTACTTTACTTTTTAAACTTTTACCCACAGATAACATTAAAACTGGAAATTTCAATTTCAGCTTTACTAGCACAAAAAGCTTCAACAAATCGAATCATGTGACTCTCGGGGGAACAACCTTGTTCCGATGATAGATCACATGAAGTGGTTTGTATAAAACTTCCCCTCGGGAACCCCGGGAAGTGAAGCAGTGTCTGTTCACTGCGGTAAACAGGCTCTGTTTTACTGGTAAAATAGGACCCAGTCACCAATACTTGAAAGGTGCAAACCCTCTCTAAAATGGGCAACATGGCTTATCAACGCCCATCCCTGGTCTTGAGTTGATACTCCTGTTGTGGTCATGATTACCCACTGTGCAAAAATATTTGACCTTAAACACCAATAAATAAACAAATAATTGTATAATACTCTTTAAAAACATTTTTACCTGCTAAATTCATGAATCATGTGTAGTTGCAGTCAATTTGTTTGTAAATGGTTAGGCAGTGAGATTTGTGGATTATGGAGATTCTTATCAATCCATATTCCAATGTTTGAAATTAACAGTACCAGAAGGGCAAATTTCCTCTACTCATGCGGCAGGTGTTTTGGCATATCAAAGCTACTTCAACCAAAAAAAATAGTTTTCCTGAAGTAATATTCTTTTGTGAACATTATTAATTACATTTTGAATTTTTGAATTTCTGTGCGTTGGAACATTTACTGCAATAGGAATTTTAATGGAATTGACTCTCTTAAGTGCTGTGTATAAACCCAAAACATGTAAAAAGGTACAGAATACATTATTACCACTCAAAATAGGTTGCAACATAACTACAATAAATTAAGAATCCTGCTGCTTCTACTTCTACACTGATAATACAAGAATCTTACATCATTTTCTGAGAAGCTCCCTGTTAAAGATTCACAAAAAGTATATCTAGTATATAGCATTCTTGTGCTATTAGTATAGAAAACATTACATCTATAGTTTTTACCGGCCCGGCGTGGTTATCCTTCATCTCATTTTGACATGTTCGGCATGTGGACAAAATATTATTTAGACACGCGACACTGCTACTAGCAGACGATTTTCACCTGTTGGGGAGCACGCCCCTCCCCAACCTCTTCCAGCTGGAAAATCTGTGTGTTATTCTTGGAAATATTTGTACTGAAATGTTGTTTGAATACCCAGGGTTTGAAATTTCACCCACGCAGTAAACTTTGTGTCGTTTGAGTGATCTATCTCCTACAGGCCCGTCCTGCAGCCCCCCCCCCCCCCCCCCAATAATTTGCTCATATTTCGTCGTTAGTTTATCCATGATGGGAGCAACCGATGTAATCTGAATAAAACTGGACATTACATTATTTAACTCAGATTAGAACAGTGGCGTAGGAACCGGGGGGGGGGGGGGTAAGGGAGATATTTCCCACCCACCCACCCCCACCCCACCCCCACAAATTTGTCAAAAGTAGGCTTTACTGGGCTGGGTTGGTGGTTTCTCCACCCGGGATGCCCACTGGTTTTACTGGATTGAGTGGGTTCCATGTGGGCTTTCTTCCACCAATAAAACTGACAGTCGTGTTTTCGCCTAATTGTGGAAAGCGATGTTAAACCCCAACCAACCACAGGGTAATTCATTGCATGTTCACTATTCCTGTCATTCTGCTCGGAAATCACGCTGAATTGATCAGAGAGCTGACGTATTTCCTTATTGACGATGTATTTTCTCAGAATCACTCAGAATGCATATTTGTACATCTTAAATGAAAAAAAAATTTCCCGGGGAGGCCCTTCTCGGACCCCCACCAACGAGACGGGGAGGTACCCCCCTCTCGTGCTCACCCCCACTCGCCTCTTCGAGGGTCGGATGACGCGAAGCGTCATAGGAATATACGATTTATTTGCTCAGAATCAACCAGAATGCATGTTTTTACATCTTAAATTCGAAAATTTTCCCGGGGGAGGCCCCCGCACCCCCCACCAACGGAGGATACCCCCTCTCATGTTCACCCCCACTCACCGCTCGGATGACGCATCGCGTCATGGGAATATAGGTCCTACCCCCCCCCCCCCCCCAAATAAAATTAGCTTACTACGCCCCTGGATTAGAATTATGAACGTATCACTGAATGTATAACATGCACCTGCATATGTTGATGTGCAAACGTTTTGAACAATTCCATTGGCAGCTTAGAAAACCACGACAACCGTTGGCGTAATGATAAAACTTATGAATACATCATAAGGCCTGACTGTTTTTTAGCATGACGGAATATGGCCACGGCCTACAGGTGAGCCCGGTGTGAGAACCTTCCCCAAATGTTATGGGGCTCTATTGGGATTTTTGAAACATTTTGTTAAAAAAACAACTTTTGCCGTTTAAAAAAATCAAGAGGTTTTTGCTTCAAAAGCTATCAGAATGCTTCCTTTGATTGCCGTTTTCAAAAAATTTTCTGGGGGAGTAACCCCCCTCCTCTCGCCCCCCCCCCTCAAAAAGCTTGTGCCTTCAGCACTCGCGCCAAATGCCTTCGGCATCTGGATACCCCATACCCATTTAGTATCAGCCAGTTCACCCAAATTAACAATATCAGCCCCCCCCCCCCCCCCAAAATAAATTTCATTCCTAATTTGTCAATCAACAACAACAACAACAAAAAAAATCAAAACACGATACCAAGTCTGCCTTCGCTTATGGGAAGGGGTTCATTGCGGTATTCATTTGACAAAAAAACTCAATATTATTTCTGCCTGTCGGTTAAATGATGTGTTGAAAGTATGTTGTTTTTTCTATCTTTGTTAGTATTAAATCGAAAACGCACATTTTCTCGTTTCAAACGAAACATTTTATTTGTTTCTATCGCATATTCGACAGTTTTAACATACAGGCTGATCGAAATGTTTACCCGAAGCGACCTCTGACCTTGCATATCATTAAAGTCAACCATGGCGAATAGGCAATGTGCTTATCGTTTGGAATATGGTATCAAAAGAACGGGAGAGTGGTTTAGCGGTCGAGGAAAAGAAGGCAAATTACCACTCAGTTCGAGACTTTAGACTGGTGCAAGAGATATCAGCAGCAACGCAACAACACGAGTATTGAAATAACACTTCAAAACACTTTGCTCGGGAATATTGGTATTAAAGTTTTTAATTTTAATATTGGTCTTGGGAACAATTTCAATAAGTATAGGTAGATTTCCCATTAACACAGGCGAACACTCGATCCGGCCTCCTTGCCATGAATAATAGAAGATAAGGAATTCCAGGCACCTATCAAGTGAATCGGTACATATAGCACATACTCTCTAAATTTTACAATGATTCAAAATTCGGAATCTTCTGGAATTTACACTCTAAAATCAGTTGGGTTGAAAATCAACTCAAATCAACTGTGTTGAGTTAATATGAACCCATTAGGTTCATATTCACTCAACCCAGTTGATTTGGGTTATTTTTTTCACCCAACTGATTTTAAAATGTACCAGTCATATTTCCAATCAGTGTGTTTGATCTGGCAAAACAGAATAAATTTGGACATCTAGTGAAGGGACTGTCACAAAATGATGCCAGGATTCGTAGTCTGAGACGGAGCTGCAAGATTTTCTGCAATGGAGCAACAATCTCGTGATATCAAATGTTTTATGGGGTGGGTCGGGGTGGGTGGGTGGGGGAGGGTTCTGACACTGGAGAAGAAAAAATACAAATTAGGGAGAATGGATTCCAAAAGTGGTGATGTAACAAAAAAAATCATCCGAATGTCGTTCAATTTTTTCAATAATTAGTCTGTGTGAAACACACAGACTATTGTTTTTTTTCTTCTTTTTTTAAATTTTTCTCTTCTTCGTTTTCGTTCTCGGCACCCTATGTTCTTAAGGTCGCTAGAGCCCTTGAGTATGGCCCAGCCGGCCACATGGTTTTCACAGCCTCTAATTTCCTGCAAAAGTAAATTCTCCTGAAGCAATACTATGTTGTATTTATTCACAGTGGAGACAATGTAAACAGAAGTGGAGGTTACTGTCAAACATTAAATGTTATCTGCTATTTCAATCAGATATCAGCTCCTCAAACCAAGTTTAGAGAAAGCCTTTGCTTTACAAGAAAATAAAGTATAAATTATTCGACTCAATGCATTTAACCCCGCCCCCCTCCCCCCTCAGGACTTCAACGTGGGTTCCAAAAGTTTTCATGCAACGTGAGAACAATGATAAGCCTTTCCATACACACATTACTGCTCTAAACATCATTCAAATAAATGTCAGAGCAAAAAATGTCCATTTATGTTTCTCTAGTTACAATGGCTTCTGTTGCGCAATTACCAGGTATGATAACATCAATGCCCTATTATCTCGAAAACTAAGTGATTTGAATAAGCTTGCAATAAGAATCGAAATATTTTATTCTTCTCTTCCATCTAAAAAAAAACAAACAAAAAAACATGCACATGTACATTACTTTCCAATTTCATATTTCGCTTCTTCTTGAAGATCTGGTTAAGACCACCTGTGTAAAACTTTCTCGAAAAATGTTTTGAATGATCCATTTTGTATGAAGGTGGACACTCTATTGGCTTCTACGCGAAACTTGGTTGATATGGGTTAGAGTATTTTTTAATGTAGAGCAAGTGCGTTCTGAGGAATTATTGGATTCGACTGAAGAATGCCGAAATCACAACGGCTAAAGTTACCCAAACGCTCTCAAAACCGCATTGAAGGCTGCCACCCAGGCTAGTACATGTATGTAGCCCGTTTCAGATACCCAAGATATGGTTTTACTTCTATTTCATAGTTATAGGGTACTTCAGCACAGCAGAGAAACATTCAACTGCTATTGACTGTTGTTTTCTGTAACTTTCAGCCATACTACGATAACTATTCTATCTTGTCATTATATCACTCAGCAACTACTTCTGTCACTGGCCAGTTCTACAGCCTTCTACCATTATTACATCTAGCTTCTGCCACTGTTACTATCAACCTTTTCCACCGCTGTTTGCCAATATTATATTACAACCGGTGTTTCGGGTTTATATCACGACTTTAACTATATGAGTTATACCCGGCACCCTTTTCAACTAACACCGTTAGCCACTAGGGTCGGTGGTCGGAAGAACACAAGTAGCAGTCACATGTAGTTTGCCTGGTCATACTTTCATCATCTGATATGTCAAATCGAGGTTCAGCAAAACGTAGCCGCTCAATACACAGAAAAGGGTATGCGTGTCATGAGATAATATCTCATTGAGGTAGGTTCTCATAGTCCTCATACGATGGAAAATGGGCGCTGAAGGTCGATCGTTTGTTAGGTGGAATGCTAAAAGTGGGGTGTAGCGAAATATGGTCGTTCAATACACAAATGAGGATATGAGAGCCACGAAGCAATACCTCACTCGACCGAAGATTCATTATAGCTTTCTGTGCTACCAGAGTAAATCCGGAACAACTGAACACATGATAGACCACACTCCAACCTAGTTGGATTCCTCTTGGTCCGTAGCACTACGTGCTACCTGCGATGGCAGAGTTCATAGCGACTTTGGATTTCGCTTTGATAATTGAAGTCTTCATTTGGTCGAGTATGGCCATTGATTCAGCTTAATCAAACAACCTCCCAAAATACACCTGAACTATATTAGAGGTCACTTGAAACCACGGCCTACCATAGAAACCAACATGGCGGCCTGAATCAAACAAAACGAACGACGTAATCACGTATTGGCTTACACGAGCATTGTATTAATGAATACCATCTCTCACCATACTGGTGTCACGACATGGCTTCTCGCGATACCATGACAGCACACGTGGCACCCACACCGCGCCGCAACATAACGTCACTTCCGAGATCCTGCTTGAGATCCTTCTTGTGGGACAGAAGTATGCGAGATTTGCTGTAAAGTGAAGAGTTACCTCTTTATTTACAGATCAATCGAATAGGGTTCACATTAAACAAGTAAGAATTGTATTCCTTACTAACCATTGCGATTGATACTTTGGTATATTGGAAAATAGTCGGTAAGATGTATTCGTTTCAGAATTTGTTAGTGACCTAATATGTTAAACAAATGAGTAAGACTTCTATCAGGTGTTTAACCCCCTGCATACTGATGTCAAAATACCAAATTTGTGAAAAAGCAAAAATGTTCCATAATGCAACTAGGAATTAATCTATTTCAGTCTTGTTTTTGACAGAGTTAATTTAGTTCTGTCAAACAAGACTGATATTGTTCAATTTCTGGTTGCATTATGAGAAGATTTTGCGGCTTTAAATTATACTGATTTTGTGACATCAATGTGCAGGGAATGTCAATTGCTAATTCTAAACATTCCGACACAGTTTTCTAGTGACGTAATACTATATATACGATGTCGCTCTCGATCAGTATGGATTTTACGGACATCATATTTACCATATTAGGTCACTAGCAAACTTTGTAACAAATGCTATCCTCCATCTTAAGGGCCTATTGAGTAATAATATAGCAGAGATATTCTCTGATGTTGTACTTTTATAAAGAACATGGATTCAACTCTTAGTTGTGTCACACAACGTGCATATCGGATTGAAAGTGAAAAAAACTCAAAATGTCTGTTCTGAACCATTGTCAGTACAATTACCCTCCTAATAAATTGGTACATATTATAGCCTTTTCTGTACAAGAATGAAATTCATTTCCAGGCAGCAGCTAACTTTTCTTGGTTCACTTGCTATGGTTTGCGCAACGCGCTTCACAAATTTTTCAATGATGTCTTGTTTGTCGTCGGCAGATCTACTGTTGCTTAGACCGTCCCTGAAGGTAGGTAACACCCATGTCATCATGTAGTCCATAATAGCTTTAGTGTATCCTTCTGGGCTCTTCCCTGTAATATAAAAATATATCTTTTAACAATTTTAGCTGATGTGCGAAGAAATCATGTTTACCTTTAAGAGAAACTTCTCACTGTTAACGAGAAAACCTAATTTCAAGCAGTTCAGCAACATAATTTTTGAGTGACAACAGATCTAAATGCAACTGGACTGCAGGAACTCTCATTGGTTACAGATAGGGAAGTGTCTCATCTCTTATCCACTTATGGTGGGGGGGGGGGGGTGGTGTGGCTGTTGTGGCTATAAATAGACATTACACAATAAGAATTTTTTTCCTGAACTTTTCATTTTTCCTCCCCTCGCGATCACGGGAGCTCGGTTACGCGTCGGTTACAACATTATACTTTAAACCTTTACCTAACTTAAAGGCCAAAATCGGCCGGTGCTATTCTCAAAAATCACCAATTAATTTTCATTATTTTTTTCATTTTTTGTCTCAAAACAAAGGTTATGACCCCTGATTGGAACGAGCTCGTTAAGCTCGTTCCAACGAGAGGTCATAACCTATGTTTTTGAGACGTGTTGGCAATATTTGCACGGAGGCAGTAATATTAGATTTAAAGCACTAATAATAGGCATAATCATCAAAAATTTAATTAACGAACCACCAGGCACAACCCGGTGCTTCATTCATTAACATCTTGCTGATGATGATCGTTATTATACCAATAACATGACTTTGGAGGGCGTTATGGTTTATTAACGGCCCGACAGGAATGATTAACAGCCAGCTGATCCATTAACAGCCCGAGATGAAGTCGAGGGCTGTTAACCGCCCGAAGGCTGTTAATCATTCCAGGAGGGCCGTTACAAAACAGGGACGCCCAACAAAATCTTGTTATTATTATTATTACCACTTCTAAAATGGTTAAATCCAAAGGTTCTTCATCAAGCTCACTTGATTGTGACATCCCGAGCTTTCGCAATGACATTTAACCAAAACACACGTGTCGTCTGTTTCAAGATAAACAAAACGTCACGTGGTCAATCACATGATTGCCTAATTTAAATATTTTTGTTTGCCACGAAAAATTCGCCTTCTCCCGAAATCTACCAACTTGGTAAAAGACAAAAGTCAAAACACGCGTGCCGTCTGTTTTTTAATAAACAAAACGCCACGTGCTCATTTAAATATTCACTCATTTGAATGTATTTTGTTCGTCTCGAAAAAATTGGCCTCCTCCTGAAAACTTTACACCCCAAAACTTGTAATGAGCTATTTACACTCACCTGAACTCTTGGAAAATCTAATAATTCATGACCAAATGGCGAAAGTTCACAAATGTGTGATATTCATTACATTTATACGCGCGTTTGAAACTTCAATCGGAGCCGAGGCGTTTTCGAAATATTTATCTGGAGGCGGGCCGTTAACCAGGTTAACACACAACTTCCAGTTTAAGACTGCGCTTTATACACTTTTACCATAAAGGTAAAATCGTTTTAATCTGCTAGAGAACGCCCTGTGAAGTGGTAATAATACCTGGTAAACGCATGTGTGGACAATGACATCACTGCCCAATCAAGGGATTACGACTAATCCGTAGCGACTGTACTATACTAGTTTGGAAAGTTAGAAGTGAAACAAATTTATTAGCTCGGTAAGTACACACAGAGGGATAGACTAAAATCTGAACATGAAACTGAAAAAATGTGATCTGGAAGTGTTTGAAAGAGAAATCAAGAAGCGCGCCCGAATTTCAACAGTCTTCGAATGAAATGAATAAAATGAATGAATGAATGAATGAATGAATGAATGAATGAATGAATGAATGAATGAATGAATGAATGATTGAAAACAATATTTTACAGGTACTACAAAACAAAAGTAATTAACTGGCTGAGGGCTAGATTATTTTTGGAAGTCTAAATTTGTTTTATTTCAAATTCATGGAGAGTTCCTATGGGCACTAATGTGTCTTCTGTAATAATAATAGAACAAACTTATATAAACCTGTATGAGCAAAATATTATTTGCATTTTACTGAATAGAAAACGTGCTTGGAAAATGTTGGCTTTCGATCTGGTACCCTCATTTTTTTGAAAACCCTGATAGTGGCTTCTCGAACTCAACCAGTTAAACGCTAATACAAAATAATTCGGCAATAAATAATGTTAATGAATACTCTTCCGACACAAGGTGACCGTGGCTGTCGAATGTGTCGTTAAACCCCAATAAATAAAAATAAATAGCGAATACTCCCTTTCTGGTTTCTCACTGGGGCAAAAAGCATTAGTCAGTTTCAGAAGCTATTATTGGTGCGACGCAGAACCATTGCTTTTTATGATATTGCCGACGACGGGATGGTCAACAAAGGCAGCTAGTCATTCTGTGAAGGTGATGGTTTTATGACCCAAAATGGTTGAAAATTTGATTTGTGTTCAAAGATATATGGACACTTTTTAAGAAACTAAATTTATTTTATATTCAAGTAATGAGTCATGTGGCCTCGATATTGTGAAAGAATGACATAATATAAGAATGATAATAAATGATGAAAAATTGAGTTTTGTACATCAAACTTTCCTAGCACATAGTTGACAAGGGCTACACAAAGCGTGGGCCACTGTCCCCGATCCGTAGAGATGTTCCAAGTGGCCTTGATGATATTGTGGGACAGAAAAAATTCTAAGTCGAAAGAGTGAAAACCGAAAAAGTGCCATAACTCTGGAAAAGAAAAAAATTATTGGACGGAACCCGTTCCTTGTGCATATCCGTTCCCCCATGCGGGTCTACCAGCATACAAACGGAAATCCAAATCCGACCGATGACTTTGAAATTACAATGCAAAACTTTTGCTTGTATGGACGGACCGACGGCTTCACTGGATTCCCCCGAATCCTCCTTCGGAGGTAGGGGGCATAATAAGTGTCTGAATGTTCCCCTAAAGTATGGTGAAAGTTGCACAAGAAACACGCTACAATAATGAAGTCACAAAACACTCGAAAACACTCTTTAATTGGAATGATGGAAAAATGAGATATATCTAGTTTACCATGTATTTATGAGGGACATGCTTATAACATCATTCTTCACTAGGTTAAACTGCGATATAAGAATGACTGATCAAAATATGCGACCAAGGTTAGACAGGCGAAGTATGTTATCAGAAACAGTTCCCTCTTACATGGACCCCATTTAACTAACGCATCCAACCCAAACATACCCAATGTGAACAATTCGCCATTTTGAAGCATTCTTTTCCACTGGAGAAAGGGAGAGAGGTGGCTCAGTGGTTAAGGCACTGGACGTCAAATTGAAAGTTCCAGGGTTCGATCCCCACCAGGGGTAACTGCATTGGGTCCTTGGGGGCAACGCACGTGATCCCGATTGCCCACGTGGGAGCACGGTTGCGCTGTGTATTAAGACGTACTGCACGTCGACGATGGATTTGTTTTCAACCAATGCTAACCCATCTTGTGAGGAGTTAGTACGTTAGGAGTCTGATAGTTACTCGCCGTAGCTCGGAGGTTCTCTCTGGCTACACTGGCTTTCCCCACCCGTAAAACTGTCCAACACAAGGTCGACCCTGGATGTCGAAGGGGTCGTTAAACCCCAATAAATAAATAAATAAATAAATAAATAAATAAATAAATAAATAAATAAATAAATAAATAAATAAATAAATAAATAAATAAATAAATTCCGTTTGGAGCAAGCTACAAACCCAACTACACCCCATGACAGAAAAAAAATTCGTAAATGTCTTCGCCTACTTCCTATATCAGACAGCATATGCGCCTACCCGTAGAACAAGAAAGGGTGTGGCAGTGCATTGGAGGCCGAACCGTGAACGAAGGCTTAGATTGGCTTAAGTCAAACATGGAAGCAAAAGTACAATCACGTGGCGACATATCACTCTATATATGGCTAGGAATATGCAATATAACTTGAAACATAAGCAGTAAATGCAGACGAGGACACAGTGCATTATATCACCGAAGAATACCAAGCATATCAGAACTTTTGGATAGACTAACTCTTCTCTAGATACCAGTATACTCAATATCAAAATGGAACCATTCTAGAGGTCACCAAAACTTATAGACATTCAAAGATCAAGACACAGTATTTTTCAACTGAATCTCCAAACTAAACAAAAATGTACGATATGCAAACAGCACAAATCAATTGTCATCCACCTAACTCCTCGATGGACGTCAGTACAAACAGAAAATGTAAAAAGGGGACCATAGGAATCGAAAACCATCAAATACTACAATTTCAACCTCTATACGCACATATATAATAAAAAACAGCTTTAGACTGACAGGAATACCTGAATGGAACGCCAGCATGAGACCAACATTAAGCACCAATAAGTTTTGCAAAAGTCTATTTGCTTCATCACGATAGCTGTTTGTCAGTTTACATGTAGGTTTTCTTATTGTTATTGATCTAAAAACTGAACGTTAACCCTTTACCCAACGTAACGGAAAAAACCGGCTAGCGCTATTCTCAAAAATCGCCAATTAATTTTCATTATTTTTTCATTTTTTGTCTCAAAAACATAGGTCATGACCCCTCGTTGGAACGAGCTCGACGAGCTCGTTCCAACGAGGGGTCATAACCTATGTTTTTGAGACAAAAAATGAAAAAGATTAGTTATTCAAGAATTTTTTTTTTGCAAGTGTCGTCTGCTTTTCATGTTAGGTAAGGGGTTAAATTTCTTTGGAGATGATTCAAGAGTATAAACAACATGAACTCAGTGAGTTCAAATTAATACCTCCTTAGGCTGCCGACCTCATCAAATGACTGCAGGATTGGGCTTCCAATATAATGTTTGACGCAAGGTCTCCCACGTTGGCACACCCCACACTGAATTTCTGACTTCGTTTTTTAAATTTTTTTTATCAAGTTTTGTCATGGCTGCTGCACAGCAGCTAAGGCTGAATTGTATGGAAAAATATAATAAATTACTCGGCAGGTTAATCGTTAATAGATTAATTTTAAATCGAATCTCAGTGTAGCTTACCATTCTTGGTGAATTCTTCGTAGGACGGTACCCTCAGCAAATGCGGATATATGCTTATAAGTTTCAGAGGACCTTCGGATACTCTGGAATTTGGATCTTCAAATGGTCTTCCAATATCTTCTAACGATCTTACGAATGTATTAAAGTTTGTATTGTCAAACTCTTGCTTCAATAGAAACAAAATGATACTTGAAGTTTAACCCAAATTTTACAGTCACAATTATTTTGTTCTCAATATCTCTGAGAATGTTTATTTTATTTTTATAAAAAACGAAACCGCCAATAATAATTTATGGACATTCAATGGGTAAATATTGTGCAACTTATGTTGTCGTGGAGCACCACAAATTTTTAGGAATGAAATCTATAATAGCATCAAAAGCTTCTGCTGGCGAGTGTCATGACCATACAAGTTGCTACAGTATCACCTCGTGCCACTTTTGACACACGACAATACTCAGGGTAGCTAATGTGTGCTGCAATGTTTATTGGACTCGATCCCCTGTAAAAGAAGGTAACTGTCCTTCTCACTTTCGAAAACCGGTTATCCAATCGGTGTAATTGCATTGATTCAACCATTTTGTTTTAACACATTTTTAGCCCCCACGTGAGACAAATATAAGTAACTCTGAGTTTTCAAGCGAGAGCATTTATCCTGCTATATGATATACTCGACAATACGATAGAATGGTGATAAAAATCATTTGAATCCAACAAATAATGAGGGGAACAAGACCAGGAAACACTGTGGATGAACATAATGCTTAAGGGCCGCACGAACTTATGTACTAACGTGCAAAGCTCTCCATTATACACCCTTCTTGGAGGAGCATATTAAATAGAGTCACCATATTACCTCAGTGTTTTGCGAAAAAAGACAAAGAGATTTTTTCCTTAATTCATATTATTCGTTTTCGCTGCAGGCAAGTGAAAATAGTTGTAGATAAGTGGTAGGAAAACCCCAGTTTGCGAAGACTTATCCTAATAGTTCCATTTGACCTGCTTGGATCGGGACCTTTTGCATACACAAGCCAAAATCATTTTTAGACTTTATCGCCAGTCTGAAACAGGTTATGGTACTCGAAGGGCTAAATATCCTGCAATCCATTGGGATTTCATATATGTAGTTCCATCCGTGACCGATTCAAAATAATCAACATATATTTCCATTAAGTATTAATACCATTTATAGAAACACGAAAACATTTTGTCAAGCACAAGCGCGCGAGAAAATGCCCATGAAACACTCTTATTTTGTGCATACATCATGCAATCTCTCCGCATTAGAACAAAAACAAGAAACATTCTGTGAACAAAATTGAATCTCTCTCACGAAAAGGAGGTGAATACCACATCTCAAAGCATTGTGACTGGTGATTCACAAGGAATTAGTTTAAAATAAGTTCAAGTATATGGCACTGGGTTCCGGGCTATGGGGGTTAATATTTTCCTTCGAAAACACTTGAAAAAGCACCCCACCCACACAGACCCCCCCCCCCCCCCCCCACACACACAGACACACAAAGAACAGCTATTTTGGACGGATCGTCCCGGTACGAAACTCGACATGGGTCAAAACGCAGGTGATTTTGAAAGGAACTGCCCCAGCCCATCTCCAAGTATTGTCAGTGGGGGGTTCTCGAAAATTCTTTTTAAAGAATTCCAAGCTTATTGGACAAGGGCGGTGGTGGCTACACTTTGGGACTTAATATCTCCATTCGTAAGAACTTGATAAAAAGTACCCCACCCCCTCCACACAAGATAAACAAAGCAGAATAGTTAAATGTAGGCTACATACATTTCGCGACTTGGGGGGAAATATTAACGCAGACATTCCATCTAATATAATCGAGAGTGGGTGTATCAAAGCAAAAATGGTTTTAAAAAGTACTTCTAAGTTTGGAGGTGGCATAACACAATACGAATATTACTAACATTATATGAGGTGAATATCAGTTAAGTAACGAATTCCGCATATTGGTGGATCCAATATATATACGGTTCCATTTTTCATTTTTTTCCAAATCAATTGTATCGACCTGGGAATTCAGTTCCACACGATTTGGAGCAATAAAACCAGATAATCCGAGTAACGGAATGAGAAAAAAGAAATGCGCTGTTAACTCCCAAAGACGTTGAGAGAAAACAGCAGCGAAATGCACTGTAAAAGACCACCCTGAAGAGGCTGAGAAAAGAAAAACAGTAGCGAAATGCACTATCGCCCCCCAAAAAACCCCCCAAAACAACAACAACAACAACAACAACAACAACAACAACAACAACAACAACAACAACAAACACTCTAAATCTGACAGGTTTTATACTTGCCAGTCCCCCAAGTCTGGGTAAGAGATGTGGGGAGTTGATAAATTAAAAAGGGAAAATAAATAAATAAATAAATAAATAAATAAATAAATAAATAAATAAACATTAGTAAAATTCACTGTAGAAAAACATTATAGACCTGCCAAGTTTTATAATTGCTTGCCCCAAGCCCGGGTAAAGAATGACTGGAGCTGATAATTTAAAAAAAAAAAAAAAGAAAAGAAAAAAAAAGAAAACAGTATCGAAATTCACTCACTGTAGAAAAAAAGCCTAAATATGCCAAGTATTATAGTTGTCGATCTTAAGGTCAGGCGAAATATGGGGAGTGTTGATAAATTATAACCTAAATATTTTAAGTCAATCTCTTAAGTGGCTCATTTCTGAGAAGGGTTCCTGCTTAATCTGTGTCTTTATGCCTGGTAGAAATGAGCCCGGAAATGTGATTTTCTATCAGACTTTAATCCTAAAGCAATAAGAGGTTAAAATCAAGATATGACGGTCATATTTGGTATAAATTTTTATATATTATATAGCTTATATTTTCGAGTTTATTTGATATTTTCAAGACTAATAATTTACTTGCGGGTCTCATTATCCCTGCTTGCGAAAATTGATACCGTTAATCGGAAGCCCCCCTATACATTAACAGTGTAATTTTAGGGGTTAAAATTAAAATATCAATATCAAAGTTCGGATATACATTGAATATACCCCAAATCACCAGATAGTGTTCATTTGGTGTTTTGGGGATCAGAAGTTTACTTGCGATCTCTCTGTCCTTAGCTGCGGAAAAGTGAGATCGCAAGACGGATATCGCACTGTACACTAAAAGTACAATTTTTAGGGTTAAAATTAAAAATATCTGTACTAAACTTCGGATATATATTTGGTGTACCCCATATAACCAGATAGTGTTCATTTGGGTACCCTAACCCATGTAGTTTGCCTGCGGCCACTTGGTCATATTTTCTGCCTGTGGTATTATTTTAGCACAACTGGTCTCAATGTTTCCTACATGCGGTCTTATTTTAGTAAGACCGGCTATTCAATGTCACTTGCAAAAAAGTGGACTTTCTAGTCGGATTGTTTTCATTTCACTTTTGCTAAAACACTTTAGCAGAGGGCATGGAAGTGTTTATATGCATCAGAGATAGATAGATAATTCTTTTTTCGCGGTATGCAAAAATGGTTTACAGTACAATTCACATAATCTTGTGTTACAGAAATAGGCACACGGTAGGGAATGACGTAGCCAGATTGGCTGTCTACCCGACATTCCCTTGGCTGTCTACCCGACATCCTCCCAGATTGGATTGCTTTTATAATTTAAAAACAATGCACGGAACTGAAAATAAAGCAAAACCAAATAAAGGAGAATTACATATATTCGTTTAAGATTTTTGCAGAGGTCCATTTTTCATCAACTCAATTCAATCTTCCTCATAGATGTGATACGCCGGGAACTGTGTCCAAAATCGACCCAAATATAACGCGCGCGCTAAATAATGTTACGAGGAGATTATGTTTACCTGGCTTATTGTATGGCGTAACAGAAGCTGCCTCCAAACATCGGACATCACTCTGTATAGATCACTTCCATGTTTCCTGATAGCCTTCACACCACACAAGAAGAAGCCACCTACAAGAGTGAAAAATAGAATAAAACACGAAGAGTATACATATGTTATCTGCCCGTCTGCACAAGCGTTGAAAACAAGTTTTATCACTCGAAGTAACCGCTTCCATGCTCACATTCCGATACTAATGTCAGTTCGTAACTTCGTGTCTGTTGGTTGATAGAAGACAGTTATGTTAATTGCTGTTCGAAATGGCAACCGTTAGTGGCATTTACATAACCCGAATAGCAGACGACACTCGTAAAAACTCCAAAACCGTACCTGATAATCCCTCAGTGAAACAGCTGAACGAGATCGGTCCAATGAGGGGTCGCAAACCATCTTTTGAGACAAAAATGAAGAAAATAATAAAATTCCAAAGGCGATTTTTGTGAAATGCGTTGACCGGCCTGCGGTGTGATTACGTTGGATTAAGAACTATTTATTTATTTATTTATTTATTGGGATTTAACGACACTTTCGACCGCCAGGGTCTCCTCGCGCTGGGCATTTTTACGGGTGGAGGAAGCCGGAGTATCCCGACAGAACCACCAAGCAACGGCGAGCAACTGTCACGCCCCAACGTACTAACTCCACACAAGCAGGATTAGCATTGGTTGAAAACAAGTGCATCATCGTCGTGCTCTAGCACATAGCGCCTCCAAGCGGGAAAGAGGGATTAAGTGCGGATCGAACCGTGGACCTTTCGGTTTGAAGTCCAATGCCGTAACCATAAAGCTACCGCGCTCCCGGATTAAAAACTGATACACGATATAAACAAATGCATTCCAGCGATATACTCGACGAGCAGACACACGGACAGACAGACAGTGATATTTCCATCGACTGGTTAGTATACTCTTTATAAAATCGGATATTGTGCTGCTTCGAGTACAAGGGTTTAAGAAAAGTGAAATCATCGACAAGTAAAAGTGAAAAAACCCAGAAACTAAACAGAAAACTAGCGCCAAACTTATAATTTATACATGAGGGCACGGCACTTCCTAGAAGAGAGAAAGAGGAATATGCTGAGACAAAAATGTAATGCAAAATCAGACTAGCGAATTTGGAGAGGAGGAGGAGGGAGGGGGGGGGGGGTCACAGAAAGGCACCCACACACTGATATGGCATGGTAGGAACACAAAACTCACCTCTAGATTGAAAAATGCACATTTTTCTCTTCATGTATTACAAATTTACCCATCGGGCCGAGACATGATTTCGTCAAGGTGGGGAATCTTGTTAATTCAGAAGTTCGAACTATTGTGGGGGTTAGTGAGGGGGCACGGCCACAGAAGGAACACCGCACTCTGCCATATATCCTATGCTAACATTCCACAGGCCCAACTCGCCTCTACATTGACAAAATGCATATATTTGGCTGCATATTTTACAAATTTACCTACCGAGCCGACACAATGTATCGTTCCGGTGGGAAAATTGTTAAATATGGAGCAACAAACAATGTGCAATGTTTTGGACTTTAAAGGCCGTAGTATGACAAATCGTAATCCACTTGTTCTTATCCAGTTGCAGATAACATCGGGATAACGACCCCACACAGAAGTACTCTAAGAAAGTAAAAGAAGATGGGCACAAATTCGAGAAAACTCGTGACTATCTTTTGCCAGACAAACCTCGTGCGGGTGGATTCTACCTGCCCAAACTTTAAAAAGCAGGTAATAAAGGCCGCCCTATTATCTCGGGGAACAATCATCCAACCGAAAAAAATTCTGAGTTCATTGATGTTTACCCCTGGCCGCTCGTGGAAAAATTATCACCCTATATACTTAATAAATACCACTCGCTACCCCAGAAAGATGCAGGAACTGGGTGAACTTCCAGATGATACTACTAGTTTTCCTCAACACTAACTTTCCACACTACGATGGTATCGATGCCCGCAAGGAGGAGTTGGATACACCGTCTTACCTAGGCCACCAACGGAAAACATTGCAGATCCCACCACACTTGTTTAAAAAGTGAATAACTTTCAATTAAATGGCGTGAACTACCTTCTCAGTGGAATGGCCATGGGCAAAGGTATGCTTCCATCTTATGCCAACATTTTTATGGGACGACTCGAGAAGTTAGTTCTATTTCCTTCATCATTTGCAATGCCCATCCAATGAATACGGTTTATTGGTGATATTGACTTGAAGTGGGCTGGAACAGAGTCTGATCTCAGGGAATTTATCTGCTTTTGAAATACCCGTTACCATATCATAAAATTAACTGTTAAAATTTCGTCAGAGAGGCTTACATTTCTTGACACCGCATTTACAACAAAGCATTGTTACCAAAGGGTATTGTTACCGATATGCATTGCAAACCTGCAGACTCACGCCAGTACTTGCTTCCATCCAGTTGCTATCCTAAACACACTGTAAGGAATATTCCATAAGTCTCTCCATCAGAATCAAAAGGATTTACGCCGATCCTGCTGATAAAGAAACTGCCTCCAGAGTAACCCGAGGTCTCATCTTGTGAGCCGAAATTACGAGCGGGATCTAGTGAAGAATGCTATCACCAAAGCCGATAGCTTCCCAGGTGACGAACTGATGAATTATCTCCCCAAAGTTCAAAATGTGTGTATACCATTTGTTACCATATTTCATCCAGATCGTCCAAGCCAACACAGTATCCTTCGGAAACACTGCGGTCTCACTGCGAATGATCTAGCGTTAGCTAATGTTTTCCCCAAGCCACATGTAGTTGCTTTAAAATAAACGATATTCCTGTTCTAGTCTCGAGCCAGGTTGCTCAGAAGTTGAAGTCAGCCAAGCTTGTGCGACGGAGCATACAGGCGATTCCTTCCACACCACCAATACTGGAAAAGAATTTCGAAGTGTTTTATCGAGCGAATTGAACCCCCACCCCAAGTTAGGTTTACCTGCTCCTATCTTGTGTTTGTGTTATTCAGTACGTTGATGAAACCTGTACTCCATTTAATAAACGTGTGAACAACCACAGGCCATTCCAGAAGATGGGAACGTGACTGTTCTATCACACGACATTGCATATCCGCGAACTCAAATAATGCCCAATAACTTTTCTTTGAATAAACTTGAATCTACGTCTTTAAAGTAGGCTGCATACCATACATGTGTATCAAATTAATGCAGCTGAAATTTATGAGGAAATCGTTGTTTAGTATCATTCATTCATTTACACTTTGAACTTCGAGGGGTCAAGACAGACCAATGGAGCTACCACTAGGTATCCAAGATACACTGGTCAGATTGAAGGCTACCCTTGCAACCTCTTGGAGCATCCAGCTACGCAAGGGTTTAATTTAATTCCTCTGCCAGTGGATTTTGAAAGAGAAACCGAGCCGGCGTCCTTGGAGAGGTGTAGTACCTTTCGTGGGGGAATTTCCTCCCACACTGGTCACCCTCCAAGCGATCCGGAGAAGCTGGATGACAATGATTCTAACCACCAAATCCGTACCGCTGAAGCCAAGAAGAAGAGGAAGAAAAAGAAGGGACCCTCTGCCAGACGACGCGATGGCTGCCGAATGACGGAGCTCTTGGAGAAGAAGAAGGAGAAGGAAGAGAAGAAGGCTAGTGAGGGCGTTGAAATGTCGACACCTGTCGCCCCTGACCACGCTCTGTCTAGCCTAGCCCCCCCCCCCCCCCTTGTAGGAGGAAGAAGAGGAGATGGAGGAGAGAGGTTTGTCAGCGGCAAAGAAAGTTGTCTCGGACGACGCACCATCCACTCCTCCAGCTCTTGCTACTCCGGCTTCTTCGGTCTAGTGCTTCTGTCAGGAGGTGTGGCCCACGGAATCCGTTGTGGCGTTCCTGGGAGAGGAGATCGAGGACGAAGACATACGACAACAGATACAGACTTTAATGGTAGCATGCACGATAGCGAAGATAGACCAGGAACATGCAAAATGCTGGTTACTGAAAGATCTGCGCAGAAAGATGGACGACAAAAGGACTAGGCCGTTCATACCAAGCCAGCCCCCTATTCCTCCCTTCACCAACACCACCTACATTGCTCTCTCCGACGCGTCCACCTCCTCCAAAGGAAAACCACCAAAGACACAGACGACACTGAGTACCCTAGCCACCGTCTCCTTTGCCACCCCAAGACATGATAGAAAAAAATATTATACTGCTATCGAGGATCGGTATGTAACTAAAAAATAAGACGGAAACATTGAATTTATTTTTTTCCGCATTTTAGAAACAGAGGTATATATACTCCAGAGTTAGGTGAGTGGGATAGTGGGAAAAGTCTGCTTTCGAGGCTGCTGGGAGGCTGAAAATGACTGGTATCGGCATTTTTCCAGGCAATTTGCAGGTTACGTCTTTCCTTTGACAATAAATTATTTCACCCACATAGATTTATTTCTACTTAGTTACATGTAGATAGTGTTATGTGTTGAAACTAATGCCATGTCAATTGGAGATATATTTTTGGTATCAAATATATGATTACATTAGTCTATTTGTTAGACAAGAGAATTCGAAGTTTTGGTCCTAAAGTTGGAGTCTGATGCATAGGGATAAATTACCAGATGCATTTTGGGAAACAATGGTTTCGAAAAATCGGCTATTTTTAAAAATATCATTTTTACATGAATTTGTTACCAGGCATGTACTCACTGCGAATGATCTAGCGTTAGCTAATGTTTTCCCCAAGACGGAAACATGGATTTTTTTCCACATTTTAGAAACAAGGGGGGGGGGGGGGGGGGGGGGGGGGGGGTTATATGCTGCAGGGTTAGGTGAGTGGGGATAGTGGGAAAATTCTGCTTTTGAGGCCGCTTGGTTGCCGAAAGTGACTGGTATCGGTATTTTTTTCAAGCAGTTTTCAGGTTTTGAAGTCTTTCCATTTACAATACATTATTTCACCCACATTCAGATTATTTATTTCTACTGAGATAGACTTATGTGTTTTTAGTGGATTTGGGAAATGTAATACATGTTATGGGTTAGATGACTAAAGTTAAAGAATATTTGCATTTGAAGAGAGTGTATGGCATGTCATTTAGGAAATGCCTGGAAAATTGTGGAGCGGAACCTAAGGACGTGAATGATAATTAATTTTTTTTAATCAACTATTTGGGGTTAGATTCGTCAATAACGAGAATGTGATAATTTATGCATGATACGCCAACACCTTTTTTACATTTTTTTTACAAATAGTAAACCATAAAGAAATCAAATAAGAGGTTGGATTCGCAAACAGTGAAAATGTGCATCGCGCTTTGTCTTCCAACAAAACTCTTTTAAGGACTCGGATGATAATTATTTTCATTTCATCAACTATTTGGGGTTAGATTTGTCAATTGTCAATACTGAGAATGTAACAACAGACTAAAGCCACTCCCCTATTTATTTAAGTATGTTTATTGTATTTATGAGAAATATACAATATAATACCTTCTCCAACAAACAGCCCATTTTCAGCATCTACAAAATTATGAAATTACCAAAATCCCATCTTGATGTTTAGATGATACATGGATTCAGGTCATTTGTACGGTAAATTGTGAGGAAATGTTTAATGTTTGTTCGACTGTTTCTTCCTCTTTCGTGTGAATTAATTCTTATCAAAGTTTGGGTTTTTAAAAAAAAATATTTTGTGTATGGCATACAAATATATTCTAAAAACTATTATGGTATGTTTAAAAACGTCAAACAAATATTCGGGCAATGGGTTCTGGTTGATGTTCTTCTATGACGTCACACGGACATCGTGATGTCACATAAATAGCAACGGCAACCGTTTCGCAGGGAAAACGTTCAAGAAATCCAACTTCCCCATCAATATTCCGTAGCATACCCAGAACCCGGAGTGTACATATATATAGAATATAACCATAGTAGCTTGGTGTACCAAATGTTACCACTCGTGGCGAAGTGGTGTTAACCGCGAGCCTTCGGCGCACGGTTAACACCACTTCACCACGAGTGGTGAACATTTGGTAAACAAAGCTACTTTTGGTATATTTTATTTATACCATGATCGTCAGACTATTAAGAGTCGGTATTATTTTTTCTCGATTTTACTAAGCAGTAGCCGTAAATACGTGCGAATTTGTTTTTGTTTACAGGAAGATCGGTAGGCGGTACTTCCGCTGTCAGTTTTATCACCGAAACGAAATTGAAAAAAAAGAGGGCCTTTTTCATTTTAACAACATAATAACATACTATTTCGAGTTATGGATGCTTTAATAACATGAGACAATGCATGTTTGTTAATTTTTGATGTTTTATGGGTTAAACTCATTTAAAAACGTAATAAATAATCGCAACTTTCATTTCATTCTTCGCGAGGCGACGTGCGATAAATTCTGACAAGTTCGCATTCAGGTCGACGTCACCCAAGGTCATCTTGGATGTAGTTCCACTGTAGGTGTAAATTTTAACTACTGAAATCCCATCGCTGACGTGTTCTCCACGGTTGGTGTGTAAAGCTAAAATTTATGCCATAAGCTTTTCATATATTGTAGAATAGGTGATCATGGTATAAATCACTATAATACCATAGCACACAAAATATGCAGTACGTATACCACTTGCCGGATCTCGCTGGATGGAGCCGAGGTTTTTCATAGGAAAAAGTTGCTCCCCCAAAAGCCCCGGTTCCTTTGGGAATTTAACACTAGCTTCTCCCCAATGATCTGGGCAATGAGCGTCGTCTGCCCCCTCATACTCTTCACAATTGAGAAATCGTATGTTTCTGAGTAAAGTTTTTCTTCCACGCTACCACAGCGGCAGTTATTGACATGCACACAACAGCAATACAGAAGAGAATAAGTTCGTGAAAATCTTCCGCTAGAATCTTCTAATGAAGCACTGATTTCAAACAAATCTTGATATTTTCCATATAATAAACAGTCCTGTTTTCTAGTTCACGTATGTTATGTATTCGGCATTTTTATGCCATTTATATTAACCAAAACAGCGTGAACTTTTTCATTCTTTTTAAGGTGCTATATTAGTAAAAGAATTTTGTTTATTTTGAAATTCTCAGCTATGATATTCCTTAAATTCAAATTAAATAATATACACAAATTGTACATCAAAATGAAGATTGACAAGTCTAGAACACGAAACATATATGTAATCAACTCATAGAGTCGACAGCACGGGTTCCTGAAAGTCTGCTACCGTATTCGTACCAGAACTGATAATAAAATAGTATTTCAAGAGAACAACTTGTGTCCAAATGTGTTTCATACACCCAAGAACAAAGCTAGGACATCAAAATTCTTCAAACCACAGCGTCAGAGCTGCATGAGGGTAAATTCCAAAACTGTCGCCTTTATTTACATATGTAAATTACTTTCGATTTCCGGCCAACGCCATCGGACGGAAAAAAGCATCGATATACAAAGCCGTCTAAAATCAAACAACGAGAAATATCGCCTTAATACGGCATACTATTATTATATAGAGACTGCACAGCTGCCATATTCGATGCAAGGTATCATGACACCTATTGAAAGTTTTTGGATTTGCGATTTAGTTTTTCGATGGAAATTCGTAGTATCAAGTGATTTGCGCATGTCCATCGAACATGGAATCCATCTTCAGTAAAAAATACAGACAGTGCTGTCTTTTCCCTTTCCCAAATGCAGTCCTATCGCTGCACTCCAAAGTACTTTGAATGCCTAGATTTGTTCTTGGATATGTGAAGCACATTTGGCCACAAGATGTTCTCGTGAAATAGTATTATATTATCAGTTCTGGTACGAATACTTCTAGGAACCAGTAGTGCCTGCTGTTAAGTCTATGAGTTGATTACGTGTGTTTCGTGTTCTGTGCATCTCATCCTTCGTTTTTATGTATAATATGTGTATGTTTAATTTGAATATAAGGAATAGGAGAGATGGGAATGCAAAATAAACAAAATTCTATTACTTATATATAGCACCCCAATGGACAAAGGACGAGAAATAAATGCGCAGCGTTACTTGTACATTGACACTGCAGAAGATTATACAGTCTAAGGAAGACAACTCTACTCACTGGCCGCAAATATCAAAGTCCCAACAGCCCTGGGTTCAATTCACTACATTTCCTCCACACCAATCAAAAAGGGCATACAAAAAGTATATCCATAATAAATAAAAGAAAAATGTTCATGGATATCGTGAGTCACAAATCAAGTCCTGTGGAAGTACACGTTTTCTAACTGGATAACGTCTTTCCACTAAAGGTGCAGAAACAGGTGAACCCCACTCTTTTGACAAGGGAACAGCTGAACTCATATCATGTTCAGGATACAATTTCAACTTTGGAGTCATTACAACATTACACTCTGGTTCAACGGAAGAGCTCCCATCGAAGCCGCCAAATCAGAATCTGTGTTTGATTGACTTTTATGATCTCTTTCAATATTTAGCTCTTTAGTAGACAAATCTGTGAAATTAGACGAATAATTCTGTGAACTTAATAAATCTTCACTAGAAAAGTGTGGTTCATGATCAATTTGACGAGCAAAAATAATGTGATCAACATGAACCTGACGACTCTTCTTGTTCCCAGTCTGAACATTATAACTTAAGTCTCCAAATTTCTGTATAATTATACCCTTTAACCATTTTGTGGGCCCACGAAAATCATGTACAAGAACAACGTGAACCATTTTAAAAACATTTGAACTTCTATCAATCACTGAGCACTACTACGTTTAGCAAGAACAAACTCTCTTCCAAACGGGGCGTGGTTTTATGTCCTGGAAATTGGCTAGCTGCAAATTAAAGTCTTGCAACCTCTTTGTGTTAGTTTCACTCATCTGTTGAAAACTTGGAACTGATTTTCGAAGTTTTGGTTTCTTGTTATTATAATGTTCGCACTGAAGTTGCTTTTTAGCTTGAATATCCTCCACAGCATTTGGTTTCAACAATGTAAGCTTTGATCGTAACTAACGTTTCAAAAACAGTTCAATTGCAGATTGACCAGTTAAAGTATGTGGCGTAGTTCTATACGATAGCAGAAAATTGTCGACTTGATGATTCAATGAAAGCCTTTTAAATCGATTTGTCTTCATAGCTTGCTTAAATTCTTGTACCATACATTCAGCTGAACCACTGGATGACGGGTGATAAGCTGGCGTTCTGGTATGTTTAATACCATTGCGTAACATGAATGCAGAAAATTCCGAAGATGTAAAACTAGGTCCACTGTCTGAACAAAGTTCTTGTAATCCAAATGTTACAAACATGTGTCTAAGGACTTCAGTAGTTCTAGAAGTAGTAAATGAGTTCATGGGAATGACTTCCAACCATTTAGAATATGAGTCAATCAATAAAAGATGATTTTGCTTATCTAATTCACAAATATCAACATATACTCTTTCGAACGCATGTTTGGCCCATTTCCACGGATGCAACGGAGCTGTAGGTCGGTGATTTCTTGTAAGTGCACATATACTACAATTTCGAATCAAGCCAGAAAATAAGCAGACTATCATCTGCAAAATGAGGTCCCCAGAGGGTGAATTTAGTGATGCTACCCTGCTCAGCAGGGTAGCATCACTAAATTTACCCTCTGT
The DNA here is from genome assembly GCA_031216915.1 of Pictodentalium vernedei. Taxonomy (NCBI): domain Eukaryota; kingdom Metazoa; phylum Mollusca; class Scaphopoda; order Dentaliida; family Dentaliidae; genus Pictodentalium; species Pictodentalium vernedei. The sequence goes on along the minus strand of CM062297.1, from coordinate 293,173,019 downwards.
GAACCTCAATCTGAATCAGAGTCTTAAAACTAAACAAAAAGAGGTACCCAGAGGAAAAATTGGCCCACTGTATGGGATAGCATCATCAAATTCACCCACTGGGGACCTCATACTGCAAATGTCAGACTGTTTATTTTCAGGCCTGTTTCTAATTACTGTTTCAATGTCCGAATCTAATTTTGGCCAACAAATATAACTTCTAGCCAAAGCTTTTGTTCTAACTATACCTATCTGCACTTCATGTAACAATGATAACACTCTTTCCTGCAAGCCTTTAGGTGTGATTACTCGATTACCCCACACCGCACAATACTGTTCAACTGATAACTCATTTTTACGATGATAATACGTTTTAACCCTTTGGACTCTAGCGGTATCTTCCAATAATCTTATAATAAGGCCAAATCCAGTGACTAATTTATTATATTTCTTAACAAGCCTATCAACAGGTGACAATGTCATAAATACTGACTGCCAATTTAATTTAACTTTATCAATCCAATTTCTCGCTAAAATAGGTGGTTGACCTGATACTTTAGCATTTACAAGCGGCAATGTAAATGTTTCGTTTTCACGCAAAAACTTGTACATCACACTCTGCTAGCAAATCTAACTTGGAACCAGAATAAGTGTAATACTGATGATTACTACCAGAAAGTTCAATGTGTGACAACCCATCGCGTTCCATACTGTTCTCTCTCGCTACCGTGAGATAGAGAAGTATGTAATTCAGGTGACGAGCTTCCGAGTTTCCGTTGCAGTTGAAAAAAATAAAAATATTCCTCCGGACATCGAAAAGAATCCACGAAGGGACAGGAATGCTCCATAATTTTGATATATTCTTAAATTGGTAAAATGTTCTAAAGGAGAACTCATCATTCCGCGTATAAAGAAGGCTATCTATTTTAATACATTCTTCTCTTCAGAATAGTTGCAATCTATAATTTCATCCTAGTCCTTAAAATCTATTTTTAATAGTTACTGGTTTCGACAAAGGTAGTCCACAGTATAAACGGCCGGTTTTAGCAGCGATACTTATGGAGTTTTCTCAATACCCTACCGGTCCTGATATTCACTCCCTTGCTTCATTTTGCGTAAGGGTCCTTTCGGGATACAGGTATGGCCCCCTTTTTACCTTCAAGTCCCACCATATATGAAATACAACGATACTGTCTATCTTGTACCAGCCTTGTGCACCCCTATCTTTCCCTCTTTCGGAGCAAGAAGGAAATATTTTACTGTTCCCGATGTCTTGCTCAACATTACCCCCTTTCGTCGTATTTCTGGGAAAGAAGGTCCAGCATTGCAACAAAATGAACTTAATCTCCATCAGTAACCCCTAATAAAGAAATGGTTATATCGTGCCACGGAGTTGTTGCGCGGGTAGGAGGGGAATTAACTCAAACCTCAGAGTAACACGACGTCTCTTAGCTGTGAAAGGGTGGCTGCTGCAATGTTTTAGCATTATAACGGGCACCCGTTTCCTCTCAAGGGACAAGACGAGGTCTTGGTATGCACCACTCGTTTTCCTATCGTAAGTCAATTTAATTATCACAATGTACTGTGCCATCTGTATGTTTATATCTAAATTATGAAATCACCAGTAGTTTTAGGTAGACATGCTATTTGTACCTCATGTACCCATGTCGGGTGGTGAGCGAATAAATTTGAATTTGTAATTTGAATTTGATAAATAGTCTCAGGAATAATTGTCATACTTGAACCTCTATCAATTTCAAAAGTGATATCGTGATTTGAAAAAATTTTGTTATAATATATGGGTCTTTAGACTTTAAATGAAACACATGTAGCTTATCTACATCATCAGAAATGTATTATAAGCTTCCATCAAAATCAAAAGTTTCATCGTGATCGACATATCGAGTTGCACATTTCTTTAATCTACATGCCACGCCAAGATGACCATATTTTAAACTATTATTACACTTCCTAATTCCTATATTTACATTCAGATGGCTTGTGGTTGCCCTTATTACATCTATAACACAGCAAACTATCATTTCTATGAGAAAATGGTTGTGTTCTTTTGGACTTATGATTATTACCAGTAGCCATACATTTACCAAGTTAGACTTTAAATGTTTTGGACTTTTGTAATCTATTAATTTCAGATTTAATATCAGTTGAAGTTGTCCGAAGTTTAATACTATCTCTTTCGGCCATTTCCATAGCAGTAGCAATTTCCGTAGCTCTACTGAAAGTTAACTTAACCCTTTGAACCCTAGCGGCCGTTTTCCGACCAGCAACATGATACGTCATAACGTCATTAAATAGGATGACTGTTCAGTAAATGTGTGGGGTAGACCAATCAATATTTTCAACGTGCAACACCGAGGCTGCACGTTGAAAATATTGCTTGGTCGACCCCAAATAATGAATATGGACTCTTCTAAATGCTGCCATTGAACTGGCATGGAAGGTACCACTAGAGTTCAAAGGGTTAACTTCACTGAGCAATTTTCATTGAATTATTTGACTGTGCAGTTCACACACGAAACGGTCACGAAGTGCCTCTTCCAGGAATGCCTCAAATTCACTTTTTTGTGACAGTTTCTCCAATTCTGCCCAAAACTGTGCATTAGTTTCATCTTGGCGTTGGTCGCGTTTCCAAAATTTAAATCGTTCAGCAATTACGAGTGGCTTTGGGTCAATATGTCTGGATAAAACACCAATTAAATTGTCAAAACATTCTTCACGTGGTTACTTGGGAAATAATAATTTTTTTCAAGACTAAGCAATACTGCAGTCTCGTTCGTATCGGTAATATTGTTAGCGATAAAATATTGTTTGAGCCGCTCTTGCCAATTTGTGAAACTGTCCCTTTCCGGTGTAACAGGAATGGAAGTCCGTAGGAAAATTAGTCCCTCTGGACTATTATTCCGCGGAATTATAGTCCTAGGTCTAACATTTCTAGGAATAGTAGTCCGCCGGACTACTATTCCTAGAAATGTTAGACCTAGGACTATAATTCCGCGGAATAATAGTCCAGAGGGACTAACGTTCCTACGGACTTCCATTCCTTTTACACCGGGTCAGTTTTGCCCAACAAAGTGGCCATTGTTTTCATTTCACAATTTTTTTTGTTATTTCGACTGAGCCATTCCAGTCATAATCTGAAGGTCTTTCCTTCTTCTGTGTGCTATTTCAGTTTCGTCATAGTTTGGGCCCCTGTTGGCCAACTAATATGAAATTAACTTACACCATGTATACCATATTAGGCCACCAACAAACTGTGTAACTAATAATATTACTGAAAAACATAAGTTACGGAATGATATGAACATTTTGTTCCTGAATGTTGTAACATCAGATTTCCGACACAACGTACAGTACAGTCGTTGTGGAGTGATCGTTACACACGCGTGGGCATTGACGTCCATGCATGCGTTTACCAGGTAATAAACATCATCATCAGCAAAATTTTAATTACGGAAGCGCCATGTTGGACCCTGTGCTTCATAAATTAATGCTTTGTTGATTATTCCCATAATTTGTGTTTGCAATCTAATATTGCACACCCGTGGGAAGTAACCAGTCCACGTCGGCCGCACTGTATTCAGAATACATCATGATCCGCCACAGTCACGTAATGACTATATGAAAATGCAAACGCCTCCGTTAGGGGGGTAGGGGTTAATATGAAAGGTGTAGACGGGACATTTACCCCAACGGTGTAGAAACGATTTCAAAGTTGACTGAAATCGGTTAACATTTGGCGGAGATATCCGAAATAAATCACTGAATTAATATCTCGTAAAATGGTTAGTTTTTTCAGGGATGAACTGTTCATAGAACGTTGTACACAGAATCCGGACTGCAAAGAGAATCGGTTTTGGAACTGTCGTTAATTTGTGAGCTGTATTTAATGCATGAAATGTCAAAGTGGCATGTTGTAGAGCTCTGCAAATGGTGGTACAACTATTTTCAAGTTGTGAGGAACGCGAGGAGATGAAAAACAGAAAATACACGCGCAACTTCAAATGCACGAATGTATGTTATTAGCCCCAGACTAATAAGCTGAGAGAGTGGCGGCACGCATGAAGAAAGTGTAATTGTGGGAGAACAATTCACTAAAGCCCCATCACATTTTCAGCGTTCAGTTGTGAAGGCATCAGAAGTCGTACCTGGCCTTTGTATCATCTCGGTCCAGTCCGGACAGAAATCCAGACCATTTCTATTTTTAGTTACTTTGTCGAATGTGTGTACTATCTCGTCTTCTGATGATCAGTATTATCGGCAACTGTAGAACGTCTCTCGCGTACCGATGCTAATTTGTTCTGGAATTTTGACAAAGGCAGGTCTGGAGAATGACTTATGATTGGGCTTCAGGCATATAACATCTAGCCTCTCCTAATACATACGCAAAAGTAGCTTTTTACCGAAGTTCTAAATGGACTTTGAGGGTACTATATTTCCGGACATATCTACAGTAGAATCTATGAATAACTTGTTTTCGGTTTCTTGGCATGCTCTGCTCAAATATGACCTGCTCTACCAAATGACCTTCATTTTAAAAAATGCCAACTGGAATGTCGATCTTTTAGTGACCCAAAGTACCTTGTTTTTGTAGAATTTCCATCTTTATTACCATGGGAACGGAAAAATACACAATGTTTCGAGAAGAATTTGATTTACGCTATCGACGCATACAAACGTCCATATAAGTGCAAATGTTCAAAGAACTACGGTATTTCCGTTAATATGTCGCTCCAAAAATCTTGACTTGGCATTCTTTCTGAGATTTGACTTCTCTCTGAATTAAGTAACGAATACACTAGAGAAACACCGTTTTGCGCAGATAGGAGTACATCTCCCCTTACATCAGTTTCACGGAATACCTGCCTTTTATATACATTAGTTTTAAAGTAAGTGAAATAAGTTTGCTTAAATGTGAGTCTTTGGAACATGGATCACTGGGCCTCGTTTTTATCGAGAAAGGGGATGTGCAGGTTGTCATCTTTTGGTATAAAACTAGAAACACAATTTCTACTAACCATTTTACAAAGTTTAAAACGCCTCTTTGGATCAACTCAAAATATATAACGGAATTCCATTTGTTTTTTGTTTCCATGGTAACCAGGGAAATAGAAATGTAATCAGTGTAGAATACAGTCGAGGACAAAGAGCTCACAATAATTTATATGTGTATTACATTACGATAGTATGCCCATTTCTGTTCCAAAGAACATTCTTACATAACTTTCAGAAGAAAATGTGGGAAGAATTGCAAAGGAGAAGTATTATAATTAAAATACCTTTTACTGTTACATATAAGTATACACAGTGTATGTACTTAAGGCCTCACAAAGTAGATCTTTTATTTCTCAGGGCAAATTTTTGTAAAATTGCATGCGGGCGGTTTTAAATTTTTATTTTATTTTTTATTTTTGTAATTATGTCTTTGCCATAAAAAGGTAATGTTCTTGGTTTGTTATATGTTTTAGGCCTCACAATCTACAGAATAGCATGGGTGGTGGTGTATTACGTCCCTTCAGTGCACGAAGGCTTTGCAATGCTAAAGCATAGCGAAGTCTTGTTGCACTCAACGGACAATTTTATTAACTTGGGTAAAATATCAGACATAAACAATTCCATTTTTATTTTTTTAAGTTTGGATTGGTTTTAAAAAGAGAGCATGCTGCAGCCAAAATGGCCATGCAGGGGGCCTGAGAAACACTTTTTTAGGCCTAATGATGCATTTTATACCAGCACGCGCACTTCCACCCTGACTTGTCCAGTGGCTAACGAGTCGCCCTCACAGTTCTTTGATAGTTTGTGTTTAAAATCCTGTTCATGATCGCCTGTGTTTGTATTTTTGGACTGAAATAAGTACTTTTTCTTTTTAATTTTGTAATTTTTAATGAACTTGAATGCTTTAATACAAGACAAAAGAAGCGAGAGAGGAACGTAATGTCAATGGCAGGGTCTACTTTCACCGACGACGTCGCAAAAGGAAACCACTTTGTTTTAGCGACATTGTCGGTGATTATCAGAAACCCAAAGTCTTTTGGTGATGTCCTGGGGTGTTGTGATGCACATTTTTCCAAAGTGGCCTGCGTCATTGATATCGTTAAGTTTTGTCATTTGGTAATGTTTATAAATGAACAATGTAGTTAGTTGGGAAATTCAGAAAAATAGCTTGAAAAAAAACTCTTACAGGCATTTGTGCGGAAAAGTTGTCAGACAGCATTTTATATATTGCGAATGCACCGAATTCATTTTCAGATAGCTTTCTCTCCCTGCAGCTTATCTACCGGCCCTTCAAAATAAGCATCTCTAAATGACCCCTTGTGGAATATCCGCAAAGTGAAAATTTAGACTCAAACAAAGAATAGTGCTAAGTTAATCACATAATCAACGGAGTTTGTCTGACTAACGAATTATATAAAATTTAATTAACTAAATCTTGTTTGGCAGAACTCATTGAGCTCATAGACCTGTTGAATAAAATCAATTGGTCATCTAGAAGTTTTAGTTGAATAGCAGCGGGCAGTATGTTAAATTTGACTACACTTGCAAAATTCTCGTAACAATGGTTTTGGCAATTTTCAGAGCAAAATGTAGGTTTGAAGTAGGTCATTCTTTGACGACTGAAAATAACATTACATTTTCACTACCAGTTATGACTGCAGTCTTGCTTCTTGATTTCATAATACACAATAATCAAGCAATAACAAAAGGCAATAAACATGAGTAAACAACATTACATTTCAAGTCTCCTACGGCACTATAGAAATACAATGCCGGCCAAGAGGGTGGGTTGGGTTGGGGGAATGCCCTCCCACTTGGGGAGGGCAACACATGTCAATATATATACAGTCATGAAATTCCAATGTCTGCATGAAACCTGGCAACAAAGAATACTTAGCAATACATGTGTATAGCTGGCTCCTTAGGTTAGCTCTCGGTGCCATCCTATGCCTGTCCGCTACTGTACCTAAATACAGTGCATTTGAACATTATCATTGCTCACTCCCCCACTGACATATTAGATACTGTTACAAACCGCATCTAACATAGAAGGGAAAAATATTGCTTATTGCAGTCCATCTATTTATTCATCATCCATCATCCATAAAACAGTTTTTGCATTCGAATTCCTACAGTTGTATAATTTCATCCGTTGACAACGCACGATGAAAACAGACCTTCAGTCACCAAAAAGAAACGTAAATCATGTTAGAGCTAACATCATTTCCAGAAGTATCGGAAAAGGAAGTTTTTCAGGGATCAATTTTGGCAGATTATATTGCCGGGGAGGGGGATAAACATAGAACGCAATGCGCTTCTGGTTCGAGACGCTTTTTTATCGAACTCGCCGTGGAGGCGCAATGTCACGCACAACACGGGCCTTTCAGGCACTAGTGTATATTTCCTCACGCCTCCACAACTCGTTCCTTAAGTTTTGATCCAGATGCGCGTTGGGCTCTATCTATTTGTTAATTCGGCGCTGTAAACCATTTTGATTCAAATGGTGTATTCCATGCCAGTTTAAAACCACCATTAACTTGTAGAGGCTACATTCGGTACCAAGGGAAGCCCCATCAATATTTTCAACAAGCAACCTTGGGGCTGCACGTTGACAATCTTGAATGGTCTACCAAACAAATTCACTGAGCAAGACGTCACATATCATGCAGATGCAATGCACATAAATAGGCCAATTATGGACACGCCCCCATTATACAATAGTTATTATGACTACATTGAGTGAACTATGCGGCTCTAAAGTTGTCTGTTGTTCCTTGGTCCCCAGATTACTCCCGAGGGAGACACCACCGGGTAATGTCCCAGTTATATATATGGAAATGTACAGGTAATATATAAGGTCAGTTCGCCTCAGATCTAGTGATGCTTTCCTAGAGGGAGGAGTGTGGGGGGGGGGGGGGGGTGAAAGAACGCCGTTTCCCTAATTATATTCTGGGGGTTCCCAAACGATTTCAAGATCCGGGGTGTCTTGATCTTGGCAAATATCCAACATTCTGTGCAGCTAGCCTTCGTCGTGCTAACTACATTAAACCCATTTTAGTTGTATGTAAGTTACCTGTTTTTCGAATGATATACAGTCTGATATAAATACAGAGAATGACGTCACGCAAGTAACATCCTTGGTGAGTTGAACGCACGTTTGTCTTGGTTTGTAACTCGAATATGTCTCACCAGAGCATTTCCACGTTATTTTCAATAAACAGTTGGAGGGTGTAGCATCCTAATTATCAATCAGTCAAATGCAATTCACTGAAGAAAATCAGTGAGAATTCGGGTTTTTTCAGTAATAAATTTCAAAACTTTTCCGCACCCCTTTACACCTAGAGAAGGATACCCCCTCTTGGGCTGTCCCCCAACTACGAATATCGTAGTCATTATTGCAGTGATAAGCCACCGCACCCCCCCCCCCCCGTACTTCTAAATTTCAAAAGCTTCACTACTCAGGTTCGCGCCATACGCGCAAATGGCCTGTTTGTGCACCTCCGTGCTAAATGAAACAAACTAAGGTGAAGTTAAATCAGTGGTTAAAGTAGTCCAGCTGCATGTTGTACCTGGTTTTAATTCTTTTTCTCTCATCAAAAGAATTGTTTCCCAATCATCATTTGCCTGAGATGACCACATTTGTTTCACACGCTCATTGTTACTCCGAAATACAGCAACGGAATCAGGAATGCTACAAGGACTGAAAGAAAAAGAATAGTGTTCTGAAACTGTAATTTATAATTTCGGTGATGATTATAAAGCCCAACAAACTCTGACAGTATTTGCTCGAAGCAATCATTTTCAAAGAAATGTCACGCCTAGCTTCGAAAAGATAGAAAAAAGTTGAGAAACCATCACACGTGTTCGATATTTCGAACAAACTTCGCGAATTCGAAGCAAATATTTCCTCTGTGCGTTGTATGAGAACCTTTGCATTTTTATATCTGTATACAGTACGATCGCCGTGAACTGGTCACTTTCCATGGGAGGGTAATATTTCAACGGACACAATAATATCAGATTCCAAACACCAATTCTAGGAATAATCATCAAAAATTTAATTAATGAAGCACCGGATATGAGGACGCGGCCCAATGGGCTTATTCGCAAGAAATCTAATGTTAATAAAATCATCAGTTTCAGTTAGCGGAAATAATATCATAAAGGACAGAGAGAGAGAGAGAGAGAGAGAGAGAGAGAGAGAGAGTAGTTGTTAGAATAACAACATTCACACCAAAAGGCTTATCGATTACACAGTGTTTACATTCCTAATTGTTAAAATCACACCAATTGTCACAAGGTCAACAAGAAACGCCTTTATTACCCAGCCTTTAGAAATTACATATGTTGTAAGTCGCTCCGAGCAATTAGTGTGGAGCATCGTCTTCCTCAATGATACAAGAATAAAAAAGTCCTTCTTATAAAATTAAATGGAGCCATTAAAATTATACCCCACCCAAAATATACTAGGGGAAAAAGAAACAAAAGCTTTTTTTCTGTGGTAAATATCTCAAATGTGTTATGGATGATTATTTCATTGTTTGGATTTTGATGATATTTCTTCATTACTGATTAAATTGTGACGACTTTTGTTGTCTTAACGCAGACAGTATTTGCATGGATAACGTTCAGTCGTTGGTATCCTACGCCATTTCCTGATCAAAATCAATAGCGCGTGTGCCCATCCCGTCTTCAGTCGCTGTTCAAACGTACGCGTCAGAATATCGCTCACCTCGACGTCGATAGCAACGTTGTCGTCAGTCTGACCTGTAAAGCACGAACTGAGACTTGTCAGTGAATAACACACTTCTCCAGTGGGACAAGTGAAACCGATTTGGTGCATATGCCCACAGCCATTACAATCGACGTTGGCGTCGCATGGGTGTAAGTTGCGGACCAAGGTAGGGGCGTCGTGGCCTTAAATTGAACTCCCGCAACCGAATCTTTACTGTCCTTGGCACATTCGGCGACTTTGAGCGCCAGCAACCTGACTCGGCTTCTCCGTCGCCGTCTGAAATCTGTTACGGAGGTGTGAGAGACGTGTGTCTCAATCTTGACGAGGCGAAAAACACGCGGACGTTATCTCCTGGGGCGATTAGCTAATCTTTCTATGGCTCCGTGACGCCCAACTGAACGAGCTACCGTTGACTCTTGGACCTCTAATTGCTGGGCGACGAGACATTGCGATTTTCTCTGCATAATTAGAGCAATAGTCCAACCACTAGCAACTTCGGACATTCGCGGCACTTTGCTTTTCAATCGAGTTGAAATGGAATGTTGTGCAATTGGTGTGTACTGTTCAAAACTTCGATTTGGTATGGTTATCAAGCCTATAGCACGTAGAAGTGTCCCGGATAACGCTTTGTCGAAAAATCTGTCGCACGTGGTCATGGTTGACCGAATATGGACCAGGTACTCTTTAGACAGAACACAGAGGTAGCCATGTGTCAAATTTTACGATATTTGGTCTACGGATACAAAAATTATATTACCAAAACTGAACTTGCGTTTCATTTTTCCGTCAGTATATTTTTATTGAACAAAAGTAAATTCCACTACTTTCAAAGCCATGTCCGTTGAAATGTTCCCATCAATATTTTATGTACATTTCTAACTTTCAAGTTACCTCACCAGCGTCATTTTGTGAAATTATACGGCAGTGCCCACAGATAAAAAGTGAAAATCCTAAGCAGAAAGGGAAGCACGAGGATAAGTATTCAGTATCATTCTGAAGAGCATTTCATGAATTGTTTCACTGTATGTTCGTGTATTCTACTGAACAAAACAATTTTTTCGAAACGGAAAGTTTATATTTTTCTCCCATAGACCGCTACAGTAAATTAGATAATGGCCATGTCTCTAGTTTTCATGCACGCGCATGCCTGGTAGGAAAAACAGTTCTATTTGCAAGGCGTTAAAGATGACGGACATTTTTTGGTTTGGTAAATAATGCTGGACCTTAGCTGTGGGAACATTCAAAGTGGGCATGTTTTTCGACGTGTTTTTCTTATTTTGTTTCAGAATATCTGTTATGTTTTTTTTCAAAAATGATATTCCAACTTCATCATCAAATCATGCCTTAGACGCAATGCGTTGATGATGTAGATGACATATTAGTCAGTCGGGACTTGAGGATCATATTCAGTAGAATGTTGAAACTGCATATCAAATATGTAACCACAGAAAACTAAGTAATTAGCAAACCTGATAACCTTCATCTCCGTCAATGAATTATAAAGAATGTATAGAATTAATTGATGCAGTGAAAACGACTTTTGGTTTCAAACAAGTGACTTTAATTATGATTTTTTCGATATTTAGAACATGTGCTTATATATACACTGTGCAAGAAAAGTAAAAAGTATTATCGTGTATTTCTGATTCTCTCAGATACGGCAGGGGAGAGCTGGTTTTTAAATTGAACCTTACAGAGCTCCTCCTTGTTCAAAAGTGTATGGCATGCGCCACAATCACTGAACATGCCTGGCGTTTTGACTAAAAGGTTCAGTTGCTTACATGTCAATCCCTGCTAAGTTTTCCATTTAAAACGGGAGGGGGAGGAGGAGGGGGGTCTTCAGTTTTTTCCTCTCATCAAATATATACATTTTCTTCTGTTTTAATCTATCTAGATACATTCTTAGGTGATATAATGGTGTTTAGGATAGTTAGTACATATGTGGCATAGTAGCCACAGCTGTTGTAACTCACATTTTGTGAGAAGGTGACCATCAAACAGTTGGTAGTTAATATTGCTCACCCTTAGCCTGTTTCAACAGGTTTAAACCAGCGTTGCATAAAGAAAAATCAAATGTTCAATCAAATAGATCATTTAAGTATTCAAATACAGCAAAGGTCTGACAGAAAAAAACAAAACTAAAAAATAGTACAAAGTTAAACTAAACATAAAATCAATTGATATTCATCAAGGTATACTGTAAAACGAATGGGTGCAGCTGGGGTATATTCATCAAGGTATACTGTAAAACGAATGGGTGCAGCTGGGGTGTATGAAGTAAGACAGTAAACAGAGAATAATCAGCAAGAAAAAAGAAAATTAGAATAGGCTGACTTTGACTGAGGATGTAATAAGATGAGGAGATGCATGAAGTAAATGAGTTAATCGAAAGAATTTAAGACATGTTTTATACAAAAAAATGTTTCTCTACCGAAATGAGAGCTAAAATACAAATGGACCCAGAATGTGGGCCATTCATATTAGGCCCAGCTTGGTCCATACGTGTATAATCGCATCGCCACCTCCCCGATTAATCCCATCCATTCTAGTCTACCCTGGACTCTTGGAATTTGAAGTGATATACTCGGAAGTCACACTCATGTCAGCCCATTTTCTCCAAAAAGAACTTGTAATTATCTCTCGATCACGGCAAAGCACAGCCCTGTCCTGTGTGATAGCAGAGTAAAAGTTGCCCCGAACTACATTAGAGTTAACCCCGTTGGCCGACCCGTTTCTGTATGTAAAAAAAGATCCCAGTCTACGATATTACATAAAGATACTGGCATAGGTAACTGCACGATGCTTCACAACAAATTAAGCAGAGTTGTGCCGCACTGGTAACCCAGCATTCATGCCGAATTTGATATTTGGTTAGGGTTAAAGTCAGGGTAATATGATCAAGTTTGTCAATTCCTCCATAAAATCACCGTGCTGCCTTTCGCTGTTGGGTTGGAAAGATAGTATCAACACAGTTTACATGTATGCCCTATAGGCTATTGCCTTTTTCTACCCTATCAACCCATCCCAACTCACCTCAAAGATCCCTTTGAATCTAAGTTCGATTCTAATAGTCGCTCCAAGTGTTCTAAGGATGACTTAATATTGCTGTATATCGCATGAGTGGACAAAAACACTTTGCCAGCACTATGTCAGGGAGCTACATGCTTCACATCTACTCAAGTTGGTGAATATAATTGAGCTTGTCACCTCAATAACCCATGCTAAAACAATTAGGTACTATTAAATTATTGCAGACATGAAGTATTTATCTATTTATCTCTGGTTTTGCTCAAAATCTGCTGTAGGTTTTATGTGAATTATCTCCCTTTTTATTTTGTTAAAAGAAGTGGAATTGCAAAAACGGATCAGTAATATGACTAAAACCAGACAGTTTTGTGTTGAGGATTCATTTTAGGGGAGTAAACTGGGTTGAAGGGGGTGACACCCCCCCAACATAAAAAGGGGGAAAAAGGGGGTTGTGGGTGGTCTCGGGGTGGAATAAAGTTTTTCAGCCCTGTGTAGATGAATTTTTTCCAGCCCCCCCCCCTCTGTTCAAAACACCAATTTGCGACTGTGACAGTTGTCACCCAATTTCCATAATTGTAATGTGTACTTTCTTTCCTCTTTTCTGCAGCAATTTTCAGTATTAATTTAAAAAATCGTTCATTTATAGTTGTTTACATTTTGAAATTGTCAATACAAGAGAAAAAACAACTTCCTCTTGTTCACAATAAAATATGACGAAAGATCTCTACGCCTGAGCGACAACATGATGTGAAAATCAGACAAATAAACAAATTGTCTTTTACAGTTGAAGCCAATCATTTTTTCTAGAATTAAGAAAATGAAATACATAAAATTATACCTGATTTGTAATAACTGAGCGTTACAAAATGGAAATCATATATTTTTGAACGCTGTCGAACACTTTTTAGAAAGATGTTCCTCGGTACTTCCGACATGTACTTTGGAACTGCAGACGGAACGTTTTGAAAATGAGCACCAAACATTTCAAACATTTTTAAAGGCAGGATCGAAACAGTAAAGGTATACATTCCCTTATGGACAAGAGCAACACGCAAACACTTTTAAGAAAATTTGTTTCTTTTCAAAAAGTCCATTGAGCATGTAATATTATTATGACCAGGCTAAAATCTGGAGTCTGGAAACAATGGGTTATCGCAGATACTTCGAGAAAAGCAGATCTATAAATTAATGATTTGATGGATGAACGCATTAAGATGTTTTAAACTCTTACAATCCATCACAATGTCCACTTGATTAACACAAGAGTCTACATGTTATTTTAACAGCTACTAAAGTTGATTGCTTTATTTTAATAATGCTACTTGAAAATTGTACATATGAAAGCATGTTAACTCTGTAAATCTGGTAATTTGGATATCCGATTGCAAGAAGGTTGAACGGAGAGTTTGGCAACCGCTCCCGTCAACATTTTGTATTACATGTACGCTGCAGTCCAGTTAATAAATTTGTTACATAGTGTAAAGACTTTTAGTCTCAGTAGTTTGTGGAGTGAGATCCCCGGTACGAAATAACTTCGCAACCAGTTCCTCCGGTTATAATTTGGTGGAGAATCCGGTCATAGTTTGGTGGAGCAATTCGGGCATACGGTGACCTTTTAGCTCACCTTGAGATATCGGAAAGACATTTCTGAGTCAAAAATGTGCAGTGTGATTCCCCAAAACATTGTGAACCTATTGCAGAGCTTAAACGTGGAGAGATTAGAACTGTCTTGGGAACTTCAAGCAGAAACACAAGAGACCAGTCTTTTGCTTAAGTGGAAGAAACCAGCGTCATGTGCAAAGAAACCGTGATCAGCAGCAAAACGTTCTAGAGACCGAAAGCGTCAGGAAGATTTCATTATGAGGAAACAAAGACACGTCTACGTCCATGAAAGTAGTGGAAATGATCATAAGGATATTTGTGCTTCTGTTCCGAACACTGGGAAGAAACCTGATGTGAGTAAACAAACGTTTTCTTTATCTGCTGTAAACTTGGACAAAAATTCTCAACCAAATGGCATTAGTAGCCCCACCCAAACTGTGTCTGCTACATCAGATATGTCAGAAAAAACGTTCGTCACGCGAAAGGCCACCTTGTCTGGTACATCTGAACTTAGTGCGTTCGGCACTATGATGTCAAAAAACATAGCGACGAAAAAGGCCGACCAGAGAGGTGGAATCCCTTCAGAAGCTAAGAAGATTTATTCCTTAGGTGACAAAACTGTTGGAAAAAGAAATACGCAGAAGAAATTTAGTGTCTCAACCAGGGGCTCTAAAATAAATTCATCAAATAAAGTGGACAGGGTTGATGGCAATTCGGTTTCGATGGATTTACCAAAACGTTGGAAACTCAATTCTCGTTTTGGAAACATGAACTCGAATAAAAGATTCCGAAATCCGAATGAAATAGTGGACATTTTATGTGGACATGTTTCACCACAGGGTTCAAACAAATTTTGTGTAGAGTACTGTGATGGCGACATACAAGAAGTGTCTTTCGAATCGGTACCTGTTGTTATAAGAGACCGAATAGATCCAAACTGGTCTACTTGGTTTAGTGGATAAAAATATGTGTACTAATATGTTCATTTACTAGTGCTAAATGAGAACTTACCCTGACTACTAAAATATTCAGGAACAATGTACCCAAATGCCAGGAGGCATATTTTTGGGAGGCAGCGAGGTATTATGACCAGGCTAAAATCTGGAGTCTGGAAACAATGGGTTATCGCAGATACTTCGAGAAAAGCAGATTTATAAATTAATGATTTGATGGATTAACGTATTAAGATGTTTTCAACTCTTACAATCCATCACAATGCCTACTTGATTAATACAAGACTCTACATGTTATTTTAACAGCTACTAAAGTTGATTGCTTTATTTTAATAATGCTACTTGGAATTTGTACATATAAAAGCATGTTAACTCTGTAAATCTGGTAATTCGGATATCCGATTGCAAGAAGGATGGACGGAGAGTTTGGTAACCGCTCCCGTCAACATTTTGTATTACATGTACGCTGCAGTCCAGTTAATAAATTAGTTACATAGTGTAAAGACCTTTAGTCTCAGTACTTTGTGGAGTGAGATCCCTGGTACGAAATAACTTCGCAACCAGTTCCTCCGGTCATAATTTGGTGGAGAATCCGGTCATATTATATTTCGATTTACAAAATATTTTTCTGTTTTGGACAAACCGTTATCCGTTTATTTAATTACGTACATTTCTTGAACACCAAAATATAATTTTCATAGTATGCAAGTGTTGCCGAATCTCGGGGTAACTGTAAGAACATACAGGGTTGCACATTGTCGTCAAACCGCGGGGTTGGCTGTTCATTTCTGCCGAGAAATTGATTGATTGAGTTCAAAAAGTGTCACTTTAAACGTTTGCAATGTGATTTTTGGTTCTGAACACCAATAATATTGCCAGCTGAAATCAGTCTCATATTCGATATAAATATTTGTAAGGGCAATAAGGAGTTTCATGTCATTTTCTCTTTCATTATTTAATTGACATTCTGAGGCATAATTTTGTGGGAAACATATCTGTGAGTTTCAAAGTAAATGATCTGGAATACTTGCACCATTTATTAAGAGAAAACCCATTTCTCTAACCACAAAATATGCAATCGCCCGATATGCAGTATATCCTATTATTATTATTTTGAACCATTTATTGACTGTAGTTTCATTCAAGATGGGCCTTCCTAAACGTCAGAAATTTAGATTCAGATTTGCCTGGAAGTTGTATGAGTTTCAAACTAAAATACAAAAAAAAATCCACATTTGGTAGCTTGGTTTCACCTACCCATATTAGTAAAGCTTTAAACAGAAATAAACAGTTCTATTCATGTGAACCAGATAATCAACATCCTCTAAAACATCATTTGAGAAAAAATTCAATCAGCACCTGTAACTGGATATCACTTGTTTAATATTCCAGTATTGGCGAAACATTTCAATACTTTGGTTTCGCAATGTGCGCAATGTTATTTTGAAAATAACTGTATCAGTAGATATGAATTTCCATATGTTATAACTGAAGAATCTAAACATTATGGCTTGGACTCAAAATTTATAGTGCAATGTAACGGATGTTATCGTAAATTCTTTTCAACCATCTGTCACAAAATATTCACTGAGCAGTCTTCTGTGAAAATATATGATATACATTTGAGAGCAGTGTGGGGCACTAGTGTTTCTGGAGGGAAGGAGAGTTTCACAGTTGAATGAATGCATGGATGCACTGGGTGTTCCGAGTATGACACAGTCAACATTTACTGGACTAGAACAGCAGAATGGAAATATCTGGTACAAATTATTAGATATGCTGATAAAGGTATGCTTTCTGCGGGTGCAGAGGAAAATAATCTGTCAATGCAGAATAAAGAATTTCTCCGAAGAATACCAGCTATAGGTATCACGGAACTAAATATTTGAATTAGAGTTACCCACCTTGAAATGTTGCATGAGAAAATGATGCAATCTCTAAAAATAAGCAGCCTTGTCATAAATATATTGTTTCAATAAACGTTTGAAACATTCTATTGATATCTTGCATTGATGTTGAATATTCCAGATAAATAAAGAGGGTGGTTTGATGACTTTGGCCCTAAAACATACAATTGACTTTTGGTATGTTTTTGCTGGGAATTCGCTGAAAAATATGTGAACATGGCCGGTACTTCCGTTCCTGTCAATTTTTTTCTCTTACTGGTTGCATGGCCCCCTCTTTTCGGGTCAGAAAAGGCTGTCTGAAGAGCTATACTTGACAGCAATATTTGAATGCCAAAATTAAAGTAATGCGATCATATTGTATTCGCCTGAACGTTATAATGGGAGCCTATGGAAAATATTTAGTTCTGTGATACCAAAAACTGTTATTTGTGATGGTGGGTGGTCAAAAAGAACCCATAAATATTCTTCAAATGTTGTGGGGGTGTAGCGTAATATTCGGTGCAAGTACTGGAAAACGTTTATTCATTGGAGTTAGGAATACATTTTGTTACATTTGTGCAAAGACTGACACCTTTTATACCCCCCCACCCCTTCACATCAATGTTTTAAAAACTGGAATGCAAACAGTCAAAGTCAATCAATGGATAAGCCAGAAAATAGGCAGACTGTCATCTGCAAAATGAGGTCCCCAGAGGGGGAATTTAGTGATGCTACCCAGTAGAGTAGCATCACTAAATTTACCCTCTGTGAACCTCAGTCTGAATCGGGGTCTCAAGACTAAACAGAAAGAGGTACTCAGAGGATAAATTGGACCACTGAATAGCATCATCAAATTCACCCACTGGGGATTTCATTCTGCAAATATCAGACTGCTTATTTTCAGGCCTGTCAATGCAGGCTGGTATTATTCTCAAATCGGTTTATGCAGTGTGAATGTGTGCATTGTGTGCGTTACATGCATATCATAGCAGAAAGTGAGAGTTTTATTTTTACCATGCTACAAAGTGAAGGTCCTACTTGGGGGAAAGACATTGTAAAGTATGAAGGTGCAAATCATGCTTGTAAGTGCTTAAGGTCTAATTTGGAAAGAAACTTGGTTAATGATAATCTTCAGTATAAGGGTGCTGGTAAACTGACAAAGGAAATGAGACTGAGGCGTGTGATGCTTAGTGAGATATGCAATAAAATGAGATCAAAGAAGGAAAATAGAAAAACGCTGCAAAGACATTAAATCATGTTATTCTATACTTTATAAATAACCACATTTCTATTGACTGGATCTTATACACGTTACTGGTACTCAAACATCCATGAACACCGGCTTTCCAGCTTTCTAAATATAGCTTTTGGAAATCCCCTCTCTAGTTCTACTTTAATCGACGTGCATGCGCAGTCACATGTTGTCCGTCTCATATTTATGTTATTCTGCAGACGATAACTATTTTTTTGTTGAATAAAAGTATTTCTGGTTTATATAATTGAACTTTTAATTGACAAATAGAAGATTGTTTTTTGACGATGGTGAAAATAATAAAACAGTTATGGACTAACGCCTCGGTCAATAAAAGTGTTTTAGGTTCATATCACATCATATTCACCACCACAAAAGTCCATAATTGTATAAAATTTAAAATTTCATGTATCATTTATTTGGAGTCCATACAAACTGTAGTGACTTTTGTCAAGCATCTTCGTAAAAAGTAGACAATTCAAGCATAACTGATAGTAACTTTGAGGCATCTAATACTCTTCCTGAAGTACTTTCTGAGCAGGTTTGGTATTGGACTGAGGGAACATCTGACACCAGTTTAGAAATTTCCTGATACAATTCTGATTTATCTCCAAAAGCATTAAATATAGAAAAAATGTCAATCGTCTTTTGAAAAGACGTTTTGAAAAAGCTTATCGCTTAATCGGCAATAACATAACTAATTTAGCAGAGTCATGGATGGCAATACGGGCTAAAATTGATGGTGGTAAACTATTTAATAGATCAAACAAGGGTTCTTGGTTCACTGGTCTCCATGTGCAGGGGTATTGAAAAAAAACCTTGGACCACAGTGGTCACCTAAAGTCTGGAAACTGGTGACAGGTGTAGAGCCCACAGGGCCTTTTGTTTCATTTTATGAAACTAGATCTAAAAACGGGCCTTCTTCAATTAAAAGTAAGGCCCAAGGCTGAAGCAAAGAGACGTACAATGAAACGAAAACTTTTTCGACTTTTGTCAATCTAACACTAAAAAGCACTTTGGTCCAGAAGCTTTAGATGTTGTGCCTGGTATTTCTGTATCCCAACTTGAAACTGTTAAAACGAAATCCCTTGTTAGGTTACTGAACATTTCTGGTAATGAAATGGATAAAACAGACGAAAACACAAAGCAACAATCTGTGTCAAGTTTGTGGTTTCAGGAGAGGAAAAAACGACTCACAGCTTCAGGTTTCAAAGATATTGTTTGTGGACTGTCTTCTAGGTCAGTTACTTCGTTTGTAAAAGAACAAACTTCGCTACAGTTCATTTACGAGTAATCGTTTTACAAGATGGACGCTAAATGGGGAGAGAATTTATTTATTTAATTTATTGGTGTTTAAGGTCACATACTTATGCACAATGGCTAATCGTGACCGTGACAGTTTTACGGGTGGAGGAAGCCGGAGTACCCGGAGAGAACCACCGAGCAACGACGAGCAGCTGTCAGCTCTCCAACATCGTAACTCTGAACTCTGCACCGCAGCACAGGCAGGGTTAGATTGGTTGAAGACATGCGCACCATCGACGTGCAGTACGCCTCAGTACACAGCGTCATCGTGCCCCCATGTAGGCAATCGGGGTGAAGTGTCTTGCCCAAGGACACAACGCGGTTGCCGCAGGTGGGATTCGAACCGAGGACCTCTCGGCTTGCAGCCTGCACCTCTACCAACTGAGCCACCGCGCCCCCAATGGGGAGAGAAACAGCATCCAGGAGTACATGTTCAAGAAAGCTGGGTGTGGCGAGAACGTGTCTGCTTCTGAAGTTCGTTTTGTAATAAATAGGCAGCTTCCGTTTTAGCGGCAAGCCTGATGTCATTGTAGAAGAAGCTGGTGAGAAAGATTTATTAGAAATAAAAAATCAAGCATTTGTATCTGTGAAAAACGTCTGCTTGCAATTCAAAAACAAGGTACTTTCATCAGCTATTTGAACCCTAGCGGTCGCCTTTCCGGCCAGGAACATGATACATCATAACGTCATTGAATAGGATTACTGTTCAGAAAATGTGTGGGGTAGACCAATCAATATTTTCAACGTGCAGCCCCGAGGCTGCACGTTGAAAATATGGATTGGTCTACACCAAATAATGAATATGGACTCTTCTAATTGCTGCTATTAACTGGCATGGAAGATACCACTAGAGTCCAAAAGGTTAAAACGTAACCACAAATTTTATTACCAGTGACAGGGTCAATTAAATCTAAGTGGATATTCATGGTTAGATTTTCTAGTTCGTACGAATACTCCACGTCATATATTCATTGAAAGAATATATAGGGATCAGATATATCAGATATTTTGGGAACAAGAAATACTTCCAAAATTCCAGTCATTCTATTTCTTCACTTCCTGAGCTAGCCTTTTCACGTCATGGTAAAGTGCCTGGAATTAGAGAGCCATGAGAATGGGCAAGTAAAATTGGCAGTGCGTCCCCTGAGTTCCAATGTGTTCTATGTGCCTACTGGCACATAGAACACATTGGAACTCAGGGGACGAACTGTGGTTTGCTCATTCAGTTTTTTGCGTTATACTCCATATCAGACAACTGTATTGAAAATCATACTAATGTACAATGAATAATTTCTCATTTCAGTTCAGTGAAGGTGTTCATAGAGAACAAAATGTTAAAAAACCACCCACCAAGCCATCTACATCATCTGCAACCTGCACACATTCTAAAAGACAGACAATGAAACCTTCTAGACTGAATGAGACATTGCTTTTTGTAGGCAGAAAGATACGTCACAAGTGATTGTTAATGAGGAAACACAAAAATGTGAGTGAATGGTTTGTTGGAACAGTGGAAAAGCTACTGTCTGTTTGTGATGAAGAACCTGGTGCTATACATGCAGTGAAATATCAAAACGGAACATATGACATTGACCACTTATATGAAGATTATATGAGTGATCAGATCTAATTTATGCGAGTTAAATATGTCCATTGAACTTGTTAAGGTGATTGTACACTGGACGCAATGTGAGTGTGATGAGTGATACGATAAAAACAAAATGAACAATATTCCTTTTTTCTGTTCGCCATGTGGACACCAGTCAATCGACAGGTTTCATTATCAGTTCAGGGGCATAACTTAGAGGGTCATTGTGGTTCCACAGATTAATTGAACAAGTTATTACGCGGACTAGGAAATGTTAACGGACAGACAGATGGACAGACAGACATAGCCATACCATAATATGATCCCGCTCCATAGAACAACCGTTTAAAAACATGTGACAGGACATAATAAAAATTCATATGCAAATTAGAATCGATTATCGCAAATGCTTCTCACAAGGAAAACAATCAGAATCAACTTTGATTCGCGCAAAATGTTCATTTAAGATTCTGTGTCATTAACTCTTTCAACACGAGAGACCGCTTGTCCGGTCCAGGAACACAATACATCATAATTTCATTAAGTAGGATGGATACTAAGTGAACGTGCGTGGTAGAACAATTAATATTTTCAAAGTGCAGCCTGAAGGCTGCACGATGAAAATATTAACTGCTCTCCCCCAAATAATGGATACGGACTCTTCCAATTTCTGACATTTAACTGGCATGGAAGATACCACCAGTGTTCAAAGGGTTAATGGCCTGGAAAATTCTACTCATGTTTTGCTCCATCATAATGAAGCAACACTCTGACTTAGCAGTGGTATGATGTGAGACCTTGGCTGCCAAAACTAATGTGCAATCATAAATTCCACTAGCAAGAGCACCAACAACCTGTATGTTGAACCATGTGTTCCACGTGTACACGTGAGACAAGAAACTCACACAATTTGATGTAGGCACGTCGGTTGCAACTCCAGTGAGTATTAAAATATGAGGTTTGATTTTTACTGTGGAATATGTAATGGTTGCGCTCGAAAGGGTACAACAGTTCTCCCAAAAATCTAAATTATTCAAGAAATTTGATTTTCGTGGCAGGAGTTAGCGAGAATCAAAAGTGATTCTCGCGAATCGTGACACATTTTAAGGCCTGTGAAATATTTAAATTGTTATATGTGGCTCTTAAATGCTACAATATTGGATTACAATTTTGACCCACATGGTTTATGCTGGTAGAATTAGAAAGGATTCGACCATGGGTAACACAGCATACTCCCTCTCCCTCCCTCCCCTTTCCACACACATACATCCCACCCAAAGTAATGAACTCATATACACTAGTGGATAGTCATGTTATGCATTTTGGTTATATACATTCATATCCAATCTCAAGTTTTAAAGTGATTATTTGACAGAGAGATATGTATATTATAGAGCTACACGAGAATATTATTTGTATAGTACTAGTACATATTAACTTTTGGCAATGGTGTGGACATTCCCAGCAGACATGAAGACCCCCTGATGTATCTACAACACACATACTTTACACGCCTGATGTGGCATAAAGAGATAAAATTCACATGTTAAAAATATTTGATAGATGTTAAAAGCAACAAGGTGACAAATATGTGCTTCCATATTTGCACTTTTTACACAACAAACATGTGCTTCCAGTTTGAAAAAAAAGATTTCCTCTTTTTTTTATTTTCATTTTTGAACCTTTTAATAAATTTTTAATTCATATTAGGTCTCGTCTTCTGTGGTTGGACGATATAATATACACACAATGAAATATATTCATGTTCCAGATGTTGGCATTTTGTACTGTTGACTTGCAGGTCTACTGAACATGACCCTTGAACCATCACAGACGAGACAAATCAGATTTACAAACCCCCTAGTGCGTCATGTTCGAAACGCCACTGAATGTGTACTATTAACGTACGATACGTTTAAGGCACCATGTTACTGTGCTCGTACATGAGCAAATGGGGTTGGTTTTCTTGCTCAGTGACTCACCGCAGATGACTGGCTAGATTCGAACTCACAGCTTCTCATTTAGTTGTCTGATGTGCTACCAAGAGTCCACGGGGCGCGGTCGATGTGGGGATGAATGTGTTATGATCGTCACAATAGATGGGTTGGGAGGAGTATTACCTTTTACTTAACCTATGCATTGCATTGAAGCTTACAATCAAGTCCAGTGACTCTGTCGGAACACATTGTTGATAGAAGCTGGTGTTGGTCGCCATGGGATAAATGTTTTTAAATTTGTGCATGTATGTCGGATTGCAGTTGCCACCTGCAATGAAAAATAAAACAGTAGATCAATTAGTTTGTAGCAAACTAGAAACGCAGTCCTTGTTGGTAGCTTTATATGGTTTTCTTCAGTAACCACCGCTATATATAATGATAGAATGTTTTGAACATTTCACCTAAATGGTAGTGTACTAAACTCACTTTGACCCGTTTTGCCAGACGAAAGTTTCTTTGTGCACTTTGGTTGAAGTCTTCTTTCGTTGCTTTCAAGCTTGGTGCATTTAATTAAGAACCACAAGACACTGTATCATGTTTGTTGCATCAGAAGAGTTTTGGGGATTTTAAGTATTCTAACAAGGTTTCTGTGGAAAATGAATTTATGCTCTGATCGGGATTTATACGTGCGTTCGGAATGTACAGAGAACAGTGTTACTATTATTCATTTACTAAGGACGACCAGGAGACGACTATTGCAAAATATTATCTTGATGCGGAATATTTTTTTCCAGTCTTGGCGCTTGGTTGAAGGGCTATTCCCATTTCACCTTTTCTTGAATGTTGAAGTGATTGGCCCTGTCTCATTCGAGCTAGGATCAATGTGAGACAAGACCCTCTCACTACAGGTGCTGCTTATTACCGAGGGAGGTGGGTAATAGTTTTCTGTCACAAATTTCATTCCACCGACGGCACGCGGTCGACGCAAAGATATACAGGGCAATTAGGTAAGTTTGTAAAATAGCATCTCACGAAAATTGCTTCGAACTGTTTTGCGATTCGGATTCGATTTTGATGTCGATATCGGACGCCCGATTCGATTCGAGATTAGATTAGAGGATAGGTACTCGTAGGGTCCTACCCGTATAAAGAGGGCAAATTGTGATCGGCTGTATTGAAACAAGAGCTTTGATACTTCGTTTCGTCTTTGGTCTCGATTTTGGGTTGGGGGGAAAAGTCGGTTTGCGGTTTTGCTTTCATTTCTATCAAACAATGACAGAGTTTCAAAGCAAATTTCCAAATAATTCCACAAACAACGGCACATTGAAATTCTGTTTAACCGTTTGCATACTACATGCGAATTTTCTTAACAAGAAAATAAACTAGCAGAGGTATGTTTCTGATTCTTGTCAATACAGTATACCCTTCTTTATACCCCAAACTACAGAGTTTCTCATTAATCAAGTCATGGCCGTTTGGCACAGGTGCGTGGCTAGAGGTTTCTGATGGGGGAGGGGGGGGGGGGGTGTAGGAAGTGAATTTCCAACTAGGGGGATCAGGAGGGGAAACCTCCTCCCGGTCCCTCCCCGTAGTTGGAAATTCACTACCGAGAAACATTTTGAAAATGAAGCCATGAAAGGGGCATAAAATTAATTCCAGTAACTGAAATGCCAACACATTTATGATAAAATTATCAGGTTTTTATTATTTCATATTATTCTGGGAATTGAATACGTGCTAAACAAATGCTCAAGCTGAGAACTTTGAGCAATTCACACTGTCCTAACATAAAATCAGACCTCGTGCAGGAATGATCAATTTTCGATGTTTCATCATTTTATAACTGTGAATGACGGAATTAACTCAGGATAACTATTTTACAAAATGTGATTTTCTTGAAGTGCATTTCGAGGATTTTTTTCATCACAATAAGTAATGTACTATAGAAATCTCGTATCGATTGACATCATGCATACGCATACGTGCACTGTAGTTGTAAATAGTAACAGTCAGAATTTTTGCCGGTATGAAACCCAGTTGGAATTTTGGGAAGTAAACGAGATATCAGCATCACCAAAGAATCTCTAAAATCCAGATAGATGGAATTTCCAACTACTCATGACTTGCCCTCCGAATTTCCAACTATAGGAAATTTTGGTCAGGATTGTGCCCCCCCCCCCCCCCCCACCCCACCCCGTTGCCACGTCACTGGTTAGGCAGCAGCCGTGATCCGATTTTATGAGAATTTCAAGAAAATACACGCCAGGTTTAGAAATAAGTGATAAATGTTATATTATTGAACGTTCAGTGCAGTGGTGACAAAAGTGGACACATAATTTCGACGGGATTGTTACCCGGTCGTGATCTAGTCGGAATAACCTTTTTGCTTTCCTTCCCAGAACATTACAGAATCTCATCTGTTGACAAAGTATCGCGAGAATTTCAACCCTTTGAACACTAGAGACCGTTTTTCGGGTCAGAAACATGATACGTCATACTTTCATTTAGTAAAAATGCGGCTTTGTTAAATATAGGGTAGACCAATCAATATTTTCAACATGCATCCCCAAGGCTGCACGAAGAAAATATTAATTGGTCTACCCCTAAATAATAAATATGGACTCTTCCAATTGCTTCTATTGAACTGACATGGAAGATACAACCAGGGTTCAATGGGTTAAATCACAGATACTATTTTCGTTTGGTTTTCTTGATTCACTTTTAATTTTTCGCAATATTTTGTTTATAAAGAAGTTCGTCCCTCTGGTGCAAGTTTGTTTCGACCAGATAGCGGTCTGATCGAGAAAAATACAGTTTTTCCACTCGCTGTACTGGAAAGAGTAATAACCTCCATAAGTTTAACCCTTTACCTAACATGAAAAGCAGACGACACTTGCAAAAAAAATTCTTGAATAATTATTTTTTTTTATTTTTTGTCTCAAAAACATAGGTCATGATCTCGACGAGTTCGTTCCAACGAGGGGTCATAACCTATGTTTTTGAGACAAAAAATGAAAATATTTTGAAAATTAATTGGCGATTTTTGAGAATAGCGCTGGCCGGTTTTGGCCGTTACGTTGGGTAAAGGGTTAAGACAAACTCTATTTCGACCTATGGACAAGTTTTTTCACGAATTCAGTCAGATAAATCTTCAGCATACTTTGTTCAACATAACAGCTTTTAACACAGAACATGTGTTTTCGTTAATTTCTTGAACAAATCAATCTATGAAGCACCAATCGTAAACGTTGCTTCAAAACGAATACTAAGGTTCAGTGCAGCACTTTCTGGCGTATATGCTGTCAGAAAAGCGAAAAGAGGCAAAAAATGTCTATTCTTTTAGTATAAAAGATTCCCCGATGTCTGTAAAGTATCGCATAAAGTTGAATACGCTCAGCAATCGTGGGATAGAGGTATGATCCCCAACAAGGACATTATTTAAGTAAAATTTTAAATTTGGCAATTGAAGTGTCACCTCAATCTGTAATTGATTCATACAACCGACGAATGACACCTGTACTGATGCATTCGACATTTGTCTGTGAATGCCACAACAAACCTGATACGAGTAATCATTCAAAATACACAGGAAGTGTAATTGTAAGGCCACATATTTGACGAGTGAGCGCTTTGTTTGAGGTGTAGTATCATTTTTTTAGGAATTTTCTCCATTGAATTGTTAGCTCACAAAAACTCAGGCCCAGTTTAGGAGGTCAGATCGCCAGATCAAACGAGCTGCTATAGGCAGCTCGTTTGAATCGGCAATCTGGCTACCTCAACGAGACGTGATGCGACGAACCAGACCACTTCACTGTACCGTTAAAAACCTTTTTGTGATAAATTGGATTGAAGTAATTTTGTTTACACTTATTTTTGTAACAGGTGCACACTTCCGGAGAACCCCCGATGCGCATGAAAACGTAACAAAGTGAACAGTCAACTTTCAGTCAACCCGGACCGCCGTTCGAGCGCACCCATTCTAGTTCGGAGTAAAGTATTCTCTGAGAACGGAACAGCTAATTATGCGAATTCGAACGCACTCGTAAATAGTCCGTCATACTATACTGATTCAGAATTCCACACTCAGTCCAGGCACATTAGACATAAAAATGAGAAAGTAAGGGAAAAAATCGGAGAAAGCTGATTTTTTTTATATGTTTCCGGGACACACATTGCGGATAAAGTGTGAAAAGTCCCCGCGAATCCGAGTTGAGCTTTTTTAGTTATAGCGTTTTTTTGATGAAAAAAAAAATTGAAAAAAAAATTCGACCCAGCTCCATATTTCTCATTCTTATTCGCCTTAGTAGGGTGAGAATCATAAATATCGTGCTGAATTATATTGAGAATACATATCCCCAACAGAAAATGCCAACTTTGTACCAATCCTCACACTCAATGGTGAAATATTCACGAAAATGTACAAAATTACGAAAAAAAATTTATTGTTTTCATACACACAACGGTACACAACGTCCATTAAATCAAATCTACGACTACTTTGGGAGTTAAATTATATAGCAAAAATTGCAGAAAAGCAGTGGCTTTATAATGATATATAACAATAGTCATTTATTCCATAATGAACTGGTGAAACGTGTGAAATATTAACCATACCCCCTAAACTCAAATTCAAACGGCATCGACTTTTCTCATTCAAATACCGTATTATAGCATCATTGTTTCAATTTCCATGTTCGATTAAATCACATAATGTGGTGTTCGCCTACACTCAAGATGCATTGGCATGTAATGTGTGCACGCCCTTGATGTGTACTCATAAACAAACCGATAGCACTGTTGCGAAATGGGTACATGGACTACCTCTTTGCCTTCTGATATGTAATGCTCTCGAAAATTTTGTTCATGTTCACACTGGTCATGGCGAACAACATCGGGATCTCCGTCAAAGTTCACAATTGACTGATGCCAATGATATAACCAAATTATTGAACTGGCTCAGAGTGCATTCCCCCTTTCAGAATAGAGATCCACTACAATTAGTCTCTATAGCGACCGGGCTTGTGGCCGACGAAACTGTGAACTGTGACCAAGTTCGCAAAATTGGTGAATGTTGCGTATCGAATGTTGTAAGCAAAACGTTCAACAGCATCAAACTACGACGTGTTGACACTGTGAAGTCTTTCGCATCGATGGCAAATAGCATCAAAGTCCGTGGAAGTAAGGTAGTGATTGACCCCACAATTCTGTTCAACCGCATCACATGTGTTATTCAGTCACAAGCAGAGATGGAAGAGTATCTCAAATATGAACTCGCCCCGAAACCACCAGCATTGTTTGATTCTGCTGGAATGAGGAAGACACAGAAAAGCACGCTCGGTAAGATCCTCAAAACATACGGTTCCGAGCAAACTAAAATCCCAGAACATTCTCTGTTTGTTGTAGATGGTGGATTTTTATTGAGGGCAGTTGTATGGCCTAAACAGTCGTCATACAAGGACATATGTACATCATATTCCAATTATCTAGTGAGACATTTTGGGGCGAACGTCGTGGTTGTTTTTGATGGTTATGCTTGTACAATGTCGACAAAGGGCATGGAACAAGCCCGTAGATCTAAAGACAGGTATTCCATTGATATCAATATCTCACCCGAGTTACCAGCCACCACACCCCAATCCGATTTCCTTGCAAATGCCAAGAACAAAACCCAACTGATCGATCTTCTAATGCAGGAGCAATCTGCTATCAATATTCAGTCCAAGCAGGCCGAGGCTGATGCTGATGTACTGATAGCCGAAACTGCACTTGACATCGCTCAAGATGACAACAATGTTGTCGTTGTGGGAACAGACACAGACTTGTTAGTCATTCTTACCCCTCGAGTTCAACCGGGATGTAATATTCACATGATGTATTCCATTACCCCAAACTTACTAGTTTCAGTTAGTGAAATAGCAACCAAAATGGGTGACCATAGAAGCAACCTCCTTGTAGCACATTCTTTAAGTGGTTATGACACTACTTCTGCACTCTGTCGAGTTGGTAAGAAGAAAGTATTCAGTACAATTGTCTCCGATGTTACTAGCGACTCACAACAGTATGTCAACACAATTTTGGCGGATGACAGTACACCAAGTGCAGTAGCCGCTGCCGGGGAACAACTTCTCCTGATCTTATACGGGGGTAAAACTGTTTCCTCTCTCGACCAATATAGATATGTCACTTACAAGCGTTATGTAGCAAAATCTAAACTGAATAAACCCATCGACCTAGCCTCACTCCCACCAAGCAGCGATGCTGCACAACAACATGTCTACAGATGTTATCTCCAGGCCCAACAATGGCTGGGCACTTCGCTTCCTCCGACGGATTGGGGGTGGTCACTAGACAATGGACTTCTTGTACCGACTGCAGCCACAAAGTCATGTGCCCCCGATAACCTACTGAATCTGATCAGTTGTGGTTGCAAGAGTGCTTGTACAAAAAGGTGTGGGTGTAAGAAGGCAGGACTCTCTTGCTCAGGTTTGTGTAATTGCAGTTCGGATTCTTGTAACAACCACAGAAACACTGTCCTGTCGGAAATTTCTGAGTTCGATGAATAATATGTATATAGGTCATGTTATTTCTGTATATAGCGTTGATAATAGTCAATGTAACTTAATCCATGTTGATTGATTTGTACATTCTGTAAATATTATTTATTGATTTTTGTACATTCTGTAAATATTATTTATTGATCTAATGCTGCCAGACACAGACGTGTCTGTTCGGTCCCAAGCCCGAAAATAGTTGAGTTCTCATGCTGACGAATTTTATGCCAAAAGGGGAACTCGGCCAGAAGCAGAGGGGGTCTTCCATAATGTCTATTTTGTAAGCAATGATAAAAGTCTTCAAATGGTGGTGGATTTTTTTATCGTCTGTCCAACTAACATCCCGTTCTGTACTACGACCCTTTGGGCAAATCCGTTAGGAAAATCGTCATTTTTGCGTAAATCCGATACTTTTTGTGAATTTTCAATAATTTTTCGCAGAAATTGTCACAGAATGCACATTTTCCTCTAGGTAAATGTATATTAGACATTATGTAGCTCGAAATACGCGTAAACAAAAAATACAGTTGGATCAATTCGAGGTTACAAAGTTCGTGCGATTTTTTTTTATTTTTTTCAAACGCGTTTTCGAAAAAAGGCTGTAGAAAAAAAAAACTCAACTGGGATTTTAGGGGACTTTTGTCTAATCGTTCAGTGACATGTACTCGACATTCCCTGAAAAAATCAGCTTTCTCCGATTTTTTTCCCTAGTGAAACCTAATGTTCTTGGACTAACTGTGGATTTTCCAGGGTCCAGGAAAAGATCGTCAAACAGTAGTAATATTTAGTGGCTAATTTACACAGTCATATAATAAAAGCAGTTGTCTCCGAGAGTTTCTCAACAATAAACACTTGGAGCTGATATTATCATAGAGGAATAATTGAGATCACCTATTCTTGGGGAGGGGGTTCCATAACTGACTGTGGACATATATCTCACTTCTTCATTTCTTGACCACCACAGTGTATTATTAACGCTGATTGTTTTAATTTTTTAATTTGTGTCTAAAAAATAGGCCACGACTCCTCCTCATTGGAACGACTCAAAGAATTCGTTCCAAGTAGAGTCCATAAGCTATGTTTCGGGGCAAAAGGGAAACTTTTTAAGGCCAGAATGTTTCTGGTAAGTTTCGTCTGTCATTCATTTTAGTCAAGGGTTAAATGTCAGTAATGGCTCGTTCCAGATAAAGGCGCGCAATACAATCAGTATCGGCAAAGAAACATCCGTGAACATATACGATGGTCCATACAATCCGCACTATGTAGCAAAGTAGAGACGTGATGTATCCCTCCCCCCGCAAACTATGCTTCTTATCAGTTGTGAAACACTTACCCGAGATACGCCTGAACAGTGTATTATAGTCATTTTCAGACTGATCCTCGTAGACAATCTGCACTGGGAAATCTTCACCATGTAGTTCTTTCACCTTTCCTGCAATATAATATGAGGCATATATTTTAGCCATTGGCATGCGTAATGGCGAGATGAATCGATTCATGGTTGTTTATTTGTTTGTTGGTATTTGGCCCATGGGGTGTTACAATACTATTGGTTGTACAAATTTGGTCACTACTAGTGGTTTTGTTGCAACTGAATGAAGAATGCCAACTAAATTGTGAAATAAGCAAATCTATATTTACAAAATACCATTTGCTTGTAGCAAAATATGACGATCATGTTAAGAATTTGGGAACGGTATCTGCATTTTTAACGAAGTCCAAATATAGGCTTATTAGCATTGTAACGGTTAGGATCCCTTTCAGCATCCACAGCCATATTGTGAGTTGTAAAGCATTGCTAATCTGGGACCTACGGTGCTCTCAAAACTTTAGTCTGGGACATTATACTGAATTCTCGTGGGGCTGCTCACAAATATGCATCTGGAACTTAATTAAGCACACCCTAAAATGTTTCATGACAGTGAAGTTGCTGTTACTGATTATTATGTTTTAATGATAGCTATGTCTTGCAGTACATTCCATCTAGTGAAACATGATGTTTCTGGTTGATAGCGTATCCAAACACATCCCCTCGACCACGTGCAGCATGCTTCCCACGAATGTCACAAAAACACCATCATCCACATGCAATATCTGGGTATAAAACTTCTTTTATCAATAAATGTTGACATGGAAAGGAAGAGACTATCAGTGGCACGAAGGTGGCAAATCGTTGGCATATATGGAACCGGTATGTCATTCAAAGCTATTGGAAGGCAACTTGGCTATAGTGATTCTGTCATCAGCAGACTTGTCCGAAAACATCAACAAACCAACAACGTTAAGGACGGACCAGGGCCTGGACAACCCCCAAAAACCTCCCCTCGGAAAGATCGGAGTCTGGCACGCCTCGTTTGGCGTGAACCCTTTGCTCCAAGTGGAGTTTTGAAACACCTTTGGCTCACCAACAGAAGTTTGTGCAAAGCAACTGTCCGAAACCGTCCCAGAGTACTGGATATGAGGTCCAGAAAGGTCATGAAGCGTCCAGCTCTGTCCGATCAGCATCGAAGACGATATTTGGATTGGTGTATGGCACTACAACATTGGAATCCCAGGATGTGGAGAAGCGTTCATTGGTTAGACAAAAGTAGGTTCATGCTTCATGCCAGTTGGTCGCATGAGAGTGTGAAGGCATGGACATACTGCTTATGTGCCCAGGAACATCAGACCTACCGTTCCTTATGGCGAAGGATCAGTAATGATCTGGGATGCTTATCTCTTGATTCTATACTTGATATGGTGACTACACGTGGGAATCTCAATGGTCATCAGAACATCCGGAACATTCTCAATTCGGTCGTCGTGCCTCATTTTGACAACCACCCGTTGGCTACTCGCCATGTATTCATGTACGACAATGCAAAGTCACTTCGTTCCCATGCTGTGGGATCACTCCTACAGAACAACGCTATTACAACATTACCTTGGCCTGCAATGAACACGATTTGAATTTCTTCGAACACATCTGGGATTTTGTGCAAGTAAGTAATCCGCCTGTACAGAATTTGACCGATTTGGAAGCTGCATTGCACAAGGAGTGACAGCAGTTGCCTCTGGGTCGTATCAGAAGGCTGACTGGTAGCATTAGGAGAAGGGTTCAGGATGTCATCCGGGCACGTGGTTGATACACTCGCTACTGACGTTAGACACTGCTATTGTGTTCAGGAGATTACAAGTTACATCTTTTGTCAGTAATTACCGGCATTGTTTCATCATGGACCATTCCAACACCATACTTGTCGAGAGAACATTTTCCATCAAAAACATAAGTGACAGATATGTGTAATTAGCACCATTAACATACTGCATATTGTAATCATTATGTTGTCTTTCATTTGTCAATAGATCATTCTTTCCACAAACAATCACTTTGGCCATCTGAAAGATAGCATGAAAGTGATGACAGTTTCTATTAACACCACTGCGAAAAAAGAAACAGGGGGTTCTTAATTAAGTTCCAGATGTATATCTAAATATATTATAAGGTAGAGGTTTATCCACAAAACGGCATGCTGGGAGCATATGTTGAATGCACGGGGCCCCCAATTGCATTCCGCATATGTCCAAGACTGAAATTATGAGTACAAACTACGTCCTCATTATTTTTCTAAAAACGCAATCCTTATTTCAATTCAATCCGAATTTGACAATTACTAAATTTCTAAAAATGCAAACTTTTCAGACTATCAGTTCACAAAACGTAGTCTACAATATCTGTATACAAAAATCAGCTGGGTTAAAAATTAACCCAAATCAACTGGCGTGAGTAAATGGGAACCCAATTCAGTCCATATTAACTCAATCCAGTTGATTTAGGTTGATTTTCAACCCAACTGATTTCAGAGTTTACAATTGTTATGAGAACGGGCAAGTGGCCTCATAATTTCGTAAAGATGGCAACATTTATTCCAAATATGGTGTAGAGAAACATACTGAATTCAGGTTTGTTATTTCACAAAATACAATGCTGTATAAGCTGAATGTTAAAAAAGCAACATTCGATGTTCCCAGACATCAGTGATTTTTAAAAAAAATTGATGTGAAAACCTCTGTTTTTTCAGTTCATACGAAAATGTGAAGATTTTATTATACTATCGCTTGCAAAACAACTCGTTCACAGGTAACAGGAATTTAGTCATGTTTCAAGTAAATGGGGTTTATAAACCATTGTCCCGATATCCCGATAAATTCTGTCTTAAATAAATTCTGTCTAGGTCACCTAGGGGTCATTGAGTGCATTTTTCAGAATTGTTGGAAATCACATTTTGTGATCCCCTAAAGTATTCCTGACATGGACACATGCATTTTGACGTAAAAAAGTGGGCGTGGCCAAAAATTTTGAAAAGTGGGTCATGCTCATATCTCAGGTGTGGTATGGTGTATGGACCTGGGATCAACACCAAATGGGGCGACACTTGATGGAGATTCAAAATATGGGTCAAGGTCACAGAGGTCACTTAGGGGTCATTGAGTGCATTTATCAGAATTGCTGGAAATTACATTTTTTAATTCCCTAAAGTATTCCTGACGTACACACATGCATTTTCACGTAAAAAAGTGGGCGTGGTCAAAGTTTTTGAAACTGGGTCACGCCCATATCTCAGGCATCGTATGACGTCTGGACCTGGGACCAACACCAAATGAGTCGACACTTGACGAAGGTTCAAAATATGGGTCAAGGTCACAGAGGTCCCCTAGGGGTCATTGGGTACATTTTTCAGAATTGCTGGAAATCACATTTTTTGACCCCCTAAAGTATTCCTGACGTACACACATGCATTTTTACATAAAAAAGTGGGCATGGCCAAAATTTTTGAAAGTGGGTCATGCCCATATCTCAGGTGAGGTATGACCTACAGACCTAGGACCAACACCAAATGAGTTGATACTCGATGGAGGTTCAATATATGGGTCCAGGTCCCGGAGGTCAACTAGGGGGTCATTGAGTGTATTTTTCGGAATTAGCTGGAAATCACATTTTTTGATCCCCTAAAGTATTCCTGACATACACACATGCATTTTGACGTAAAAAAAAGTGGGCGTGGGCAAAATTTTTGAAAGTGGGTCACGCCCATATCTCAGGCATGGTATGACGTATGGACTTGGAACCAACACCAAATGAGTCGACACTTGATGGAGACTCAAAATATGGGTCAAGGTCATGGAGGAACCTAGGGATCATTGAGTGCATTTTTTCAGAATTGCTGGAAATCACATTTTTTGATCCCCTAAAGTATTCCTGACGTACACACATGCATTTTGACATAAAAAAGTGGGTGTGGCCAAAATTTTTGAAAGTGGGTCACACCCATATCTCAGGCGTGGTATGACGCATGGATCTGGGACCAACACCAAATGAGTCGACACTTGATGGAGATTCAAAATATGGGTCACGGTCATGGAGGACACCTAGGGGTCATGGAGTGCATTTTTTTCAGAATTGCTGGAAATCACATTTTTTGATCCCCTAAGTATTCCTGACATACACACATGTATTTTAACATAAAAAAGTGGGCGTGGCCAAAAATTTTGAAAGTGGGTCATGCCCATATCTCAAGCGTGATATGACCTACGGACCTGGGACCAACACCCACATGAGTCGACACTCGATAGAGGTTCAAAATATGGGTCAAGGTCACGGAGGTCACCTAGGGGGGTCATTGAGTGCATTTTTCATAATTGCTGGAAATCACATTTTTTGCCCCCAAAGCATTCCTGAGATTCATACATGCTTTTTTACGTTTAAAAAGTGGGCGTGGCCAAAAAATTTGAAAGCGGGTCACGCTCATATCTCAAGCATGGTATGACGAATGGACCTGGGACTAACTCCAAATGAGTCGACACTTGATGGAGATTCAAAATATGGGTCAGGGTCAAGGAGGTCCCCAGGGGTCATTACGTGCATTTTTCATAATTACTGGAAATCACATTTTTTGACCCCCCAAAGCATTCCTGAGGTCCATTCACGCATTTTTATGTTAACAAAGTGGGCGTAGCCAACATTTTTGAAAGTGGGTCATGCTCATATCTCAATCATGGTATGATGAATGGACCTGGAACTAACAACAAATGAGTCGACACTTGATGGAAATTCAAAATATGCGTCAAGGTCACGGAGGTCACCTAGTGGTCCGCCTGAAAGAGGTCACCAAAGTCATCAAGTGCGTATTATTCAGAAATACTGGGAAATGAATTTTATTACACCTTAATGCATTTCTAAAGTTTATGAACGTATTTCATCACTCAAATTAGTGGGCAGAGCCAAAAATGTGATTTTTGATTCGAGTATCGAACCCTTTGAATGCTGGTCACATATATGCCTTTTCGGGTTTTTTATAAATAATTGTTCTGATTCCAGTATGAATATCTGTAAATACTGTTAGCGAAAACCCATTTCTGATTTGTTTAAAAATATTTTACTCCTGAAAATAAGCCTCCATAAATTCTCTTTCTGTATAGTTTATTCCTAATACTTTAACCCTTTTCACACAGACTTGAATTTACTGGATGCAGTAAATTCTGTTTCTCTAGTTCGATCATATTTTGCTGTTATAAATTAAATAGTCGAATACTTAAATCCATCAACTTGAGAAAAATAAAATAAGAGCAAGTATGTCAACAAAATAGCCCTAATCTGTTTACGCGTTTACATGCAATGATCCAAGGGATGTAACTCTATCTGTTGCCTTCTGCGTTTGTAAAAACAAAACAATTGCTCCTTGCACTTTATCTGAAAATGTCGATTTCACTAGAAACGCGTCGACAAATTTGTTTCCACTATGTTTCTATTGTATTTCAAACGGAACAAAACGTTATCTCCGCCAACATGTATGGTATATTCTTGTGTTCCAAATAAAGGTACAGGTAGGAATAAAAGTACAGGGTGGAACATTTATCTAAATTAAATAAAAGTACAGGCCCAAATAATAGTATAGGGTGGAAATCCATTGAAGGGTGGGGGAATAATGCTAGTTAATTTTATCTAAAAGCCAACATATTTTCCAGTACAACAGTCAGTTTTATTTAAGAAAACTAATACGTCAACCTACTGGCACAGAGAACATATTGGAACTCAGGGGACGAGGTGTTCATGCATATTGATTACAACAATGAATATACTGTTCTAAAAAAAGAATATCACACAATCTAGTGAAGATTTACTGATCTGAAGATCTCCCATCTGCTGGAAGGGCAATTTTAATAAATATAAAGGCCCAAATAAAGTGCAAACAGGGTGGCAAAATTCCCCCAAATTAATAAACATACATGTATGTTTATTAGGAACACAAGAGTATGGTGATATAATACCTGGATGTCTCATTTGAACACCTCGCCTGCGGCTCGGTGTTTAAAAACCGACAACCAGGTATTAAATCTCCATGTTTCATGCATGTTGACGCAGATAACCTATATTTGACAAATAGGATATCTGTCTTGAATTTAGAATTCAGTGATCATTGGATTACGTTACAGTATATGAACTTTTACAGTGAATTATATACTTGAAATACAACAGTTCACTTGTTCGGAGTGTATCTGGAAAAAATATGTTTCATCCAAACAGAATAAACCAATGACACTGAAACATCCTAACTAATTCGATGAATAATATTGTAATTCATCAGTTAAATTCGACCTCGTTGTTCTTTCTGAACCCGTAATTTGATTGGCTCTGATTCGGTCGGCTCCGTACACAAATATCACATAAATTCACTCTTACTGTGCCCCAGCTGCCAAGCGGGTCAATTAGAGCATGTCTGTACCCACGCTACGTGCGAACAACGGCGCTCAACCGCTCATATCACAGATCGAACACACTCCGAAGTTGTTTTCAATGGCAACGATTGTCAGCGTCCGTGCTTCGAAGTGCACCTTGTAAATTCGATCATGGCAAATAGACCGAGATCTAAAATAACATTGTTTCTTTCTCAAATAAAATGGGTTTGGAGAATTGCTTTCACTTCTGACGATGACAGGAATTACAATGGTGTTTGGGGCTCTTTAACAAAATTAATGGTTTTCCAGAGTTAAACTCCCAGAATGCCTAACTCAGCAAGAAACGTTTATCTCCTAATTAAAACATTTTACACAATTTTTTTTTAACAGGATACCCGACGATCTAGAAAATTTAATTCAACCTCTAATGCATTCCATTTAATAGTGAATAAATTTGAAAAATATATGTCAGTCTGGATCAAGTTTTATCTGCTATTCTAGCATTCACTTTTTGACAAAAAGTAAACAATTCGGTAATAATAACTTGTTTTTTGATCAATGGGTTGACGCACATTCACATAAAATTGTTTGACTAGCCTTGTCCTCCTCATTACCAATTCCTTCTCCAACACCCAGAAAATAAGTGCTTAATGCTCTGCCTTACTTTTTTTGTTCTAATTGTCACTGATTAGTATACTAATTAACCCTTTACCTAACATGAAAAGCAGACGACACTTGCAAACAAAATTTTTGAATAACTATTTTTTTAAATTTTTTGTCTCAAAAATATAAGTTATGACCCCTCATTGGAACGAGCTTGTTCCAAAGAGGGTCATAACCTATGTTTTTGAGACAAAAAATGAAAAAAATAATGAACATTAATTGACGACTTTTGTGAATAGCGCTGGCAGGTTTTATCCGTTACGTTGGGTAAAGGGTTAATACTCTCATTCGTATCAATCAATGACCACCTCTACTTTCAGTTCCCCCAATTTCACTTCCTCATTCAGGCGAGTGGCTGGGGCAAGGCCTCGGTCTGCCTACTCCCACCCCCCACCACCATGACACCCTCTCTCTACAGATCAATTTAAAACGTCCCCGAGGCGAGTTGTTATACCTATTAGACTTTTTTAATTATGCCAATTCCTCACCAGCAATGATTACACAATTTTCCGATAAAACCTTGGGGGCAATAAAATCAATGAATCGCAGTTTGTTGAATCAATCCCAGTTGAATCAAGGTTGTGGCAAAGTCCCCCTTAAAATACAATGTCGTGTTTTTTCTTTTAGACATGTTCCGCAGACATTGATTTGCAACACATCAAAACATGTCAATGATAAAATGGACATTATTTATTTATTTATTTATTTATTTATTTATTTATTTATTTATTTATTTATTAGGGTTTAACGACACTTTTCGACAAGGAGAGTCACCACCTCGTGTCGGACAGTTTTACGGGGTATAGGAAGACAGAGTATCCGAAGAGAACGAGCGAGCAGTAGCAATCGACTCCCAGACTCCACTTACGTACTAACATGGGACAAACAGAGTTAGCAGCGGTTGAGGGCAAGTGCAGCATCAACATGCAGTATACTTTACTACACAGCGCCACTGTGCCCCCGCGTGGGCAGTTAGGATTAAGGGCTTTCCCCAAGGACACAACGCAATTACCGTTGGTCATGGTCGAACCGTCGATCTTTCTGATTGAAGTTCAACCAATGAGCCGCCGCACTCCGCACTCTGATGTAATTCATGTGTAAAACAGCATCTTTTTAAATGGATGGTGCACAACTATAGCTTCTGTCTGCATTGTATTTCTTTGTCATAGAGTTATGTGGGATTTTTAAAAATGTTCCAACTGTAACCAGTAATCCTATGACCCAAATTCGAGAATATCATTGACAGTGTTCAGT
Organism: Pictodentalium vernedei; assembly: GCA_031216915.1. NCBI lineage: Eukaryota > Metazoa > Mollusca > Scaphopoda > Dentaliida > Dentaliidae > Pictodentalium > Pictodentalium vernedei. The sequence goes on along the minus strand of CM062297.1, from coordinate 293,133,558 downwards.
AACTGGTTAGAACTTGAGATGTTTTTTGTCTGGGTCATTCGTGTTGTTTTCCCACAAGACACACTCGTCTCCCATGTTTCATTTATACTCTGACGAGCATGGAGTGAACACACAATCATGCTATCTCACCAATGCAAATACCGCGGTAAAGAATTTTGTCGCCCAAGCAACATGCGAAGACACTAAGACGACTATTGTCCCAAAATGAAATTTGGAAGAAGCATTAAACTCTCAAGAAAGTGCAGATGAATCAGGCACAGGATGTAGTGAAGGTGATATTGAAGAAAGTCAATGGTGTAATAGTTAAAAAGGAGGAAGTTACAGATGGTAGAGATGGGTTTGATCCATTTGAATAATTGGCAATAAAGTCTTATTTTTACTATAACGATGAGTAGAACATTAAAAATGCAATTTATGAAAGATGGATTACATGAAAAAGAAGCTTCAGGAAAAGCTGTAGAAATCTTGTTACCAAGTCTAAAAGAGATATGTTGTGACAAATATCTTGAAACTTTGAAGCATCAACAGAAGTTTCTGAGCAACCCAATTCACAAAAAATCCAAGAAACTACAAAGCAGTTACGCAAAGAAGAAAATTAGGGTACGGATGAAGCGAACAAATATTTAGTGAAGAAGAGAAAATTTATTTATTCGACCCAGTCCCCAAAACAATCAGTTTTAAAGCAAAAGATTCCGAGTGAAGTAATTGAAGCATGAAGACACTGCATGACATAAGAGACTACACCAGACCCCACTCAAGAGCCACTCAAAAGTAGAGAGTGATGCAGTGTGATATGCTGAACTATTTGACTGACTATTAACCCTCAACTTTCAAGATATTTTTTCATGAAATCTAGTCATGGCTGCTGTAAAGCAGCCATGGCTAGATTTGATGAGTAAATACCTAAATTTAACTCGATAAATCATTGGTGAAAAAATCCATTCAATTTACTGGAAGAAAATTTGATTAAATGTGCCCAGAATATTCTTATTTCAATGGCAAGTGGAATTCTGTCCTGGGCAGGAATTGCCACAGCAGCAATTAAGGAGTTAAACAATATTATACTCGTGTTGGGTGGATTGGATTCCTTTTTTGTATTTGTACATGAAAGATTTAGAAGAGGAGTTGACTGAAAGCGCAGAGGAAGTCAATGTTGGAGAGATAAAAAACCCAGGGCTTTTCTTTACTGATGACATGGTTTCATTAGCCGAGAGTGAAGATGGACAACAAAGATTGTTTACCTTTGTAGAAAAGTACGGGGATAAATGGCGACTTTAACTGAATGAAAACAACAGCACGATAATACACGTGGACGGAGGGGTAGATGAGATGCGAAGGTGGAGGGTAAGTACATCTCCATTGGCGAAGAGTAAAGCAAGGATATAACAGCTGGAGAAACGAAGAATATGTCTCCTTGGGAGTGAATTTATTTGTTGCAGGTAGCGGCATATACAGAAATCACTCGAATAAACTTAATACAGAGGGGAAAAGCAATGCTCTACAGAAAGGAAAAGCGACATTCAATCATTTAAGACTTATTTAAAGGAATAGATTTAACAAGGTCTTCGTTGGAAAAACTATTTGTGAGAGGGTTGGATTACCAAGTATAACTCACGGAACGGATGCGATCCCTTTTAACCAAAAGGTAGTGAGGAACTGTGAGGTTCTACAAAATGATACGGGTCGGTGGATAACCAGATCAAATAATGCTGCCGCACTGTTGTCACAGGGGAACCTGGGTGGATGCCGGTTGAAAATAGGATAGATATGGGAAAATTATGCTACCTGAAGTACCTGGAAACCCCCCACCCCCACCTAAACAACAGAAGTATAAAATGACGTCTTACTATGTATGGGACCCTAACATTCAGACAGGATGGATAAGGCAGCGAGAGAGCTGAAATAGAATTACTCTATTGAAATTGAAGATCTAAAAGAGGGACTGAAGCGGGGGGAGGGGCGCAGTTTTATTAGGAAAGACTGTCCGAGAATTGTAATATAACTGGTGATTAGGAGTACGGGCGGGCCATAAAAACGTTTACTCGGATTTATTAGATTTGTCCAGTTCTTCAGACAGTGCCACCTATCTCTAATCCAAATCATCAACAAACAACCCTTCGTCGTTGATTTTAAGTTTTGCTATAAAATAAAAGGCTCTTCGTGATTTTTTAGTTACATGCCGCTGAGATTCGATCAACTCGTATCGTCGTGTTAGTCAGGCTGGTGAACAATATCACTGCAGCATCTATAAACTATTGCACAACGTCTTTTTTCCACAGACAACTCTTGAAAAATAATACAGAAAATATTGCAAGAAAAATGCGAAACGTGTAATTTATATGCTGGATTTATTTTTAAAAAAGTACAGGCATCTTCAACGATACATGTAGGGTAATTTTGAAAAAAAACCTCATTTTACAATGTGTAAGAAGAAATGCTATTCAGGAAACCAAAAGTTCATTTCCTACTATTTCCTAAAATGTTGTATGTAATAAAAGTCCCTTTCTGCTTCACAATTTTAGAATGTTTCGGTCATAACAGAGGTACAAGCGCAGTAGAAAGGAAAGAATTTATTGAGCTCGTTTAAAAGATGGATAATGAGGTATGTTCCAGAAGAAAAAGGTCACATGTTATCGTGCCAGAAGAAAAAGAACATAGGTTATCGTGGCCCCTTAACAATTAAACCCCTCTCTCTCTCTCTCTATCTCTCTCCCTCTCTCTCTCTCTCTCTCCCTCTCTCTCTCTGTCTGTCTTCTTTTAGAACTGGATGTGATGTGAATGAGGTACTTAATGTAACGTGATTATGAAAACATTATGAAAATGTAACGATATGAGAGAGAGAGAGAGAGGGAGAGAGAGAGAAAGATGTGAGAGAGAATCTGAGAGGCGTGAGAGAGGCGTGAGAGAGAGAGAGTGATGGAGAGAGAGGTAGAGAGAGAGTGAATGAGAGAGAGAGAGAAAGAGAGAGAGAGAGAGAGAGAGAGAGAGAGAGAGAGAGAGAGAGAGAGAGAGAGAGAGAGGACAGATGATGCCCAACACGAATGATTTATTTGACTTAGTATACTACACCAATAATTTTACACATGAGATTCATGGAGGTTCCTCCATCGGCGGTCCCATAGTCTCCTACTGCGAATACATCATCCCCATTCATTTGTATCTCCTCTGAAAATACAGAAGAAAAATAGTTTTACATCACCTTTCAAACAGACTTTTGGGAACATTTTCTGAATTACTATTTCATTTTCCTTTTACACAGGAAAGAAGTTACAAATTCTCACCACAAGTGAAATGCCACAAATAAAAAATTAACCTACCGAGTTGTGCTCGTTTACCCATAAACCTGGAATTGGAATGTTCTTTACTCTTTAACCAACCCGAATTGGAGACAACACTTGCAAAAGAATTTTTGAACAACTAAAAATTTAATTTTTATCTCCAGAACATACCTTATGATCCCACATCAAATTTGCCGAGTTCGTTCCAAGAAGGGATTATGAAAGAATACAAAAAAACTAATAAAAGGTACTATTATGTTGAGTAAATGTTTACCCCTTCACCAAACACGACCAGAGGATGACACGAGCAAACATAGGGTTGAATAACCAAAATTTTCCATTTCTCATCTCAAAAACATAGCTTGTGAAAACATGTTCCAATGAGGTGGCATAAACATTGTTTGGAGGCATTCAAACAATATTATTTTTAAAGCTTTTCACATATGGAGAGATTTGAACCCTTCTAAAACCTTAAGAGGTCTTATTTATACCCGACAAGTATTTACAATATCCGATGGGAGAAAATACCAAAAAGTACTTGCAATTTTTCGATTCATTGACCACCGCACGTCGCACAATCCGGCCTATGTGCTGCATGTGTTGTGCGCACATTGTGCACTAGAACATAGGCACATATCGTCACATCCAGCATGTGCATATGTGCTGCATGCGTTGTGCCCACTTTGTGCACTGGCTCCTTAACACATGCTGGTAGTGCCGATAAGTGCCTATGTGCTGGTGGCGTGCGCATCATGACGTCATTGGCAAAGTCAACCGTTTCGCGGGGAAAACTTTCAACAAAAATCTCAACTTCCCCATTACTTTTCCATCACATACCCCTACTATATACCCAAAGATATGTGTGTACATATATCATTATGCATACCATAGCATACTATGTATACAATACGTGTACTACTTGCCGGATGCAGTTCGGAATGGTGCCGGAATTTTGCACCAACAAAAGTTGAATCGGCAAAGCCCCGGTTCCTATCGGAATTTAACACTAGCTACACCGGCAAAGCTCCGGGTAATGGGGCCGATTTATACGTGCTGTACTACTATTGTTTCCCATCACATGGGTATCTTCTGCTGTATTGTTTGACTAATGTAATAGAGTTCTGTTTTATAAAAATTCGGAAATAAAGTATTGTTCCAACAAACAATAATAGTGGCAATAAAATTCACCGTTTAGTATCAACTATTAACCCTCTACACGCTGATGTCACAATACCAAAGTCTTCAACAGCAAATTTTTCCCATAATGCAACTGAAAATTGAAAAAAATAATATCTTCTTTGCCAGAGCTCATTGAGATCTGTCAAACAATTTATCATGATACATGGGTAATATGGAGTTGGTGACGAACAATTTTGAAATACTACTAGAGTGCTATGTCACGTCGCCTGAGTGCTAGAATGTTCTATGTCCCCTATGGGACATAGAACATTCTAGCACTCAGACGACGATGAGTTAAGTCATTCAACAAATGTGAAATGACATACTGTTATTATTTATTGTCTTCTCTTTCAATATCTTTTAAAACTAAAAAGTGTTTTTTTGTATTTTTTGATTTAATATCTTTAGGTTTTTTAAGCTCATTTCTTGTTCATATTGATGCAGCTTGAATGTTTTATTCTTTGCATTTTTATTTGATATTCTGGAATTTGTAAAAAAGACCACGCGTTAAGTAGCACAACCACAATCACATTTCTATGAGTTGCATTGCCAGCTCAACCTAAAGTGGGAAGAATGGGAGAAATAAAAAAAAAGATCTGATTTTGATCTTTACACGTTCGCAATTTGAGCTTAGTACATCGCATAACTTTAAAATCAAATGCTTTGCAAGAACATAGGATTGAACCGGAAAGTTAACATTGTCAAACAAGCGTAAACGTGACGATTTTTTGAGACCCTAAATTTCGTACAGCCCAGTATTCCATAAATATGGGACAGGAAGCTACTAAATGTCAAAGACTGTCCTCGGGGTGGTACATCGTTTTAGTCTGAAGATGATTGGCTGAAAAGCTTGAAAGCGTTGACGTCAAAAGCGTTGAAACATCATGCAAGAGTGAATTGAAGCCAACGGGACCTCGCGAATTATACCCGAACCCATAAAACAGTGCAGCACGTCTATAAACGCAATTATTAGAAGGACACTCAGAAATTCACGCCCAGAAAAGCAATTATTAGAAAGACACACAGAAATTCATTTTACAACTCGTCCCCCGAGTTCCAATGTGTTCTATATGCCTTCTGGCATATAGAACACATTGGAACTCGGGGACGAACTATCGACAAAAAGATTGGGATTTCACAGGCGTGTAATAAAACCGTAAAAGAGGAACCTCAAATTTTTTACAACCTACTGAATGTAGACCTCTGTACTTGTGTGAAATAACGGTATCTAATTTCCCAGATGGTTGCATGAGGCCTCAGAATGGAACATCGCTTTGATTTTGTTGTGCTGGTGAAACACGGTAGACATTAAGACGTCAATAACACCCACAACATGTAAAAATCAAAATTTCGATTTTCATTCTTCCAATTATTCCACATTTGAGTCTCCAAAGCGACAGAACTCTCACGTATTAGGCGGGAGCTTATATTCCTAAAAAATATGGATGCATGCTTCCGATAGGAGACTCCACTCCATCAACTATGACGGACAATGTTAAAATTGGAAGTTTGCGCATGAAGCTGAAATCGAGGAAGCTTAAGCCTTTGAACCAGAGCGGCAGCTTTTCCGGCCAGGAACATGATACGTCATAATGTCATTAAATAGGATGGCTGTTCAGTAAATGTGTGGGAAAGACCGATCAACATGGCCCAAGCAAGGCTGCACGTTGAAAATATTGATTGGTCTACCCTAAATAATGAATATGGACTCTTCCAATTGCAGCCATTGAACCGGCATGGAAGATACTACCAGAATTCAAAGGGATAAGTCTTCTAGACGCTGGAACTCACACGAATAAAACCTCGAGTTTCCATTCTTAACAAAAAGTCGGTCAATGTTTACAGTATGAGGCTGAACTCACACTATGGCGTCAAACACGATTAAGACGGGAATGAAGTCAAATCGAAAATTCGCACATGGTGCTGAACAGATGCGGTGGAAGCTCGATAAAAGTGGAAGGACGTAAATTTTCGAGGCTACCATGGTTCAGCTCAATGGGAGGAAAAGTTGCAATCGTAAGTGTACATGCACTTTCTCAGCACTGGAGCTATATTATCTCAAAACCGTTTCCATGAGAGGATTGGGCCTTCATCCAAGAACAATTTTGCTGTTATATATTTTATCCAAAGTTTTAACCTTCACTCAGTCTTCGGGCCTTGAATTTGAGTGCCCTAAAATTCTTCATAAAATTGGCTAATTTGGGGCTCACTTTTCTTCCATTTTCGAAAGGAATATTGAAAAATGATTTACATGTTCGTATTTAAAATTGCCTACCAAGCATATTTGCTGTTGTAAGTTTGGTTGTAAAGTTTAACCCTATGCTCGTTCTGTTTGCATAAAGATAGGTGCAGTCCAAAAAAACTCTTCGTTTTCAGAATTTGGTAAGTTTAAGTGACGATTTACTCCATTCCAAATCGATTGAGCGCTGAACGTTTTCTGTGGCTGTATGCAGCAGTCATAGTATGACAACTTTTGTTTTATATGTCATTATTAAAACTTTAACCGTTGGCAGATTCGATACTACCCATATGGGTATGGTCGGAATAATTTTAATTTTCATAAAATCACTGAATATTGGTAAGCGTGCAGTGGTTGTTTGGAATAGAATATCCGAAAATGCTTTCGAAATTCGGATTCACAGTTCAATTCCAAGAATATTTTCTGTTATAAAGTTGCTGTCAAGTTTAACGCAATCCCTGTCTCAGATGCATAATGGTAGATGCCGTCGAAACAAACTCATTTTTTCAGAATTTCGTAGGTTTAAGTGACAATTTACTCCATTCCTAATTCGTTGAGCGCTGAATGTTTTCTATGCCTGCATGCAGCAAGTATAGCATGACAACTTCTGTTTTATACGTCATTATCAAAAGTTTAACCCTTGGCATATTTAGGAGTTCCCATGTGGGTATAGTTGGAATAATTGTTATTTTCGTAAAATCAATCCCTGAATATATTGGTAACCGTGCAGTGGCCTAAAGTTCATCAAATAGACAAATATAATACCCAACTCAGCCGGTGACAGGTAAATAATGAATGGAAAAGTCGTTGAGTTGACAATAAAGTAGGGACGAATCGTGCCCTGGGTTTCCACCTGATCCACGGTATTTCCACGCGGTCTCGGCACTTGACAAAGATACTAAACTGTCTGTCAGGGACAGTTGGAAACATTCTGAGAATTTCAAGTTGCTGCCTTGCATGATCGGAACATAATTGGAATATATCCGACATTGTATCTGTCGGATATATTCCAATTATGTCCCGATCACTTCACAACGACTGTCCGCGTGGGGGCACCATGACGCCGTGTACTAAGGCATACTGCACGTCGATGGTGCGCATGTCTTCAACCAATCTAACCCTGCCTGTGCTACAGTGCGGAGGCACTATGTTGGGGAGCTGGCAGCTGCTCGTCATTGCTCGGTAGTTCTCTCTGGGTACTCCGGCTTCCTCCACCCATACAACTGTCACCGACATAATATGATCTTGGCTGTTAATGTGTCGTTAAAACCTAATAAATAAATAAATAAATAAATAAATAAATAAATAAATAAATAAATAAATAAATAAATAAATAAATAAATAAATAAATAAATCCAGTACCAGTTTTTCTCGTACAAATATTAGTACCGTCAGACAAAATTCATTTTCTGATTAATTTCGTACTTTTCTGTACTCACCTTCCTTGGGTAAGGTTGGTATACCTTTTCAATCTCATATTTAACCCTCAAGCACAATGAGAGTGAGAATAAGTGTACCATTTGGAAATACCCAAATTATCCAACTTTGGTTACTCTCTACTATCATTTTGGAATGGGTTAATTTGAGACACTTTGCTTTGCTATATGCAGAGATGTTTAAATCCGGCTTTAGTTATGTCCTGGGACTTAATGAAACATGTGCTTTGGCCACTTAAAAATAGCACTGTCTGCAAAAAAATGACTTTGAGTGAATACTCACTTGTCCAAAAACAAAAAGGAAAGAGCTCTTTGAGCTTTTCATAACTACTTTCAAAAATCAATGGGGAACAAATTTTGTGTTATATGTTTTGGTGTTCCGTGTTATCCAACACCAGTTTGGCCGTACAAATATGAATACCGCCAGGAAAGAAAGCACATTTTCTCAGTGGTAGACTGTTTGACTTCTATGATCGAGGTCCCGAGTTTGATCCCTATCTGGGACGACCCTTGTAATGTCCTTGGGCAAGGCACTTTATCCCGGTTGCCAACATGGGGGCACGATGATGCCATGTACTAAGGCGAACTGCATGTCAATGGTGCACATGTCTTCAACCGCTGGTACCCTGCTTCAGCGGAGCTTGAACATAATTAGAATGTTGAGCTGACAGTTGCTCGTCGATGCTCGGTGGTTCTCTCTGGGTCCTCCGACTTCCCCCACCCGTAAAACTGTCACGGTCACGATTAGCCATTGTGGATAAGTATGTGACCGTAAACACCAATAAATAAATACCGTCAGGGAAACCCTCTGTGAAATCCTTCTGTCAATAAATAGCAAAGTAGTAATGTAATGCAAGAAATATTGACAAGCTGTTCAACATCCCTTTAATCAACTCATTTTGAATTGAACTGTACCCATCACTGTGTATACTAGCTCTCTAGATGGTTTAAACCATATCAAATAAACAACTTATTTGTGTGTGACAGTAACTCATATTACATGTATTTCATTGTATCTGAAACAGATATGTTGGAAAATTGTGAAATCATGGAATAGGAAGCTTATCCTCGTTTGTTGACAAATCCCACAAATTCACAAACAGACAAAATGACAGAGAATAAATTAATTATTGATATTTAAGGTCACTTTCATCATCTACAGCTATATCATGACCATAATATAGGTATTTATTCAAGTCCAGGTATTCATTGCATAGGCGTACAGGGCTATTTTTCAGGGGGGGGGGGGGATGAACCCTTTTAGCTCGAAAAAGTTGAATCTCAAGAGGAAATGCCCCAAATGTGGGTATGGGAGGGAGTGGGGGCGGGGTCTCCCTCCCATTGAGTACCTGGAGAGAACCACCGAGCAATGGCAAGCGACTCAGACTCCCCAACATACTAACTCCACAAAAGCAGGGTTAGCATTGGTTGAAGACAAGTGCACCCTCAAAGTACCCTTAGTACACATCGCCATCATGCCCCCCCCCCCCCACCCCACACGTGGGAAATTAAATTGGGATGAAGTGTCTTTCTCAAGGACACAATGTGGTTGCCACAGGCGGGATTCGAACCGAGGACTTCTTGGATTGCAACAATCATCTCTACCTTCTGAGCCACCGTGCTCCCGTAATATGTAGTAATAGAGCTCTTTATGTGTACTTGTGTGATTATAAATGAATAATATTAACGTGGATACGGTTCAACTGAATCAACTTGTACAGTATAATGGTCAGTTTACTTGCAACTTCTAAGTGATGAGATAGGAAAACAACATTTTGTGTGGAAAACCAAAATGTTTTGTGGTCATTTCTGGCAACTAAATTGTCCGAAATTTTCTGGCATATTGGCCGAAAAATCGGCTCCTTCCTGACTCAGGGGTGGGTTGGGGTACAGTCCTTCATGAAACCCCGGCCCGTACGCCCATAATTCATATGTACTAATTTTTTCCAAAGCACAAAGGACATCGCTTGTTTTGCTTTCTATGAAAATATTCTGTAATTATTGAAGAGCAAATTATGTGTTAAATGTTTTGGTGTCCTGCTGTATCTCAAATATCTGTTTTGGCTGCATAAAAACTGTGATTTCCACGAAATTTTCTGTTCGATAGTTTTGTGTACAATACAGTTTGCCTTTTCACATTAAAAAGTTGGGAAAACCCGTAATTTGTCCAACAAATTACAATTCTCTAGTTATTTATTATTATTATTAAACATATTTTATTGTCGTAAGATTTTGATCGACAAAAGGATTGCAACTTGTTGAAGTTCCTCTCCTGACATACAATGACAAAGCATAATAGATCATTTACATGAAACAATAATTGCACAAGTTCATACTGAGCTGGATATGTTTTAACCATTTACCTAACGAATCGGCCGCATCAGCCCGCGTAATATGTAAATGCAGTAGTTGAAAAATATTTTTCAACAAATTTCAACAGACCCATATCATGTGAACCCTCACTGGAACGAGCTCGTTCCAATAAGGGGTCACATGATATGGTTTTGTTGAAATCTTTTAAAAAATTTAAAAAATGATATTTCAAAATAATAAATTTTGATATCGTCTGTGTTGGGTAAAGGGTTAATGGACAGATAGAGGAGAGAAGTTAAGAAGGTTAAGGTTATCACAGTCATTGGATAAAAGTTAATTCCCAGGCTAACTTACAGTACGTGTAGAGCGGATTGCGACCAAATCACCCGCGGAATGGAGTTATCACCCAAAGTATCACTTTCAAATTCCATATATATGGACAAAAAACCCCAAAAGCAATGTTTCAGCCAATGGATCTTCATGTTTAACCCGGGGGTCCATTGGCTGGAACCTTGTCTGTGCTTGTTATGCTTTGCAATAAATTTGCAATTACTGCTTGGGTGGAATCTCCACTTCACGGACGACCCAGCAGCAACACCCTCCGCGTAGTGCATGGTTAAGATAATATAGGGTAAATAATGTTAGGCGTGTACCACGGGATACAAGAAAAAGCAAAACAACACGGCCGGTGTAACAGGAATGGAAGTCCGTAGGAAAATTAGTCCCTCTGGACTATTATTCCGCGGAATTATAGTCCTAGGTCTAACATTTCTAGGAATAGTAGTCCGCCGGACTACTATTCCTAGAAATGTTAGACCTAGGACTATAATTCCGCGGAATAATAGTCCAGAGGGACTAACGTTCCTACGGACTTCCATTCCTTTTACACCGGCACAAACTCCTCTCTCTTATTAACCCTTTGTACACTGATGGTATCCTCTATATCAGTTCAATGGCAGCAATGCGAAGAGTCCATATTCGTTATTTGGTGATGGACCAATTAATATTTGCAACGTTGGTCTACCAGCATACCTAATGAAACTATGACGTATCATATTCCTGGGCCGGAAAAGCGACCTATCGGGTTCAAAGGGTTCAACTTGTATTCGCAAAATGTTAATAGGATATCTACGCTGTTTTAGTGAATATCGGGAATTATCTCGTGAGTGCGAACCTGAAGGTTTTGTTTTCCACGAGCGCTTACGAGAGTGAAAAATAATTATTTTCAGGTCCACCCGAATGAGATAATTCTAGATATTCACTAAAATAGCATTTCTTTTTATTATATGCTGCGTGACATTTTACTGCGCAATGTTCAGCTCAATTCGAATGCAAACAGTTTCAAGACATTAACAAAGATCTGCTGATCGTTCTTCAAGGCGACGTTCAAGGCGACGCCATGCACCGAAGCGTGACGTCATTTGGGAAGCTGCTGGGGGATATTTCTCGATATCCGATGGATATCGAGAAACATCTTTTAGATAATCTGCGATAATTAGCATGGTAGCATATAATATAACAGAATATTTTGCCCAGTTTCTGAATACAAACGTGTCGATCAGTGAGAGGTCTTTGAACTCCCAGAAACAACAAATCAAATGCGGCGTCCACAAACATGTTTCTATTTAATCGCTAACCGATAATGTCAAAATAATGAAATTTCAAGAAGTAAAATGTTCATATAATGCAACGCGTAATTGAACGAATTTAATCTTGTTTGACTCAGATCACTGCTCCGCAAACAACACAGAATTGATTAAAGTTCCAGTTGCATTAGGGAGAAATTTGCTTCTTGAAATTTAATACTTTACGTCAGTGTGCAGAGGGTTAAAATCAAGTAAATAACTAAAACTGTATACACATCAACCTTAAGTGATCGTTACAGAAGCGAATTCAACTGCAAACCTGTGACCTATATGTGGCAGCGTCCGCTGATGTACATTCTTCAATATATTGTAGAACTGGTAGAGGTGGATGTTGATAGCTCTGGAAGTGAGCTCTACAGATAACGCGTGGCATATTTCAGTATTCCATCAGAAATTTCTATTGGTTATGAAAAATCGTATCTTTATGGCGGCGTCCATGTTGAATCTCCTCGGAAGCCGATGCGAGAGTTTAAAAAAAATAGCTTTTGTATTTTCTACTAATCTTTCAAAATAAAAATCATTTAAAAGTAAATATAAAACGTGTGGTAATTATCCATTTGTCTTTTGTTTTCTTTTTGAACGCAGACACTTTGTTTGCTTTAACGAGAGTTTACGAGAAATGCAAATTGCGAACCAGTGACCCGAGTGGGAGGAGCTACCATCGAATGTTTGATGGTGCTAAATGGGCGGAAATATTTAATATTGATGTCACGATGACCTATAGCCAAACCATATTGATACAGACAAGTGTTCTCCTAAATCCCTTAAAATAAAAATAACTAGCCACGATTTTAGTTGCATTGTCATGAAAAAAAACTTTGCTCATGGTTAGTATATATTTGAGAGAGAGAGAGAGAGAGAGAGAGAGAGAGAGAGAGAGAGAGAGAGAGAGAGAGAGAGACGTGTACCTTAATGTGTACTCTAAAACTGCGTTCGCTTGTAGGTTGCGCCTATTTTCATTTTATTTTCCATTAATGTAGTGGGCGGAAAGTGTTGTTCTGGTTCGATTGGACATGTGTATGTTATATATTATATCACCGGTTTTTGACCTATCTGCGTATGCCGTCTTCGGTGTACGTTATACATCGGGCAATATTAATTACCAGGATCGTCGCTTTAGCCTTAACCTCTGAAGTGGCGTTAAGCACCATTTATTAATAATAAATTAATACCTGAGTGCCTGTTCGACGAATATTTATATTGTTTTTTGGTACCGTTTTTACTGATTCCAGAGCACCCCCCCCCCCCCTCTTTCTTTTTGAAGATTCCTTCAAAAGAAAAAGGGGGGGGGGATTTTTTACCTCTCCCCGGCTTGATAGGTATGTAAGTGTAGTAAAGGTTCGAGAATGTTTATTTAATCTGATTGGAGCTTTACGTATTTATTCAAGCAGTCTGCCAGTGGCTAGGTTAACTATATGCAAATATTGCAGTGACAGAACTTTACCACAACACTTCGATCCACGTTGAGGGCTAGATTACTTTTGGAGTTCTGAATATGAAAATCAAAATTTCTTTTGTTACAAGTTATTGGGGAGTGCCCACAGTCACTCTCCAATATCTTGTAATACAACAAATTTATGTAAACACAATTTTATTTGTGTTTGACTGAATAGGAAACATGAGCAAGGGAAATGTTGGCTTTTGCTGTGGTATCCTCATTTTTCTGAAAGCCCTGATAGTGACTTTTATCACTCAACCGATTAAACTCACTGACCAGGTCTCAATTGAGATAGCGTTTGAATATGAGAAGAGATGTCTCATTACGTGGTGGGCATTCCACAGCTGAGTTGTTGACGGGATAAATGAGTTCTTGTGGTATGTGGTGCAGCATTTGAGCTCCAGTGAAGTTACTTTATTTCGTAGATGATGCGATTGTATTTGTTTCAAACACTGTAGCAACATATAACTTACGTAGGATACAGCAAGCTTATAATACATTTTGAAGTATTGAGTAAACTTGCGTTTCCAAGCAGTTGTCTCACGTTGTAGTTACATATCATGTTATATATCTTTTTCAGGGTTTTATTGTTAAGATTCACTTCAGGTTTCGAATTAGGGATTGTTGTTTCCATGCCATAGACACAATGTCTTGTATGTGAACATCCAAGCATCCTTTAAAATATACGAATCGAAATCATAAAAGTCTAATAAAAAGGTTTTCACACCGTTTCGAAAATACAATAGATCTTGAAAACGTGTCATATCAAAATTCCAGTCGACATCCGCTTCTAGATTTTTTCTCACACCTTTCGCCAGGTTTCATACACACAATAAAAAGAGTGTAAATGCAATGTATCGTTCAACTTTTATGATAGACATCTTGCCATACAAAGAGCAATAACGCCAACAAAAAACGCCGCATACACATTCCTTTTTATTTGCGCATCAACACTTAATACTCATAACTCACACCAAGTTTCATAAAATTCAAAAGAGATGTAAAAGGAATTAAGCGGGCAAACGTGCTGACAGAAAAACAGCCATAAAAAGGACCATAACTCTGGTAATGTTCGTCGAATCGAAACTTCCTTTCCACTGAAGCATCAACACTTCACGTTCACACTTCACCAATTTTCGTAAAATTACAAAATGCACGAGGAGTTGAATTGTGTGATGGACAGACATTATTTTGCTATTATTGATGTTTCTAATCAATCACGCATCGATTTCTTTCTGAAATACATATTTGTATTCTGCAGATTTCAGTTTTAATGTCTTTATTCTTTTTTCTAAAATACATTTTGTAAAAAGATATTAAACATATGCAGGTACTCTGGTAGGAATATACCCCTCTTGTTTAGAGCTATTCAATAATTACTCACCAATTACATCTAAAATGATGCCAATGGCTCCATCTGGAGCAACCATGTGATCTGGTGTTAGTGCTGTATAGGAGCTTGACATCAATTTATCTTCCATTTCCAATGAAAGCTTTGGTGAAATGTAAACCTAGAAAACAACGTGCACCGTGTTAGTCCAGGTAATAGGTATATTTACTCTGTATTGTCATAGAAGGCCAACAGCGACAGAGAAGAGACCAATCAGAAACCATTTTAGACTCACAAGATTTTCTTTTTCCTGGCTTCAAAAATGTCACTCTGGGCACAAAAATGTCACTTGAGGCACAAAACCCTATGGACAATCCTATGTTAATTTTGTGCCTCAAGTGACAACATTGAGGTATGGGGAATTCAGTGTTAAATGCTTGTGCCCAGAGTGACACCCCTCACAACTATTCTCCATTGATGATAATTGAGACTATTTTAATGCTTACGTTTTGGAGTAGCCTATTTATTCGGTAAAATACATGATTTTTTTACTGGAGGCTGTAATGCCCCTTACCCTACTTATATCGCTGTCAGGATCAATAATCCACCCCCGCAGGAGGGCGCTGCGCATGCGCACTGACACCAGGTATCACTATAGGGAGGGCGTCACAACATGGCCTCTCACGTGGGCTACCATGACAACCAAAAATGACGTCACTGGGTCACGTGACTATGACGTCACACGAGATCGCCCACGAGATACCTAAATGAGCCCCGATATTCACATCTACTACTCTCCTTTGAAGCTGTGTTGTTGATATTGATATTTCTCAGATAATGTTCAATATTTATAACTAAAAATGATCACAATAATTAAATTATAAATATAAATATAAAATTGGTATCCAAAAGAGGACGTCACGACATAAATCTGTATTTGTGATTGCGATTTATCATTAAATGTCGACACAATTGCAACCTCGTGAGCCATGTTAATTGTTTTCGGCGTTTTTAACGTAAAAATATATTTTGGGGGGCAAAAACAATGAAAAATACCGATTTTAAAAAAAAAATTCATAAAAATCAACGAACATGATGTTTCTCTTACTAGGATATCAATTTGACACTGCTTTCTGCTGTTTTGATTCACATATGACCATTATTTAATGAGTTAGGTGAATGTCAGCTCAAATTTTTACACAAGTCTACTTACAGTTTTGTTTCACACCTCTGGATTCGGACATTACTTCATATTACCCCCTTCACAGACACATCCACGATACAAGGCCCTCCACTTCCGGCTGTTCACAATGTCGGACTTCCACCAAGTTCCATGTTTACAATGTTTACATGGTCTCGAGATACATCTAAGAAGTTCTCGAATATAACAAAGCTCTTAGACGCTCATATATTACCCCAGAAGTATCTAACAACCCCGACATCTCGTCCATCCCGTTCCATAGACAAGTTGACTTTCACACAGTCTGTCCAAACCTGACACATAATTCGCTGTATATATCAGTCGCGATCCGAGGCTACACTACCAGTTATATTTAATAATCTGATGAAGTCTCAATTTGTTTGGAGCAGAGAGTCATGCAACAAAGCGGTCGCCTTAGACTGGATAAATACCCAGTTCCCAGACCAGTGCCTTTGCACGACACAGTCGTTCTAAAAATCCACACAGCTCTCTCTCCATCGCCCATAACGGAATAGTTGCCCCCTCCCAGGACAGCAATTAGGTAGGTTCCAGCTGAACACAGCTCGTTCCTACATGTTCAGGGACCTTGATGCTATACATCGACATCGTAACTCCCAACACTGCAAAAACACAAAAAACGTTGCCCAACGACTATTTACAAGGAAACATTGGTTCAAATCGACTCACCTGCTCCTCACCCCCGGCAACCAATCAAATTCGTTCATGGTATCACACATGGCATAAACATGCTGGCATTTAATACCCCACAACGTTTCAAAAATTATGAACTGCCAGGGGGAGGGGGGAGGGAGGGGTTGCTTGAACATGGGTGAGGTTGGGTGGGCGGTCAAATGCCAAAGAAATGTGTAAACAGTGATTTTTTTCCTTTGACACTATTATGGCATCTTTTGCGCCCCAAACAGTAGCAAAATATCAGAAATTGACCATAAAGGCCCATTTAGAAGCATTATTAACAAAAGTACCCCCTTTAATATGAAATATATTCGATAATTTCATCCAAAAGCTGACTTGAGGATGGGGATGAGTGTCCCATATTGAACGGAAAAAAATTGTCCGACAATTTTCTCCTAAAGTCGACTAAAATATCCATTGACATCATAATTCATTCACATTCGAGGTTTGTTTTATGGAATATTCTTTAAAATGTAGCCTAGTATAAAAAATACTGCATAATGCGTTATAATAGCTAGGTGGGATTGTTTTTTCAAAATAAAAAAAATGATGGTATTAACTTTTATTTCAACAAAAACAAAAATGTCTGATTTAACAAAAACAAAAAAGTCTTTTTGATAGCTATCCTGCTATGCAGATGCCATAACAAAAATAAAAAGACAAGGTTTGCTCTTCTTGGGTCAGAACAAAAACAAGTTCAGATACACGGTTATGGTATAAGCAGTAATAAATTAATTATGGGCACAGTGCTCACATACGCCTGCATATGCCTTGACTTACAGAAACTAGACTGTTCGAAATGCATATCACTGCATATCAGAATATCAAAATTAGAAAAAGCTTATTTAAATTTGATTAGAATCAAATGTTTCTGGGAAAAATAATAATTGAGTTTCATTTGCAAGTCACGTGACCCAGTGACGCCATTTCCAACACCGAGAACTAGATTTGTAGGAATATTAAGCTACACTTTTGGTTTGACTGATCTGGTTTAATTGAGGTTTCACATTGCTTTCAACAACTATGGCTACGTGATGCCTATACCACAACGTTGTTAGTTCCCAAGATGAAGTTAGAATTACTCTAACAGATCCACTGGATGGCCTAAAGAATCCACCAACTCCTGGGGAGGAACTAACAAGCTAACTTCACACAGAGACCTCAATATAAGGATAAAACAAATTCCTTAGAATTTGCCACACCAATATAGTAAAATGTCTATATGAACACCATGTCATCGCTGTTGTGCATTAACAATCTGGCTACCAAATGTGGACCTATTATACCCGAGTCTACACAGAGTTCAAGCTATACAGTAATATGTCCTTGTGAACTGAACTAAAATATGCATTGAATCAGTGTGCATTACGCGTTTCAAGTTAGCGTTTGGCTGCCGAAGGTTTGTATATAAAATGTATGAGAAGGGGGTGCGTCCCCAAAAATGTCATGGAAAAAATATGAAGGAAAGGGTGGGTGAGTGAAAAAATCAGGAAAATAAAAATTTCCACCTGTGTTCAGGCATTGTTTACCCCCCTCCCGAACTGCTTTACAATAAACGTGTGTTATCAAAACCACAATAAATAATACAGCCATTAACCCAATCTTCAAGCGGCGCCACTGTACACGGGCGTTTATGTTGGGTATTTTTCCGTGAAACAATAAAAAGGTTCAAGTCAGTAGACGCGGCCTAATATAAAACCAACAACAATAAACCACAGGGAGAGAGAGAGAGAGAGAGAGAGAGAGAGAGAGAGACAGAGAGAGAGAGAGAGTTTTTGGCTGATAATTCTCCCTCATAACAGACGAATTTCAAATATTAATTCAATCCCATTGCGCTTCTGAACATCAAACAGAACTGGCAGAAAGAGTCGCTTTCCTCTCACAATCTCAGCTGCCCAACCGGGCTTCATCTATCGACACTGGAAATAAAAAAAAATACAACACGCTACCACCATCCACACCTAAACGCGGGAAATCGGGCATGATCAACATTGTCAATCACCCAAAGGCCGCTGCCGGGCACAAACTCTAAAGCAAACATCTGGCCCCTCATAGCCACTACCTGGACCGCCCCAAACGGTCAGACGGACCTGATAATTTACTTCGAAAAACGTTCATACACTATGCCACTCACCACCCAGAGGATACATTTCCACTCAAATTCCGAAAATTATCCGCGCTGCATAAAATTAATTCAGCACAACCTGATAATTCATAGGAGCAATCAGGGGGAGAGCATCTCTGTTCTTCCAGGGCATACGACTCTACCCGGGATGCAACTCACAGCTTTGCGTTCGCCAATGACATTGGCCCTCACACACAAACAGGTCCGTACAGGTACGGACCTGTTTGTGTGTGAGGGCCAATGTCATTGGTGGACGCAAAGTTGTGAGTTGAAATGAATTCTTAATTTTGAATTCAAAATTAAGAATTCATTACAACTCAGAATTAATGTGTTGGACTACTGAATTCTTATTTTTGTTATTTCGGTTTAACACTTTCAACAACCATAGTTATATCGTGTTGGACAGTTTTAGCGGCGAGCATCACTCTGACTCCAAATTATTAAATGGGTACAAGCAGGCTTATCAGTGGTTGAAGGCAAGTGTATTATCGGCACACAGTACGACCCAACACACAACACGGCGCGGGTCAGAATCGAACCGTGAACAGATCACAGTTGTTAAGCAACGTCGAGCCCGGTTAGTCCTTGGGTGGGTGACCGTATAAGCGATCGATTCGGCCTCCCGCGTTGTGTCCTTGGGCAAGGCACTTAACTCCGATTGTCCATATGGGGGCACGGTAAAGCCATGTACTAAGGCGTACTGCACGTCGATGATGCGCATGTCTTCAACCAATCTAACCCTGTCTGTGCTGCAGTGCGGAGTACTCAGGGTACTGCGGCTTCCTCCACCCGTAAAACTGTCACCGACACGATATGACCTTGACTGTTAATGTGTCGTTAAACATAAATAAATAAATAAATAAATAAATAAATAAATAAATACTAGGGCCGGTAATCAGATTTAAACCACGAGTAGGATAAGGGTTTTAACCACTCGGCTTGCCATACTCTTAATAAATAATCGACTTTGTCACTTAAAATGGAGAAAAACGACACCTTCTATCTCAAACACACGGGTTTGTTTTGTTCACATCTGCGCCGGTGGGCAGTACTATCGGTTGGACGTGAATGCTTGATTGACAGCTGGACGCATCGTCAAAGTTGATTAAATTTACCTTGCTTTTTCAATTAAATTATTATTAACAATTTTTAAATTTTATTTTAAATATTTTATTGTAGGTATTTTAAACTTAATAAGTTAATGCACGAAGTAGATAGTACCGCAAAACGTCGTATGTTTGAATGAAACATCAAGAAGTGTGAATGTATCGAAGTTGGCAAATTACGTCATGTCACGTCGTGGATGAACTTCCAACGGTGGGTGTACATTTTTAAAAATCACAGTAGAAGCTTTGGTTCCGCTCCACAGTTTTCCAGGCATTTCCAAATGTGACATGCCATACACTCGCTTCAAAAGCAAATATCCTGTAACTTAGTTATCAAACCCATTACATGTATTACATTTCCCAAATCCACAAAAAACATATAACACTATCTGACTAAGTAGAAATAAACAATCTGAATGTGGGTGGAATTATTTATTGTCAAAGGCAAGACTTCAACCTGAAAAATTGCCTGAAAAAATACCGAAACCAGTCATTTTCAGCCACCTAGCAGCCTCAAAAGCAGAATTTTCTCACGAATCCCGCCTACCCACCCCTGGAGCAGAGCATCCCTTGTTTCTAAAATGCAAAAAAAATTGATATGTTTCCGTCTCATTTTTTAGTTACCTATCTGGTAACAAACCCGTGTAAAAATTACATTTAAAAAAATAGGCAATTTTTCGAAGCCACTGTTTCCCATAATTCATCTGGTAATTTACCGCTATGTATCAGACTCCAACTTTAGGACCAAAACTTCAAATTCTCTTGTCCAACAAAAAGCCTAATGTAATCATATATCTGATACTAAAAATATTTCTCTATTTTACATGGCCTTAGTTTCAACATACGCCCTTTGTTTAGAATTTCACCCCTGTGCAATAGTGCGAAACTGTGGAGCGGAACCTTTACACTGGTAGTGCGGTTAAAAGCTAAAATTTAACATACAGGATTTTCACAGGTAGTAACATAGGTGAGCATAGTATAAAGTCCAATACTCTAACTACCGTGCTTCCACCTACCTACTGATATTTGGTCGTCTTGTCGCATACCAGTGAACCTATGGTTCACTCATTGGTCCATCGATGCCTTTAGCTGATTCGACGAAAATTCAACAGCGTCTACCAGGTCCTTTGGAGGCCATTACCACAGCATTTCAACACTCAACTCCAGCCTCAAGCCATCTGTTATCTTCTCCTGTGACACGTCAATACGACACAGGGTCACAGGGCGCTAGCAAACACACAGAGTCGCCTACATTGACTCTGTCAACAACACCAAGTAGTTGGAGTTCATGGCCCACAGGCAACTCCCAATTCAAATGGTGACCCCCACCAAAATATTAATTGGTCTACCCTACACATTTACTGAACAGCCATCCTATATAATGACGTTATGACATATCATGTGACCGGAAAAAGGGCCGCTCGGTTTCAAAGGGTTAAAATTAGTAAATTTGAATTTCGGAGCAGTGCTACCGGGAATTCTGTTAGCCTACAACCCTACTGCAAAATCTTTAGATAAAAATCAAGGTACAGCTATCACTGCTTTCGATTACTCCAGATTTATTTATTTATTTATTTATTTATTTATTTATTTATTTATTTATTTATTTATTTAACACTTAACACACCACGGTCTGACCTTCCCCCCCCCCTCCCCAGGATGCTGTATACAAATATCAATAGATTCGACTGGTGGAGCAGAAGGAGGAGAGTTTTAAAGATTATTCGACATATGACACTGTGTTGAAATGGGGACCCCAAATATGAATAAAGAACCCGATTTAAACAAACTTGATTTTGAGTTCGCCCAAGGGTGCTGTGCACTAAATATCAAAAGATTCTGAATACTGGTTCTAAAGGAGATTCTAAAGAATATTCCTCTTTTGCACCAAGGTGAAAATGGGGAGCCCAAATATTAACTTGTGGACTTTATTTAAACAAACTTGAAATCCCCCTCACCCCCACCCCCAGGAAGTTTTATACCAAATTTCAAAAGATTCTGACTAGTGGATCTGGTGGTTTCGGAGAATGGGAGTTTTAAAGAATATTTCAATTATACCATCAAGTTAAAATTTGACCCCTTGTAGAGAGTCCAAATATTAACCCAGGGACTTGATTAGAAAAAAATGAATCTGACTCTAAGATGCCGTATACCCAATATCAAAAGATTCCCACAAATGTATATGAAGGAACAGATTTTTAAAGATTATTCCTTATATTGGACTAAGTTAAATTCGGGCTCAAATAGGGAACCCAAACATTTACTCAGGGACTTGATTTTAACAAACTTAAAGCTGACTTCCTTACGGATGATGTATACCATATGTCAAAAGATTCTGACTGGGGTTCTGAAGAAGATTGTAAAGAATATTGCCATATTGTACTAAGCTAAATTCTAAACTCCCAATTGGGAGTCTCAAACTTCAACCCAGGGACTTGATTTGAACAACTTGGATCTGACCTCTCTAGGGTTGCAGTCTACCAAATATGAGAGGATCCTGACTGGTGAATGCGAAGAAGAAATGTTTTTTAAAGATTATTCGTAATATTGAACTAAGTTAAAATTCGGGCTTCCGTAGGGTGCCCAAATATTAACTGAGGGATTTGATTTGAACAAACTTGAATTTTACCTCCTAACAATGTTGATTACGAAATATCAAAAGATTCCGATCTGTGCTTCCAGAGAAAAAGATTTTTTTCATCTTTTGAAAATATGCTGACTCAGCATTTTTGCCCATCCCGCACCTTTCCCTACGAAACACTATACACAACTTGTGGCAATTTGTGTTTACCATTTGATTCCACTGCTCTTAACCCTTTACCCAACGTAGACGATTTCAAAATTTATTATTTGAAATATCATTTTTTTAATTTTTTCAAAAAATTTCAACAAAACCATATCATGTGACCCCTCTTTGGAACGAGCTCGACGAGCTCGTTCCAAAGAGGGGTCACATGATATGGTTTTGTTGAAATTTTTCGAAAAATAATATTTTTCCAACTGCTGAATTTGCATATTACGCGGGCGGATGCGGGCGATTCGTTGGGTAAAGGGTTAAGAATGTTTCGTTACAAATAACAGTTCTCGATTCCGCGCAGTTTGGGAAATATAGGCGTTTGAAAATATTTCTATTTTTAGCCCCTGTGGTCCCACGTAATTTTTTTTTGCATGAATGAAGTTCTTATGATCCAATAATACTACAATACCAAATATGGTTCCAATCGACTCATGGATTAAAAAATAGAAATCTTGGGAGAGGCGAAAACCCTTGCCCCTTCCATAACAAAGGCAAATATTGCCCTAGAAACTTCGTTTTAACAATTTTTATTCTACACCTCAAAAGAAAGTTCTGTACCAAATGTCAAGTCATTGTACTAGTCGGTTCATGAGAGGAAGATTTAAAAAAATGCGAGAGTTCACCACATCCCTCCTTATGGAGGGGGGGGGGGGGGGGGGGCAAGTTGACTTGAACAAATTCACATGTAGCTTTGATGTGATTTGAGAGTTATTGATTTTTTCTGAATTATGTTGAAAAACATGGTCGCCATCAGCCATCTTAGATTTGGATATAAATTGTCCAACACTTCCTTTAGCCCACCCTACAGGCCGCAGCTCCCACCTGATCAGTTCTAAATTTCATATTCGGCTTTGGGGCAATGTCTAAACGGGAGCTATCGAATGTTTCCGAATTTTGTTGAAACACTTGGCCGCCAACGGCCGTCATTATTTTGGCATATAAATTGTCAACAGTTCCATTAGCACACACCACAGGCGGCATCTCTCATCCGATCTTTTTAAAATTTCATATATCGCTTTGGTGTGATGTCTAGATCGGAGCTATCAATGTTCCTCAAGTTCGTTGAAAAATATGGCCGCCAGCAGCCATCTTGGATTTGGTATATGAATTGCTTTCGTGCAATGTCTGGATGGGAGGTATCAAACGTTTCTCAATTTCGTTGCAAAAATGATCGCCAGCGGTCATCTTGGATTTGACATATAAATTGCCAGCAATCCGATTAGCTCACCCTACAGGCAACATCCCACACCCCATCTTTATCGAATTTCACGTGTATCGTTGTTGTGATGTCTAGATGGGCGCCATCAACTTTTTTAAACAAGCCAAGACCAATACCGTGTCTGGACCTGCGTCGCTGCATGCAGTTGAATCGGCAAACAGGAAGTGGCTGCACGGCAGATCTGAAAATTGCATACACGATACAACTGATCATTATCAGGCTCCAGATGAAATATAAAATCAATCCCTTGCATAGAAGCCGAGAAAAGTTTGACGAAAAATTTCAATTTTCAGTGGGTACAGTAAACTTTCAAAGTATCGGCAAACAGGAAGTGGCTGCACGGCAGATCTGAAAATTGCTTACACGATACAACTCATCATCATGAAGCAGCAGACCAAATATAAAATCAATTCCTTGCAGAGAAGCCGAGAAAACCTTGACGGAAAATTTCAATGTTCAGTGGGTACAGTAAAATTTCAAAGTATCGGCAAACAGGAAGTGGCTGCACGGCAGATCTGAAAATTGCTTACACGATACAACTCATCATTATGAAGCAGCAGACCAAATATAAAATCATCCCCTTTCATAGAAGCCAAGGAAACTTTGACGGAAAAAGTGTTTCGGACGGACTGACGGACGGACTGACGGACTGATGGAATGACGAACTGACGGACTGACGGACGGAGTCGAGCGGTTAATAGACCTGCTCTGCCACTGGCGACGCAGGTAAAAAGTATGGCCGCCATCGGCTATTTTGAATTTGACATATAATGTTATGGAAGTGCAACATCAATGTGGCTATACAACTTGTAAAAAAGCACATTGGCACTTTCTGACGAAAAGTGGGGGCTATACCCCCTTCCCCAGGCAACCCCCCTCTCCACTGGCTTGACATACTGACGCAGCGTTGTGGTTAAACTGTCGCTTATTTCAAACTGAAGTTCACTTATCATTGCGCATATAAATGGCTCATAATATTTGTGGAACGTGATACTGTTTTGACATCCTTACATACAAGTATGTGTGTACTGGGTTGTTCACTTTCAATACTGCCAACTAAATTCAGTACAAAAGTTTTGCCCATTTTATTCACGTTTGTTAATATCATTGAAGTCCCTCTTTAGTCCAAACGGTGAAACAGAACTAGGATTGGGATGGTGTAAGAAGGAAACATCTTCAAAAAGAGAGTCTTTCTCAACCACTGCACTCTATTTTTCGCAGTACAGGACACATACAAATATTAATTACAGAAGATGGCAGCACTTGGCGCAAGATACTACTACACTCCTCTGGGAATCACCTAGAACATCTATTTTTCAAATCTTGCGGGTACTGAAGAATTAAGGAAGGACGCCGACAATAATGCAAATAGCCCTGTTTCGGTTTGAACCACTGTCGTTAGTCTTTTATTGCACTTGCCGCCCAGAGAAACTATATTTGTAATACTCTAGCATTCTGTGTTTTCTGCACTCACCTTAATTAATTAATTAATTAATTAATTAATTAATTAATTAATTAATTAATTAATTAATTAATTAATTAATGTTTAGGTGCACTTTGGGTATCTACGACTATATAATGACCGCAGCATGGGTATTAAGTTTAGCCTGTCGTTTATATCTATGCTGCCCTTGTTTGGAGGACTTCCACTTGAGACGTTGGTGACCGTGTCCCATTTTAAAAGTGAAGCAGAAGTGGGATATCAAAGTGAGAAAGGACTAGGCTACTCCACTTACACCTGTTCCCACAGGGGATTCTGTGTTGGGGTCTGTCGGTAGCGTTGCGGTGTCCGTGGTGGTTTAGTACAATTTCGCAAGGCGGTGGGTGCTGGAGGAAACTTTCTCGGTAGGATGTTCGTACCCCCGATA
This sequence comes from Pictodentalium vernedei, assembly GCA_031216915.1. Classification (NCBI taxonomy): domain Eukaryota; kingdom Metazoa; phylum Mollusca; class Scaphopoda; order Dentaliida; family Dentaliidae; genus Pictodentalium; species Pictodentalium vernedei. Next base: position 293,107,690 of record CM062297.1, on the reverse strand, counting down.
AAACTATTTGCAGATACGAATTGTCTGGATAAAATGTTGTAATCATGCATTGTAATAACAATTCACAAACCGATCAAATGAGCAGCCTTTTTTGCTCAGCAATACCTCTCTCGACGTGACATGCATCGAAAGGTGAGCTTTTTACCGGAATGATGAGGAGATAACAGGAGGGTTTGCAACAGTCCAGACGGATTTTAGGCTTAAATCATTAGAAACCTTCATACAAATGCAAAATGGATCTTTCCATTCACAGAAGATAGATTCATATGAGACGACTTCATACAGAGAGACAGTGTTGTATAGCATTAACTCTTCGAACTCAAAACCTGCTTTTCCCCACCAGGACGTTCGAAATTTCATATTTTTCGTTCTCTGTCTTAATAAGGTTGTTTATGGATCATTACTTGAGAAAGCGTCTGTTGAGAGTTGAAAGCTGTGTTTCAAGGTCTGAAAGCTATCAATCATTTTTCACATTCTCTGCATTTCTCACCTCTTACAGCAAAGGCTAAATCCACAGTATCTACCACCCCACACATAAGGGCAAAGTATATACTCCATAAACATATGCATAAATTTTCAAGTCAGGCTGGACAACATCTCACACTTTCTCACATATTCATGATCCCAGTGAAAGAACCCGGTAGTAATATAAATGGCACGATTAATGTTTCCCTTCACCACATTGTACCACTAAATAATTTCTAATCAGATTCATTGTTTGAAGCTTTCAGTTTTCTTTCTTTCAATTGCCTTTCTCTAGTTGATTGTCATCTCTCTGGATCCCCTTTCTTCCTGCTCCTGTCTACTCCGTGTGTTTTTCTTATCCATTTTACAAGCTGTGTGATAAACGAAAAAAAACAAAACAACAACAACAACAAAAAAACAAAAACAAAACAAACTCAACCCAAAACAGCCAGCTGGATATGTCACCGCCCTGCAAGAAACAACAAATGTCTATCTCGACAGCTACAACCACTTTGTATGCGACTCAAAGAAATTTAATGTTTAATTAGTATTATGCTACTGCTTTATTATTCCGTATTACTCAGCTGTATTCCTGTTTAATTATTTTGTCACATACCCGTAATATATGGTATTCATTCATCCGTTCGTTCCTTTGTTCGTTCGTTCGTTTGTTCCTTCTTTCGTCCGTCCGTCCGTCCGTCTGTACGTCCGGCCGCCCATCCGTCCGTCCGTACGCGCATTTCATCCGTCCGTCTGTCAGTCAGTCCGACCGTCCGTCTAATCCTCCGTCCGTCCGTCCGTCCGTCAATTCATTCATTCGGGATGAACCAGACTTAAACCCCATAATCGGTAATCTTCGCGATGTCCTTGTGTTTCTCACAGGTTTGGAGAATTATTGTTCAGGTGAAAACTAGACTCGATGAGCATTTTAGTGTTAATCACCTCTTCACTTACTGTGTTGAATTTATATTAGCCTTCATATCAGCCCGAGGCAACAACGCTATCAGCTTGAGACCGAAGATCGAAGGCTGATAACGTTACAGAGGGCTCAAATCAGAGCTGATATAAAATAAAATAAGTAAAGCCTAAAAAATTTAAAAATCTGTGTCTGAGGGCCTCCCGCATTGTCCTTTTGGCTGCCACGTGCTCTATTTTTATAACCAAGGCAAACTTAAAACATAAAAATTAAATGGTTTGTGTCTGATATTTTACCCAAGTTAATAAATTTGATACATTTGTCCATTGATTGCAAAACGGTTTTGCAATGCTTTCATATTGCAAAGCCTTCTTGCTCTCAAGGGACGAAATACACCACCACCCATGATATTCTGTAGATTATGAAGCCTAAAATGTAAAACAAACCAAGAACATGAACTTTTGATGTCAAAGAAATAATTACAAAAATAAAAAATAAAATAAAAAGAACCCCCGCTTATATGCATTTTTACAAAAAATGGCCTGAAAAACGAAGATTTACTTCATGGGTCCTAATAACCTGTATATGAATTGAATGATTAAATTTTAAAACCATACGAGCACAACACGAGCGCAGACAGAATCAAATTATGTTTAATTCACAGTTTACCATCTATCGACGGGCCGGGGAGCGGTGGCTCAGTTGGTAGAGGTGCAGGCTGCAAGCCGAGAGGTCCACGGTTCGAACCCCACCTGCGGCAACCGCGTTGTGTCCCACGTGGGGGCACGGTGACGTTGTATACTAAGGCGTACTGCACGTAGATGGTGCACCTGTCTTCAACCAATGCTAACCCTGCTTGTGTGGAGTTGGTATGTTGGGGAGCTGACAGTTGCTCGCCGTTGCACGGTGGTTCTCTCCGGGTACTCCCGCTTCCTAAACCCGTAAAACTGTCACGGTCATGGTTAGCCATTGTGCAGAAATATGTGACCTTAAACATAAATAAATAAATAAATAAATAAATAAATCAATCGACGGGCCACTGCTACACTCCTACACTATTGCATCTAATATTTTCTGATTGCTATTTAATACGAATATTCATGAGTTTAAATCTACCACTTTGAAACAAAAGAAACAGGGTGAAAATTCCGTTACCAACAGAAACAAGAACGCGTTGATGACGGTGTCTGGCAATAAAAAGAGCTACACACGATTGCCCGGGTAATTTGTATCAGCCTAGCTCAGACCTATATCAGCATAGTACGGGGTACATCAGCCGAGGATGACATGAGGATGATATGTATCATGAACACAATCTTGGTATCTAATTAATAAATTATTATTTTAACCATTACCTAACATAAGGGTATACCCGCCAGCGCTATAAAAACATTTGTCATTCACATTTTCTTATATTCAAATTGTGTCTCTAAAACATAGGCTACGACCACCTCCCCCCCCCCCACCCCCTGGTAGGCGCCAACTCCATTGAGGGATCGTTGGTTAGATATAGCATCGAGGCAAAATTTGAAAATATATTGTCATTCAAGAATTTTTTTCCAAGTGTCATCTGCTTGTGTTTGTGTAAATCTTAATCACATCTTAATCGATGTTCATTAGATTGCGAGTTTTATGCCACACAGAATTCATATTCACAAAAACCGTTAAGCACATCCAAATATAATGAACGATAACATGCCGCTGTTCATTGAAAGACCGTCGCCGGTTATATGCATGATTATAGTGATAATCCAACAAATTGTTGAAAACGTGTATGATTGAATGCCCGCAAACAGGGCCCGGTAATCACGTGCAAAATGCAACCTAAGAAGTTTCCAAATACAGTTTGTGAATGACTCAGAAATCGGTATATATAAGTGCCTATTTTTCACTTTTCAATCACTATCTGTCACCATGGCATGCAGAAGGATGACATATGCACAAAGATGGCAAATTATTGGTATGCATTCCACCGGTATGTCCTTTAAAGCAATCGGTCGTCAACTCGACATCCATTACACAGTAACCAGTCATTTGGCGAGAAAATACATGCGAATCGATGAGGTTAATGGCCGACCACGATCAGAACGGCTCCCCAGTGACATTACAACGTGAAAACAGGGTACTTGGTGGGTCGGTGCGACGACAGCCATTCACCTCAACTACTGTTCTGAGGAGCTTGTGGCTACCAAATCGACGCATCTGTACTAGATCAGCCAGGAACGGCCTGAGCAAAGCCATATTGAGGTTCAGAAGGGCCATCAAACGTCCTGCACTAATAGATCATTAACAAGGAATACGTTTAGCTTGGTGTTTTGCATTTTTTCAGAGCATTGCATTGAAACTTTGGATTTATCATGAGTCCTGATCTGAATCCACTGAAGCACATTTGGGACATTCTAGGGCGTCGCACACAAGCACACGACCTTCTAATACAAACTTTGAGAGAATTGGAAGCAGCTTTGCATCAGGAATGGCGACAGACACCTCTGCAATGCATTCTCCATTGTCTGGAGCATGCGACACAGGATAGAAGTTGTTATCCGAGCACACGGAGGATACAGCAGCCATTGAACCGTAACCCTGGCTCATGTTCTGCGGAGTTTACAAATAACATTTCTATCCATTTATAGTCAAATTATGTTGCCTTGGTGACTTGTTGGGCCATACTAAAGCGAATATCTTATTGATCTCTAGCAGTTACTTTTTTGGTTCACATCAATGCTGTGATTGCTGTCATTGAAATAATAATGAAGGCTATGATTTTTGTGTGCTCGAACAGCCTGAATATGTTCTTGCCAGATAGCATTCAGTTTTTGAAACTAGCTTTCCGAGTACTGTAGGGATATCAAGCAATCATTTACCATTGTAAAATATCCGGGGGTTGCGTAACTTTGTTCTTTGTGAAAATTAGAATGCTTGCCTTTAGCTATCAGCCCATTGGTTCCTTTTGATATCATACAGATTGTTTTTATCACATGAAGCGATATAATCAGAAATTGTTCCCAGTGAAAAATAAGAGTAGAACCCTGCGAAAACCAAACTCCGAGTCATATCGAATCTCTCATCGAATCGGGCAGTGTATTTCGAATCGAATTGATCTCGAATCGAATTTCACGATTCTTCAGCTTGTAAATATTGCACCCTATCACAGCTGTAAATATTGCCAGTATCAACTCAAGTATTGTATTCAACGGCGTGTTTGGTCAAGTGAATAAAAAAGCGAAATATTTCAGGTCGGAATCAAATTAGTTTCGGAAACGGATACTCTTTGAACTCTTCTTCTGTCATCAAGTCCCTGTTCAATGGGTCAAAGTTTTCGAATCTACTTGGCTCGACTCGAATCGAATCATCGGGATGATTTAGAATCGAATCGAATTTCGAAGCTTCGGTGGACGTTAAGTTAGAGTATTGTTTGATTTTATCTCTTGTCCAATTAATCTACATATTCAGTTAATTGTACAGAGAACACATTAATAAAACAAAAATATACACCCTGCTTGGTCCCATTTGCGCATCCCTCTTAATAAGCCTTTCGATTTTGAAAATGTGAGGCGCGATATATACTGCTCGCTAAAATTTGAAGCGAAGCGCGCTATTTTTGTTTCCCGACGTGATTCATGGTGTATTGTTCATATTTTCGTACGCATATTGTATTATTTGGCCTTTATCCCCACGAATAGATTTTAACCCTTTACAGAAAACACGTGATATCAAAATTTTAATTTTTCAACCATTTCTCAAAAACAATCAACAATACCATATCATGAGACCCGACCCCTCATTGGAACGAGCTCGTTCCATTGAGAGCTCCAATGATATGGTTTTGTTGATTTGTTTTTAATTCCTTCTACTGCACAATTTGGTTAATACGTGGCTGATGCAGCTGATTCGGTGGGTTAGTGGTTAATCGCTCGCTAGGCGGAACCGAAGCGCAATATTATCTACTCGGCAAACAATAAAAAGTGCAGATGCAATGACGCCCAAGAGCGACAGCTCGCCTCATAATCGACGACTGCTCGTAATTTTTCCACCCTGCACCTCTCTACCACGCGTCCAAAGAGAAGGTGAACAGTTTATCGTCAATTCAATTTCCAAATCAGTCTTCATTTATCTTTTGTCGGCGTGTTTAGTGCTAATACCTTTGAAACTCTTATTAAATACGTCAAAAAATACCTGTATTTTCCTGAAAATTCAATAATCCGATTGCTTCAGAATGTCTGCTTTTTCTCTTCGCCTTGTTTGCACTATCTGTAATTCCACGTCGACTGGTTTTATGTTTTGTCTGTCTGCTGCCAAAATATTACGTTGACTCATGGCATGGAAGGTGGATCGTTCCTGTTGTTTTATATAAATAATGTATTCATATAACCGATAATATTTATGTTAGATGAAATATCCCTGCAATCACCGAAGTTAACATCAAGTGCAGTGTGCTGAAGCAGCTTGTGGCCAGTCACTGATTTGTTTAAGGTCACTTCTAGCATCTACGACTGTATTATGACCACAACATGGGTAGGAAAACACGCTTAGCTATTCATTTATACTTACGGTGCTCACTTTGGAGAACTTCCACCCAGACGATGGTTACCGAGTCCTATTTCACCAGTAAAGCCGAACATGTTTATCGCTGTGTACAGGCGGTGATCCACTTTTCGGGGTACTCACAGTCAGGGTTAGGGGTAGTAGGAGCATTCAGTAATAAAATCTTATTAAGATGCAGAAGAGAAACAAGCATAATCTTGGCGAACGTTCCCCTAGCCCAGTCCGGAATTGTACCTTCTGAGCTTGATCATCCGATATGAACTCCTGCTTTCAGAAGCTCAGTTTAAGTGTGGGCATGCGCGGGAGTGTGTGTGTGTGTGTGTGTGTGTGTGTGGGGGGGGGGGGGGGGGGGGGGAGCACATGTCGAAGAGACATGGTTTTCTATGAGCTGGAAATTTGGATTGCATGTGGGTGTGTTTGTGTGGGAGGGGCTGCACCAGTAAATATGCTGTACCTTCAAAACGACTGGCGATGTCCTTTCGTGCTATGCCGAGCCTTACAGTCGCATAAACCCAAATAAATGGATTAAGAGTGGCACTCCCCAAATTTCCCTATCTCATTCTGTATACTCTCTAGTATAATAACCCTTTACCTAATACGAATAGAAGACGACCTGTATAGAAATTACAGAACAATAAATAGATTCATTTTTACCCGAAAAACAGCTTTTAACCCTTCACTGAAACGAGGTCAACGAGCCCTTTTCAATGAGTGATCATAAGATATATAAAAACTAAAAAAACAAATTGATGGGTAATTTTTGTGAATAGCGCTAGGTTAGCTAAAGGGTTAAGACACTTTTTAGAACAGTTTTTAACTCGCCTGAAAGGTGAGATTAACCGATCACGCTACATCTGTAACCGTCGTGACTTCAAACAACTGTTTTAAAAAAAATCGCCTTCCGTACGATAATCAAAAGCAAGTTTGTTCATTCTTACTTACTCGGCCCATTTAGAGCTGCACAAGGGGCAAAAAACTAAAACAAACCTTGTACCTCCACAACTTTATTTATTTACAGGATTTCAACGACCCTTTCGACAGCCAGAATCACCGCGTGCCGGCTATTTCACGGGTGGAGGAAGTCGGGGTACCCGGAGAGAACCACCGAGCAACGACGAGAAGCTGTCAAACTTCCCAACTTTTGGGGATACTTATCTGGAAGTATCTATTTGAAGATAGTTGTCTCTTAGTACCTATTTGGCCCGGTCTTCTAGGCCACCCATAGGCATTCATAGGTTTTAAACCACCACTTCTCCATAGTCACCACTATTTCTCCTATCATTAGCTTCTACAGTAGGCACCCAATACCACGGTCTTCTACCAACCTTACGGCTTTGTACCACTATTATTGACTTGTAACACTACTTCCGAGCTATACCTGACCCTGTCTCAACTCTGCCCTCGGTCACGTTTTTAAAAGCTGCAACCAGATTACTCCACTCATCCTAGCCCGTATTGATCTTTACTTTCTCTTGACCAAGTGCACGCTGGGGTACCTTACATATAAGAAACTGTATGTTGATCGTACCGAGATGTGCTCATATGGTAATACACGTTGTGTCACAATGTGTACACATTACAGGTAGCACATAGGCACATCTTATATGGGCCGATATGTGGTTATGTGCAAATGACACATTGTGCACTAGCGCATAGGCACAAACAATGAAAAGGGGATTCTAGAAGTATAGCCGGATACTAGAAAGGGATTCCACGGAACACGTGTCTGGTGGTTGGTGGAATGTGATTGTGTGCTAGTCTTCCCACTTAAGAAATCTCTATAGAATCCCTTTTAAGAATATGCCTGTGGTTCCAGAATCCCATTTTGGTCGCATGTGCCTATGTGCTAATGCATAATGTGTCACTTTGTGCCTCTGCACATTAGCACATGTAGGCACATCCTGCATATGCCTATGTGCTACATGTAATGTGTACAATAGAATATAAACACGTCTAGGGTCGTCGAAATAGTTTATAAAGAGATGGGGAAGTCATAACATAGCTTGTAGATACATTGGTAGAATCCGAGGATTTAATGGGAAATCCGAACCAAATAAAACCATTGCCTGGTTTATTTGGGTAATTAGATTTACTCTAGTCCAGTGGAATGCAACTTTTGGTGACCTCTCGGTCCTATAGCATTACGTGTTACTAATATAAGCCCAAAATTGAGCTTCGCCAAGTCCGTTTCTGTGGTTTGGGGTGAATTTTGGTGAATCGGCGGGGTGTCGGGTTGTTTATGGTAATTAGATTTACTCTGGCACAAAGGAACACGCCTTTAGAGGCCTCTTGCCCCTATAAAATATCTTCCAGGTCCATAGCAACCACGTGCTATCATAGAAACCAAAATGGACGACGAAAACAAGTGTCACCCTAACAACACGCACTGCGCATGTGTACTAAGACCACGTACCACTATGATAATGACGTCACAACATGGCCGTTCACACGGCTTACCAAGACAATCAAACATGACCCAACAACGTCACGTGACATGTTGTCACTTCCGGAATCCTGCCCGGGGTTCTGCTGATCATGCCCCAAACGTGCAAGATATACTACTGTTGTAGTTGGGTAAGAAAAAAATAAAACCAGATAAATAAAAAACGTCTATAACATTACACTGGCGGCCACCATTGAGGAAACTGTTGTATCATTTGACAGATTGATGATTCTGAAATTTCAGCGATAGTTTGACAGCGATTTGTGGAGAAATGACCATCTTCGGTTTTGTCTGTTTTTCTATATTCATTTAGTACTTCCTACAGTTTGTATTTCTCATCCGATGAATGTGCATTTTGTTGTGCATGCTTTGGGTGCGATTAATTGTGAACTATCGATTTTTACGGCTCCTCTTCGAAACCTGATCTATTTTCAACTGGATTGCTGGAACGGCAGAGAGAAACTTCTCACCTCAATCTGTACCGATCCCCCAAAGATAGCCTCAGGTCTATCTACATAATAACTCCTCCCGATCGATAACGCTTGATGACGTGAAAGTTTTCAATTCATCAAGCACCATGGTGTTTACCTAGCACAAAAACCAGTAACACAGTAACAAATTTCCAATCTCGGTGCTTGTTTTTTGTTAATAGTAACAAAAATATCCTGTAAATATTGAGTTAGTATTTCCGCAAAAAATGTGCACATCACCAACATTCATTTTGTCACAGATATCAAAGTATATTTTTTGAAAAGTGATCAACACTTGTTTTTTGCCAATAATAACTATAATATGTTGCGTTTGTATTACCACGAAAAATGTGCACATGATCAATACATTCATTTTTCACAGGCTTCAAAGTATACTCTTTAAAAGTGATTGACAATTGCAAGGTGTACGGAAATTTACAACCTTTGAGAAATTTTGTTGCTGTTGTGAATTATTTATTTATAACAACATCCGCCCATAAAGATGTCGATACTCCTGCAATCTAATTGTTTAAAGATTAGTGGGTTAGAACAGAACGGAACAAAACGCTTACCAGCAGTCACATTGGCCTTGGCTGTTAAACCTTTTGGAACACCCTACATCCCACGTCATTCAATTTGCAATTTTATGTGTTTATTTGGTGCAACAGATAGATATGAGTTATCGAGATTTGTCGCAAATCTAAAAAAAAAAGAATGGCCGTCATGGTGGCCATCTTGGCTTTTGACTATCATTCATTGGCTATGTCTATGACAAACCCTACAGCCTGTATCCTTCATCTAAACAACGCGAACAATCATATGCGGTCTCAGATTGACATCCAGGTGTGAACTATCACGCTTTACCGTCGGGGATAAAAACATGGCCACTTGTAGCAATATGGGATTTCGCTGTTAAACCATTCGGCACACCCTATAGCCTATATCACTGATCCAATTCGTTTTTTGGAATTTAATGGGCTTGTTTGTGACGACATTTTATCAATGCAACATTTTATACGCAGGTTAAGAATGACACCTAGATGACATACACAAACCATTTGGCAAGTTCAACGGGCCGTTTACCACAAAATCTGCAAATTCCCGATGGAGCTTTACCACGATATTTTGAATAAGCTATTGAGATTTCTCGCCGATGCTCGGAAATGCATGGTTGCTGTCAGCCATCTTAGTCTTTACTGAAAGGGCCTTCAAAAGAAATTAATTTAGCACATCATACATACACAGAAACAACACATGCGTGTGAATAGGTTAATCGATATGGCACGAGTGCCAGCGCGGAAGGATAAAACGAGTGGCCGCAGTCGTTCTGTATTTATTACACGCCTTCACGTCTGTAAAAGCAATTATGAGAAGGACACTTAGCTATTCATTTGACAGCTCGTCCCCTGAGTTCCAATGTGGAGGCACATAGAACACATTGAAACTCAGGGGACGAACTATTAACAAAAAAAACACATTTATCACCAATCAAATTTGCGAGGGGAACCCGTGTTACTGTTTTTAGCTATCGCTAGCGATTCAAATTGTAATTGCGGTGCACGATTCGTAGAAAATTTCAATGAAATTTCGCTTCTATTTAAAAATAGTCCGTCAACGATTTCCGTTCGGCACATATGTGCGGAACTGATTTTTATTTTCCGCATCGTTTAGTGTTGCCTTAGATGGGGATTTCAGAGAACAGGCGTGTAATAAATCCTCTATCCATCATAAATGGTGTAATTACAATTATAAAATAAAATGAAGTCATGTTTGCAAAGAGTAAAAGGTTTCAAAATTAAGTTTCATATCCCCATATCAAGAATGTTGAGTAGAAATACTGCTTTGGGTGACATTGTGGTAGCTTGAATTCACATAAAAATGGTCTGAAAACACCATTTTCATGTAAATTTGAAGAATGAAAAAAATTGTAGTTGGGAAAGAAGAAGGACTGAAATCAGATAAAAAAAAACATGGAAAATCACAACCCTAGTTATCTGATCCGTGAGAAATGTCGTGTGCAGATTTCAGGGACACTCTGAATGTGAACTATTGGGTTTCATCACGGTGCGAAAATAAGGCTCTTTGTGTTAGCTGTTGAATCCTTATAATAATAATTTTTATTGCCGATAGTTTCATAACACTGGTGCATTTCAATTTACAAAGATAAAAGTGACAGCTAGACAGTAAAAAACAAAAATAACAGTGACAGTCAAACATTAAACAATTGTATACATGCATGCGCTCATGCGGACATAGCATGTAGGGGAGACAAACACATGCGTGCGCATGCTTAGCTGAGTTATGGGGTGCTCTCGTTCGTCACGATAAAGTGGACAGTAGAGGCATAAATGCTCTACTTCCGAGATACAAGTAGGACACTGCCTGTCCTGCCACGGAATGGGAAGCCTTTTTATAACTCCCCACTGGACCCAGACGGTGAGCACTGACACGCAGTCGTACAAAGATGTTTTAACAGCATTTTCCAAATTGAGATTCAAATAGTTCTTAAACTCAAACTCGAAAGGCTGTTTGATAGAGTAGTAAAAGTTCATTTTGGGAGATTCTTAGATTTTACGCTCCACCCGTATATCCCTTTAAGTTTCTTGTTGAATGCACAGGTTAGCTTATTCGAGTCAAAAGTAGTTATCCAGATGTGGTCAAAACCTGAACTATAGAGGACATTTTTCACCCCCATAACCCAGGTCGATTCTGAGCAAATTGAATCCTTAAGGCGATGATGAGCCATTGAACAATCTGATAAGTACGACAGACGCATCCAGAATTTTATAACCTGTCTGATCACGTAGATGCCCAGAGGAAACTATCCTAATACCCCTCTGATTGAATTTCACCACTCCAAGTATTTGTTTAAGAAACTTGGATTGGACTTGGTCAAATTTCATTTTGTCTTATCTGTCACACAGTTCACCTCAATCGGTTAGTTCGTGTAGCCTGGGGGATTGAATGTCCCAGACGTCACGGCCATAGGTCAAGATGGACTGAATGAGAGACTTGAATAGTTTCATACATAAGTCGAGCTTAATTTTGTCTAACGGTATCTTTTGTTTGATAAGGTAAATAGCCGTAAGGCTTTTATTTCCATGCAGGGCTATGCCAATCTTATCGGATGACGAAATGTTCAGTCCAAGGTAATTATATTGTTTGCGCATCGTCCCCTGAGTTCCAATGTATTCTGTGTGCCTACTGGCACATAGAACACATTGGAACTCAGGGGACGACATTTCAACTTTTTTTCTCCGTCGAAGATGAATGATTCTGTTGTGCTTATGCCAGACTTGCTGAACACTATAACTTTAGTCTTAGATGTATTGAGTTCCAAGACCCATTTTGCTAAATATTGCCTCAACTCATTTAACCCTCTCTGGAGACCTTTTTCACTTTCCGAGAGGATTACAACATCGTCAGCATTCAGTGGGTGCCCGTTAATGTTGTCTGGATCACAGTTAGGGTTTAAAAACAGACCCACCCTTGTGGACTGGTTTGATTAAGTTATATCTTGAGTCGAGGAACGATGGCTTCCTAACAACAGAACTGAATAGTCGCAAGTAGCAGTTTTCCATTTATGGCAGTGAGGTTTTAATCATTTCGTTAGTAATCTGATCCAGTCCAGTCGGCGATGCTGCCTTTACAATTACAGCCATTGACAACCGGGTCTTAATCAGAAGACATGAGTTGTTTGAAGTGCTGAACCTATCTTGATGGTGAAATGCTATTCGTGTTGTCTGCAGTACCACTACCATCATCACTAAATGAATCAATGCAATACAAGACCGCTTTAGTGTCCCCGGGGCTCACATTGGAGAGATTGTCGATCAGCGATGATTTAAATTGTCTTATTTTTCTTTTCACAAGTGTTTTTGTATTTTCGTTTTGCCGAGCATAAACTGGTTAGGGCTTCTTTCCTGACAGACGCTTTCCGAATTTCGCGTGCTTTTACAGACATAATATGTTTGTATTCTCGGCAATCTTGTTCCAGCTCTTTTGGGGTGATGTTTTGATGAACTCTTCCGTGCAGTAGTTACAGGACTTCTACAGCCGGATAAAGCAGCTGTCAGGAAACCAGTAATATCTGCACACAAATCGTTCACATAATCGGACTCTTTTTCGGGTAAATGAGTGAGCTGTTTTTTGACCACCACTTGATTTTTTCTAGGAATTGCTATAGGTGGGTTTCCTTGACTGTAACGCGTAAGCCCTTCCCAACTTTGATTTGATGCATACAGTGATCTGACAGACTACAAAAATCGTCAACCTTAAAATATAGAATGTCCTTCCGAAGGTAATGGCCAACAGCACACCAGTCGACAACCGATGAAGCGCTGTAGCGGTGGCAAGTGAATTCCCCAAGAGAATCTCCTCATGTCCTACCATTCAAAGTTCGGAACCCAGTGGAAATGCAAAGATCCCTCAACATTTTCTCTTGTTCGTTGGTCTTTGAGGTATCCTTCGAATTCCTAGGCAGAGAAACTATGTCAGAATTATAATAGCTCGGGAGATTAATGTATGGGTTCGTGTCGTCGGGAATGAAATCATTTTCATTTCGATGAATCCTAGCATTGAAATCCCCAAGGAAAGTCACTTGTCCCCTTAAACTATAGCGGCTTACCTCAGCTTCCAATACATAGAATGGGTTGTTTTTGTCCATTTTGAATTTGCCGGCGGTGGGTAGGCAGCACAAACAGAAATGTTTTCTGTGAAAACTGAAGAATTCGTTGTGGAGTCTAATCCAGATAAGCCTTACAGTGACACCAGCAAACTGATAATTCCGAAATTTCACACGTTTGCTTAACCCTTTTAACTAACATGAAAAGCAGACGACACTTGCAAAAAAGTTTTTTTGAATAACTAATTTTTTTAATTTTTTGCCTCAAAAACATAGGTTATAACTCCTCATTGGAACGAGCTCGTCGAGCTCGTTCCAATGAGGGGTCATAACCTATGTTTTTGAGATCAAAAATTAAAAAAATAATGAAAATTAATTGGCAACTTTTGAGAATAGCGCTGGCCGGTTTTGAGAGTTACTTTGGGTAAAGGGTTAAGTCGACATCTGAATGTAAGCTGCAGAATTTAGTGGTAATTTGATGACAAATGGCCATCCTTGTGTGGCCTAGTTTTCAATTGCAATCCATTTATTACTTTCTATAGCCTGTATTCCGAATAGCGCTGGCCGGTTTTGAGAGTTACTTTGGGTAAAGGGTTAAGTCGACATCTGGATGTAAGCTGCAGAATTTAGTGGTAATTTGATGACAAATGGCCATCCTTGTGTGGTCTAGTTTTCAATTGCAATGCATTTATTACTTTCTATAGCCTGTATTCCGTATGCGATGAATGTGAAATTTCGTCTGTATATCTAGAAGTGACTATCAGGTTTCACTGCTGCAGTTCAAACATTAATTTATTACACTCCTATTCTATGAAATCCCTATCTACAGCAACACTAAACCATGCGGAAATAAAAATCCGTTCTGCACACATGTGCCGAACGGAAATTGTTGACGTACTATTTTTAAATAGAAGCGAAATTGAACTGGAATTTACTAAAAATCGTGCACCGCAAACACAGTCTGAATCGCTAGCGATAGCTAAAAATAGTAACACGGTTCTCCTCGCAAATTTGGTTGGCGATAAAATGTGTTCTTTTTGTTGATAGTTCGTCAGCCAAGTTCCAAAGTGTTCTATGTGCTACTGGCACATAGTACACATTGGAACTCAAGAGGACTAGTTGTCAAATAAATTGCTGAGTGTCCTTCTAATAATTGCCTTTACAGACGTGAAGGGGTGTAATAAACACTGTGTATGTCCTTCTAATAATTGCCTTTACAGACGTGAAGGGGTGTAATAAACACTGTGTATGTCTTATAGAACTGGACTGCTGGAACGTCAGCGAAAAACATCGCATCTCAGGCTACCCCTCCATAAGATAGAGTCAAGTCAAATAACATGATAATTACTTCAAATCCAGGGATAATTCTGCACTCTTTTGGAAAGGTCCGGGCCTATGCAATTGGGAAGATTCGCGTCATGAAGGCTCCAATTGGGAATTTGTATGGGGAAAAACACAGAAAGAATAAGAAATGTTACCTTCATATTGAACTGAGAACATTAACAAAGAGACTACTACGTACAATACATTTTATAACAAACAGTCGCATGAAATAAGGATCAGTGCCTGTAATCTCTATCGAATAAGTTATTCTTATACTATTAATGATGAAGATATTTATGCGATGGGCTACATTCTGTAGCTTGGCAGTCGGGTCTAGGCAAGTCTAGGCTGCCTGTGCAGGCAGCCAAGACTTGCCCAGAAACAACTGGCAGGGATCCTCAGATGTAACTTGCAAACATATCTAAATACTGCCTGTTAGGGCATCTATATTTGTTGCAGTAAAAAGTGGTGGTAGTCAAAATTAGACCTTCAAGAATTAAAGAAGAATTGAATTTTCAATTGGATGGGACATTCTTGGTTTGAATTGGAAAACTCATGTCAAAATGCCATTGGGAAAGGATCCCATATTCGACCCCTGTAGACACCCAAATAACCCCTGCAATCGGTGACTTTTGAAAACGTGAACGCTGCTTTCATGTCATCAAATGTCATGGTGTTTACCTAGCACGAAAACTGGCAACACAGTATCAACTTTCTAATCGTGGTACTTGATTTCTGCCAATAATAACTAACATATGTTGTAAATATTGAATCTGTATTGCCACGAAATATGTCCACATCATCAACATAACGTCGTGTGAGAACCATAAAGCCCCTGTTACATTTTTGCGATTTTTTATACGAATGTCCAAGAATAGCCACAAATTCAAATTTCCACGACTGACCACGATTTTAAAAAAAAATCGCACTGAATCGCTTCTCTCACGACCTTAAACAAACTTCACGCGACCTTCATAGACACTGTACGATTCGTCACGGCTGTAGTAAGAATGTACTAAGATTTTCCAAGCCGATGCAGTACGAATCGATACGACCTTGCACGGTGCTTGCACGACACCGGTGCGAACTGGTACGAACTAGTAAGATTGTGCAAGAATTGCATCACGATTTAATACCTTAACAGATCTTACTAGCGCTTAGTGAATTTTGACGCAACCGTACTGGCCAAATGCGCACGAACAATCACGAACATCCAAGAATAGCCAAGAACACCCCGTACGGTTTATTACGGTCTAGTGCGACAGCGGCACGACGCAGTACAGAATTGAAAAATCGCACGATGGAGTGCGAAAGTTTTAAACAATTAAAAACTTTCGTACGCGTATGCCAATCAACCAAGAATACTCAAGAATGATTACAAAGCAGTACGGTTCTCAATACGGATATCCACGACTGCCGAAGATTTTCATGTCGTAGTTGATCGTGTCAAAATATCGCAAAGATGTGACAGGGGATTTAGGTTCTTTAGGTTCTATCCTCCATTGGAAGATAAAACCTTATGGTTCTTACGCGACGATAATTAATTTTCCACCGTCATGAATATAAGTTATTGTGATGAATTGACGGTAACATGGTTTGAGGTTTGAGTCGCAAACCACACACTTTGTTACCGTCAACTCGTCACAATAACGTATATGTTCCAATAAGACACTACCCATAGCCCAAACCTACATCGTGAAACACGAGAGGCTTATTTACTAAACTCGTGATCGTTAAAAGTTGCCTTGTTCAGGGCAACTTTTAACGATCACAGGTTTAGTAAATAAACCTCTCGTGTACCCCATCACTGAATAAATAATCAATAAACCAGATAAACTCACTCCATCTCAGTTGAAATCGTAAATCGGTTTATAATTTAAACAACACTTAACCCGGAACACCGTTTGCTGCACGTGTAGAAAATCCAGATAGACGAAGCGGCTTGCTAGTCACTCCGCTAATGAAGCGGGCGACGTCATTTCAAATATTTCGTGTTGTGATGTCAGACAGTAACATTTGTCACTGGAGCCGTGAACATAAAAGAAACTACGCCAGCTCTCATCCAGATAGCGAGGATTTTACTCTTATTGGAACATTGTATATTCTTTAAAAAGAGATCGGTGACAGCGAGGCGTCAGGAAACTGAAAATTATAAGAACAAAATTTCATTTGTTGAGTATTGACTCCCACATAAGATGGCGGCGGTTGGCACACTTTTCTATATGTGACCAATGAGCGCTGCAGCAATCCATTTCTATAGAGATCAGTGGATTCTCAAAAAAACGATCAATGGCAGCCATATTGGATTTTGCTGTTAAATCTTTCGGCACAAGCTACATCGGGCGCCATTCAACAAATGAATTTGAAATTTTATATGCTTATTCTGTACAACTAGATATGAGTTATCGAGCTCCGCCGCATTTTGAAAAAATGGCTGCCATGGTGGCCGTTTTAGAATTTGACTATTATTCAAAACAGTTATTTTGGGCCTTGCTTCTACTAAAAAGTCCGATACAAATTCTTTGCAGTTCAGACAGGAATTTGCTAAAATAACGTCCAAGTATCGTGCATATGAAAGGATCTATACTGTTGGATCTAAAGAAAAAAGTGTCATCAGCCGTTGTTACTGGTGATCAGATCACCTCAATCAGAATACCAAATAAAAGCCCCAATTTCACAGCTGAAAGTTAAAGCTTTAATTATGTTCGGATCTCGAATTATTAAGTCTAGATCTCGAGTTATAAGGTCAAGATTCCGAGTTATCTCGAGTTATTACGACCTTAAACCAAAAAATATATAACAAAATATATCTCAAGTTATTAAGTCCATATCTTGACTTAGTAAAATCGAAATCTTGAGTTATTAAGTCGAAATTTCGAGTTATTACGACGATCTGGAGTTAGTAAGTCGAGATTTCGACTTTACGTCAACATGTTTTTAGTTTTATTCAATAACCCTAATCCATATCTAAATCGAGAACTCAGAAGAGAAACTATTATTTATGATTTTATCGCAACGCTCAAAACGCTTATATCGCATATGATTATTCTGGTACATGAAGGCCTCTATTTTGGGACATCTGAAAACGATTAGTCGACTCCAACTGCGAACCGCATACTACAAATGAAAACAATCTTTATTCCAAACAATCAACCGCATCCGCCCACATAATTTACAAATTGAGCAGTGAAGAAAGTTTTTGAAGAAAAAAAAAATTTTACGAAAAGAACATAAGAAAAATTGGTAGACGAGTATCATAAATATTGTATGACCAAAACACGAATTTCATATTCTGTTTATCACATGACACCCCAGTTACCAAAAACACATCTTTTAGAGAGAAAAGAAGGGTTAAAGAATGAAATTTCACCTTGAAGGTCATGCATTTGACTGTGAAGCGTCACAACTGCAAACAGTCATACCTCATAACCGCGATAAAATGTAGATCCACTATTCAGCATTATAAATACTAAATTTCAAGTATTTATACATTTCTTATCATTGGAATTTTAGTAAATGTTTTAACAAATAAATCAGGCCGCGTGGCATTGTTGAAGGCTTGAAATAGTTCTATTTACACGCGCATTAATTTGACACAGATCTTTTCGGTGACAACCAATCAGAAAGAGTTCTTTTGAAATTGACCAATCAAATCAACTGAAGGTGTTATGAAGCACTAATTAATATTTATTGAAAATATGAAAAGGCAATAAGCCAAGAAAAAGGAGAAGTCATATGATAAATTTTGATACCGTGTGCGTTTGGGAAAAGAGTCACCCCGTACCTAACGATACCGGAAACTACTAGCCAGCACTACTCACTAATATCGTCATTCAAATTTTATCATTTATTCGTTTTTTTTTAGTTTCAAAAAGATAGCTGATATTATTTCTCGCTGCAACGAGCTCACTCCAATGAGGAGGGTCATGAGTTCTGTTTTTCAGGAAAAAATGAAAAATTTGAGATATTCAAGAAATGTGTCTACAAGTTTCGTCTACTACTTGAGTAAGGTAAAAGGTTTTGATGTTAGTAGTTTGCCTTCTAGCGTTGTGGATATACAGTATGCCCCCCCCCCCCCCGAGGACTACTGGTCACTTTCCTGGCGGTGGGCAGTATTTCCACGGACGCAATAATATTAGATTGCAAAAATTAATTATAAGAATAATCTTAAAAAAATAATGAAGCACCGGGTACAAAAACGGGGAATGATTTTAGATTAGTTAAAGTTTTGGAATAAAACTGAAAAAAAAATAATTAAAATAATAAATAGAGGATATGGAATGAGTGTTTTGTTCATACGATATTTATGAAACGAGTCTAAGAATTTTCCGTTTTGCCGAGCCTCTGGCTCGGCAAAAAGGAAAATTCATAGACGAGTATCATAAATATCGTATACCCAAAACACAAATTTCATATTCTGTTTATAACATGACACCTCAGTTACAAAAACACAAAACACATCTTTTAGAGAGAAAAGAAGGGTTAAAGAATAAAATTTCACCCTGAACGTCATGCATTTGTCTGTGACGCGTCACAGCTGCACGCAGTCATATGTCATAACCGCGACAAAATGTAGATCCACCGAAATGTACCAGGTGCTTCACTAATTAATTTTTTGATGATTATTTCTATAATTAGTGTCTGGAACCTAATATTATTGCGTCCATAAAAATATTGTCCACCCGTTGAAAGTGACAAGTCCACGGCGGCTGTATAGTACCATTTTAATGAATGGACTTAATAATGGTAAGAAGTGTTAGATGATATTAGGATTACACTTTAGGAAACTTTCTGAACCAGTACTAAATTAAATTCCGGCCAGTGAGTAACTTTTGTTGGGTCCCTATCGATAGTTTGTGCAAGAGATTTTCTCAATTCTTTTATAATAATTTCTTTCTCATCATGTGAGCGGCTGCTATCAAGACCTTCTCTGAATATCGGTAGCGCCCAAGACGATAAGGTATCCACTTGTAGCGTGCTGTAACTCAGCGGGTTTTCACCTGAAAACAGAAAATGTGTACTTGTGAACTGGATCCTGTCATTTTCTGAAATGCAGTGTCTGTTCAAGCACTTTTTGATAAAATGATGTTTCCTGAAAATTTCTCGATGAGAGAAAATGAGTCCAAGTGTATTTACAGTACAACCGCCGTGGACTGGTCACTTTCCACCTGTGGATAATTTTATTACCTGATTAACGCATGCGTGGATATCACTGCCCACATGCGGATTACGACCAGTCTGTGGCGACTGTACTGTACACGCCGAATAGCGATATATTCACTGAACTGAACAGGTATCTCAGAAGTCCATTTTTCTCATTTACGATATTTTTTTGATTTTGCCAAAACTCATGAGGAAAAAAAAAATAAATAAATAAAAATAAAATCAAATGTAAAATAAAATAAGAATGGGGGAAAAACACACTACACAGTTACAAAACAAAAACAGAACTGATTATGTAACACATGTGCTTTCAGATTATGATTTAAAGAAACCCAGTGAATCATAAGTTTTTGAACACACAAGCAGTTACATTAATTCAAGAAAGCTTTAAATAGGATGGCTGTTCAGTAAATGTGTGGGGTAGACCAATCAATATTTTCAACTTGCAGGTTGAAAATATTGATTAGTCTACCTCAAATAATGAATATGGACTCGTCTAACTGCTGCCATTGGACTGACATGAAATATATCACAAGAGTTCAAAGGGTTAACCCATTACCTAACATGAAAAGCAGACGACACTTGGCAAAAAAATCCTTGAATAACTATTTTTTTCATTTTTTGTCTCAAAAACATAGGTTATGACCCCTCGTTGGAACGAGCTCGACGAGCTCGTTCCAACGAGGGGTCATAACCTATGTTTTTGAGACAAAAAATGAAAAAATAATGAAAATTAATTGGCGATTTTTGAGAGTAGCGCTGGCCGGTTTTGGCCGTTACGTTGGGTAAAGGGTTAAACAGAACAGACGCTCATTTGTGGTATCTCTAAAATCAATAGCTGTGTGATGTGGTGGTTGGTGGTGGAATTGCATTATTTTGGGACTTCATGTTTTTTTTTTGGTGGGGGGGGGGGGGGGGGTTAATGAGACTTTCCACAGCCAGAGCTTCTGGTGTCGGACATTTTTGTGGGTGGAGGAAGCCAGAGTACCCGGAAATAACCACCGAAATGAGATGAGCAACTGTCAGTGTCCCCAACGTACTAAGTCCGCACAAACAGAGTTATATATTTATTAATTACGGTTTAACGACACATTAACAGCCAAGGTCATATCGTGTCGCGTGACAGTTTTAAGGGTGGAGGAAGCCGGAGTACCCGAAGAGAACCACCGAGCAACGACGAGCAGCTGCCATGTACCCAACATCGTAACTCCGCACTGCAGCACAAGCAGGGATAGATTGGTTGAAGACATGCGCACCGTCGACGTGCAGCACGCCTAAGTACACGGCGTCATCGTGCCCTCATGTGGACAATCGGGGTGAAGTACACAAACAGAGTTAGTATTTGTTGAAGACAAGTGTACCATCGACGTGCAGTACGCCTATATACACAGCGCCACCATGCTCCCACGTGGGCAATCAGGATTAAGTACCTTGCCCAAGGACACAACACAGTTACCCCTGGTGGGGATCGAACCGTGGACATTTTGTTCTGAAGTCTAATGCCGTAAGCACAGCGCCACCGCGATCACAACTGAACTTAAAACTGACGTCTGGAATCAATTTGCAGTTTGTTGGAGGGTTCCTTCGATAAATGTCCCTTCACTTTAAAGAGTGAATTCAAGGTGTGGCAACAAATGGAGAAAGTCAAAAAAAATGTTTAGTTTAAGAAATATGTATATTATTTTAGTACACACAGGGCATTTTGCTACTCTTAAACTTGAGGATCCTACAGACAAATCTGCTGGTCGTGGACCATCGGATAGGGCCTCAAGTATCCAATTGTGTAGCAAGTTAGTGCGCAGGTATATGTCTATCCCAGGGCGGTGGTGGCCAGGGACGCAACTAAGGGGGTATGTTATCGTTTTGTTAAAATGTCTGAAAAGTTTGAAAAATAATTAAAATAACAAATCTTGATATCTTGTACGCTGGATAACGGGTTAACCCTTTTACTGCCACGCCCACTTTAGCCATATATGGAGGACCTCTATGTACGCCTGTATGAGAGGAAGTTTAATAAGATTTATGATATACCCTCCGAGTCCTTTCCACAATTAATCAGATGGTAGGTGTGATCTGCGCATACCACCAGAACGTACAGATAATCATCAAAAAGTATTTGACAATGGTCGCTTTTGGCATCGTAAGTGTTAAATAAGAGTAACTATAATCCCGACCGAATAATATTCCAACTACATCATCATGCATTGACGACGCATTTGGAATAGTTTGTAGTCGAGATTTGACACAGTCGGGACAAATTGTCTTTTGACCCACAAACCTACCCCAATCGGTCATCTTTGTGACGTACTGATGGTGACCAAGTGGCAAATGCCCATGTGCGTGTTATAACTAGAAGCAATCTTGTGCAAATTGCATAAACGATCTAGTCGCCTGCCCGTAATTCGCCTTAAAAAGAATAAGACGATCGACTTTTTTATTCGCTAACACGGGGCGTCACGAAAATGACCGTCTGTTGGGTGTGAACTTAATTTGTCCCCACAGTTGAGGCTAATGTCCCGACTGACTAATACTCCAACTGCATCATGAAGGCATACCTTCGTCGAAAGCATGCTTTGATGATGCAGCTGGAATATGTCAGTCGGCTTAACCTTTTCAACCCGCTGTGCATACATTTTTGGGTGAAGAATAAATTGATAGTGGACAAGCAGACGATATAAAGAGCAAAAGATATGAAGCAAGGCTCAGTAATAATTTAATCCAACAGCTCGACTGAGCTGTTGGATTAAATTATTACTGAACCTACCAACAAACCAGGATGGTTTCGCCCATTTTGCCACTGACAGTATTGACTGAAATGATACATTCCAGGGCGCCAGTGTTAAAAGGGTTAAAAACTCGACTTCTTGGAAATTAATAACTGAATAAATAAAATATATATGTTGTAGTCGTGACACAAATTATTATTCAATTAACACGTAGAATAGCGATACTCCAAATAAGTGATACACGCCCCCAACAGCCTCCGCCCCTGCATCCCCATAATTACGCCCCTGAGCCTGCAGTTCCAGATATTGGACAAATAGCAAAAACGATACTTGGTTTTCCGTGGATATTCATATCCTAGATCTTCAAGAACCTTGATTTGCTTTCTAATGACGATAAAGCTCTGGGCTCTTTCATTTTACTGTGAAAACACTGTTGGAGTGGGCTCGTGGTTCCAAAAAGGGATTTAGTTGGTCATTCATCCCATCTTAAAGGGGCAACCCTCTTCTTACTAACGATACAATTATTTTAAGGGTATTTTATGCAGGTGTGGGGAGAATATGTCTCTATTTAACATGCTTTTAGTAAATGATTAGGCTATAAAATTATTAAAACCCAAACTAATTTTTTTTGGTGCTGTTTTTATGTACATGTGTTTGTATATGTTTGTTTTTATCCCGTTTTCATGTACTTGAAAATATAACTTAAGTGTTAAAGTTAACGTTACATTGCGATTTGATACTCGTCCACCAGATGAGTGAACATCCACATGTACACTGACTTGCTTAAAATACGAAAAAAACCCCAAAATACTAAGGATCCGCCTTGCGACTACATGAATATTCAACCACGCGCCCAAAGCTCTAGCTCACAGGCCATCACTCTAATATCGTAAAGAATGAGACGCTGTTATCGGCTGTTTGTTTTCCCATTTTTCGCGAAGCCTGCACGCAAAATACTGTAAATTTAATGTAATGTCCCTTTACTCACAAATATATAGATATTATAGATATTCTTTCGTGTTCCAGTTATAGATATTGCAATCAATAAATATTTATTTCGCCAAGAAAACATAAGGACCTTAAAATAATTGGTTGGCGTTATCATGAAACTACAGCCTGGTTTGTCGTCACGCAAGAGTATTTAGTTTACAAACATGTCTAACAGTATTGGTGTTATTAAAGATTCGGTCAGATCAAATCTCGATTGAAAAACATTTCACGCGTCGATTGAACGAATTTATTTATTAATTTATAAATTTATTGGTGTTTAAAGTCACACACTTATGCACAATGGCTAATCGTGACCGTGACAGTTTTACGGATGGAGGAAGCCGGAGTACTCGGAGAGAACCACCGAGCAGCGACGAGCAACTGTCAGCTCCTCAACATTCTAACTCTGTTCAAACTCCGCTCAAGCAGGGTTACAGCGGTTGAAGACATGTGCACTATCGACTTGCAGTAGGCCTTAGTGTACGGCGTCACCGTTCCCTCATGTATGCAACCGGAATAAAGTGGCTTGCCCAAGGACACAGCGCAGGTCGATCCGGACGGGGATCGAACTCGAGACCTCCAGCATTGAAGTCCAACAGTCTACCACTGAGCTACTGTTATATCCAATCGGCTGAAATATTAATAATAATAATTTATTTATATAGATCTTTTCCCGGCGAAACGCTGCTCAAAAGCGCTGAAAACATAGGTGACGGTAACAATGGTATAATCAGCGGCCGAAGGCTGCTTGAAAGAGATGGGTTTTCAGAGCTTTCTTGAAGTGATCTGCATTTAGGGTTTTTCTAAGGTTCTGAGGGAGGGCGTTCCAGAGTGAGGGAGCTGCGAAAGTGAACGATCTCTTCCCTGCCGTTGATCGAATTCGCGGTACGACAAGGAGACTCTCAGAAGCTGATCTGAGATTCCTCGACGGTGTGTGTACTTTGATGACCTGCTTAAGGTAGATTGGTGCTTTGTCGCTATGTAAGATGCTGTGTGTCACCGCCAATACCTTATACTTAATGCGAGACTCAACTGGCAGCCAATGCAGAGATTTCAGGATTGGTGTAATGTGTTCATATTTTTTCGCACCGGTAATGATCTTAGCTGCTGTGTTTTGAATACGTTGAAGCAGGTACATTGATTTCAGAGGAAGGCCGAAATAGAAAGAGTTGCAATAGTCCAAACGGGACAGGACCAAAGACTGTATAACAGTTTTCCGAGTGTTTTGGTCAAGTAGCTTTCTGATTTTGTTGATGTTTCTTATTTGGAGGAAGCAGCTTTTGCTCACTTTTGTGATTTGGTTATGCAGATCAAAGCAATCATTAAAAGTGAAACCGAGGTTTTGGGCAGTTTTACTTGAGCTAACTGCGCTATCGCCTATTTTCAAGCAGTTAATTGGAACTTTGTCTAGCTGATGTTTGGCGCCTAACTGTGCAAATTCTGTTTTATCATCATTTAATTTCAGAAAGTTTCTCCCCATCCACTGTCGAATATCCTCAATGCATGCCTCCAGTGTTGTTAAGGAGTCATTCATATTGGAAAGATCAGCAGACAGATACAGCTGGGTATCGTCTGCGTACAGGTGAAAATTTACAGACTGCTTCCTTATGAGATCCCCAAGTGGTAGGGTGTAAACTGTGAACAGTAAGGGTCCGAGTACTGAGCCTTGGGGGACGCCATATTTTAGCTCGACGGGCTCTGATAGAGTATCGAATATTTTCACAGATTGCGTTCGGTCACTTAAGTAGGAACGTACCCACTCAAGGGCAGATCCGCGTATTTTGAGTCGTTTTTCTAACCGCGACAAAAGAGTTCGGTGGTCAATCGTATCAAATGTAGCAGACAGGTCGAGCAGCACGAATGATGTTAGCCTACGATCATCCATCGAATTCAGCACATCGGAGCTGACACGAATTAAGGCTGTTTCAGTGCTGTGCCCGGGTCTGTATGCAGATTGAAATATTTCCAGATTGTTATTATCTGAAATATGCTGAATAATTCTTGAGGCAATAACCTTTTCAAGACATTTAGACAGAAAAGGAAGGTTAGACACTGGTCTGTAGTTTTTTAGAACGTTGACATCTAGGCTTGGTTTCTACAGGAGTGGAATAACATGGGCATGCTTAAATGCTGTTGGTACAGTTCCAAGAGCCAGAGATGAGCAAAATATACTAGTAATGGTGGGAAGTAGGTGGTCTAAAACTGAGCTGTTTTTGAGAAACCATGTTGGCAGTGGGTCGAGAGAACAAGATGTGGAGGAGGCTTCCAATATAATTGACTTAACCTCGTCCATGGTGGGAGGCTGAAAGTCGTTAAGGGAGATATCAGAATCTACCGATATGTCTTCATCAATGGTCACTGAATTTAAGGCCAAATTTTCAAGGCCACTACGAATCTTTGAAATTTTATCTCTGAAAAAGTCGGAGAATCTAGATGCGAGCTCGGAAAGATGGGTGTGCTCAGGGAGCTCGCCCTTCCCGATCACATGCAGAAGGTTGCTGACTATCTTAAAAATCTGTTTAGAATTTTTGCCACATGACGCAATGCTATTTTTCACCCACTCCATTTTAGCTGACTTAATAGATGAGTTTAGCTTGTTACGAAGTGTTTTATACATGTCATTATGAACGTGGATGCCAGATGTAACAAAGCGGCGTTCTGCTTTCCTGCACATTTGCTTTAATTTCCTTATCTCATCGTTGTACCATCCAATATTAGAACGAACAGTGACAGTTCTTGTTTGGATAGGCGCGCGGATGTCTAATACCTTAGTTAGGGTCTCGAAGAGTTTATCAGTTTTTGAGCCGATGTCAGCTTCATTTTCAATGAGGTGTGTTAGGTTACATAATGAAAGGTCCCTCAGAAAATTATCAATGTCGATGTTGCGTGTTTTCTAGCTTTGACAGTCCTCTGGACTGCTCTTGGTTTTGCAAATGAAGTCATCATTTTCTCTAGCAATGATCAGATCGAGTGTGTGCCCAGAACGATGGGTAGGGCCACAGACGAGCTGATGCAGATTCACAGAGGAAATGTGATTTATGAATTGGTTGGCATTCTTGTCGTCGGGATTATCAACATGGATATTGAAATCACCGAGAATTATAAGGTGACCAGGAAGTAAAGTCACTGTGCTTAAAAAGGTGTTAAATTCGGACATAAAAGCATCGAATGTAAATTTGTTACGACTTGACGAAGGTGGTCGGTATATACAGACAAGCTTTGCGAGTTGGCCGTTAATATTGAGTGTAACACAAAGTACTTCAAAAGATGAAAAAGGACCAAAGTTTAGCTTCTTTAAGCCCACAGACTGTTTGTAGATGACAGCAAGTCCACCTCCTCTTTTCCCAGGTCTTAACTCCTGCTGGATACCGTAATTTGCTGGAACTAGGCTAGACAATACTGCTCCATCCTCACCCTTCAGCCATGTTTCAGTGAGCACAAAAATGTCCAGGTCGTGTTCGACGATCACATCATGGAGAATTTCGGTTTTGTTACAACAAGAACGTGTATTTAACAGACCAAGATAACAGTTAGTATTCCTGATCTTCTTCTTAGCATTAGGGGGGAACTTGGCAGAGTTAGGAAAATCAAGTGAAAGTTTCTTTCCTCCCCTCGTGCCTCGCTTGCTTGCCTTCTGCTTGTTTAAGCTGAGTGACCTCACAGTCTGCCAGACGTTGTAGGGTAATTTGCAATGCACTCCAGGGTTCAGCTCCAGTAATTCATCACATGTGTACGAAATAGGATTTGAAGATTGTTGATGAACCATCTTTGAGTACAGCTGTACCTGAGTATGCTGATTCATCAGGTATTTCACACCTCCAGTTGTAGGAGTAGAGGAATCAATAACCCACAGTACAGGTTGGTATTTCACACCTCCAGTTGACCAGCAAGAGGAATCAATAATCCACACAATTTCAACATCATCCACCGAGGAACCAGATAAAGGCTTTGTTAACTTTACTGGTGAGATCCACTCAGAGACTGTCCAAATTTGTAGAAAAATCCACCAAAATACAATTCAGTTGGTCGGAAAAGCGAACAGTAAATTCTATCGTCCGGAATAATTCAGTTTGTCGGAAACGCGAACCGTAGGCGACGGGCTATTAAAGACTAGACTGTTTTCCTGCCATAACAGCGTCAAATTCCTCACAGAAGTTGGCTGGTGGCATGAGAACTTATTGTATGATGGGGACAAAAGGTGAAGGAAAGAAAATTCGAATGAAAAAATACAACTGGACATTTGGTCATAACACTTCATCGTGCGACAGTTACAAAACGAAAGCACTGTTATGAACTAGGATATTGAGTAAATAATGAGATCAAGCGCGCAATAAACAGGAGAAAGAAAATGGGCTGCACTTAGAAGGTGCAGAAAACTTTGGTGGGTATGTGCTACAGCCACTAAAAGTACCAAACAAGTACATGAAGAGGCAACAACAAATGTGAATATAATCAAGGACAAAAATATGAAAATGCGGAATAGTAGCTCCTTTAAAACCCTTTACCCAACGCAGACGATATCAAAATTATTATTTTAAATATCATTTTTTTAAAAATTTTTCCCAAAAATTCAACAAAACCATATCATGTGACCCCTCATTGGAACGCGCTCGTTCCAATGAGGGGTCACATGATATGGTTTTGTTGAAATATTTTGAAAAAATTAATTTTTTCAACTGCTCAATTTGCATATTACGCGGGCGGATGCGGGCGATTCGTTAGGTAAAGGGTTAAGGCAATAAGAAAAACAAAGGGGTGGGGGTTGGTCAAGTTCCAGTATACTCTAGAAAAGGATAAATAAAACTAACAAAGGCAATACCGTGCAGAGTATTAAGGTGGACGGCAAAAGCACCGACGAAAGGGATAGTGTAGCAGTAGAAATGGTCCAGCAATGGGAGAGGATAAATGACAGGAGATGTGGGAGGCGTTCCCTCAGAATGTACGATGCAGAGCGCAGAAAATTTATCTGACTTAGTATGCAGGGAAACTGAGATAGGGAAAATGCAGACACCAAGTTAAAGAATGGCAAAGCAACGGGTACTGATGACATTCACAATGAGTTTTTAAAAAGGGGAGGGGGCTCCATTATATGAGAATCTTACACCACTATTTAACATAGTAATCACAAAGCAAGAATCCCAACAGAGTGGAAGGAAAGTAGGGTAATATTCATACTCAATAAATAGCGGCGCCATGAGAGCATGATACGCCCGTTATTAATTACAAGAGGGAACTACACAATATGAGTTTTCATGTGTACTTGTCAGGTTACACATACTTGCCACCAAAAAATCATGAAAATTGCTCATATTTTGATGAATAAAGTCCAATAACTCTGGAATGACAAATCGGACAGCGACACAAATCGAAAGGGAGATTCCTTCTATCAACATATACTTGCAACCAAAAAATCATGAAAATTGCTCTAAGCATTTTCAAGTTATTGTTCGACATGTGAAAAATAAAGTCCCATAACTGTGGAATGACTAATCGAACGGCGACACCAACCGAAAGGGAGCTTCCTTCCATCAACATAAACCACCTACCAGAAAATCGTGAAAATCTCTCAAAGCGTTCTGGAGTTATCGTACGACGTGTAAAAAATCAACAATTTTCTAAGTAATAAAGTCTCATAACTCTGGAATGACTAATCGAACGGCGACACAAAACGAAAGGGGGCTTCCCTCCATCGATATACACCACCTACCCAAAAATCACGAAAATCTCTCAAAGCGTTCACGAGTTATCGTACGACGTGTAAAAAATCAACAATTTTCTAAGTAATAAAGTCCCATAACTCTGGAATGACTAATTGAACGGCGACACTAAACGAAAGGGAGCTTCCCTCCATCGATATACACCACCTACCCAAAAATCACGAAAATCTCTCAAAGCGTGCTTGAGTTATCGTACGACATGTGACCGGACGGACAGATGGACAGACGGACATACGGACAGCGGTATACCATAATACGACCCGTTTTTTTCAAAACGGGCGTATAAAAACGAGATAGGAAAGTTTTAGATAATTACAGAGGAATATCTGTTAGCAGCGATATTGGGAACGTATTCTGCAAGGTTCTCTATGGAAGGCTTGTGGAAGTTGTCAAAGAAAGAGGATTCTAAGGGGAAATCCAGACTGGACTGTTTTCTTGCCATAGAAGCGTCGAATTCCTTACAAACATTGACTGGCGGCATGAGAACTTGTCGCATGTTTGGGACAAAAGCTGAAGAAAAGAAAATTCGAACGAAAAAATATAATTGAACATTTGGCCATAACACTTCATCGTCCGACAGTTACAAAACGAAAGCACCGTTACGACTCAAAGTACAACTTACCTTTCTTTACAAATTCTTCGTATGACGGTATCTTTATCATTCGTCGATAAATTCCCAAAAGCTTCATCCCACCATTGACAACTTCAGATTTTGGATCATCGAAAGGCTTTTTTATATCTTCTACAGACCTCAGGTATATATTGAAGTTTGTCCTCTCAAACTCTTGCTTTTACAAAAAGAAATGATAGGTTCAGCACAATATTAATTTGTATTATTTTAATCCCTTGCACACTGATATCGCAATTTGAAAATTTCAACTCCAAATATTTCCCATAATGCAACTAGGAATTTAACCAATTCAATTTTATGTCTTGGCATAAAGGAAGCTCGTATACCCCCTCCCCCAATATTTAGGGTACATTACACCCCAGCCAACTGATTTTTGTTACCATTCTTCAGGACGTGATTATAATTTTATCATAGGAGCCCCAATCTGCTAGCTGTTTGTGCTTTGTTTAGCTGCTCGAAAGGGGATGATGCAGGTCATAGAATAGGCCTTAATATTATGGCCTGGTGGACGGGTTTCTCTCGTAGGCGCCATGGACGTTTTGGTTGACATATTCCTGTTCTGACCGCAGCTCGTTTTACACAGCAAAAAGAAATGTACATATAACTTTGAGACGTATACACATTCGCGCTTCTAAGTGTGGTAATGGTGTACCAATATCAATATTCTTTGTAATTGTGCCATATTTATGAAACATCATGTATACAATTCGGTTCTTTTTTGTTTATAAACAATTGATATCTGAATAAAAAAATATAAAAACAAATAAAAAAAAAATTCAATTTTATTTGACAGAACTCAATGAGCTCTGTCATATAAAATTGAATTAGTTAAATTCGTAGTTGCATTATGGGAAAAGACTGAAATTACGGTATTTTGACATGTGCGCAAAGGGTTAACAGTCATCATTAATAAATGTCTCTTTTCGACAATAAATGTTTCGGGAAAAAATAATTTTTGACTCTCATTTGCAGGGTCAAAATCCCATTGTCCTTCAGAATTTGAAGAGCAGAAATAGAACTGTGTATGTTCATAAAGGTATAATCCCACTTTCATCAACAAGGGTCATATCATGTCGGGGAAATAGAAAGGCTTTTCAGCAAGACCAATTTTTATGCAAAGTATATTCCTGGGGGATGAATCAACAAATGAAATATTTGAATGTGTTGTACATATCCTTATAGTTATCTCAATAATACTCTAAAGTATCAACGTTATACTCTGAAGTGGGGGGTCAGAGGATGAAGATGTGGCGGGGGGGGGGGGGGGGTCAGTCAGCAAGAGGAAAGGCGAGGAGGGTAGATGATAGGAAAGTAGAGGGTGGTATACCAAGGGATAGGTGTAGCGTAAAAAATAGAATCAGTGTCGGGAGCGGCAGGTAGTTCCGAGGGTCCCGAGGAGGTGGCCGGCGATGGGGAGGAGTTGCTATCAGGTGGAGGCGGTGGTATAAGCCAGTATAGGAAAGGTTGTGGAAGCCAGTCATAGAACTCTAGAAAATCAAGGAATGCAAAAAAGTTGCCCTCCTCAGATTGCTTTGGAGTACAATTGCTCCTGGAATGTTCTTGTATGCTATTTTGGTTATATTCACTTCAAGGTATTACTATTGTGACTGAAAAATGGTACTACATTCAGCTGCACAGTAGAAACATTGGCACACACATCTTCCCATTACTCAAAATGTTGCATGCAATTCTTTTGTGACTGTCTTCTACACTCAAAATATATTGAAATGCGATACAGAATGGATCATGAATTATTGCGAATCAATGCATCATTGACTAATGATAACATATTTTAAAGGCTGTCCCAAACATTCTGGCATTCCAGAAAATCAAGGGGTGCAAAAATTGCCCTCCTCAATTTTTTTCTAGGCGTGCAGTAGGCGTGCAGCACTCCTAAAGAATGCAAGCCGGGAAAGCAAGAAGTACTATAGCACGAGGGCTAGATAGGGTGGTTTGTGATCCGGATAGTCTGAACCGAACTGATCTGTGTTTTTCGGGGGCCAAGGTGGATGATCAGGAATAGAGTGGATGATATTGTTAAGGATTCAGGGTCAGATCCCGTGGTGGTGGTGCATGTATGTATAACCACTATCAGAGAAAGGATGCCAGTTCACCTTATGGATATTTTCAGGGACTTGATCATCAAGTTACATATTAGGAATGTGTCTCATCTGGTGTGAGAGTTTCAGAACAGAACTGGAAAATGGGGGTTCCTACGCATTTGGGGAGCCTGACAGTTGCTCGGTGGTATTCTGCATGGTTCTCTGTGGAATGTATTCTGCAAAGTTCTCTGTGGGAGAATTTAATGGACAGATTGGAGATGCATGAGGGGATACAGCGGGTGGGGACAAGAAAATCAACGTTAAATGTGAGGAAACTCTTAGAGTTATAGATGAACTGGGCCTGAGGATTTTGAATAGGGATGCAAAGAGTAAGGGTAAATGGACGTGCGAAAGGAACGATAGAAAGACAATAATCGACTATGTACTCACTGACCCAGCGCTATGGAGAGAGGCTATAGACATGGGAATAGACGACGGATGAAATGAGGAGTTAAACAGTGATCACATCGTGACAAAAATAAGGCTTAGGGGCAATAGAATAATACTAAAACAAAGAGCGGTCTTTAAGGGCATTTGGGAAAGAAGCAGACTGGAAACACGTTTTGGAGAATTTAAAATCAAACCTAGAAAATGTGACAATCGCAGATAACGTTCAGATGATGGACGATTCAATAGTGAGATATCTAAAAGATGCTGGAAGGGAAAGCGTAGGGGGAATAAGCGTACGGACAAATGAACTAGGATATTGGATAAATAATGACATCAAGCGCGCAATAAAAGGGAGAAAGAACATGGGCTGCATTTAGAAGGTGCAGAAAACTTCATCGTGCGACAGTTACAAAACGAAAGCACTGTTATGAACTAGGATATTGAGTAAATAATGAGTTCAAGCGCGCAATAAACAGGAGAAAGAAAAATGGGCTGCACTTAGAAGGTGCAGAAAACTTTGGTGGGTATGTGCTACAGCCACTAAAAGTACCAAACAAGTATATGAAGAGGCAACAACAAATGTGAATATAATCAAGGACAAAAATAGGAAAATGTGGAATAGTAACTCATTTAAAACCCTTTACCCAACGCAGACGATATCAAAATTATTATTTAAATATAATTTTTAAAAAAAAATTTCCAAAAAATTCAACAAAACCATATCATGTGACCCCTCATTGGAACGAGCTCAATGAGCTCGTTCCAATGAGGGGTCACATGATATGGTTTTGTTGAAATATTTTGAAAAAAATAATTTTTTCAACTGCTCAATTTGCATATTACGCGGGCGGATGCGGGCGATTCGTTAGGTAAAGGGTTAAGGCAATAAGAAAAACAAAGGGGTGGGGGTTGGTCAAGTTCCAGTATACTCTAGAAAAGGATAAATAAAACTAACAAAGGCAATACCGTGCAGAGTATTAAGGTGGACGGCAAAAGCACCGACGAAAGGGACAGTATAACAGAAGAAATGGTCCAGCAATGGGAAAGGATAAATGACAGGAGATGTGGGAGGCATTCCCTCAGAATGTCCGATGGAGAGCGCAGAAAATTTATCTGACTTAGTATGCAGGGAAACTGAGATGGGGAAAATGCAGACACCAAGTTAAAGAATGGCAAAGCAACGGGTACTGATGACATTCACAATGAGTTTTTAAAAAGGGGAGGGGGCTCCATTATATGAGCATCTTACACCACTATTTAACATAGTAATCACAAAGCAAGAATCCCAACAGAGTGGAAGGAAAGTAGGGTAATATTCATACACAAAACAGGAGATAGGGAAGTTTTAGATAATTACAGAGGTATAGAGTTGAAAAGACAAAATTCCAGGGCTATTCTTTGCCGATGACATGATTTTATTAGCCGAGAGTGAAGAGGGACTACACAAAATGTTAACCATGGTAGGAAAGTATGGGGAAAAATGGCGACTTTGTTGTTCAAAGTGAGATCAGAGTTACTGGAGTTGAGGGGGAGAATCGGTAAAAGCGGAGAAAGATTGGGCCAAATGTGTAATTTATGAGAAATGGAGACCCTGAAACATTTCATTTTAGAATGCCCCAAATATATGTCTAGTAGAACAAGACTCCGTAGAAAACTAATGGAAAATGGGGTGGAAACATGAAGGATAGGTGGGTGGGGAATGACATAGGGGAAAGGGTCCATTTTATAGTTAGAAAGATCAAGAAAGCGCCAATGGGAGGAATTATGAAACACTTCGTGACTGAACACTGGGAGATTATGAGGGAGAGCAGGGGAGGTTGGGTTAATGTAGGCCTCCTTGTTAGAGGGCCCCCACAAATCCGCGAGTTATTTATTTACTGGGGTTTAACGACATATTCGACAGCCAGGGCCACCTCGTATCGGACAGTTTTACGGGTGGAGGAAGGCTGAGTACCCGGAGAGAACCGCCGAGCAACGGCGAGCAACTGTCAGGCTCCCCAACATACTAACTCCTCACAAGCAGAGGGTTAGCATTGGTTGAAGACTATTGCACCATCGACGTGCAGTATGCCTTAGCACACAACGTCGCCGTGCCCCCACGTAGACAATGGGGGTGAAGTGTCTTGCCTAAGGACACAACGCGGTTGCCGCAGGTGCGATTCGACCTCTCGGCTTGCAGCCTACACCTCTACCCGCTGAGCCACCGCGCCCCCATCCCTCGCGAAAGTCCAAAGAATTTTTTTATTAATACCCCCAACGGTGTTGGAGAAGATGTAGTCAATTTGACGCGAAAGCACTGACGGGTCGGAGGACGTAAGTAATGGATAAAAGAGTGTTCTAGCACAGTAAGCCACAGTTTAAAAACCTTGGTAATTTCTCGCGATTTTCGAGCTTATTTTCTCGAGAAATGGACTAAGTGTGATACGAGCACACTTTAGACTTCTCGCAGAATGTGCTGGTTTTCCACGTGACGACACGCGACATTTCCGAGTCGGAAATCGGATGGGAAATCGAATCGCCGATAGAGATACAATGAGGATCTGTCCCATCTTGTCGGCCGAATCTCGGAGATCGAGCAAAAATGAAATCTTAGAAAATTTCGAACTCGATCAGTTCTGGTTAAGTCTGAGAATTCATTACATTTTTGTCTCAAGATGACATGGTGACGGTGAAGATACCGCGAATCCGAGATGAAAAATTCGAAGTTCCAATCCATGTATTTTCCATTCGGCTTTTTAAAGTGTTCCCCTCGCTCAAATTGATCGATCTCGCCGAGATATCTCTGATGCGAAAGTACATATCGCGGCAAAAATTGTCAAAAATTGTAATGTTTTTGTCAGTTTTTTTTAAGTGTCTGGTCGAAGTTTGTCATCGATTCAGCTGTGGTGTCTCGAATGCGGAACACTAGAAATCGTTACAAAGTGCAAAAACGTGTAATTTTATGCCTGCATTTCGCAGTGTCTCTTTGACGGATGCGGTCAATTTTGGTAGGTAATTATCTGATGAGAGAGGAGATTTTTTCCCCTCGATCGATCGCGGTTCTGTCTGTCTATCTGTGACGAAGAAATATATATATTATATGTTGAATTTTTTTCTATATATTATTACGTAGAAGGGGAAAACAAAACTTGCAAATAAAAATTTAAATATTATTAAAAAAACATGTCATTTTTAACGGATCAAAGATCCTAACGAGAAATCAGAAAATATGAAAAGAGATCTTCTGCGCGAGAAGTTTCTCAGAGATGTCTTCTACAAAATGTGTGTCCATCTCGTGGATTTAAACATCCTGAGAGCGACGAGCGAGAGATGTCCTGGTTGGATGTCAGAGGAACTGATCGAGGCGCACATCTGTTACACCACAGAATACAAAGACGCCATAATCCTGTGTATTGCGTCGGTGTTGGAAAAGCTAGACGAGGAGATGGTTATAGAGTAGGGGACCATGATCAAATGTCGAGGGCAACCACAGCCTTTGGATTTCGAAATTGGGCACTTTTGAAAAATGCCGAGAAATCACACGAATTACGATCAAGGACGTATTTTGCATTTATTATTGGATAGAGAATATCCAACTCAGATTTTGTGAAGGAGAAAACAAAATCATATACATAATAGGAAATAAAAAAAAAATTAAAATTAATTTCACAACAAAAAACAAAAACCAAAAATGGATAGATTCATAGATGAAATAATTTAAAAAACGAAAAGGAGAAGAGCTTCACGAATGTTTCCGGGGTGCGTTTTACAGAACGTTTGCCCATCTCGTGAAAGAAACATTCCCAGAGCATTGAAGGAAAGATGTTCCGGTTGCAAGTTCGGATTGGATTACGGTCACGACTGTGCGACAAGGAATACGAAGATGCGATCGCCATGTGTTTCGTACCGGCATTAAATATGGTCCGCGAGCACGACGTGATGAGAATTTGAACAGAAATGGTTTTGTGCATAAGAGAACCGAGACAAACTGAACTACAATGTTTGGATTTTCGATTATGGACGAATCATCTCACAACCGAAAGTCGAAGACTTACTTTGCATTTATTACTGTATGGGCAATATCCGACTCAGATCTTGTGAAGGGGAAACCCCAAAAAATAAAAAAACAAAAATAATAAAAATAACAAGAAGAATGAGTATTGAAAAATTATAAACATTTATTTACGAAATAAAAAAAGAAACATATTTGTTTTTTCTTATTTACAATTTATTTATATTTTTTCTGTTTTTTCACATTTTTTTTCATTACAAAGTCATATTTTTTATTAGCAGGCCAGCAGTCACGCTCCCCTCTTTATTTTTGAGTCACTGTTCGATGATCATGTCTATTTTCATCAGTTTTTGAACACTTTCCAGAGCTTCTGTTCAGAGTCGTTCGACAATACCTTTATCGATTTTCGGAAATATCTTGTCTTTGCCAAAGATCAGAATAAAGTGTCTATCCTTGAAATCTTCTTTCTCTTCTTCTTTCAGGATTTCCAGACACGAATTTTCCAACTCTGAAAACGACCACTTGATCTTCAGTCAGTTTTAATTCCATGTTATAATTTTCGTATTTATACTCATACTTTATCACCTCAACGTCTTCCAATTCGATTGGATGAAGTTTCAAAACAAAAGATTTACTTTCATATTTCTTGTAAGGAAGGATCTGTTTCAATTTGAGTTTTTTCCATTGCCATTTTTTGTGAATAATTTTTAAATTTTAATTTAATTTAAATTTTTCCTTTCCTATTATAATATATAAAACAAAATTATAAACTTTTGTTCTTTTGAATGTTTTTTAAATTAAAATTATATCTTTCTTGCAAACTTTCAAATTTTTATTTTAGAATTAACCAATTTTTTTTCCTATTTTTTATAAATAAAGAACAATTTTTTTTCATTTCTTATAATATAAAATTCAATTTTTATTTTCTTATATATGAGAAATGACAGAAGAAAAAAATGAAGTTTACAAATCAATTGTGAAAATTTGAAAACAATTGAAAATTTTAATAAAATTTAAACGTTTTATAAACAAAACTTAAAAATTAAAAAGAAATTCAAAATTTATAGAAAAAAATTGTTGATATATTAAAATATATTTTAAAGTTTATAGATAAAAATGTCATTTTATTACAAGCATACAATCGAGCTCAATTGAAAAAGTATGTGAAGAATCTCGGCATTGCGAAAGCGTCGAGTGACAGAACCAAACCATTAATGATTGGAGTCATAAATGCTGAGACGAGTGAGAAAACAGTGTCAGAATTGAGATCGAAAGCACGTCAGATGGGTTTGAAAGGTGTATGGTCACAAAATAAAAATGAGTTGATAAAATCGATGCTTGAAGTAGGAGGAAGAAGCAATGAGATGAGAAAGACAACAACAATTCAAATGGGTGGAAAGAGGAAATAAAAAAAAGAGAAAAAAAGAAAATCAAATAACGATAATTGTAAAAGCAGTGAAGACTGTACTGGAAAAAAATGATGGTGACATAAACGAAATACTAGTTGAAGTCATACACAAACAATTGTTGCCCACTCACGTTGAATGAGAGTGAGTTGTCAAGGGATTTTTCAAATGTTTGATGTCAAGGGTATAAAAAAGTTTCATCCCAAAAAATTCTTGAATGAGATAAAACCTAGCCTGTTGGATTTATTTCGTCGGATGCAAGACATTGGTATCAGAACGAAAATGGTATTGAAGAGTCGGATGGAGAAGATCGATCTGAACACATGTAAAGTCATGGAAAATGGCTTATTTTCAATCTCGCACAAAAGCCGTGACCAAAAGTTCTTCTATGTCCAATATCTTCGCCAACATGATAGAAAAAATAATACAATCTTTTGTGCAGTATCAAAAATAAGGCAGCAATTGGTGATTTGGAGAAGTATTGAATCTAGAAATTCATATCAGTAGGTGATAAAGGCCATTTCTGGACCACTTGTACAGTGTACTGTACACGTACATGGTGCGTTTACCATCGAAGGATTCAGTGTTAAATCGCATGCATGTTCACAAAAAATGTCGTTTTTTTATGGTGGTCCAGAATCGGCTATTATTTTGAGACTCCTAGATCGCACTTTTAGCGGTTCAAATACCCATTGGCGACCGTGTTGAATGTACACGTTTTTCAAAAAAGTGAAAAATGTATGAAATTGTACATAAAAAATTTTCTTAAAATATTTTGTTGACATTCCCATCGTGGATTAGACCTTCAATCTATCGTTGGTGAACGCGAGCAAAAAACGCTTTGCCGGTTCCAGACCAGCATCAAAAAAACGGTTTGCCGATTCTGGACCAGTGGTTCAGAATTGGCTATTGTTTTTGAGGGGATTTTTCCAAACTTAACAGACTACTATTGGGCGCTCCCATTTCTGACATAAGTGGGGGGAATACCCATAGTGGATTTTTCCAAACTTAACAGACTACTATTGGGCACTCCCATTTCTGACGTAAGTGGGGGGAATACCCATAGTGGGATTTTCCAAACTCAACAGAAAAAACTAAGTTTTTGAAAAAATCCCTACTGTATAAACTTACTGAGAACGCCATTTGTCACGCTCGAAATGTATTACGGGTTTTTATTCAAATGAGTGTCAATTGTCAGTTAAATAGTTTAACTGAAAAAATATTCTATAGATGAAAGCGGAAACAGTTCAAAAGATTAATTGATATGATTTAAACGCGTTTTTGAAAGCGTTACATTACTGATATGTTTATTTGTGATTTTGATCATTCGAGTTTTCCTTATGGTGAGAATAAGCGTGGCTCTATTTATACTCTCCGCACAGAGAACGTTTTGCAAACGTATTGTGAATATACTAGCAACGTAGTGACAACGATTTGAATGCACTAAGAACGTTTGCAATACGTACTACAAACGTATTGCAAACGTATTGTAAATGTTCTTAGTGCGTAGTGACAATGATTTGCAATACGTATTGCAAACGTATTGCAAAACGTATTGCAAAACGTATTGTAAACGTTCTTAGTGCATAGGCGTGGGGAGAGTATAAATAGAGCTCCTGTTGCGCTACAATCATCACTGGCGAAGATCCCCCAGGATCGGCCACACGAAAAAAGGTGAGACGAAATCTACGTGAATCCAAATGTAAAATAATAATATCTGATTTTTAACACATTTGAAATGGATGTTATTTTAATATTTTTTAACTATTTATCAAGGTTTCATTTTGTAAAATGTTTTTCCTCAACTGGTTTTTAGTTATTATATTACAGACAGAAGATTTTTATTTACTTAAAACATAAAAATAATTATACATTTAATTTTGAAAATAATAAATAACTCACATTAGCATACTCAAAGGAAATATTAATAATTTAAAAATGAAAAAAAAAAGTTTTTACAGATGGATGCTAAACGCCGAGATCAGCTTTTAAATGAATATGAACGTGCCAAGAAGAGCTTTCAATTGGCTGACAGAAGCAGACGTCTTGGAGAGATGGAACTCAAACGCGAGACCACAAAAATATTTAAACCCGTGACGGAGGTTCAAGAGCAAAGCAAGAAGGAGATAGTTGAAGAATTGAGACCCATAAAAGAGTGTTCTTTGAGAATGGGTTCGTTGCCCGGTAGTTTTACAAAACAGTTTTCCTTTCAATCTACACCAGATTACGTTCCCATGAGAATCGAAATTGACGTGAGCGAGAGTGATGATAGAGCTTCGACTATCACCACTGATAGTGTCGCGTCGTCCGAGGATGGTGGTAAGAGAGATCTGTTGTATGGAATTTATAAGGATTCGGATGGTAGAACTTTTGTGGGCAACACAGAAGTGGAAATGGATGATGAAGATTTAATTGTCGGTTCGAATAAGTATAAAATAACTGATGGACTGCGCAAATTGCTCCTTTTCAACAAGCCTGGAGATTACACGGAACAGGATTTCGACAATTATGGTGACATTCTGGTTCAGACCCACGCCATGATGAGAAATAAAGATGCCAGAGAGACGAGACCCAAAGCCAACAGAGGTTACAAGTGGACGAAAGTGGTGAAACCCATATGGGATATGAATAAGAAGTTCGTCGAATCGGTGACTGGTAAAGGGGTGAAAACCACTTTTCTTCCGAGCGATTCTGACGCTCTGTCTCAGAGATTGAGTTTGTTGATGGCAAGTAGACGTGCTGGTAACACAAGGTTAGATAATGAAATAGTTACTATATCTGACGAATTGTTAAGACAGAAGGTTCTGAATAAAGACCATTATAAAAGGCTGATGAACGAATTGAAGGATTGATGTATATAATAAGTAGAGAGAAACAAACAAACAAAATATATAA
Source organism: Pictodentalium vernedei (assembly GCA_031216915.1). NCBI lineage: Eukaryota > Metazoa > Mollusca > Scaphopoda > Dentaliida > Dentaliidae > Pictodentalium > Pictodentalium vernedei. Next base: position 293,066,893 of record CM062297.1, on the reverse strand, counting down.
AATAAAAATAGTAAATTTTACACTAGAATAATAAAAGTATTTAAACAACAAACGATTTACCAGTGGAAACAAAATATATATTATAAAATAAAATATGCTGGTGATAAAGAACAGGGGATACGTTAGAATTTACGTTCAAGGTGGTTCTGGCATCATCGCTTCTATAATGCGAGCGTTCACGAGTGATCCAGGTAAAAAACTGGCATCGACCGCTTTTGAGGTTGGTAAGAATGCGGCTTTGGATGCTGGTAAGAAAGCTGCTTCCAAAGCCAGTGGTAGGATAGCTTCTGTGGCTGGCAAGAGGGCAGCCGATGTGTTGATCGACAAGTTGATAAGTCCACCGACGAAGTGAGCTACGTTAGAGCGAACGCCGAAAAGTTGGAAAGATTTTAAGGATGCTGTGGTACCCATACAAGATTTAGTCAAAATGACGAGTGGATCTGGATTGAAGAGAACTCGCGATGGTGTAATATAAATAAATAATAATATTAAAAACTGAGTTTGAAAAAATAAAAAATTGTGTTTGAAAAAATCTAAAATAACAAACAAAAAAAATAAACAAAGATGAACATTAAAGATATGTCTTGGAACGACGCCGCAACTAAGAGGTCGAATAACGAGTTCTTTCCCAAATGCATAAGAGGCTTGATAGTGGGAAAATCGAATTGTGGAAAGACCAATCTGTTGATGAATCTGTTGTCCCGACCCGACTGGTTGGATTACGACAGATTGTTTGTGTTTGGCAAGAGCTTGTTTCAACCCGAATACAGATTGCTTCGAGAATGCATGGATCATAGATTGCCTAAGGACGTCATAGCTAGAATCCTTGACAGTAGGGAGGAATTCGACAAAAGTGAAGCTTCTCTTTCGGCCATTTTGGACGGTGCGGCGATGGAATTGATGAATAGAAATGCATATTCGAACGCTGAGTGTCGATTTTATGAGAACGCTAGTGATGTTCCAGATCCTAGAGAATTGAAATCGGAAGATAAGAATCTCATGATTTTCGACGATCTGCTTTTGGAGAGACAGAACCAATGCGAATCATATTACGTTAGGGGTCGTCACAGCAACGTGGACTGTTCCTACCTGTCGCAGAATTATTTTCGATTGCCCAGACAGACGATAAGGGAGAACGCTAATTTTCTATGTCTCTTTCGCCAAGATCTCAAGAATCTCAATCACATCTACAGCGATCACGTCGCAAACGACATGACCGTGGCAGAATTCAGGAGATTCTCTAAGACGGTTTGGGATGGAGGACTTTACAATTTCGTCGTGATCGATTTGACTAGCGAATTTAATTGTGGAAAATATCAGTGTGGATTTGACAAGTTTTATGTTTCTGATGATAATAAGATAGAGCGTGAAAATAAAAAAAATTAGAAAATAATAAATCTTCAAATAATTAGTTTTGAAAAAATAAAAATAAAATTAAATATAATGTTCGAACAAGGAGAATTGTTAGAACGGATAGCCGAGAATATGGTCGCAAAACAATCCATTCAAATCGTGGTGAGTGGCGATTCGACTCGATTCACAATGCAATTTGAACCTTCCATCGAATTGAATAGGGAGAAAAGATACGAGATGGCATTGGTGAATCTGGAGACTTATTATTCCTTTCCCAACATCACCGAAAAGAATAACTTGTTTAAGTATTCCGACGGAGTGGATTGGTTGGAGATTCGAATTCCCAAAGGAAGTTACGACATAGACGATTTGAACAATTACATTCAAACGCGAATGAAGCCGGATGGAAAGGGAAGCAACAAGATCAGACTCGCTCCCAACCCTAATACCTTACAGACGATGTTGGATTTGGAAGATAATTTTCGAGTGGATTTCAATACGGACGATTCTATAGGCAAGATGCTGGGATTCGATCGAAAGATGTATCGAGGCCATGCGGCATCTGAAAATACGGTTGACATTTTCGCAGTCAATAGCATTCTGGTGAACGTGGATGTGATTGCTGGAAGCTATGTGAATGGTAGCGCTCAACCGACGATCTATTCCTTCTTTCCAAATGTGTCGCCGGGTTATAAGATTGTGGAACGACCTCGAAATTTAGTTTATCTACCAGTGATTTTAGACACGTTGTATAGTCTCAAAACCACGTTGACAGATCAAAATGGTGAACTGTTAGATCTTCGTGGAGAGAGGGTGACGATACGATTTCACATAAGAGAAATATAAAAGCAAAAAAAAAAAAAAAATATTGTGTATATATATAAATAAGAAAATAAAATAACGCAATATTAATTTTACAAAAATTATTTAATATATATAATTATCATTAAAACAAAAAAAACAATTGAAGAAAATATATTTTAAAAAAAAGAATTATGACACAGTATGTGGTTAAAAACGTGAACATATCCGCAGGACAGAGGAAGAAACTTAAGAGAGCGTTAACAACTCGAGGCGAGGCAGTGAGATTCAAATTCACTCACGAAGATCTGACGAGTGGCAGTCAGGATTCGATCGCCTGGACCAGAAGTCAAATCAAAAGAATGGATAAAGCGATTCGTGATGGAAGAGGGTTGATGGTGAGATTGCGTCCCACTCAATTGAGATACAATTTGAGAATGAAAGGCGGTTTCCTACCATTATTGGCAGGAATCACCGCAAAAGCATTACCCTTTGCCGCAAAAGCATTACCCTTTCTCGGAAAGACTCTCACCATGGAAGCTCTCTCGGGACTCTCGAGTTCGGCAGTTGAGAAATTAATGGGTGGCAGCGGACTGTTTTTGAAGAAGGGAGGAGCCGTGTGTCGCGTCCACATAGACGACAGCGGTAAAGGATTGTATCTAGAACCCGTTAGAGGTGACAACTCTTTGAGTGGAAATGGTCTCTATCTAAAGAGTGGTTGGAACGTTGAGCGACTCGGCAAGGGTTTGTTGTTTGGTGAGAATTTGCCATTTAAGAATATACCGATTTTGAGTATGTTATTATAATGTAAAAAATTATATAATTATATAAAATATAAATCATAGAAAGTATAAAATAATATATAAAATGGATAAAAAGGTGGAAAAACAATTAGCCAATAATGATGAATATCACGAGATAGAGTGCGAAAAAGATGTGGAAAAACGATGAGACGCTAATGATGGATATCTTAGGAAAGAACTGATAAAAGAGTTAAATAAAGATCGGGATAGATGGTTGAAATTTAAAAGAATGAGACGTTTTCTACCGTCACCACTACCTTCTGAAGAGAATGGTAATGATGCGAGTGTTACCGAGAGATGCACAACATTCGTTCATAATTATGATTGGGATAAACAAATGTGTTCTTATAAAAAAACGTAACATATCACAAAAAAAAAGAAAAGAAGAATCGACGCTGAAATTTGAGAAAAAAGGAAATGTTATTATAATATATGGGCGATAGTGAAGAAGGAAGACAAAAACAAAAAAAAAAAAAAAAAAAAAAAGTAATGAGATCTAGAGATGATCAACCTCTCTAGATCTCATTACTTTTGTTTTCCCTTCTTCTTCGCTAAAAAATCAATCTCTCTATTGTTTATATTTCTAAGTCCGTTATTAGCATGTTGACACTCGTGTATTCTCCTTTTTCGAAAATGTGTTGAATGTTTATCTTTACTTTTTTAAGTTTTTTTACATCGGTGAATGCGCTCTCACCACCCGATTTGTCCATGAGTTCGAGTGAGATTTTTGGATATATGTAACTTCCATAGGACAACGACAAATCGTCCTTGTCGAATTCTCTATCTTTGGCGATGACGATTTTCTGTAGATCGCTTCGGTAGTCATAAAACAAATCGAGCATGGCTTTGTCCAATTTCAAAGGCATGTTATATTCGTCATATTTGTGCTCTAAGCCCTTCGTCTCGACCTCATTCAATTCGATGGAATCGTGTCATTGTAATCTATAGATTTTAAAACTGAATTTCTTACATATTTCCACTCGTTTCAATTTCAATTCGCATCTTTTAGGTGTTGTTGTCATGATTGATTATTTGTTTTTTTGTTTTATGAATTATTGCAAATAATGTATATTTTAAATTTTGTATTTAAATAATAATTTATTAAAAAAGTTTTTTTCTTTTTTACTGTTTATATATATATATATAAAAAAAAAGAAAAAAAAAAGTTTTTTTAATTTTAATTTTCTTTAATGTGAAAAGTTTTTTTTGTAAAAGTGTTTATCTCTTTATATAAATAAAAGTTTAAATTTAACGTCCTTTTTTCTCATATTAATTCAATTTTTTCACGTTAAGGAACATAAAAAATTGATTAATTTCATGAAAAAAAATTTTTTTTTGAAGGAATTCAAACATATATCTATAAACAATTTTAAAACTTTTAACAAATTATTATTAAATACAAAATTCGAAAATAAAAAAATGGAAAATTTAAATAAGAAAACCATACCTCAGTTAAACGAGATTTGTAAAATATTAAAAATTCCACATTTCAGAAATCATAGAACCAAATCAAAAAAAAATTGAAGTCATACAGGAATATTATTTGCGAAACGATGGAAAGCAAACGAAATGTCGATAGCAACAACGTCAAAAAATGCATCGGTTGTGAAAAATGACAAGAAGAAAAAAGATAGTAAAAGGAATCAAAATGCTGACGTCGAAAAAAAAAACAAAAATGCATCGATTGTGAAAAATAAGAAGACGACTAAACGAAAAGCCATTGAAGAACTTCAAGTTTCAAAAGAAAAGAAAAAAAAACCTAAAACGAAAACGAGTGATGTACTTCAGATTCTAGACAAACGAGATATATCGAGCGAAATTCAACGAGCAATCGACGAAGGGAAAGGAGAAGAATATGTAGCACGACTTGTCATGGAACTATTCCAATCAAAGCCTGTAGAACGGCAGAGTGCGATCAAAGGCGTTTTTAAAACTTTCGATGTGGTTCCCTCGTTCAAGAAAATCGATCCGAAATTGTTTATGGAGTGGGTGAAGAAAAAAGTATTGGATTTCTTTCGCAAACACATGAACGTGGGACTAAAAATTAAGATGATACTCCATTGCGTGATGAATAAAATCAACGTGAAGTCTGGTGAGAGCATCGTTACAAATGCGTTTTTCAGATCTAATGTCGAACCCGTATTTCGAGGATCAGATTTATCAGATGTTTTCGAAAAGATGAAAGACAAGATGTTGACGTCTCTCGCGAATTATCAACATGAAGGTAGTAATTGGACGTTCGATGAGGTGTTGAAACTCGAAATTCATATAACTAAAAACGATTCGTTGAAAGGGTCTTCCTACGTGGAATTACCATATTTCTTAGCTAAAAACACTCTGTGGTCAACGTGAGAAATAAAGATGATCAGTGTTTTAAATGGGCAGTCACCTCCGCTTTATACCCTGTCAAAATGCACTCCGATAGAGTTTCTCATTACGAGGAGACTTCTAAAAATCTCGATTGGACCATAGTTACTTTTCCAACACAGTTAAAACACATCGAACGTTTCGAGGCTCAAAATCCCACCATAGCGGTGAATGTCTCGGGATACGACGATGAAAAACGAATGATCTATCCTCTCAGACAGACTTCGTACCTCGAAAGAGAAAAGACGATTATTTTATTATTGATTTTGAATGGTGACAATCGTCATTATTGTTGGGTTAAAAATCCGAGCCGATTACTGTCAAGACAAAATAATAAACATGAACATAAGATATGTTTATGTTGCAACTGCATGAACATGTTTCAGAGCGAAAAATCGTTAGCGAAACATCAGGAATACTGCAACGAAAATCAAGGTGTCACCATCGAAATGCGCAAACCCAACACCATCGTGAAGTTTGAAAATCCCAATAGAAGGTTAAAAGTACCATTCATCATGTATGCCGATTTCGAATGTTTCACCGTGAAAATGAGTTCCTGCCAACCTAACGCTCTTCAAAGTTACGTCAAAAGATATCAAAAACACACGCCTTCGGGTTATTGCATTTACGTGAAATGTGCTTTCGACTCACAACACAACATGGGTCCCTTCATCTACATGAAACAGTGCGAAGACGACGACGTGGCTCAAAGGTTCGTGGAAGAGTTAGAATCGAAAATTCAAATGTTATACGACAAATTCAAAACTCCGGCGAAAATGATCATCATGCGAGAGCAGCAGGACGAAAATAACAGAGCCACCAAATGTCACATATGCAGACAATCATTTGATGAGAATTCAGAGGAAAATAAGAAGGTTAGAGACCACGATCATTACACGGGTCTGTATTGCGGTCTGGCTCACAGCAAGTGTAATTTAAAATATCGAGATGCCGTTTTCTATCTGGTGATATTTCACAATCTCTCAGGTTATGACAGTCATCTGTTCGTAAAAAATCTCGGCACCTCCCATGAAGAATTAAATTGCATCGCGAACAGAGAAGAAAGATACATTTCTTTCACGAAATGGAAGCTCATGGAGAAGAAAAGAGTAATCGACAGAGAGACGTTGGAAGAAAAAACGAAATTAATTCGTAGAGGCATACATTTCATCGACAGTTTTAAATTCATGTCAACCGCTCTGGAAAAATTAGTCAATAACATGAGCAAGGATAAATTTAAAATCACGAGTGAACATTTCGGAGAACGAGTATACGTTATGTTGAGGAAAGGAGTCTATCCTTACAATTACATGAATGATCTAAAGAGATTCGACGACACTGCACTACCTTCAAAAGAAGATTTTTATTCAAAATTATACGAATCTGACATTTCCGACGAGAATTACGAACACACTAAAAACGTGTGGAAATCATTCAATATGAAAACCATGAGAGATTATCACGATCTCTATCTGAAGACTGACGTTCTGCTCTTGGCAGACGAGTTCGAAAATTTTCGAGATGTCTGTCATCGAAATTATGATCTGGATCCCGCTTGGTATTTCACCGCACCTGGTCTGGCATGCGATGCTCTGTTGAAGACCACCAAAGTCCAATTGGAATTATTATCCGACGTGGACATGTTGCTCATGTTCGAAAGAGCTACGAGAGGTGGCTTCTCGATGATCTCCCACAGATATTCTGAAGCTAACAATACCTACATGAAAGAAGGTTTCGATTCGAAATGGTTGAATAAATACATACAGTATTGGGATGCTAATAATCTGTACAGTTGGACTATGAGTGATCCTTTACCAATTGGAAATTTCAAATGGGTAACGGAACCGGAAGAGATGCAAAAATGGAGAGACTATCCTTGTATTTTAGAAATCGATTTGAACTATCCGGAAGAATTACACGATCTACACAACGATTATCCACTGGCTCCCGAACGAATGGAACCGAACGAAGGAGACAAAGAAAAACTCATTCCCAATTTATTTAACAAACGTAACTACGTCGTCTACAGTGAGAATTTGAAACAATACGTCGATTACGGGATGAAATTAGTCAACATACATTGCATCATTCAATTCAATGAAGAGCCTTGGATGAAAAAATACATCGATCTCAACACGAATCTCAGAATTCGAGCCGAGAACAATTTAGAAAAAGATTTCTTCAAACTCATGAACAACTGCGTGTACGGTAAATTGATGGAAAACATCAGGAAGAGAACCGACGTTCGACTCATCACATCTGAGAAAAGAGCTAAAAAATTAGTGGCGAAACCCAATTACAAACACCGAACCATATTCGACGAAAATTTAGTGGCCGTTCACATGCAAAAGATGCACCTGAAGTTTGACAAACCGTATTATCTCGGACCGATCATCTTATATATCAGCAAGTCATTGATGTACGAGTTTCACTACAATTACATCAAACGAAAATTTGGTGATAAAGCCGAACTGTTCTCCGGCACAGACAGTTTAGTTTACGAGATAGAGACAAAAGATGTCTACCAAGTTATATCTCTGGACATGGTCGCATGGTTCGACACGAGCAATTATCCCATTGATCACCCGTCCAACATTCAATCGAACGACAACAAAAAGGTGTTAGGTAAAATTAAGGACGAGAGTGGTGGTAAACAAATCGTCGAATTCATGGGCTTGAGACCCAAACTGTATGCTTATCATCCAGAAGATGAAGAGATCAAGAAGTGCAAAGGGGTTAAAGCGTGCGTGATGAAGAAAAACATCTCTTTCTGAGAGTATAAAGATTGTCTGTTAGGAAGTGGTCCGGTGTATAAGACTATGAAATCGATTCAAACGAAAATCCAGACTTGTATACCGAAATAGTCAACAAGATTTCGCTGACAGCCGACGACGATAAGAGATTCGTGTTAGACGATAAAATAAACACTTTGGCACTCAGGCATTGGACTTTAGATGATAGAATTTCAGATATGATTGAGGATGATAGGATTCCAGATATGATTAAGGATGATAGGATTCCAGAAAATCAAAAGGAATTAAACGGATTCAAGATTATGGAAGTCAAGGAATTAGACAGATTCAAGATTATGGAAGTTGATAGAGTTAGTTTAAAAAGAAAAATAAAAAAATAAAAAAAAAATAACGTCATTTTAGTGAATTATAATAAAATAAATAAATAAAAAAAAAATATATGCATTTATGAATAAGAAAATAGAGATATCCGTAGAAGGTGTCATCTTACCTAACAAACCCCTATCCAACATCGATCTGTTGAATGAGGTGAAGGATTTGAAAATCAAAGATTTTTTAGGCGTGTTTTCCAGAGATGCCTTGCCGAAGAGAAAAAAACCTCGACAATCGGAATGCGGAATTTTAAATCTAGATGATTTATCGGGTGAAGGCACTCACTGGGTGGCGTGGTTCAAGAACAGGAAGAAGAAGAATTATTATTTCAACAGCTACGGAATCTCGCCACTGAAAGAAATAAAGAACTATTTCAACATATTTCGATGGTTTGTTACAATACGGAACGAGTGCAATCACCAGATCAAGTGTTCTGCGGTCACCTGTGTCTTTACGTTCTCAAGAGATGGTCTGAAGGAGATCGGTTTCAAGACATTCTCAATGATTTACATTAGAGAGAGATTTTTTTTATAGCATATAAAGGTAAAAAAAAATATTAAAAAAATTTTAATCGAATAAAAACAAAAAATAAAAATAAGTGAAATAATTCATTTTTAATAAACTGCGTTTGAAATATATTTTTAAAACAAAAATCTCAAAACAACATGCCTGTCGATAAATTTGGTAGAAGTGACGACGAAAAAGTCAACCTAAAAAAGAAGAGGAAGATGCTCGAAGTCGGTGATGGTTACGACGTTGCCAACTTGGACGAATGTTACGTTCGGAGATACGAACCTCGAGAGGAACCTTTGAACATGAACGATAAGAAGCTCTACAATCTTCCTGAGCCGATAGATCTTGCAGATGCTGTGACTAAAAAATACGTTGACAGGGGGAACACGGATTTTGAATGAATCATGCTAGATAATTACGTGGATAAAGCCATGACCGCCGATCTCGATCTGAAATCTAAACGTTTGGTGAACATCGCAAATCCCATAGATCCCACTGATGCTGCGACCAAGAAATATGCTGATGACTCTCATGCGAGATTCAGCGAACACCTGAGAAATAGATACGTTCAGAAAATGATGCACTCGGAATTGAACGCTAATTCTAACAGGATAACGAACGTGGCCACTCCCACGAATCCCAAGGACGTGGCGACCAAACACTATGTAGATCTGGAACAGAGAAAGTCTGACAATCGAGAAATGATATCGGATCTGAATGCGGGATTCAACAAGATATTGAATCTGCTGAAGGTCGAAGACACAGATGCGGACTCAACCGCAGTCAACAAGGGGTACGTAGATTCTGCCGTGATATGATCACAAGAATACGTAGAATTGCAAGTGGATGATCTCTACCTGAACAAACAATCTGTCGGAACCATGGAGGGTGGTATCAACATTAACGGTGAGAATTTATTCGGTCTCGATCACGATCCCGAATTCGATTCCAGCGCAGTCAGCAGGAAGTATGTGGACGACAACTCAGTCTGGAGAAAGGGCGACATCATGGAAGGTAAACTAGACATGGGTGGACATGCGCTCACGAATATACCGGATCCCGTAAACATGACGGATGCCTGCACCCTGATTTCGGTGGTGGAGAAATTCAAATATGCTAGACAATTGATCACCGTGTGGGCCGAGGAGAGCGGCACCTTAGAGGAGGGAAAAGCTGAGTGGTCTTTCAGAAATGGAGGTAGTGGATTGCAACATGGTCAAGTGGGATATCCCATGCCGTTGGGAAGTGAAATCATTTGAATAAGTCTGGCTTCCTTGGATTTGAATAACAGAGTGGTCGTCAATCTCATGGTGAATGGAGTAGAGAGTGATAATAGATACAGCGTTGAAAAGACTGAGAATCAACACGCGAATGTTAGCACGTTCGGCACACCTCTCAAAGTGAACGCCAGAGACAGGATTAATTTCGTTACAAAAACCAATAATCCCGAAGCCGCCGCTTCCGTGGTGAGTCTACTGATCGAACTAGATCCTTTGAACAAACAGTGAACGTGTGGAAATAATTAATTAAAAAATTAATGTGTGATTATTAAAAACAAAAAAAAAGTAATGAGATTTAGAAAGATATTCAATCTCTCTAGATCTCATTACTTTTATTTTTTTTGTTTGTTTTTTTTTGTTTTTAATAATTACTCATTACTTTTTTTTATTTTTTTTATTTTTTTCACACACGTCTCTCATCGAATGATCGACATCTTATTTCCATCCGATTCGAATTGTAATTCTCTATCCGACAGGACCAGGGCGAAGGCTTCGGTTTTTCTTGGCACGTTCCTATCGAATTGCATCTTGTTCTGAATATCTAAGACGCTACTCTTGAGTCATTCACTCTGTTTACTGACGTCGAATACGAACATAGGATACATCGACTTGTATTTGCCGGGAGATATATTAGGTTTGCTCATCAATTTGTCTAGACCATGATACTTCTTTCTAAAATCAGCGGCATCACCGTACAGTCTGCAGAAATCATTCCTGTCGAACGATGTGTTGTAATCGATTGCTGGATATCTCGTGGCATTCAGAAACACTTGCATGTTTCTCAAATTGCAGTGATCAAACTGCGATGCATTCTTTTCCTGAGACCCATCCTTATCAGTCTGAAATGCAACCACGATGAAACGCAGTTTCTCAGAAGCGGATTTCACCGTCAATCTCCAATCGAAGTGATTCGTGGAGAGTGGAATGCTAGCCGTGTCACACTGTCTCATTCTAAATCCCACAGGTAATTTACTCTTGGATTCTATGATCTTGTAGAGACGCGCTTTTTCCACGATCGAAGGCTCCACATGCAGAACAAACCATGATATCTTGTGTAGAGTTAACTTACCCGCATCGGTCACAGGGAGTCTCACTATTGCGTCGTCGTTTCCTTTTCGAATCAACGTCAGATTGTGTTTGAATCCGTACATGATCTTGTTGTAATCGTCCACGAATCCGAAGATGTGTTTCGAAGATATCCTGAACGAAAACGTTCCTTTAGGTCTGGATGTCTTGACGACGTAGTCGAATATCACGGTGGCCGACGGTGTCTTTCACCCACAATTGATTAAGTCCTCTGGATTTCGAAAAATCATCAGGATACGTCAAGAGTCCAAACATCGTGGTGGCCTGACCAGGATGAAACACAGATTCTATCTCTTGTCCAGATAGCATGTATTTTAAATTACTGAATAGATGCATGATTCCATTATTGGCTAGAGTAACTGTGTCGTCGTCGGCATAGTCGCTCCCATCTTCCTTGGTGAGACGTCCCTGCACCACTATGTAACTCTCGCTAGGATGGATGAATAGATCTTGAGTTTCGATGTTGATTCTTATCTCTCTCGCATTGTTCAAACTCGTTCCAGTTACCAGTTCGTATTCGTGAACCTCATATTCTTGAATACTTTCATCTTTCACTATGCTTTGTGCTATATCTAGTATATTTGCCATTTTTAAAGGGTTTTTGTTTTTTTTGTTTATTAATTAGCTTGCTTTTTTTTTATCTAAAAAATAGTTTTAATTATTTTTTATTATTATTTTTCTCTCCTATATATATATGTGTAAACAAGAAAATGTTAAAGAGAGTAAATAAAAGAAATTTGTTTTCTTGATCAAAACTTTGTCTTCTGTAATTGTTGTTCGTAAAACTTTCTGATGATCTCTTCTCCATCCAAAGCTTCGATTTCATAAGTCACTGGATCGGTGTGAAATATTTTGATTATCATGAAGATTTCCGAGGTCCATCGAGGAGTATAACCCTTTTTGAAGTGCTTCTTATAAGCGTAGATTCTCACTCCATCACCGACCGCAAATTTCGGCGTTCTAGACTTCTTCTTAATCATAGATCTCTCAGGATATAGATTTGCGTAGACCCGTTTTTCATTTAGAGGATCGCTAGCTTCTATGGGAGTCATCTTGATCGATCTGTGTCGTGTGTTGTTGTAATCTTTAACCAGACTGTTCAGAGCGTATATGTATTTCTTGGTCGAATTCGCCGTGAAGTATCTATGCATCTTTTCCTTCATCGTTCGATTCCAACATTCCACCATGCTGGCTTTCTCTTCATTTTCGATCGAGTAGAGGTCGACCAATCGATGAACGTGCTTGTTGTAGAATTCTTTTCCCTTATCCACCCAAAATTTATTTGGTTTTCGAGAAGATGAGTCGAACACTCTCTTCAGAGCCTCGGCGATGCAAGGTCCCGATTTATTCTTCCAAGCTCTGATCCAACCGTATTTGGAAAACACGTTGATGACCATCAATAGATATTTGACACCCTCGTTCCACCTCGAAAACAATCTCATGTCGACCAAGTCGGCAGACCAAATATCATCCAAACCCTTCACGAACACCCTTCTCTTTCGAAATTTATGCACGATGGGTTTGTGTAACTCCTCGGGCAATTCGCTCGTCAATAATCGTTTCTTCTTCTTTTCAGATATGCTTTTTTTTTTTGAACGCCCCCTCCGAATCGACGTTTCGCACCGATCAAATTGCCGACCAGCGAACGTTCTATCTTCTCTCTCCTGGTCGGATTCAATATACCTCTTAATTTCGCTAGCATGTTTTTATCGCAGACATCGTTGCAAATCTTGGTGTCGGGATGTCCGACGTAGCATAGATCGTGATCATACGTGGCCACGTCCAACCTATTCACAGGTTTGCTCCAAGATTTAGAGGTCAGATCGGCGTTGAGTCTCTTGTTCAATTTTGTTCCAGGTCCCGTGAAACTGTGACCGGGCAGATGCATTTCGAAAGGTAGATTATTGATCATTTTATTCACGATGCTCGCATTCTTTTTTTTGATGAATCTAGTCTTGATCGAACCACACACGTCACAAATTCCGCAAAGCATCTGTCTGTCATTTTTAGTTCGTACTTCTCGAGAATTACTCGTCTCGGTAACTCTCTTACACTTTACGCAATACATTTTTTAAAAGTTATTTAAATTAATTTCGTTTTTATTTTATATATAAATTTAATAATTTTTTTTTAAAAATTCTGTTCTTATTATATATATATTTTTTTCAATCGCTGCTCTTGAGTTCTATCATCTTACTGAATTCCTCCCTGGCCTCTTTCCTCCCCCTTTCCACGAGAGAATCCTTCATCTCTTCCTTGATAATCTGACGAGTCTTGATTCTCACAGCTTCTTTCATGGCATCGTATTTCATTTTCTCGCTCAATATCGTGAAGTATTCTCCGTCCGATATCCTACCATCTTTCAACGCCATCGAGATCATTTCGGATATCGTGTCGATCTTGGAGTCAGCCAAGACGCGAAGCTTGTCGTGTTTCCTCGCCTTCAGATATAATTTCCTACTCAAAAAGTTTCCAAGCGTGCTAAACAATCTGGCGGCGAGAGCCACTCCTTCTATGGTTAACACGATCGGAATACCAACCACAGTCGACAACAATCCAATGCCGGCCACGTGTAAACCCATGGAAATCGTGATGAGAGTCGTGTCGATCGCGTTGACGAATTTCACGAAACGCGAATACTTCTTCATGAGTGAATGACGAGAATCTCTCTCTTGAGTTAAATACACTTGGATTCTACTGATTTGATCGATGCGATACCTCTCTCCTCTTTCTTTTTCTTCTAGCGATGGTGCCGTCGGCAAAACGCCATTCGGCTTCTCATCCTCGTCGTCATCTAACGTCAGATACAATTTATTTCTGGTTCTCATTTTTATGTTTTTTCTTTCTAATATTAGATAAAAAATTTATGTGTGTATTTATTTTATTTTCTATTCTCCCTTATTTTATATCAATGAGAAAACTTAGACGTATGCTTCATTGAACAATAATTTCATGATGCAACCCTTGTCTTCTAAAGTCAGACTTCTATGCGCCAATTTCAATTCTTCCGAAACTGTGGGCTTGTCTCGATCCTTACAGAAGAGTAATCTCTTCCAAAACGTGATCACTTCGTCGATTTGAACATGTTCGAACACCGGTTCGAAATACTTGACCATATCTTCCCTTTCCATCGTCAGACACGAATGATTCTCATGATCAAAGTCTAGGTGATCCTGACATCCAACGCATCGTTCTAACAAGAGGCGACCTAGTTGTTCGTTCACACAGAATGCGTAGGCTCTCATCAGCATTTTTAAAAGAAACCTTGCTCTAATAGTCTGGGAAGCGTTCATGATTTGCGTATTTTTTATTATCTATTCGATTTGATATATTTTATTTTTTTAAATAACTATTTATTTATATTTTTTTTCTCTCCTATATATATATCAATCACTTTTTTTTATTTCCTCGCCACAAAACCGATTCCAGTTGAGAAAAAAACATTTACAAAATAAACCTCTCTAAATGAGTTTTGCTCTCGAAAGTGTTAAATCGCAACCGCACTTATTCTCACCATAAGGAAAACTTGAATAATCAAAATCACTAATAAACATAATAATAATAATAATAATAATAATAATATGGTTTTAAGCCGAGTTTCCACATATCAGTAATGTAACGCTTTCAAAAACGCGTTTAAATCATATCAATTAATCTTTTGAACTGTTTCTGCTTTCATCTATAGAATAGTTTTTCAGTTAAACTATTTAACAGACAATTGACACTCATTTGAATAAAAACCCGTAATACATTTCGAGCGTGACAAATGGCGTTCTCAGTAAGTTTATACAGTAGGGATTTTTCCAAAAAACTTAGTTTTTTCTGTTGAGTTTGGAAAATCCCACTATGGGTATTCCCCCCACTTACGTCAGAAATGGGAGTGCCTAATAGTAGTCTGTTAAGATTGGAAAAATCCACTATGGGTATTCCCCCCACTTACGTCAGAAATGGGAGCGCCCAATAGTAGTCTGTTAAGTTTGGAAAAATCCCCTCAAAAACAATAGCCAATTCTGAACCACTGGTCCAGAATCGGCAAACCGTTTTTTTGATGCTGGTCTAGAACCGGCAAAGCGTTTTTTGCTCGCGTTCACCAACGATAGATTGAAGGTCTAATCCACGA
The DNA here is from genome assembly GCA_031216915.1 of Pictodentalium vernedei. NCBI lineage: Eukaryota > Metazoa > Mollusca > Scaphopoda > Dentaliida > Dentaliidae > Pictodentalium > Pictodentalium vernedei. Next base: position 293,051,445 of record CM062297.1, on the reverse strand, counting down.
TGGGAATGTCAACAAAAAATTTTAAGAAATTTTTTTATGTACAATTTCATACATTTTTCACTTTTTTGAAAAACGTGTACATTCAACTCGTTCGCCAACGGGTATTTGAACATTAAAAGTGCGATCTATGAGTCTCAAAATAATAAAAAACGACATTTTTTGTGAACAAGCATGCGATTTAACACTGAATCCTATGATGGTAAACGCACCATGTACGTGTACGGTACACTGTACAAGTGGTCCAGAAACGGCCTTTATCACCTACTCATATCGATAAGTATGATCCATTGCGAATGTCTTCATATATAAAATTGTCCGATTTCATAAAAAAAGGAAAGAAGCAGTAATCAACGTGAAAAATAAAGAAGACAGTCTGTGCTTCAAATGAGCTGTCACGTCTGCCTTATACCCCATAGAAACGAATCCGCAGAGAGTATGAAAATAAGTGGAAACTTGTAAGAATTTAGATTGATCGAGAATGAATTTTCCAACTTGGCTACCCAACACTGATCGTTTTAAAAATCAAAATCCCAGGATCGCAGTCAACGTTTTGGGATATAATGATTCGAAAAAACATATTTCCTCTGAGGATAAGTTCACGAAAAAATCTCGAGAAAAACATTAATTTATTATTAATTTCAGAAAACGATAATAAACATTACTGTTGGATCAAGAGCATGCCACATTGGAGAGAGATTTTTTCTGTTTCAACCAGGGGGAGGTTGAAAAAATTTTCAAGACGTGACGTCCTATTTTTTATTTGGCTCCTTTTTACACCCACCCACCCACTACGTGCAAATTTTTCTTTCAGACACCCACCCCCACTCTCCCATTAAAATCAAAAATTAACTTATAAACTTAGTAGGCACAACTGTCTTTAGGGGTTTTTCATAATGTTCTTAAACTGGTACCACCAATTTAAACCTCTGTGAGCTGCTGTGGGCCCCAATCTACAAATGACAAGCTGTTCATTATCAGGCGTGGCCAGAGCAGGTGCACATATACGGGAACAAATTTTCATTTGAATTGTTCCCAAAATATTGTTTGCACATTTTCTACATTTCGAACAAGACACCCACCCCCTACTAACGTGTGACATTTCCCCAGATTAAGCCCAATATTCTCACATATAAAGCCTCCCGATGTTGTATTTATGTTAAGAGTGTGATGTACAACATCATCTTTAATGTTTGAAACACAAATTATGGTATATATTAGCTGATATATTGATATATTTTTAAAAAATTAAAAAAATTGCACAATTTGGAAATGCACATTTTTGGCGCCCTCAAGAAAGAGACCCACCCACCCCCACGTCACGTCACGCAAATTTTTGGTGCCCACCCCCACCCCCCCCCCCCCTGTTTCAACTGTCTGAATTCCTTCCAGCGCAATGAATCGCTGGAATGTCACAAGGAGTATTGCGAATCAAATCAATGCATTGTGACGACATGACCAAACCTCACACTTACATTAAATTCATACATCAATACAAAAGACCGAGAGTGCCTTTTGTGGTGAATGCTGCTTTCGAATGCTTTACGGTGAAAATAAGTCCGTGTCAGCCCGACGATCGTCAGAGTTTCACTGAAAAATATCAGAAGCACACACCGTCTGGTTATTTATTTTTACATAAAATGTTCTTTTGATGATCAACATTTTTTTGGTCCATTCACCTACACGAAACAGTCGGACCATGACGACTTGGCTCAAAAAATCATGGAAAAATTGGAATCTCAAATAAAAAAAATATACGAGCAATTTAAAACTCCTGAGAAGGTGATCATCACAGACGAGTAAGTGAAAAACAAAAAGAGAGACAGAGACACCAAATGTCACATCTCTAGACTACCTTTAACCGAAACTTCAGTACCCGAATACAAGAAAGTGGGAGATCACGGTCACTACATGGGTAAATTTCGAGGTGCTGCACACAGTCATGCAGTTTAAAATATCAAAATTCTGATATTTCACAATCTCTCAGGTTATGACAGTTATCTGTTCATGAAGAATCTCGGTAGCGGATGTGAAGGAAATATACACTGCATTGCAAAAAGCGAGAAACAATACATTTCTTTCATGAAATGGATAGTCGTAGATTTATTTATTTATTTATTGGTGTTTAATGACACTTTCGACAGCCAGGGTTACCTCATGTCAGGCAATTTTATGGGTGGAGGAAGCCGAAGTACCCAGAGAGAATCACCGAGCAATGGCGAGCAACTGTCAGGCTCCCCAACATACTAACTCTCTGCAAGCAGGGACAGCATTGGTTGAAGACAAGTGCACCGTCGACGTGCAGTACGCCTTAGTACACAACGCCACCATGCTCCCACGTGGGCAATGGGTGAAGTGTCTTGCACAAGGTCACAACGTGATTGCCATGGTGGGATTCGAATCATGGAGGATAGTCGTAGAAAAAAAGAAGAAAGGAAAAATAGACAGAGAAATGTCAGCTTTCAAGAGAGAAAACGTTTCAAAGATTAGATTCATGTCAAGCAGTCTCAAGAAACTAATTGGTAATTTAGGGAAGGAGAAATTCGAGATCACAACCAAACACTTTAAAGATAAGTGCCAGTTGGAGAGCGTATTGTAGTAGGGAAAAGGAGTCTATCCCTATGATCACATGGATGGCTTGCATAAATTCTACGAGTCGATGCTACCTTCCAAAGATCATTTTCATTCAAAATTATACAATGCTGACATTTCCGACATCAACTATGAACATGCTCAAAAAGTGTGGGAAATATCTGACATGAAATCCATGAGAGATTATCACGAGCCGTATTTGAAAACCGACGTCCTTCTCTTGGTAGACATGTTCGAAAATTTTCGAGACGTCTGTTGGAGACATTACAGTCCAGAACTGGCTTGATAATACACGCGGCTCTCAGCCTGGGCTGGGATGCACTATTGAAGACAATATATCAATTATTTTTGAATTCAATTTCCTACAGCATACAAAAAATTGTGTTATAAAATTTTTTTTGTTTGTTTTTGTTTAATATGATATATAACAGATTTTCTTTTTAAAAAAATTCTCTTATGTGAAATCGAATCGTCACACATTCGCCGCAAAGATCTAACTACCCATTTTGATCCATCAATTCAGTGGTAATACTGTTCAAAGTACGAGGTATCTCTTAGACTATATTTTGTGATCTCTATATGAGTTTACAGCCTCGAGATACATATGGAAAGAAAGAGTAGATCGTGGGCTGTGTGCCACCATTCATATAGCTTCTGGGAATCACGTCCACGTTCACCAAAATGCATGCAATGGAGAGAATGTCCACCACATTTTCTAATGTTGCATGTTCCTCGTACATCTTCCGGTCAAATCCCAACATTGTTCCAAAAGTGTAATCTCCTCTGAAAGAAACTCAATAACCCTCTCATGTTTAGTATCTTTTGCAGAGTGCTGACGTTGGCAGTTATGCTGAAGGCAGTTCCGTCATGACCATCGATCTTCATTCTTGTCTGAATGAGTTCGTTCAGATCGAATATGTCGTGATTGCCTTTGGGAATGCGAATCCTGAACCAATCAGTTCCATTCGAATATCTGAACGTATAATTTTTACCTGTGATATTGGGAAATGAGTAGTACATCTCCATATTTACCAGGGTCATCTCGTATCTATTATTCCTCTTTAATTCAATTGGTGGATTGGATTTCATCATGAATCGAGTCTTGTCATCACTCACCACAATCGAAAAAGAATCTTTTACAGTCATATTATCGGTTGTTCTTTTCATGTTGTCAGCTATCTTTACTAATAATTGAGTTTTGTATTCTCATGACATTTTTTTATTTATTATTATGCCAGTTCTTTAAGATTTTTTAATATTTATATATATTATTGATAATTTTTTTTATTTATTTTGTTTTGGATTTATTAAATATTTTTTTTTTAAAAAAAATGCTTTTTTTTATTCTTTACTAAATTATTTTCTATCCAATTACAATTTCAATTTATACATTTTTCGAATACCATGCTTCCTTCATTACACGTTCTAGTTTGTACAGAATTTATAACTATTTTCCCTTTTTTTTACATACATTACGTTTTAAAATTGTATCTTTCAAGCAATCATTTGTACATTTTATATTTTTAAATTCTTCTTTTTCTTCTTATCTATATTTTTTTAAATTCTTCACAGTTCCAACCAAACTTATTGTTATGTTTTTCTTCTCTTTATTTGTCATTTTCTTCTAATAATATCCAAGCTAAATAATATTTACTATGTTTTGTAGAATATAAATTACAATACATTTCTATTTTTTCCTACTTTGTTTTTTTACTTTATTTAATATTATTATCATTTTTTTCTCTATTCACATATTATCGCGATTGTGTCGAATATAAAAATCGTCGAATCCATTCCAATATTTTCTGTGGTATTTACTTCTCGTCAGATCGATGACCACAAAATTATAAGGTCCAGAATGACTTACAAAATCTCTTGAATTCTCGTTTGCTCATGTCGCTCATGTAGATGTGATTGAGATTCTTGACATCTTGACGAAACAGACACAGAAAATTTGTGTTCTCTTTTATGGTCTGTCTCAGAAATCTGAAATAATTTTGAGATAGAAAGAAGCAGTCCACCTGTAACGTCCTCGAACATAGTAAGATTCGCAACGATTCTGTTTCTCCAAAATTAAATCATCGAATATTATGAGATTTCAGTGCTCCGAATTCAAGTTGCCAAGTTCAGGCACATCGTTCACATTTTCGTAAAATTGACATTCCACATTCGATGTTTTGTCACTTCCGAGTTCCCTCAATGCCTCTTGCAAGATTGTTGTGAGTGATGGGTTGCATTATTCAAATTCATCTTGGTGATCGAAGATTCTCATTATAACGTCCTTCAGTAAGTTGCACTCGAGCTTTTTGCAATAATTTGTATTTTGTGTTGAAAAAGACTCTCGCCAAACATGAACAATCTGTCATAATCCAACTGTTGCAACAACAGATTGATCAACAGATTTGTCTTTCTGCAATTCAATTTTCCCACTATCAATCCTCTTATGCTTCTATGAAAGAGTCCATGATTTGATCTCTTGGTCTTCATTTCGTTCCATGATAGATCTTTGATTTCTATCTCATTGTTTTTTACGCTTTTTATAAGTTTTGTAACTAATCTTTTTAATGTTTTTAAACTATTTTTTTTAAATTTATTTTTTAGATACAATAAAAAATATCAATTTTCTGACTTTTAATATATTTTCAACCCCGATCCGCTGGTGCTGTGTAACGTCTTAGTGAGTTCCTGCATCAACACGATGCTAGAACCCTGAAATTTCCAAGTTTCATACTCACTAGAATCTCTTCCGATTTCGACGACAATTTCGGTCGTTTGGTAGGTGGTGGTCTTATCAACTTCTGAATTAAATTGGTACTTTTCTTGCTAGCTTCCAAAGCGACTCTGGTGCTCGCTTCCATCGCAGCTTTTTTACCCACATCCATCGGGGTTTTCTTACCAACCTTCATGGCAGTCGAAGTGATCTGTTTTGCCACATCACTGGTGAAGGCGCGTGCCAGGGTTCCCATCATCGATTCCAGCAAACCCAATCTGCTGTAAATGTAAGATTTCCTGAATCCTCTATTATTTATCACTAACATTTTTTCCCTTTTCTCTTTCTTCTTATTTTTTTAAAAATAATTTTATTTTGGTTTTATTTAATTTAATTTTTTTTTTCATTTCCAAGTTTATGTACTATTATTTTTCCCCTTCTCTTTCAATGCATTCATAATTGATTTTTAGGTTTCTCTATTTAAAATCATTTTTGTTTCCTTCTTAATAATATATAGAACCCCCCCCCAAAAGAAAAAAAAAACCCTCAATATATAATATATATTTCTTCGTCACAGACAGACAAACAGAAACCGCGAGTGATCGAGGGGAAAAATCTCCTCTCTCATCCGAAAATTCTCTACCAAAATTGACCGTATCCGTCGAAGAGACACTGCGAAACTCAGGCAGAATATTATACATTTTTGCACTTTGTGACGATTTCGTGGGTTCCGCATTCGAGACATCACAGCCAAATCGATGAAAAACTGCAACGAGACACTTAAAACACTGACAAAATCATTACACGTTTTGACACTTTGTGTCGCGGTGTGTAATTTCGAATCAGAGATATTTCGACGAGATCGATCAATTCGAGCGAGGGAACACTTACAAAAACAGAGTGGAAAATACATGGTTTGAATCTTGGGATTTTCCATCTCGGATTCGTGGTATCTTCACCATCGTCACTGTCATCTTGAGACAAAAATGCATTGAATTCTCGGAATGAGCCAGAAGTGATCGAGTTAGAAATTTTCTAAGATTTCTCTAAGATTTCATTTTTGCTCGATCCCTGAGAGTCGACCGACAAGACAGGACAGATCCTCATAGTTTCGCTATCGGCGATTTAATTTGCCATCCGATTTCCGATTCGAAAATGTCGCGTGTTGTCTCATGGTAAACGAACACATTTGCGAGAAATCTAAAGTGTTTTCGTATCACGCTAAGTCGATTTCTTACAGACATATGGTAAGACGCGTGTACATAATCCCTGAAGTTACTCTGAGGGTATTCATCTGAACATATCCATTACAAAAAATAATATACCTTTGCAGAATATGCACTCTCTCACTCTTTTTCATCGAACACTCCATGTGACTAGAAAACGAGAGTGTCGTTTCCAAACCCACATCCTACCCTCTAAAACGAGGCAATCGAACCATTACGTTTACATTGCGACCAAGCTCCACTCCACCAGGGTTCAGGAGAGTAAGAGTTATGTTCTAGAAACTGTCGCTTGTTTCCAATCGGCAGATGTTTTAACGGACGAAAACTCCCATTTGCGTTTAAAAATGAGGAAGAATTGTTTACAATAAATTCAACGGCATTAATTAAAATCACATAAAATCCAAACAGTTTGTGTTATCTGTGATAGCTTTGACGACAAGAAACAAATTGAACATTACGATATCTTCATGAATGAATGCCATCCATCGTGTGATAACGTATCGTATTTACTCTTTCATTTACTCGAAGAATGAATGACGTGCAGATAGTGACGTATTAGAATACTATAAACGTGACGTGTTCAGGAATCCTTTTACGTGTGTATGCCTATTTCGCTGTTTGGATGTGTTTTGCATGGCTGTAATATACAGACCTTAATTAAGCACCCCCTGAATTGTTTTATGACAGTGAAGTTGCTGTTACTGATTATTATGTTTTAATGATTGCTATAATGATTGCTATGTCTTGCAGTACATTTCACGAATCGAAACATGATGTTATGGTTGACAGCATGCCCAAACACATCCCCTCGTCCACGTGAAGCATGCCTCCCACGAATGTCCCCCCCCCCCCAAAGAAAAACACTGTCAGCCACATGCAATATCTGGGTATAAAACAAGAACATTTGTCACTTCTTTTATCAATAAATGTTGATATGGCAAGGAGGAGACTGTTAGAGGCACTAAGATGGCAAATCGTTGGCATGCATGCAACCGGCATGACATTCAAAGCTTTTTGGAAGGCAACTTGGCTATAGTCATTCTGTCATCAGCAAACTTGCCCGAAAACATCAACAAACCAACGATGTTAAGGACCAACCAAGGCCTGGACAACCCCAAAAGACCTCTCCTCGGGAGGATAGGAGTCTGGCACGCCTCGTTAGGCGTGAACCCTTTGCTTCAAGTGGGGGTTCCAAACGCCCTTGGCTCCCCAACAGGCATTTGTGCAACAGGGCTGTCCCCGAAACCGCCTCAAAGCACTGGACATGAGGTCCAGAAGGATCATCAAGCGTCCAGCTCTGTCCGATCAGCATCAAAGACGACGTTTGGAGTGGTGTATGGCACGACAACATTGGAATCTCAGGCCGTGGAGGAGAGTCCATTGGTCAGACGAGAGTTGGTTCCTCCTTCACGTTACAGATGGTCGCATGAAAGTGTGGAGGCATAGAAATACTGCTTACGTGCTCAGGAATATCAGACCTACTGTTCCTCATGGTGGAGGATCAGTAATGATCTGAGGATGCCTCTCTCATTATTGTAAACTTGATATGGTGACAGTACGTGAGAATTTCAATGGTCATCAGTACATCCGGAACATTCTCAATCCGGTTGTCGTGCCTCATTTTGACAACCTCCCGTTGGCTAGTCGCCCTGTATTCATGGACGACAATGCAAGGCCACATTGTCCCCATGCTGTGAGAGCATTCCTTCAAAACAACTCTTTTACCACACTACCTTGGCCTGCAATGAGCTCCGATTTGAATCCCTTAGAACACATCTGGGACTTTTTGGGGCGTCGTGTGGAAGCAAGGGACCTCCTGTACAGAAGTGGCCGATTTGGAAGCTGCATTGCATGAGGAGTGGCAGTAGTTGTCTCTGGACCATTTCAGAAGGTTCACTAGAAGCATTAGGTGGAAGTTCTGGCTGCCATCCGGGTACGTGATGGATACACTCGCTACTGACGTCAGACACTACTATTGTGTTCAGGAGATCGCAAGTTACATCTTTTGTCAGTAATTACCGGCATTGTTCATCATGGACCGTTCCAACGCCATACTTGTTGAGAGAACATTTTTTCATCAAAGACATCAGTGACCGATATGTCTAATTAGCGCCATTATAATACTACATCTTTTCATCACTGTGTTGGCTTTCATTTGTCAATAGACCATTCTTTCCGCAAACAATCCCTTTTGGCCATCTGAACGATAGCATGAAAGTAATGACAGTTTCTATTAACACCACTGCGAAAAAACAGGGGGTGCTTAATTAAGTTCCAGGTGTACATAATAAAAATTATTATAACAGTTTGTGAATCATGTGATACGACTGATCTACTGTCATAAACGCCACGGGATCCAGATCAACAGTTACTGCTATAATAATCTGCATGTATCACATGATCCGATCCATTTCTGACTATTAAACTTATACTTTAAAAGCGGTAAAGCGCTATCATTCAATAACATTTCCGACGTAGACAGTAGTCCACACAGTTTGTATTCTCGCGCGAAATAATACTCGTTGACAGTGACTCACAACGAAAGAAAAACACTTCTAATGAGTTTTGAACCTGAAGTATCTACGTCCATATGGACTATTTTTGGGGAGTTTTGCCAAACAATTGTTTTTTAATACCCTAATTCGAGATATTGTATAAGAAGCGATGTTTTGATTCTTGAGACATTTTGACATCTTTTTTCGAATTTTGGATCAAATTATAAATACAATCATCAGCTCGTACGCAGTTTATAGTGAATTTTACTACACTCCCCAAAAGCTTAGCCCCGTTCTAATTTACTGAACTCCTCTGGAAATTTGCAGTACACACCGAGTGCTCTTTGTAGTACACATCATAAATTTACCGAACATAGAGAAAAACAGAAGAAAAAATATCGAAGTAATTACCCGAATTTCTAATATTGTTTCGTCGGTATTGACCCCCTGAACACTGGATGATACCTTCCATGCCGGTTTAATGGCACCAGCTGGAAGAGGGCACACTAATTATTTGGGTTAGGTCAATTAATATTTTCAACATGCAGGCTTAGCATCAAACGGTTAATGAGAACAGAACATTACAGTGCTTGGAGATGCAGTGTGGCCTACTGTTAAAACACATAGGGAGAGGGAAATTTCCTCCAAACGAATGGTCACAATTTCTGAGACAAAAACAAAAGTACACCAAACTTTCAGCTCATGACCACGTGGCACTGGGGGATGGGGCGGAACTACCCCTTGAATTTGCGTGCTCTCTCGAGTTCCGAGGATAAAATTTGTAAACAATTTCCGGTTCTCGCACGGAAATTTTTTAATTTTTCCGGGCAAAAAGTAAGAAAACTGAAGATTGCGTATTTTGTTCTTTCTGATTGCGACCTCATCACTACTATCAAGTAGCTCAAAAATGTGTCGATAACACGAAACACAACAAGCACAAATGCACAAAATTGGGCATTTTGTGATTTTATTTCGATATTCTCTCGGGTGCTCAGGGCTCTCCCAAAAACTCAGTGCTCTCTCCTGAGAAACGTCATTGTATTATATTATCCACAACAGCTTCGAAAATTATCAAAACACATTACTGAGAAGATAGTGGTCCTCTCGGTCATCATTTTGAGGTTCGTAAGCCCGATCGCGTTGGCTTCCCGAGTAAAGCGCCGATTCTTGGGAGCCCCGTGATATGGAGCTATTGTATACATGCAGTGACAGAATTGAGTGATTGTAGCATTCGAGCTCATATTTTCAGGAAATCCATTCAAAATAATTACAAAGTCTGCTAGATTTCTACTTATTTTTATATATTTATATATTTATTTCCACATGTGCTATTCACTTGCTTTTTTATACCCACTTTTTAAGGACGTCGGTTGAGAGGGTCGGGGAGAGGATCAAAAAATAGGTGGCAATTTGCTCCACTTCCCTGTAGGAGTATTTTTCCAAACTATGTTCCAGGAACAAATTCGAATACGCAGTGTTTATTCCCCGAACAAATGCGTTTACATGACAAAAATTAATAAAATGCGATTATGGTCATAATAGCTGTAATTTGGAATTACTGATCTGCTGTACACCAATTTGGACATGTGTTTTTTGCATTAATTATCAGATAATTTATGAAACGAAACAAGTGCGAAAAGTTGAACAGAATAGATAAGTAATTTCAAATTACACGCGCCCCTTTAACCCTTTACCTAACGTAACGGCCAAAACCGGCCAGCGCTATTCTCAAAAATCGCCATTTAATTTTCACTATTTTTTTCATTTTTTGTCTCAAAAACATAGGTTATGACCCCTCGTTGGAACGAGCTCGTCGAGCTCGTTCCAACGAGGGGTCATAACCTATGTTTTTGAGACAAAAAATGAAAAAAATTAGTTATTCAAGAATTGTTTTTGCAAGTGTCGTCTGCTTTTCACGTTAGGTAAAGGGTTATCCATATACCCACTGGACTTTGCCTTGACGCTACTCAATTTCGAACCACCGCTGCGGTCATGCCTATACGTAGACATAGCCTAAAATTCCTGTGGTATATCCTCAAACTACCCTGATTCTCGCGAAATAATTTCGTGACAGCCCATTTAGGTTATCACATGAAATGTTGCAAAAACGCTTTAACTATTGCTGATGCTGTTCACAAAGTAAGTTGAAAACAACACCCCCCCCCCCCCCCCCCCACACACACACACACACACTTGCTTCACATTTTGTTGACATTTTGTCGAGTTTGGTTTGAAATCTAGTCATGGCTACTAGCTACTATATCAGCCATAACTTGATCTGATACCAAACTCAATAAAATAGTAATATACAGTTTGTCGTCAATATGCACACTATGATACATATCGATCAGAACGTCATTGTGTATCATTCCTTAAGAGAATTCAAGCTGGAAACTGACGCAAATCTACGCCGTAACACAGAAAAAAATCAGCATATAAGTTATATCTATAACACACCAATATCCACGACGTCTCCTTCGAACATGCCCTCTCGTCGGGTGTGCGTTTCAGGGAATTTTTTTCGAGTTACACTACTGTAGCCCTTCCACGTTGGTGCGTAGTGACGACGTAGGTGCAGTGGTAGGTGGCTATTGGTTCAGGCTGTATGTGCCCATATGCTGATGAAGCTAATGGAATTCATTACTATAAGGGATATTTGAGGGAAAGAACATAGAAATATACATTTGAGATGCCAGAAATCTGCGGTTCCGGTCAATTCTCATGAATCTTTGGTAATCGAGGACACAAAAAGGCCTTATGGGTTAACCAGTCAGAGGGAAGGGGTACTAGTTTGTTTCTCGGTCACACGAAATGAAGAACATATGGCTTTACGGCCCTAAAAGGGCGATCTTAGCCCATTTGATGGTTGTTTTGGGTAATTCGATGGAAAATGGGAAACAATGGCGCCACAAATGCCGTCTGGACGGGGGTGGGGGGAGTACTCTTACAGCCATGATTACCCCCCGCTTTATTGGACGAGTGCAAAAAAAGCTTTTCCCTAAAACAAAATGACGGCCCGCATGATTCGGAAAAGAAATCTTCAGAGATTTCGGGAGAATTAAACACCTCAAAATCGTGTGCGCACTAGTGACCACATATCGCTATGGTAATGACGTGACAAGATGGCCGTTCGCGCGCCCTACCTATAATACATCACTTCCCATGATGACCGTTCCGGACATGCACACCACGATGAGAACATGCAATGAGAACACGCAAATGGGGTTCCAAAAACAAGCTGGCATACTACTTTCGTTGAATCGTTTAGCGAAACCCTCCCGGCTTGGGCCTTTCGGCCCTCGGTGGGATAGTTTCTGCAAACGATTCAACTCAAACTCATTCTTTATCTATTACTTAAACATTCAAGAAAATACTGACACCTTTAGTCAAAGGCCAGTTTAAATTTGATTTCTGCTCAATAAATCAAGATAATGCCTTTCAAAGAAAAGTATTGGTCTTGAAAACAGAATTGTGCAAAATTTAAAAATGGACATAGTAGCTAATTTATTAAAAGATTGTTATTGGGAAGATACTTGCATCGCCGAATGACAGCTGACATCGTTTTTCCTTCAGTTACAGAGAAAGCTATTTTCGTTTGAGAAGTTGAACTGTTCATGAAAAGCGACACATTCAGGAGCGTAGCGAATGGGGTTTACGAGAGTGTGATACCCCAACACTAGTTCAGCGATCCGAACGTAGTGGCTACCCCTCTACGTTCAGACTCTTCCCATTCAATCCTATAGAAAAAGTTCCCATCAAGTTTTTATGGGAACTCAAAACTCGAAATTAGGAATATATATCAAGCTTTCGCCCATATTACCGGCTGCAATTGATAGTACACGTATTTCCTTACATTTGGGCAGAGTTTATTGATCCAAACTATGTTTTATTCTTTAATTGTCGTCATTTGAGTACTCGTGAGGCGTCAACGGAGATTTCGAAATCGATCATGTTTTTGTATAAATATAAAACAGTAAAAACAATAACCTGGTAATGGCGCCGAAACGAATAGACCTTTTTATCGATGCAGAATCGGAAATTCGATCGCAATTGCGCAGAGGGGGTTGATAATCTGCTATGTGCGAATGCGACCCAGTTTGATGACCTTCTCTGGGGACTGGACTTTTCGGCGGAAAGACAGTTCGCCGAAAGACAGTTCGCCGAAACTTTGAACAGTTCGCCGGAATTTTCGAGACAATTCGCCGGAAGTTTGGACACTTCGCCGGAAGTTTGGACAATTCGCCGAAAGTTTGGACAGTTCGCCGGACCTTTTAAGACAATTCGCCGGGATTTTGGACATTTCGCCGGAATATTGGACACTTCGCCGAAGTTTGGGCAGATCGTCCGATGTTTGGACAGTTCGCCGAAAGTTTGGACAATTCGCCGAAATGTGCCAGACAGTTCGCCGAAATGTGCCAGACAATCGCCAAGGTGTCCCAAGCAATTCGTGAAATCTTCAAAAGAGCCTGCTAATTATTTATTTATTTATTTATTTATTTATTTATTTATTTATTTATTGGTGCACAATCGTGATCTTTCTTTTTTTTTGGGGGGGGGGGGATTGATTCACTATCCTGGAGTATGTGGAGGGTTTTGTTATATAGGTCTTATTAAACGCATTTCAATCGCACTTCAGCAGAGTTGCGAGGCAGCCCTCACAGACTCTATCCTAAAGTTCTCAATGAGTAGCGAGGCAATCTCACTCACTCCTCGCAATTTAGATATATTGTATAATTTGTTTTTTTTTCTGGAAACTTTTTTTTTCTGTTCAGGGATCGGTGTTCATTCAGCTCAACCATTAATTCACTATCTTGGAGTCTGCTGAGGGTTTTGTTTTGTATGTCTTTTAATCGCGTATCAATAGTGTCTATTTTTGCTAGCTCGTGAAGTTCCTTTATCGGTGTCCATTTGGGTTTGCATAGTGGTTAGGGCATAAATTTGAACCCTCTGTAGCTTCTGAATGTTGGTTTTTCTCAGGTCGTGATGAATGAATGAAAGGTTTTAGCGCGCCGCAGGCGCTCAGGGACGATGTGGGATTTACAAATCCCTTGCGACCCGGTTAACCTTATTTTATTTTACTTGGATCACACAGGCCTAGCTTTCCCAACGCCACTAAGACTGTTAGAGAGTGGGCTCTATCCGGTTCTAGCTTGGCGATGGTAGAGGTTTGAGTCCCACCATGGTGGCCAGCCAGAATATAATGTCGTGCGATGGCAAATTTACGGGAAGTTTTGCTCAGGTCGAATGAATTGAATTGAAAGGTTTTAGCGCACCGAATGCGCGCAGGGACGATGTGAGATTTACAAATCCCTTGCGATCCGGTTAACCTTATTTTATTTCACTCGGATCACACAGGCCTAGTTTTCTTATTGCATCAAATGGAGTCTGAGGGAGTATGCACGCGGTTAGAATTCCCGACAGTTTACGTTGGAGTGACAGATTGTCAATACTCAATCCCTCAACGCCATTAAAACTGTTAGAGAGTGGGCTCTATTCGGTTCCAGCTCGGCGATTGTAGAGGTTTGAGTCCCACCATGGTGGCGAGCCAGAATATAATGTTGTGCGATGGCAAATTTAAGGGAAGTTTTGCTCAGATCGAATGAATTGAATCGAAAGGTTTTAGCGCGCCGAAGAGGCGCAGGGACGATGTGGGATTTACAAATCCCTTGCGACCCGGTTAACCTTATTTTATTTCACTTGGATCACACAGGCCTAGTTGTCCTATTGCATCAAATGGAGTCTGAGGGAGTATGCACGCGGTTAGAATTCCCGGCAGTTTACGTTGGAGTGATAGATTGTCAATACTCAATCCCTCAACGCCATTAAAACTGTTAGAGAGCGGGCTCTATTCGGTTCCAGCTCGGCGATAGTAGAGGTTTGAGTCCCACCAGAATTTAATATTTGTGCGATGGCAAATTTAACGGAAGATGAGAAAAGAAAACCAAACAGCAACGCCGGTTTGGTAGCGGCCCCGGTATATGACCATAGCGATTACAAAAAAGGAGTGCTCAGGTCACTTGTTATTATGGGTACAAATAATATTTTATCAAACCTTAAGAAAACAATGAGAACAATAATCTCCTAACATCAATGCTATCCACCGACAGAAAATGTTTTTGTTGCATTTAACAACACTGGCATATGCCATGTCGGTTAAATTTGCCAGTGTTGTTAAATGCAACAAAAATATTCCGGCGAAATGTCCAAAATCCCGGCGAATTGTCTTAAAAGTTCCGGCGAACTGTCCAAACTTTCGGCGAATTGTCCAAACTTCCGGCGAAGTGTCCAAAATTCCGGCGAATTGTCTCGAAAATTCCGGCGAACTGTCCAAAGTTTCGGCGAACTGTCTTCCGGCGAACTGTCTTTCCGGCGAAAAGTCCAGTCCCCAGAGAAGGTCATCAAACTCGGTCGCATTCGCACAGAGCAGATTATCAACCCCCTCTGCGCAATTGCGATCGAATTTCCGATTCCGCATCGATAAAAAGGTCTATTCGTTTCGGCGCCATTACCGGGTTATTGTTTTTACAGTTTTATATTTATACAAAAACATGGTCGATTTCGAAATCTCCGTTGACGCCTCACGAGTACTCAAATGACGACAATTAAAGAATAAAACATAGTTTGGATCAATAAACTCTACCCAAATGTAAGGACATACGTGTACTATCGATTGCAGCCGGTAATATGGGGGAATGCTTGATATATATTCCTAATTTCGAGTTTTGAGTTCCCATAAAAACTTGATGGGAACTTTTTCTATAGGATTGAATGGGAAGAATCTGAACGTAGAGGGGTAGCCACTACGTTCGGATCGCTGAACTACCCCAACACCTTTTCCAATCAGGACACTTTCGTTTGAATTGGTGCGATGCGATCTTGCTGGAAATCATTCATTTTCGTGGGAGACTATATGTGATACTTGGAGTTATGTCACGCCACAGGAGTCTGGAACTTGTCCTACAAGCCATATAAACCATATGTACACATATACTAACCATCTTCCGAGCGAAGCGCGGAAGGAGTACAACGGGCCCTGGACTGGTCATATCATATTCACGCCTCGCATTCCGATTCAAATCTACTTACCTCTCGTTTTTCTCTTCACACTTACTCACAAATGATTTATCTATCTAACGGCTGAAAGGTTGGTTTCAGAATGCTCGATTACATACTTTATCACACGATTTTCCTTCAAAAATGACGGAATTTAAATCTGCCGCGACACCATGTCACCCAACAAGGAAGTGAAAGTTAACTTATCGACAGTTTTACTTCACGGGATCAACAAAGCGAAACGAAGCGGGTTTACCGCATGACGAAATCGTCGCGAAATTTGAATCGCTTTAGCGTGTCTAATGCGAGTGCAGTTTTCAAATTATTATTAAACGCCCCCTATTAGCGATATTTGATTGCGGGAGTCGATGAAGTTTTCATTAGCTCTTAAGAATCGCGAAGAACTGCAACATGTCAAGTGTGTTTGCAAGACGGACGGAATGGTAAGTAATAATAGAATATTGATACTTTTCGGAACGCAATTGAAAATCCGTTTACCTTTCTAGTTTTACAAGGAATATTCGCATTTATCAACAAGTACACTTCCCATAGTTTGAATCCTTACACGGGAATCTGGAGCTTGTTCTGTGGGCAATATAAGACCCTCTAGAGGATATTATATGGCTCATAGGACAAGCTCCTGACTCATGTGGTCCTAAGATCGACCACATTTTCCCAGTAGTGTCTCATAAGCTATATTTTGGTGTGTTGATATTTTTATAATTTGGCCTTACACCAAAGCTCGATATGACAACAAGTGTGTCGAACCTTTTGTTATAAAGACACATAGGCTATAGATACTTTGGGGCCAAAGTACTGAATATGTTCAAGTCTTGTAGTATTGTGTTGTCTGTTATTCCATAACCATTTATCATGCGCAAATCAGCTGTGGCATAACCTTTTTTTCAAGTTATGCCCCCACCCCCCTCCCCCCCCCAAAAAAAAAACCTCACAAAATCAACACCACGTGATTTTATTGTGATTTACTTATAGAAAATAACTTAAATAAGTGCATACAGCTGTAATACAACACCACACACCAGGGGCGAAGCCAGGATTCTATAATGTGAGGGGGGGGGGGGCTAGCCAGTTTTGGGGGGCATCATGCTATTTGTAAAGTTGTTGTGGGGTTTCGGGGGTCCTTGCCTAGTCCTAGCTAGAACCCTCCCCCGTTACCCCCTCCTCCCACATCCATTCATGGAAGTGGGATGAGGGGGGTAACGACCGGAGGGGGCCTAGTTAGGACAAGGAAGTGGGAGGAGGGGTGACGACCAGAGGGTCTTAGTTTGGACAAGACCTCCCCCGAGAAAATTTTGCAACATTTAGTGCACCGAGATCGAAATTTAGTGCTCCAAGATAGAATCTGAGGCAATTGTAGCATGTTAAGTCCAATATTGGACAGCATTTGGGGGCTCTTAAGTTGTTTAAAACTTGCATTGGATCAATGTTGGGTTTTTTTTGGAGGGGGAATTGCGAAACTTTTACTTTTTTGGGGGGAGGGAGGGGCTATGCCTCCATGCCGTCCGTTGCTACGCCACTGCAGCACACCAGTACATTCTATATTTATTAATGTTTAACGCCATTGTCAGCATCTGGGCTATATCATGACACACAAGCGTAAACGCACAATCGTTTGTGCTTATGTTGCCCCTCAGTTCCCAGCGTGATTCCCCAAGTCATGATCGAGGCGTGTAATGTCGAGGTGGGTGTAGGAATGCCCCCCCCCCCCCCACTGATGGGGTCCGAGGGGGGCCGTCCTGAGAAATTTTGAAAAATTCGATGGTCTAAGACCGATTGTAGAGCCCCACCAGCATAAGGATGGCGCAAAAGGGTGGGTTGGGGGGGGGGGGGCTAAACCCCCTCCTCTTTCGGAGAGGTCTCCCCCATCCCATCGAGGATATTTGGTAAGTTGGGGAGTGCTTCTCACTGCAAGCTTGGTTAATGTTTTCACTAGGGTAGCGATAAACTCTTCTTGCTTCAGGTGACTACATTTTGGAAAATTGTTGGACAGAAAATTATAATGCCTTTATTTCGAGAGGTTATGGGGAGCCGCGACCATAAATCTATTTCTTTGGGTGAGGAAATAACGCTTTTTTAACGCTAATTTTTTAATTTCTCACACCGGGTCCAAGTTTTTCAAATAAAACTCACACATCAACTCAATTCAGCCAGTGTTATTCACAAAAAATATGGCGCTCAGAATCCATGCGAAAATGAAGAAAATGATGCCCCCACCAACCTTCCCCTTCCAGAGAGAGGGAGGAAGAACATTGTAACCTTGACTCTCATAAATTTTCTTTTGATTTTTGTCATAGCTTCTGAAAAAATGGCTGATCCTCGATTCAAAATTCAAGGCCCCGCATTTGACCCGTGCACAGAGAACAAGTCCCATATTTGTATGCTTACATTAATTATAGTGTCGATAATGATAAACCTTTTTTATTTTAATACTGTAAATTGATGTCAAATCAGATGCAGCAATTTCAACAAATGCATAAATCAGTTTTAAAGTTCTCTTCGATCCGTTTCCAATCCCGACTTATTCGACAAGTTAACTTTCACTCCCTTGTTGGGTGACATGGAGTCGCAGCAGATTTAAATTCCGTAATTTTTGGAAGAAAATCGTGAAATAAAGTATGTAATCCAGAATTCTGAATCCAACCTTTCAGCCGTTAGATAGATAAATCATTTGTGAGAGAGCGTGAAGAGAAAAACAAGAGGTAAGTTGATTTGAATCAGAATGCGAGGCGTGAATGTGATATGGCCAGTCCAGAAAAGGGGCAGTATATATATATATATATGGTATTATATGGCCCGCAGGACAAGTTCCAGACCCCTGTGGTCACACGCGCAGTCGGTCATATAATTGGGCGGCTGTGGTACCCGTTTCGGGTAGATGCAGACCTGGAAATAAAGGACTTATATCGTAACCCGTTGGCAGGTTACACCATCGAGCATGCCCGCAACCCACAAGACAATGGTGTTGCCTCCACGTTTTTTACTATGCCAGTCATGCTTTTTAACGTCTTAATGGGATTCCCGGCGATAGAAATATCAACAACTATCGCACGATCTCACCGAAGCGAGATCGCACGTTAGTTATTGCTATTTATTTAAACTGAAAATTAACAAACCATGGCCTAAACTGAAGTTTTGTTCAAAGTATTGCGTAAAATAACCTTATACATGGCACTTTTGCAAATTTGCACATGCGTGGCGCGGCGAAGGAACATGTTTAGTTTCGAATTGGACGTTTTCGTTTCTTTTTGAAGGGAAAGCGAATCTGGATATAGTTTTCGCCCCTAATGTTATTATTAGCTCATCCTTTAACGTTTCGGAAATATCAGGTCTGCGCTTTTCACACAAATTGCCATTCAAACTGTTATTGTTTTCAATTTTTGCATTCAAAACGTAGCTTATGAGTCCTCAATGTAATGAACTCGTCGAGCCCTTTCCAACGAGGGTTCATAATCTACGTTTTCGAGGTTATAGATGAATTTTTTTCATAATTTGCTTTTGCAAGCATTGACCTCTAGTCGTGTCAGATAAGTGTTAACATAGAGAAGGAAAATTACCTCACTTATAACATTACGCGATACAAACTGTTTCCACACATCCGACATCAGTTTGAATATATCATATCCGTTTTCTTTGACAGCCAGTAACGCACACAAAAACAAACCGCCTGAAACGTAAATGAAAACATTGTGATAAAAAAATAAAAATAAGAATAATAAAAAAACCAAAAACAACCCCACCCCCAAACAGGCAGAACGGAGAGCGCTTTTTTCTCCAATGAAAGATCGCATTTCATATGACACATTTTATTGTCTGTGGGATTTTGTACTGTCTCAAAACTCGCGTCTGCTCAGGGGCATGGCGAAGAGGACCGATTGGTGGGGGGGGGGGGGGGGGGGGGTGGGGGATGTAAACCTAATTTGTTCCTACTGTGATGGCTCAACTCCCGACTAACTAATATTCCTACTGCATCATCAAGGCATGCCTCCTTGATGGTGCAGTTGGAATATTAGTCAATCAGAGTTATAGTTAAAAACTCAAGATTCCTTGGAAATTTATTAGTGAACAAAGAAAATACACATGCAGTAGCGTGACGCAACTTCTTATTTAATTAACAGGTACTGCTGCGGTACTCCAAATTGGTCATGCTGGTCCCCATAATCCCGAATTGGGACCTACAGACCTCCAACTGTTTGACTGACTGTTTGTGGGACGCAAGTCCAAGTATTAAATCTAGTTTTTTAAGAAAGTAAAAAGTCACTAGTAAGAGAGAATTGATACCTTAGTTTCCAATCCACACAAAATTGTCCCGATTAGAAAAAAATTACAGTGGGTGTAAGTTCCAAGGACCACCACCCTCTCCCCTCCTTAGCAACGCCCGCGCGTCTGCTTTCATAGCCAGTTTTCATCTTCAAAATAGTGGAAAACGGTCTTTTTATCTCCCTTGAAATTGTCGTTTTCGAAATTAGCATTGCGGAGATGTGAAAATTTTTACAATTCCTAAGATTAAATAAAATGTTCAAAAGTTACATTATGGAAGCGCATGTCATCTGAAAGTCAATGTATTTTCTTAATTATGATTGTTGAATGTTGCCAGTTTACCATTTGAGTTTTGTTCCCCCGCCATTCATAAAATGTACTGTTTTCCCCAGTGCAATAGTGCTAAAATGTTTTAAAACAGTGTTTCCATTGACTTTTGGTCATCTATGTACGCTTTGGGGTTTGATGGATGACTGGGAAGCGCATCAAATCGAAAAATGTGATCTTTTGTCTACTGTCTGGTAGAAATATCTTTCAGACCAAAGTCTTGACTTTTGTTCCTTTGAATTCCAAACTTCTGTATAATCTGATTATTTTTTTTCACACCCTGGCCTATAATCTGTGCAGCAATTTGGTGATGGGTTCTGATAGCCGATAAGGGGAAATAACTGCCCACTTGAATCAGTCAGCTGAAGAGGAAAGCTGGGAATGTTGGTTTAGCGGAATCTCGCTTGCTTTTTAAGTTCTGTTCGACAAATCGAAAGAAAAAAAAATCATGAAGTAGTCGTGACACAACTTCCTCTTTAATTAACAAGTATCACATCGGTACTTCAAATTAGTCATGCTGGGTCTCCAACAGCCCGAATCGGTTACGACAGACCTCCATTGGTATGACTGACTGTAAGACACAAGTCCAAGTATGATTATGAAATCTAGTCTTTTTAGAGAGCACATGATTAATAGCAAGAAAGAATTGATATGTCAGACTCCAATACCGACGAAATTGCCCTGCTTGGAAAAAGTTTTGGGGGTGTCACACCCCAATCATCAATCTCCTCCCCCTTCACTACGTTCGCGCGTCTGCTGTTTGGTTTAGCGGAATCTCACTTGTTCTGTACGTTCTGCTTGGTATATCGAAAGTATATTTTTCACAAACGTCTTTAAACGTTTGAACCATGGGGGTATCTTCCATGTCAATGCAATGGCAGCAATTGGAAGAGTCCATATTCATTATTCGGGGTAGTCCAATTATATATTTTCAATGTGCAGCCTCGGGCTGCTTATTGAAAATATTGATTGGTCTACCCAACCCATTCACTTAGCAGACATCCCACTTCATGAAATTATGATGCATCATGTTGCTGAGCCGGAAAAACGGCCTCTCGTGTGCAGAAGGTTAAATATTTTCGTTTACAACTTTTCAAGTTGAACCCCAGCACAATGATGCCGAAATATCAAAATTTCAACCTTCAGTTGTTTCCCATAGTGCAACTAGGAATATAACAAATTCAGTGTTGTTTGACTATTGCATTATAGGAAAAAGATTGCTTAAAATTTCGCTATTTTGACATCACTGTACAGGGGGTTAATCGAGCATTCTTGTTACCTCTGTAACCATAATGTAAGCGGGGTTCTAATCCACATCTCTTCATGTGGCACAGACGTTGACACATGAATGTTCATCTGACCCGATTCTCGTACCAGTTGCGGGTGACGCATTGTTTGCAAATGATTAAATTCACACTCGCCAGCATCTTCTTCATTTCTAACACACCATTTGCTAGCTCTCAGTTCCGTCATGTTGGATATAAGTGCTCGCCATACTATTATCACGTATTCGAACACAATCCAAGAAGAATGAATGAAACTTTATTTGCAATATGTAGATAACCGGCGAATAATTACACATGCAGCAAGTGGAGATATACAAAAATACATACTGCATAGAAATGTCATATCCCGAACGCTTGCTTGTCTTCCTGCCTGACCCATATATATAAAGAGCAGAAATAAATATCTTGACAGAAGAATTACCATGTAAGACGAGAATTCACATCATGATAGTTGACACACGTCAGACACAAGCGCTGTGAGTTATGCGTCGAAACGGTGTAAACACAATCGTCACCTGACCTGTGGCTTTAACTTAACAAAGCACCCAATCCCGAATGCAACACAAAGCGAACATAGAGATACAACGTCGTATAGGGGCGTAAACTGGACAGCAAAGTCAAAAGAAGAGCACCAACGTAACGAAGGATGCGTTGCAGCTACCTTCAACTACTATTTGCTTACCCCTGAGCACCCGAGCAGGTCAAGATATCTGTGGTCCCAATTCAATAAGAAGGCAGAACGCACGTCATTTTCCTGAATTTCGTTCCTTTGGGTAGCAGCTTTCTTCTTCCTTTCGGTCCTGGTGGGTTGTAATTATCGTCATATAGCTCTCTCCAAAATATATCATCCAACAGTACATCACCATGTGATAAGTATCCTCAAATACCCGCATGTATGCTATATGTGTTTGAGGCACATTATGCACTATCATATATTCACATTTCTGTACACCCAGAATGTGCCTGTGCGCCATTACACAGTGTGCTTTATCACATAAGCACAGCTCAGTACTTCTAATGTGTGTCTATTTGGTGCATGTGCGTTGTATGGATAGTTAGTAGGAAGCAATCAGACTCGTGTTAGCTTATTCAAGGAACTGTATTATAGACCGATGTTGCTTACTGGTAGGTGACTGAACAATTTGAGCCTACTCAAACTTGGTCTAGGGTAGAAGTCAAGAAAGTTTCAGAGACAGCAGACACACTTGTATTAGTGCTACAGGTTAGTAGTAATGGTGGAAGACCCTTGTACAGGACAGATGATGGTGCCATGGGAGAAGCCATCGAAAGTAGTAGAACACCATAGTACTGGATGAAGACAATGGAGGTGATCACAGAACAACAGGCAGCAGAGATCATGAACAAGTTGGTAGTAATCACTAAAAGCGTCGAAAGCCAGTCTAGGAGTTGGGTGCGTAACATGAATTAGTAGTACTAACTACTCTCAGAGAGCTGCTCCCAAAATGTATCCTTCACTAGTACCCCACAATGTCATTAGTATCGTCAAATACCCATTCGAGCCCGTGTGCTCCATGGTTTTGAGGCATATTGTGCACAATCACATAAACACATGTCGGCACATCCAGAATGTGTGCTATTGCACAATACGCATTATCACATAAGTGCATCCCATTATTTCTATTATGTGTCTGTGTGCAACGTGCATTGTGAACACATTGTTAACTATCCTAAAGCACATCTTATAGATTTGGGCCACTTTGGAAAGGGATTGTCTATACTGATACTGGTGTAACAGGGGTGGGGTTGAACGACTCCCCAGGGGCTAGAACCCTGGCCGAAATCTCCCTGTTGTTCTTCAGTTGGAGTAACCAGATCCTGGTAGCCTCGCCAATTTGTAACAGGGGTGGGGTGAACGACTCCCCAGGGGCTAGAACCCTGGCCGAAATCTCCCTGTTGTTCTTCAGCTGGAATAGCGAGATCCTGGTAGCCTCGCCAATTTGTAACAGGGGTGGGGTGGACGACTCCCCAGGGGCTAGAACCCTGGCCGAAATCTCCCTGTTGTTCTTCAGCTGGAATAACCAGATTCTGGTAGCCTCGCCAATTTGTAACAGGGGTGGGGTGAACGACTCCACAGGGGCTAGAACCCTGACCGGTATCTCCCTGTTGTTCTTCAGTTGGAATAACCAGATCCTGGTAGCCTCGCCAATTTGTTACAGGGGTGGGGTGAACGACTCCCCAGGGGCTAGAACCCTGGCCGAAATCTCCCTGTTGTTCTTCAGATTCGTGAGGATCTGGGTCAACTAACAAACCATGGATAAAATATAACTCAACTCTTGAGGTCGAATAACCATTAAGTTATGTGTTGTGACCTGGATGAATTCACGATAAAATATGAGAACAGTTTATACGTGGTTTATTCAGAAGCCAAAAATAGTATGATATGAAATGGACATGAATATGAATGAGGAATCAAAAACCACGGGCCCACTACACTTTCAACCAAAAGGGGTTTAACTTCCACCCAACATGTGTATTTACGTGAATGGTTCCCACAGAACTTGGACCTGGAGAGAATCAGTGTCAGAAACGTTGATTCTCACCAGGGCCGAGTTGAATGGGTCTGATAATGACGGCATCAATTATGGTTAACCTTTTTTACAGGTTACAAAGTGTCCCCATAACTAACCTCAACAGGCAGTTGTACTGGCACAGCTGAATTAGAGCTTTAATGCCAAGACGTGGGCGTCGAATTATGAGCGAGACCGCTCTTATATAGGATAATTTCGCGGGGAAAGATTTCGAATACTAGAATCTGATTGATCCCTCGCTTTCACCTCAACGAATGAAACAACAGCACAATGCACTGAACCAATTAGGTACATCGATTCATTTTAAACATGGAAATGGCTTGAAGCCAACAAAAATAGAATTAAACCTCTGTTATGAGCAGACGAATTATAACAGAGTAATTTAGAACTTCTGTTGTATATTATATTTCAACTGCTGTTACCAAATCCGTTACACTGGCTAAGGTGAATGGAGCAGTGTAACTCAATCTTGGTTGAGGTTAGAGGCCATGACCGCAGATAGTAAAGAAGAGCTAGAATGAGAACGATTGCTGTGGTAGTCAGGAACATGGCCAAGGATATACAGAAATCGAGGATTCTGGTAGAATCCGAGCCTGACTAAACAGTTGAGTTCATTGTGGTGATTAAGGCAATTCTCGAGTGGTTTGTCGAAAATCAACACACTTAGGAACTGAGTTACAGAGCGCCATTCATCTTAGCCGACATAGGGACATCCCACACTATTTAATACGCACCAACACCACGTATCATCATGGCTGTGACTTCATAACATGACCGCTCAACCAGGCTCATGCGCTACCGTTACAGCGCACTTGACATCCACAATAATAAGTGCGGATTCAGTATCACTTGTACATGTACATGTACAAGTACACGTACATGTACGGTACACGCCATAGGGATTCAGTGTTAAATCATGTACAGAGTGCAAAAATGTCGTTTTTTCATGGTGATACAGAATCCGCAATTGTTTTGGGGCTCACAGATCGCACTTTTGACGTTCAAACACCCGTTGGCGAATGCGTAGATTCGACACATCGCTCAAAAAGTGAAAAATGTACGAAATTTTTAAGAAAATGTACATTAAAAATTTTTGTTGATGTTCCCATCGCGGATCAGACCATCGATCTACCGTTGGTGAACGCGAGCAAAAAACGTTTTGCGGATTCTGTATCAGCATCAAAAAGCGGTTTGCGGATTCTGTATCACCTACATTCGCCAATGGGTGTTCGAACGTCAAAAGTGCGATCCGATCGGGGAAACCCATTTGCGGATTCTAGATCAGGAAAAATCGACCTCAAAACGTTTTCTCGACGTTCGCCAATGGTGAAAAGTAATCGTAAAACGCCGTTACTCATCGAGGATTTTTTTTAAAAACTGATTTCGGCCTCCGGTACATGGAAAAAAGGTGGAAAAAAAGGCGGTTTGCGGGTTCTGTATAACCTGCATTCGGGATCGCGTTTGGGAAGGTCTAGGGTGCGATCCGATCGGCGAAAACCCGATTTGTCGATTCACCTCACGAGTTTTGTGGGGCGAATAGTGATAGAATCGGTTTTGAGGAGTTTTTCAATTTTGTACTCAGTGTAAATAGATAGCTTTTTTCATTCAATGGTGTCGACTATGAGATCGAGTCCGATAAATTGTATCATGATAGACACTCATGTTTTGTTTCGGTGCGAACGAAAGGTTTTCGTTTAATGATCGTTGAAAACTTAAGTTTTAGAAAATTAGAACCGATGGAAATCATCTGTTCATGTTTTGTCACAGCGAAATTTGTAAGATAAATTTTAATGAAAACAGTTCGTAGAATTGTTTCATTCAAATACAACAGTTCGTAGAATTGTTTCATTCAAATAAAAATTCCACTATAAAATCTTTTTCACTTAGATGAATTTAAGAGAAAAAATTCTATTATAATAGACACTCATGTTTTGTTTCAGTGTGAATGAAAAGTTTTCGTTCAATAGAGTCGACTATAAAATCGAGTCCGATAATTGTATCATAATAGACACTCATGTTTTGTTCCGGTGTGAATGAAGGTTTTTGTTTAATGATGACATTGAAACTTGAGTTTTAGAAAATTAGAACCGATGGAATCATCTGTTCACGTTTTGTCACAGCGAAATTTGTAAGATAATTTTAATGAAACAGCTCGTAGAATTGTTTCATTCAAATAAAACAGTTCGTAGAATTGTTTCATTCAAATAAAAATTCCACTATAAAACCTTTTTCACTTAGATGAATTTAAGAGATAAAATTCTATTATAATAGACACTCATGTTTTGTTTCGGTGTGAATGAAGGTTTTCGTTCAATAGAGTCGACTATAAAATCGACTTCAATAAAATTGTATCATAATAGACACTCATGTTTTGTTCCGGTGTGAATGAAAGGTATTTTCGTTTTAATAATATCCAATAAAAGTGCATTTCCACTCAATCAGGTTTAAGAGGTGACTGAATTTTAATTTACTTGTTATAATGTTCGGAGATATGAATGAACCCTTTTAACGGATATAATTATTCTCAAATGCGTTAAATCAGAAACCGATTTCTTATAACCTAAAACTTTCAAACTTTTTCAAAGTTCTCCAGTTCATTACGGAGTGAATAATAGGTGATGCGATATTTAACGTGTTCAAGGCAAACGCATTTATAGAGGTTTATCTTGTAAAATGTTTTTCCTCAACTGGTTTTAGTTATTATATTAAAGACAGAAGATTTTTATTTACTTAAAACATAAAACATAAAAATAATTATACATTTGATTTTGAAAATAATAAAATAACTCAAGTTAGCATACTCTAAAGGAAATATTAAAAATTTAGAAAACGAAAAAATGTTTTTACACATCATTTATTCCAAACGTAGAGATCAACTTTTAAGCAAATATGAATGTGCCAAGAAGAGCATTCAATCGGCTGACAGAAGCAGACGTCTTGGAGAGATGGAATTGAGACGCGAAGCCACAAAAATATTTAAACCTGTGACGGAGGTTCAGGAACGAAGCAAGAAGGAGATAGTTGAAGAATTGAGACCTATAAAAGAGAGTTCTTTGAGAATGGGTTCGTTGCCCGGTAGTTTTACAAAACAGTATTCCTTTCAATCTACACCGGATTACGTTCCCATGAGAATCGAAACCGACGTGAGTGAGAGTGACGATACAGCTTCGACTATCACCACTGATAGCATCGCGTCGTCCGAGGATCGTGGTAAGAGAGATCTGTTGTATGGAATTTATATGGATTCTGACGGTAGAACTTTTGTGGGCGACACAGAAGTGCAAGAGGATGATGATAATTTAATTGTCGGTTCGAATAGGTACGAATTAACTCCTGGACTGTGCAAATTGCTCCTTTTCGACAAGCCTGGAGATTACACGGAACAGGATTTCGACAATTACGGCGATATTCTGGTTCAGACCCACGCCATGAAGAGAAATAACGATCCTGGAGAGACAAGACCCAAAGCCAACAGAGGTTACAAGTGGACGAAGGTGGTGAAACCCATATGGGATATGAATAAGAAGTTCGTCGAGTCGGTGACTGCAAAGGGGTGAAAACCACTTTTCTTCTGAGCGATTCTGACGCTCTGTCTCAGAGATTGAGTTTGTTGATGGCAAGTAGATGCGCTGGTAACACTGGATTAGATAATGATATAGTCAGCATATGCGATGAATTGTTGAGGCAGCAGGTTTTGAATAAATGCGATTACAAAAGACTGATGAACGAATTGAAGGATTGATATATAATAAGTAGAGAGAGAAACAAACAAAAATATATAAAATAAAAAGAGTAAATTTTACACTACAAAATAATAAAAGTAATTTAAACAACAAACGATTTACCAGTGAAAAAAAAATATATACATTATAAAATATGTTGGTGATAAAGAACAGGGGATACGTCAGAACTTACGTTCAAGGCGGTTCTGGCATCATCGATTCTATAATGCGAGCGTTCACGAGCGATGCAGGTAGAAAACTCTCATCGACCGCATTTGAGGTCGGCAAGAAGACGGCTTTGGATGCTGGTAAGAAAGCCGCTTCCGAAGCCAGTGGTAGGATAGCTTCTGTGGCTGGCAAGAGGGCAGACGATGCATTGATCGACAAGTTGATCAGTCTGCCGGTGAAGCGAGCTACTTTAGAGCGATCGCCGAAAAGTTGGAAAGATTTTAAGGATGCTGTGGTACCCATACAAGATTTGGCCAAAATGACGAGTGGATCTGGATTGAAGAGAACTCGCGACGGTGTAATATAAATAAATAATAATATTTATAAAACTGAGTTTGAAAAAAACATAAAAATTGTGTTTGAAAAAATCTAAAATAACAAAAAAATAAACAAAGATGAACATTAAAGATATGTCTTGGAACGATGCTGCGACAAAGAGGTCGAATAACGAGTTCTTTCCCAAAAGCATAAGAGGCTTGATAGTGGGAAAATCGAGTTGTGGAAAGACCAATCTGTTGATGAATCTGTTGTCGCGACCCGACTGGTTGGATTATGACAGATTTTTCATGTTTGGTAAGAGCTTGTTTCAACCCGAATACAGATTGCTTCGACAGTGCATGGATCATAGATTGCCCAAGGACGTCATAGCCAGAATCTTTGACAGTAGGGAGGAATTCGACAAAAGTGAAGCTTTTCTTTCGACCATTTTGGACGGTGTGGCGATGGAATTGATGAAGAGAAATGAGTCTTCGAACGTCGAGTGTCGATTTTATGAGAACGTTAGCGACGTTCTGGATCCTAGAGAATTGAATTCGGAAGATAAGAATCTCATGATTTTCGACGATCTGCTTTTGGAGAGACAGAACCGATGCTAATCGTATTACGTTAGGTGTCGTCACAGCAACATGGACTGTATCTACCTGTTGCAGAATTATTTTTGATTGCCCAGACATACGATAAGGGAGAACGCTAATTTACTGTGTCTCTTTCGCCAGGATCTCAAGAATCTGAATCACATCTACGGCGATCACGTCGCAAATGACATGAGCGCGGCGGAATTCAGGAGATTCTGCAAGAGGGTTTGGGATGGAGGATTTTACAATTTCGTCGTGATCAAGTTGACTAGCGAATTTAATCGCAGAAAATATCGGTGCGGATTCGACAAGTTTTATGTTTTTGATGATAATAAGACAGAGAGCGAAAATAAAATTAGAAAATAATAAATCATTATATAATTTAGTTTTGAAAAAATAAAATAAAAATTAAAATATAATGTTCGAACAAGGAGAATTGTTAGAACAGATAGCCGAGAATACGGCTGCAAAACAATCCATTCAAATCGTGGTGAGTGGCGATTCGACTCGATTCGCGATGAAATTCGAACCTTTCATCGAATTGAATAGAGAGAAAAGATACGAGATGGCGTTGGTGAATCTGGAGACTTATTATTCCTTTCCCAACGTCACCGAAAAGAATAACTCGTCCAAGTATTCCGACATAGACGATTTGAACAATTACATTTAGACGTGAATGAAGATGGATGGAAAGGGAAGCAACAAGATCAGACTCACTCCCAACCCTAATACCTTACAGACGATGTTGGATTTGGAAAATAATTTTCGAGTGGATGTCAACACAGACGATTCTATAGGCAAGATACTGGGATTCGATCGAAAGATGTATCGAGGCCATGTGGCATCTGAAAATACGGTCGACATTCTCACAGTCAATAGCATTCTGGTGAACGTGGACGTGATTGCTGGAAGCTATGTGAATGGTAGCGCTCAACTGATGATCTATTCCTTCTTTCCAAACGTGTCACCGGGTTATAAGATCGTGGAACGACCTCGAAATTTAGTTTATCTACCAGTGATTTTAGACATGTTGTATAGTCTCAAAACCATGTTGACGAATCAAAATGTTGAACTGTTAGATCTTCGCAGAGAGAGGGTGACGATACGATTTCACATAAGAGAAATATAAAGCAAAAAAAAAAAAAAAAAATATTGCGTATATATATAAATAAGAAAATAAAATAAACACAATATTAATTTACAAAAATTATTTAATATATATATAATTATCATTAAAACAAAAAATACAATTAAACAAAATATATTTTAAAAAAGAATTATGACACGAAACGTGGTTAAAAATGTGAACATATCCGCAGGACAGAGGAAGAAACTTAAAAGAGCGTTAACAACTCGAGGCGAGGCGGTGAGATTCAAATTCACTCATGAAGATCTGGAGAGTGGCAGTCAGGATTCGATCGCCTGGACCAGAAGTCAAATCAAAAGGATGGAGAAAGCGATTCGTGATGGAAGAGGGTTGACGGTGAGATTGAGTCCCGCTCAACTGAGATACAATTTGAGAATGAAAGGCTGTTTCCTACCGCTATTGGCAGGAATCGCCGCAAAAGCATTACCCTTTGCCACAAAAGCATTACCCTTTCTCGGAAAGACTCTCAGCGTGGGAGATCTCTCGGGACTCACAAGTTCGGCAGTTGAGAAATTAATGGGTGGCAGCAGACTGTTTTTGAAGAAGGGAGGAGCCATGTGTCGCGTCCACGTAGACGATGGTGGTGAAGTATTGAATCTAGAACCCATTAGAGGTGGCAACTCTTTAATGCTGGATATCTTAGGAAAGAACTGATAAAAGAGTTAAAAAAAGATCGAGATAGATGGTTGAAATTTAAAAGAATGAGACGTTTTCCACCATCACCACTACCTTCTGAAGAGAATGGTAATGATGCGAGTGTTACCAAGAGATGCACCACATTCGTTCATAATTATGATTCGGATAAACAAATGTGTTCTTATAAAAATGTAATATATCACAAAAAAAAGAAAAGAAGAATCAACGCCAAATTTGAGAAAAAAGGAAACGTTATTATAATATATATGGGCCATAGTGAAGAAGAAGAAGAAGGAAAACAAAAAACAAAAAAAAAAAATAAAAAAGTAATCAGATCTAGAGATGATCAACCTCTCTAGATCTCATTACTTTTTTTTTCCTTCTTCTTCGCTAAAAATCAATCTCTCTATTGTTTATATTTCCAAGTCCGTTATTAGCATGTTGACGCTCGTGTCTTCTCCTTTTTCGAAAATGTGTTGAATGTTTATCTTTACTTTTTTGAGTTTTTTTACATCAGTGAACGCGCTCTCACCACCCGATTTGTCCACGAGTTCGAGTGAGATTTTTGGATATATGTAACTTCCGTAGGGCAATGACAAATTGTCCTTGTCGAATTCTCTATCTTTGGCGATGACGATTTTCTGTAGATCGCTTTGGTACTCATAAAACAAATCGAGCGTGGCTTCATCCAATTTCAAAGGCATGCTATATTTGTCGTGTTTGTGTTCTGAGCCCTTCGTCTCGACTTCGTTCAATTCGATGGAGTCGTGTCGTCTTAATCTATAGATTTTATAACCAAATTTCTTACACATTTTGACTTGTTTCAATTTCAATTTGCATCTTTTAGGTGTTGTTGTCATGTTCGATTATTTGTTTTTTTTTGTTTTATGAATTATTGCAAATAATGTATATTTTTAAATTTTGTATTTTAATAATAATTTGTTAAAAAAGTTTGTTTTTTTTTTACTCTTTATATATATAAAAAAAAGAAGTTTTTTTAATTTGAATTTTCTTTAATGTGAAATTTTTTTTTTTGTAAAAGTGTTTTTCTCTTTATATATATATAAATAAAAAGTTTAAATTTTAACATCCTTTTTCCTCGTATTAATTCAATTTTTTTCACGTTAATGAACATAAAAAATCGATTAATTTAATCAAAAAAAATTTTTTTTGAAGGAATTAAAACATATATATAGAGAGTAAAAAAACAAACTTTTTTAACAAATTATTTAAATACAAAATTCGAAAAAAAATATTCTTACAATTGAAGCAAACAAATAAAAAATGGAAAATTTAAATGAGAAAACCGTACCTCAGTTAAACGAGATTTGTAAAAAATTAAAAATTCTGCATTTCAGAAATCATAGAACCAAATAAAAAAAAATTGAATTCATACAGGAATATCGTTTGCGAAACGATGATAGAAAAGGAAAAGTGGATGAAATGAGAAAGATCATACACAAGGAGATACGTAGTTTGCGCAATGAAAAAAGCAAACGAAATGTTGATAGCAACGACGTCAAAAAAAATGCATCGGTTGTAAAAAATGAGAAGAAGAAAAAGATAGTAAAAGGAATCGAAATGCCGACGTCGAAAAAAACCAAAAATGTTTCGGTTGTGAAAAATGAGAAGACGACTAAACAAAAAGCCATTGAAGAACTTCAAGTTTCAAAAGAAGAAAAAAAAAAAATAAATAAAACGAAAATGAGTGATGCACTTCAGAATCTAGACAAACGACAAACAAGATATATCGAGCGAAATTCAACGAGCAATCGACAAAGGGAAAGGAGAAGAATATGTAGCATGACTCGTCACAGAACTATTCCAATCGAAGCCCGTAGAATGGGAAAGTGCGATCAAAGGCGTTTTTAAAACTTTCGACTTGGTTCCCTCGTTCAAGAAAGTCGATCCGAAATTGTTCATGGAACGGGTGAAGAAAAAAGTATTGGATTTGTTTCGCGAACAAATAAACGTGGGACAAAAAATTAAGATGATACTCCATTGCATGATGAATAAAATCGATGTGAAGTCCGGCGAGAGCAACGTGAAAAATGCATTTTTCAGATCTAATGTCGAACCCGTACTTCGAGGTTCAGATTTATCAGACATTTTCGAAAAGATGAAAGACAAGATGTTGATGTCTCTCGCGAATTATCAACATGAAGGTAGTAATTGGACGTTCTATGAGGTGTTGAAACTCGAAATTCATATAACTAAAAACGATTCGTTGAAAGGGTCTTCCTACGTGGAATTGACGTAATTCTTAGCTAAAAAAAATGCTGTGATCAACGTGAGAAATAAAGATGATCAGTGTTTTAAATGGGCAGTCACCTCCGCTTTATGCCCTGTCAAAATGTACTCCGAAAGAGTTTCTTGTTATGAGGAGACTTCTAAAAATCTCGATTGGACCGGAGTGACTTTTCCAATGCAGTTAAAACACATCAAATGTTTCGAGGCTCAAAATCCCATCGTAGCGGTGAACGTCTTGGGATACGACGATGAAAAATGACTGATCTATCCTCTCAAACAGACTTCGTATCTCGAAAGAGAAAAGACAATTATTTTATTATTGATTTCGAATGGTGACAGTCGTCATTATTGTTGGGTTAAAAATCCTAGTCGATTACTGTCGAGACAAAATAATAAACATGAACATGAGATATGTTTATGTTGCAACTGCATGAACGCGTTTCGCAGCAAAAAATCGTTAGCGAAACATCAGGAATATTGCAATGAAAATCAAGGTGTCGCCATCGAAATGCCCAACCCAACACCATCGTAAAGTTTGAAAATCGGAATAGAAGGTTAAAAATACCATTCGTTGTGTAAGCCGATTTCGAATGCTTCACCGTGAAAATGAGTTCCCGCCAACCCAACACTCTTCAAAGTTACGTCGAAAGATATCAAAAACACACGCCTTCAGGTTATTGCATTTACATGAAATGCGCTTTCGACTCGCAACACAACATGGGTCCCTTCACCTACACGAAACAGTGCAAAGACGTGGCTCAAAGGTTCGTGGAAGAGTTAGAATCGAAAATTCAAATGTTATACGATAAAATAAAAAAAACTCCGGCGAAAATGATCACGCAATAGCAGCAGGACGAAAATAACAGAGCCACCGAATGTCACATATGCAGACAATCGTTCGACAAGAATTCGGCGGAAATAAGAAGGTCAGAGACCACGATCATTACACAGGTCTGTATCGTGGTCCGGCTCACAGCAAGTGTAATTTAAAATATCGAGACGCCGCTTTCTATCTGGTGATATTTCACAATCTCTCGGGTTATGACAGTCATCTGATCATGAAAAATCTCGGCACCTCCCACGAAGAATTACATTGCATAGCGAACAGCGAAGAAAGATACATTTTCTACACGAAATCGAAGCTCATGGAGAAGAAAAGAGTAATCGACGGAGAGATGTTGGAAGAACAAAAACGAAATTCATTCGTAGAAGCATACGTT
This sequence comes from Pictodentalium vernedei, assembly GCA_031216915.1. NCBI lineage: Eukaryota > Metazoa > Mollusca > Scaphopoda > Dentaliida > Dentaliidae > Pictodentalium > Pictodentalium vernedei. Next base: position 293,016,875 of record CM062297.1, on the reverse strand, counting down.
TCATCGATAGTTTTAAATTCATGTCAGCCGCTCTTGAAAAATTAGTCGATAACATGAGCAAGGATAAATTTAAAATCACAAGCGAACATTTTGGAGGACGAGTAGACGTCATGTTGAGGAAAGGAGTCAATCCTTACAATTACATGAATGATCTAAAGAGATTCGACGACACCGCACTACCTTCGAAAGAAGATTTTTATTCAAAATTATACGAATCCGACATTTCTGACGAGAATTACGAACACGCCAAAAACGTGTGGAAATCATTTGATATGAAAACCATGAGAGATTATCACGATCTCTATCTGAAGACCGACGTTGTGCTCTTGGCAGACGTGTTCGAAAATTTTCGAGACGTCTGTCGTCGAAATTACGATCTTGATCCGGCTTGGTATTTCACCGCACCCAGTCTGGCGTGGGACGCTCTGTTGAAGACCACCGAAGTCCAATTGGAATTATTATCGGACGTGGACATGTTGCTCATGTTCGAAAGGGCTGTGAGAGGCGGCGTCTCGATGATCTCCCACAGATATTCTGAAGCTAACAATCTCTACATGAAAGAAGGTTTCGATTCAAAATGATCAAATAAATACATACAGTATTGGGATGCTAATAATCTGTATGGTTGGGCTATGAGTCAACCTTTACCGATTGGAAATTTCGAATGGGTGACGGAACCAGAAGAGATGCAAAAATGGAGAGACTATCCTTGCATTTTAGAAGTCGATTTGAACTATCCGGAATAATTACACGATCTACACAATGATTATCTGCTGGCTCCCAAACAAATGGAACCGATCGAAGGAGACGAGGTAAAACTCATTCCCAATTTATTTAACAAATGTAAGTATGTCGTCTACAGCGAGAATTTGAAACAATACGTCGATCACGGGATGAAATTAGTCAACATACATCGCGTCATTTGATTCGACGAAGAGCCTTGGATGAAAAATACATCGATCTCAACACGAATCTCAGAATTCGAGCTGAGAATGATTTCGAAAAAGATTTCTTCAAACTCATGAACAACTGCGTGTACGGTAAATCAATGGAAAACATCAGGAAGAGAACCGACGTTCGACTCGTCACGTCTGAGAAAAGAGCTAAAAAATTAGTGGCGAAACCCAATTACAAACACCGAATCATATTCGACGAAAATCTAGTGGCCATTCACATGCAAAGTACGCATCTGAAGTTCAACAAACTGCATTATCTCGGACTGATCATCTTAGATATCAGCAAGCGATTGATGTACGAGTTTCACAATGATTATGTCAAACGAAAATTTGGTGATAAAGCCAAACTACTGTTCACTGACATGGACAGTTTAGTTTACGAGATAGAGACGAAAGACGTCTACTGAGATACATCTATGGACGTGACCGCGTGGTTCGACACGAGCAATTATCCCGTCGATCACCCATCCTACATTCAATCGAACGATAACAAGAAGGTGTTGGGTAAATTTAAGGACGAGAGCGGCGGTAAACAAATCGTCAAATTCGTGGGCTTGAGACCCAAACTGTATGCTTATCGTCTAGAAGATGAAGAGATCAAGAAATGCAAAGGGGTTAAAGTGTGTGTGGTGAAGAAAAACATCTCTTTCCGAGAGTATAAAGATTGTCTGTTAGGAAATGGTCCGGTGTATAAGACTATGAAATCGATTCGAAGCGAAAATCACGACTTGTATACTGAAATAGTCAACAAGATTTCACTGACGGCCGACAACGATAAGAGATTCGTGTTGGATGATAAAATAAGCACTTTGGCACTCGGACATTGTACTTTGGATCTAATTTTAGACAATAGGATTTCAGATATGATTGAGGATGATAGGATTCCAGATATGATTAAGGATGATAGGATTCCAGACAATCAAGAGGAATTAGATGGATTCAAGATTATGGAAGTCGATAAAGACATCGAGAGAGTTAGTTTAAAAAGAAAAAGAAAAACATAAAAAAATAACGTCATTTTAGTGAATTATAATAAAATAAATAAATTTAAAAAAAAATATACACATTTATGAATAAGAAAATAGAGATATCCGTAGAAGGTGTCATCTTACCTAACGAACCCCTATCCAACATCGATCTGTCGAATGTGGCGAAGGATTTGAAAATCAAAGATTTTCTAGGCGTGTTTTCCAAAGATGCCTTGCCGTAGAGAAGACCTCGACAAACGGAATGTGGAATTTTAAATCTAGACGATTTATCGGGTGAAGGCACTCACTGGGTGGCATGGTTCAAGAACGGGAAGAAGAAGAATTATTATTTCGACAGCTACGGAATCTCGCCGCCGAAAGAAATAAAGAACTATTTCAACAAATCGATGGTTCGTTACAACATGGAACGAGTGCAATCGCCAGATCAAGTGTTTTGCAGTCACCTGTGTCTCTACGTTCTCAAGAGATGGTCTGAAGGAGATCGGTTTCAAGACATTCTCAATGATTTACATTAGAAAGAGATTTTTTTATAGTATATATAAAGGTAAAAAATTATTTAAAAAAATTTAATCGAATAAAAACGAAAATAAAAATAAGTGAAATAATTCATTTTTAATAAACTGCATTTGAAATATATTTTAAAACAAAAACCTCAAAACAACATGCCAGTCGATAAATTTGGTAGAAGTGACCACAAAAGTCGACCCAAAAAGAAGAGGAAGACACTCGAAGTTGGTGATAGTTAAAACGTTGCCAACTTGGACGAACGTTACGTTCGGAGATACGAACCTCGTGAGGAACCTTTGAACATGAATGATAAGAAGCTCTACAATCTGCCCGAGCCAATAGATCTCGCAGATGCTGCGACTAAAAAATACGTCAACAGGGGGAACTCGGATTTCGAATGAATCATGCTAGATAATTACGTGGATAAAGCCATGACCAACGATCTCGATCTGAAATCTAAACGTTTGGGGAATGTCGCGAATCCCATAGATTCCACCGATGCCGCGACCAAGAAATACGTGGACGACTCTCACGCGTAATTCAGCGAACATCTGAGAAGTAGATACGTTCAGAAAACGATGCACTCGGAACTGAACGCCAATTCTTACAAGATAACGAACGTGGCCACTCCCACGAATCCCAAGGACGTGGCGACCAAACACTACGTAGATCTGGATCAGAGAAAGTCTGACAGACGAGAAATGAAATCGGATCTGAATGCGGGATTCAACAAGATATTGAATATGTCGAAGGTCGATGACGTGGATACAGACTCAACCACAGTCAACAAGGGCTATGTAGATTCTGCCGTGACACGATCACAAGAATACGTAGAATCTCAAGTGGACGATCTCTACCTGAACAAACAATCTGGTGGAACCATGGAGGGTGGCATCAACATGAATGGTCACAATTTATTCGGTCTCGATCATGATCCCGAATTCGATTCCAGCGCAGTCAGCAGGAAGTATGTGCACGACAACTCAGTCTAGAGAAAGGGCGACATCATGGAAGGTAAACTAGACATGGGCAGACACGCGCTCACGAATCTACCAAATCATGACAGACGCCTGCACCCTGATTTCAGTGGTGGAAAAAGTCAAATACGCTAGACAATTGATCACTGTGTGGGCCGAGGAGACCGGCACGTTAGAGGAGGGAAAAACCGAGTGTCCTTTCAGAAACGGAGGTAGCGGATCGCAACATGGTCAGGTGGGATATCCCATGCCGTTGTGAAGGTGGAGGTGAAATCATACGAATGGGTCTGGCTTCCACGGATTTGAATAACAGAGCAGTCGTCAATCGAATGGAGTAGAGAGCGATAAGAGATACAGCGTTGAAAAGACTGAAAATCAACACGCGAATGTTAGCATGTTCGGCATGCCTCTCAAAGTGAATGCCGGAGACACGATTAATTTTGTTACAAAAACCAATAATCCCGAAGCCGCCACTTCCGTGGTGAGTCTACTGATCGAACTAGATCCTTTGAACAAACAGTGAACGCGTGGAAATAATTAATTAAAAATAATGAGTAATTATTAAAAACCCCAAAAAAGTAATGAGATTTAGAAAGATGTTCAATCTCTCTAGATCTCATTACTTTTATTTTTTTTGTTTTTTTTTAATAATTACTCATTATTTTTTAAAAAATTTTTCACACACGTCTCTCATCGAATGATCGACATCTTATTTCCATCCGATTCGAATTGTTATTCTCTGTCTGACAGGACCAGGGTGAAGGCTTCGGTTTTTCTCAACATGTTCCTATCGAATTGCATCTTGATCTGAATGCCTAAGACACTACTCTTGAGTCGTTCACTCTGTTTACTGACATCGAATATGAACATGGGATACATCGACTTGTATTCGCCGGGAGATATGTTAGGGTTGCTCATCAATTCGTCTAGACCGTGATACTTCTTTCTAAAATCAGCGGTGTCGCCGTACAGTCTGCAGAAATCGTTTTTGTCAAACGAAGTGTTGAAATCGATTGCTGGATATCTCATGGCGTTCAGAAACACTTGCATGTTTCTCATATTGCAGTGATCAAACAGCGACACATTCTTTTCCTGAGACCCGTCCTTATCGGTCTGAAACGCAACCACGATGAAACGCGGTCTCTCAGAAGCAGATTTCACTGTCAATCTCCAATCGAAGTGATTCGTGGAGGGTGGAATGCTAGCCGCGTCACACTGTCTCATTCTAAATCCCACGGGTAATTTACTCTTGGGTTCTATGACCTTGTAGAGACGCGTTTTTTCCACGATCGGAGGCTCCACGTGCAGAATGAACCATGATATCTTCTGTAGAGTATTCTTACCCACATCGGTCGCAGTGAGTCTCACTATTGCGTCGTCATTTCAGATTGTGTTTGAATCCGTACATGATCTTGTTGTAATCGCGAATCCAAAGATGTGTTTCAAAGGTATCCTGAATGAAAACGTTCCTTTGGGTCTGGACGTCTTGACGACGTAGTCGAATATCGCGACGGCGCCGGCGCTAGCAGGGCCGACGGTGTCTTTCATCCACAACTGATTAAGTCCTCTGGATTTCGAAAAATCATCTGGATACATCAAGAGTCCGAACATCGTCGTGGCCTGACCGGGATGAAACACAGATTCTATCTCTTGTCCGGATAGTAAGTATTTTATATTACTGAATAGATGCATGATACTATTATTGGCTAGAGTAACCGTGTCATCGTCAGCGTAGTCGGTCCCATCTTCCTTGGTGAGACGTCCCTGCACCACCATGTAACTCTCGCTAGGATGGACGAATAGATCTTGGGTTTCGACGTTGATTCTTATCTCTCCCGCATTGTTCAAACTCGTTTCGGTTATCGGTCCATATTTGTGAACCTCATATTCTTCAATACTTTCATCTTTCACTATGCTTTGTGCGATATCCAGTATATTTGCCATTTTTGAAGGGTTGTTGTTTTTTGTTTATTAATTAGCTTGCTTTTTTATCTAAAAATAGTTTTAATTGTTTTTTATTATTATTTTTCTCTCCTATATATATATGTGTAAACAAGAAAATGTTAAAGAGAGTAAATAAAAAAAAATTTGTTTTCTTATTAAAACTTCGTCTTCTGCAATTGTTGTTCGTAAAACTTTCCAATGATCTCTTCTCCATCCAAAGCTTCGATTTTGTAAGTCACCGGATCGGTGTGAAATATTTTGATTATCACGAAGATTTCCGAGGTCCATCTAGGAGTATAACCCTTTTCGAAGTGCTTCTTATAAGTGTAGATTCTCACTCGATCGCCGACTTTAAATTTCAGCATTCTAAACTTCTACCTGATCTTAGATCTCTCAGGATATAGATTCGCGTAGACCCGTTTTTCGTTTCGAGGATCGCTAGCTTCTGTGGGAGTCATCTTGATCGATCTGTGTCGCGTGTTGTTGTAATCTTTGACCAGACCGTTCAGAGCGTATATGTATTTCTTAGTCGAATTCACCATGAAATATCTGTGCATCTTTTCCTTCATTGTTCAATTCCAACATTCCACCACGCTGGCTTTCTCTTCGTTTTCGATCGAGTAGAGGTCGACCAATCGATGAACGTGCTTGTTGTAGAATTCCTTTCCCTTGTCCACCCACAATTTATTCGGTTTTCGAGAAGACGAGTCGAACACGCTCTTCAGAGCATCGGCGACGCAAGGTCCCGATTTATTCTTCAAAGCTCTGATCCAACCATATTTGGAAAAAAACGTTGATGACCGTCAATAGATATTTAACACCCTCGTTCCACCTCAAAAATGATCTCATGACGACCAAGTCGGCGGACCAAATGTCATCCAAACCCTTCATGAACACCCTTCTCTTTCGAAATTTACGCACGATGGGTCTGTGTAACTCCTCAGCCAATTCGCTCGTCAATAATCGTTTCTTCTTCTTTTCCGATGCGCTTTTTTTTTGAATGCCCCATCTGAATCGACGTTTCGCACCGATCAGATTACCGACCAGCGAACGTTCTATCTTCTCTCTCCTGGGCGGATTCGATATGCCTCTCAATTTCACCAACATGTTTTTATCGCAGACGTCGTTGCGAGTCTTGGTGTTGGGATGTCTGGCGTAGCACAGATCATGATCATACGCGGCCACGTCTACCCTATTCACGGGTTTGCTCCAAGATTTAGGAGTCAGATCAGCATTGAGTTTCTTGTTCAATTTCGTTCCGGGTCCCGTGAAACTGTGACCCGGCAGATGCATTTCGAAAGATAGATTATTGATCATTTTATTCACGATGCCTTTACCTTTGCTCATGTTCTTTTTTTTGACGAATCGAGTCTTGATCGAACCACACATGTCGCAAATTCCGCGAAGCATCTGTCTGTCGTTTTTAGTTCGTACTTCTCAAGAATTACTTGTCTCGGTAACTCTCTTACACTTTACGCAATACATTTTTTGAGAATTATTTAAATTAATTTCGTTTTTATTTTATATATGAATTTAATATTTCTTTTTTAAAAATTCTGTTCTTATTATATATATATTTTTTTTCAATCGCTGCTCTTGAGTTCTATCATCTTACTGAATTCCTCCCTGGCCTCTTTCCTCCCCCTTTCCATGAGAGAATCCTTCATCTCTTCCTTCATGATCTGACAAGTTTTGATTCCCACAGCTTCTTTCATGGCATCCTATTTCGTTTTCTCGCCCAATATCGTGAAGTATTCTCCATCCGATATCCTACCGTCTTTCAACGCCATCAAGATCATTTCGGATATCGTGTCGATCTTGGAGTCGGCCAAGACGCGAATCTTTTCATATTTCCTAGCTTTCAGATATAATTTCCTACTCAAAATGTTTCCTAGCGTGCTAAACAATCCGACGGTGAGAGCCACTCCTTCTACGGTCAACACGATCGGAACGCCGACCGCGGTTGAGAACAATCTGATGCTGGATGCATGTAAACCCATGGAAATCGTGATGAGTGTCGTGTCGACCGCATTGACGAATTTCAGAAAACGCGAATACTTCTTCTTGAGAGAACGGTGAGAATCTCTCTCTTGAGTCAGATACAATTGGATTCTACTGATTTGATCGATGCGATACCTCTCTCCTCTTTCTTTCTCTTCTAGCGACGGCGACATTGGCAAAACGTCGTTTGGCTTCTCATCCTAGTCGTCATCTAACGTCAGATACAATTTATTTCTGGTTCTCATTTTTGTGTTTTTTTCTTTCTAATATTAGATAAAAAAATTTATGTGTGTATTTATTTTTATTTCTATTCTCCCTTATTTATATCAACGAGAAAACTTAGACGTATGCTTCCTTCAGCAATAATTTCATGACGCATCCCCTGTCTTCTAAAGTCAGACTTCTACGCGCCAATTTCAGTTCTTCCGAATTGGTGGGCTTATCTCGCCAGCTACAGAAGACTAATCTCTTCCAAAACGTGATCACTTCGTCGATTCGAACGCGTTCAAACGCCGGTTCGAAATACTTGATGACCATATCTTCCCTTTCCATCGTCAGACACGAATGATTCTCGTGATCGAAGTCTAGATGATCCCGACATCCGACGCATCGTTCTAACAAGAGGCGACCTAGTTGTTCATTCACGCAGAATGCGTAGGCTCTCATCAGTATTTTTAAAAGAAACCTTGCTCTCAAAATCTGAGAATTGTTCATGATTTACGTATATTTTATTATCTATTTCGATTCAATATTATTTTTTTAAATAACTATTTATTTATATATTTTTTTCTCTCCTATATATATCAATCACTTTTTTATTTCCTCTCTACAAAACCGATTCTATCACTATTCGCCCCACAAAACTCGCGAGGTGAATTGACAAATCCGGTTTTTGCCGATCGGATCGCGCCCTAGACCGTCCGAAACGCGATCGCGAACGTCGGTCGTCCAGAACCCGCAAACCGCATTTTTTCCGCCTTTTTTTCCATGTACCGGAGGCCAAAATGGGTTTTTAAAAAACATCCTCGATGAGTAACGGTGTTTTACGCTCACTTTTCACCATTGGCGAACGTCGAGAAAACGTTTGGAGGTCGATTTTTCCTGATCTAGAATCCGCAAATGGGTTTCCCCGATCGGATCGCACTTTTGACGTTCGAACACCTGCTGGCGAACGTAGGTGATACAGAATCCGCAAACCGCTTTTTGATGCTGATACAGAATCCGCAAAACGTTTTTTGCTCGTGTTCACCAATGATAGATCGATGGTCTGATCCGCGATGGGAACGTCAACAAAATTTTTTAATGTACATTTTCTTAAAAATTTCGTACATTTTTCACATTTTGAGCGATGTGTCGAATCTACACGTTTGCCAACGGGTGTTTGATCGTCAAAAGTGCGATCTGTGAGCCCCAAAACAATTGCGGATTCTGTATCACCATGAAAAAACGACATTTTCTGCACTCTGTACACGATTTAACACTGAATCCCTATGGCGTGTACCGTACATGTACGTGTACTTGTACATGTACGTGTACAAGTGATACTGAATCCGCACTTATTACCTACTCACAATGCATCGCGACATGACTTCACATGAGATCCTCTGATGATATTTCCCAAATGAGGGTCGCCTGAACCCTGATAATACTACTAATGCCAATTTCGGCAGTAGTGTCATTCATACCCGCAGTACCCCGGTATCATGAGGAGGAATGTAATGCTTGTTATATCATCGTGTTCCCCTTTCCATGCAGAAAAATCAATGAATAGCCCAAGAACATTAGGTTTCACTAGGGAAAAAAATCGGAGAAAGCTGATTTTTTCAGCGAATGTCGAGTACATGTCACTGAACGATTAGACAAAAGTCCCCTAAAATCCCAGTTGAGCTTTTTTTTCTACAGCCTTTTTTCGAAAACGCGTTTGAAAAAAATAAAAAAAAATCGCACGAACTTTGTAACCTCGAATTGATCCAACTGTATTTTTTGTTTACGCGTATTTCGAGCTACATAATGTCTAATATACATTTACCTAGAGGAAAATGTGCATTCTGTGACAATTTCTGCGAGAAATTATTGAAAATTCACAAAAAGTATCGGATTTACGCAAAAAAATGACGATTTTCCTAACGGATTTGCCAAAAGGGTCGTAGTACAGAACGGGATGTTAGTTGGACAGACGATAAAAAATCCACCACCATTTGAAGACTTTTATCATTGCTTACAAAATAGACATTATGGAAGACCCCCTCTGCTTCTGGCCGAGTTCCCCTTTTGGCATAAAATTCGTCAGCATGAGAACTCAACTATTTTCGGGCTTGGGACCGAACAGACACGTCTGTGTCTGGCAGCGCTATATACAGAAATAACATGACCTATATACATATTATTCATCGAACTCAGAAATTTCCGACAGGACAGTGTTTCTGTGGTTGTTACAAGAATCCGAACTGCAATTACACAAACCTGAGCAAGAGAGTCCTGCCTTCTTACACCCACACCTTTTTGTACAAGCACTCTTGCAACCACAACCGATCAGATTCAGTAGGTTATCGGGGGCACATGGCTTTGTGGCTGCAGTCGGTACAAGAAGTCCATTGTCTAGCGACCACCCCCAATCCGTCGGAGGAAGCGAAGTGCCCAGCCATTGTTGGACCTGGAGATAACATCTGTAGACATGTTGTGCAGCATCGCTGCTTGGTGGGAGTGAGGCTAGGTCGATGGGTTTATTCAGTTTAGATTTTGCTACATAACGCTTGTAAGTGACATATCTATATTGGTCGAGAGAGGAAACAGTTTTTCTCCCGTATAAGATCAGGAGAAGTTGTTCCCCGGCAGCGGCTACTGCACTTGGTGTACTGTCATCCGCCAAAATTGTGTTGACATACTGTTGTGAGTCGCTAGTAACATCGGAGACAATTGTACTGAATACTTTCTTCTTACCAACTCGAAAGAGTGCAGAAGTAGTGTCACAACCACTTATAGAATGTGCTACAAGGAGGTTGCTTCTATGGTCACCCATTTTGGTTGCTATTTCACTAACTGAAACTAGTAAGTTTGGGGTAATGGAATACATCATGTGAATATTACATCCCGGTTGAACTCGAGAGGTAAGAATGACTAACAAGTCTGTTCCCACAACGACAACATTGTTGTCATCTTGAGCGATGTCAAGTGCAGTTTCGGCTATCAGTACATCAGCATCAGCCTCGGCCTGCTTGGACTGAATATTGATAGCAGATAGCTCCTGCATTAGAAGATCGATCAGTTGGGTTTTGTTCTTGGCATTTGCAAGGAAATCGGATTGGGGCGTGGTGGCTGGTAACTCGGGTGAGATATTGATATCAATGGAATACCTGTCTTTAGATCTACGGGCTTGTTCCATGCCCATTGTCGACATTGTACAAGCATAGCCATCAAAAACAACCACGACGTTCGCCCCAAAATGTCTCATTAGATAATTGGAATATGATGTACATATGTCCTTATATGACGACTGTTTAGGCCATACAACTGCCCTCAATAAAACTCCACCATCTACAACAAACAGAGAATGTTCTGGGATTTTAGTTTGCTCGGAACCGTATGTTTTGAGGATCTTACCGAGCGTGCTTTTCTGTGTCTTCCTCCTTCCACCAGAATCAAACAATGCTGGTGGTTTCGGGGCGAGTTCATATTTGAGATACTCTTCCATCTCTGCTTGTGACTGAATAACACATGTGATGCGGTTGAACAGAATTGTGGGGTCAATCACTACCTTACTTCCACGGACTTTGATGCTATTTGCCATCGATGCGAAAGACTTCACAGTGTCAACACGTCGTAGTTTGATGCTGTTGAACGTTTTGCTTACAACATTCGATACGCAGCATTCACCAATTTTGCGAACTTGGTCACAGTTCACAGTTTCGTCGGCCACAAGCCCGGTCGCTATAGAGACTAATTGTAGTGGATCTCTATTCTGAAAGGGGGAATGCACTCTGAGCCAGTTCAATAATTTGGTGATATCATTGGCATCAGTCAATTGTGAACTTTGACGGAGATCCCGATGTTGTTCGCCATGACCAGTGTGAACATGAACAAAATTTTCGAGAGCATTACATATCGGAAGGCAAAGAGGTAGTCCATGTACCCATTTCGCAACAGTGCTATCGGTTATTCCCCTGCCATGTGTGAGACCACCAGGGAGCTTGAACATTCTCATTAAACACTGCTCTATGGTCTGATCAGAATATATCCCGTCCCAGAATTTATCTGAGCGCCTTATGGTAAAGTAACCTTTCTCAGTGAACAACTTCAAATCATCCTGTTGCATTATTTCTGTTAGCTCATTCATCTGCTGCAAATAGAGATGAGAACTTTTTGCGTATGCAAAATGACCACCTGCGTGAAATACTGGAATCATATTGCGAACACAATATGTGTGGAGTTCCCAGTCGCCTGTGCGCTCTGCTCTCAAGAACAACTGGAGAAGACCTATTTGCTCGTAGTATTGTACCCAAAGCTTTCCTGTGCGTCCTACGGGCGCATTCTGGAGCAGTTCGTGTAATTTTGACAGTAGATGGTTGACACTTTCTTGATTGACAGCGTCAGCTGTTGTACAGTCACCTCTGGCAAGTCCACAGAATATTTCATTGACTTCTGTGCAGTCTATGTTATCTAGTGTTCGGCTTTCTTCAAACACAAGTTTTGTAATGGCAATTTGTGTTAGCAAATGGGCACGAACTGCTCTTGAATATGCATGACCACTGATCAAATGATGGATTGACCCACCAGCATAAACAGTCCCCCAAAGTTCATCCAAGCCGCTACCAGCCATGATCGAACCAATTGCCCCTAAATATGACATAATCATATGGAAGCCGCCGAGTCTAACGAAAACTTTTGTCAACTTATCTTGAGTGTAGGCGAACACCACATTATGTGATTTAATCGAACATGGAAATTGAAACAATGATGCTATAATACGGTATTTGAATGAGAAAAGTCGATGCCGTTTGAATTTGAGTTTAGGGGGTATGGTTAATATTTCACACGTTTCACCAGTTCATTATGGAATAAATGACTATTGTTATATATCATTATAAAGCCACTGCTTTTCTGCAATTTTTGATATATAATTTAACTCCCAAAGTAGTCGTCGATTTGATTTAATGGACGTTGTGTACCGTTATGTGTATGAAAACAATAAAATTTTTTTCGTAATTTTGTACATTTTCGTGAATATTTCAACATTGAGTGTGAGGATTGGTACAAAGTTGACATTTTCTGTTGGGGATATGTATTCTCAATATAATTCAGCACGATATTTATGATTCTCACCCTACTAAGGCGAATAAGAATGAGAAATATGGAGCTGGGTCGAATTTTTAAAAAAAAATTTTTTTTCATCAAAAAACGCTATAACTAAAAAAGCTCAACTCGGATTCGCGGGGACTTTTCACACTTTATCCGCAATGTGTGTCCCGGAAACAAATAAAAAAATCAGCGTTCTCCGATTTTTTTCCTTACTTTCTCATTTTTATGTCTAATGTGCCTGGACTAGAAGTTGTGAACTATTTCAAACAGTTTTTTTAATTTTGAGCTCAAAGTTGTTAACTGGTGGAGTGCTGGAAGCCCATATTTGAGATTTACAGAATACCACAAGTTGTCACCATAACATCTACACAATCTGTTAGAGAAAGTTTTATAATGAACACCTGAAAAAAATCTTATTTTGTTAATGACACCTATCGGCACTGTCCCATCAAATGTCATAGAGCAATATATGGTGAAATGAAATGTGTGGCCAAGAAAATTGTAGCACTCTACCAGTTTATTTAGTACAAAAATGCATTCTTTTCATATTTGTGCATGGACCTAGAAACTTTAAAACATCACTTTTTTGACAACCTAGGACACAAATAAACTACATGTGAAGTTTCAGCGTCAAGTCATAATTTTGAATTTGGCCGCTGCACTAATCGCTTTTCCGACCAATTGAAATATTCCAGACAATTGAATCTGAACATAGGCGATGGACTATTCAAGGGCTATATAGGTTCCAGGGGCTATAGCAGTGTCAAATTCCGTCAATAATTTGAATGTAATCTTGGGGATATGGCTGTGGCTTTGATTACACCGTCTTCGTCATTTCATGTCTTCTTGGTAATCGTTTCAAGCACGCATAACGTAGGGCCCTGCGAATCACATATTTCGATTCGAGTCGAATCGAGTCTAATATTCGAAATCGAATCGAATCCCAAATCGAATACATGCGTCTTGAAGTCTCGACTGATAAAATATTCCAACTACATCATCAAGGCATGCCTTCTTCGAAGGCATGCGTTGATGATGTAGTTGGAATATTATCCAGTAAGGTTTTTTGTTCAAAAACAGAAACGGGTGCGAGAATTCTGTTCTGAACAATGCACGGGCTAGCCGCTAGAAACCGTGAGCTCTTCCCCGATATTTTTGGGGAGCTTTAAATTTGCTTTCAGCAGTGGTAGTGACTAGTGACACTGGAATTAGCATGAATGGTGGCATGGGCACAGATGCTTTTTATGTTAATATAGCGGAAATTACACTCAGTCTTTATTTTCAACATTCTGTGTGTACAATTTCTATCTCAGCTATACGTTTTGTGAGACAACTGAGATGACTGATACCAAGCGAAATTCCAGTGTAAAGATACGAAAGAAAACAAATCGAACAGCAGATTTCGAATCGAACCGAATACCAACTTAGGATTTGAAATCGAATCGAATCTCCAAGCTTCGCAGAACCCTCGCATTACGATATTGAACACTGGGTCAACAGAATCATCAACTGGTTCTTCGTCTTCAGATTCCACATCTTCTTGCATTTCAAATGGTTCTGACTCCTCGGATTCCGAATCTTCCATTGGTGAATAGTCTGGGTGTGAACAATAGCGACAGGACTGCATGGAGTTTGCTGTCTTCGACGGTCAAAGGATTTCTCCAATGACCTCTCGGTCACTGTAACGACGACGGGTTTTAACTTCCCTAAAAATCCGTCCTTCTGTATGATCCGACTTGCCTGGTGTTCGGATATCTTCTTGGCTAATCTTCGGATTTGGTACTTGAGTAGAAGCAGCTGAGCTCTCTCGGATTTGGCCATGTTTACTTTATCATCCATGGGCTCCTAGCGAAATGATACATGCAACGAATCAGATCATTGTTGGCCGATTTCACCATCGGCTTGGCTTCGCGTCGGTTAGTTTGATAGAAAAAAGTCACCACAGATTTCTTTTGAACGGATGTGGTACCAGAATTGGGCAGTCGGGTGGAAGGGGGGGGGGGGGGGGGGGTCAACATGACCAGTTTGGCGTATATGTTAAGTAAGAAGCTACATCACGACTAGCAGATGTACATCTGATTTATCGACAAATATATTTCCATTTAGTCTTAAATAATTCCAAGTGGTTTATATTCCAACTACACCATCAAGTCATGCCTTCGAGGAAGTCATGCGTTGATTTTGTAGTTGAAATATCTTTCATTCGGAATTTAGCCATCACATTCGGGATAAATCAAGTTTACACCACCTTCCCCAATATGTCAGTTTCGCTACGCCCTTGGATGTACACGATTACTAACAAGAACGAGTCAATATCTGAGAATCGAATCGAGATGCAAATGTCCCGAATGAACAAGTTATTGGAGGTGTGTGTGTCGGGGGGGGGGGGGGGGAGAGTGGGATTCACATCTAAAGACCTCTTAGCGACGCCCCTGTTCTTCCACATTTCCACAACCCGAAAACATTGCTATTTCATAAGGTACATGTCGATTATACTGAAACAAATAAAAACAAGTAATAGGTTGAAATAAATCACTTGGAAAAAAATGTATACCTGTTTTCAATTCTTTTTGCCTCATCAGCAATAACGTTTCCCAATCATCATTAGCCTGGGACCACCATATTTGTCTTATGTGTTCATTGTTACTCAGGAAAATCACCAGTGAATCAGGAATATCACAAGGACTGGAAAAAAATGACGTTGGTTTTTTCATAATTCTATTTCTCACAACACTTTTTATTTATTTACTTTTAGAAAAAAAAAAAAATTTCAATTTCCGACTCTAAAAAGTCACCGATAGGCACACATGTCGAGAATCATAAACATTTTAACCCTTTGAATGGAAAGGCCACTTTTCCAGGCCAGGGTCGTCATACGATCTAAACTTATAAAGTAGATAGTTACTCAGAGAATGTGTGTGGTAGATTAATCAAGATTTTCAACGTGCAGCCACAAGGCTGCACGTTGAAAATATTGATTGATCTCCCCCAAAGTAACGAATAGAGACTCTACCAGTTGATAACGCGGAACTGGATTGGAATACACCATCAGGATCAAAAGGGATAAAATCGACAAGAGATGCTCAATAAGTGAAAATCAATCAATGCCGATGTTTACTGGAGTGTGGCTAAGCACATTGTTCCATCTAATGCAAGTTCAAGATTGCTATTCCAAAGTATTTCCTGAATAATTTTAAAAACTTCACTTTTATCTCTGAATAATTTGGTCATGATTTCCATTGGAGCATGCTCCACAAACATCTACTCAGCAGTTTTCTATTTATTGCAGAAAAGCGTCCCGAATTGGATCTGTTAATTTCTAAAACAATGCTAAATTCCTATCAAAAGACGAAAGCCCCTCCACCCCCTGGAGTCTTAAATATCCAATTGTGCACGACTTCAGTGCTAGAATTTAACGTTTAACGCTAAGGCACCTCTATCCCGAACGCTGTGCCCTGATACCACGTCCCCGTTGTTAACATCAATAAACCAGGCATAATCCGAAAATTCGATGACGCGGTTAAATTTTAGACAAGGTCTACATTAATTTTGTAACAATAATACAAAGCATACCGCGATATGACCCAGATATCTTGGTGGAAGTTGTTTTAAACTAGACTACACTCGACTAGGATGCATACCCACACATGTACGTGCATATCCGGGGGGGGGGGGGGGGGGGGGTCTACCAAAAAATACCGGACACAAGGCCTAAAATATTTTTTCCACCTTTTGACCACCACCCACCTACCCACGTGCAAAAAAAATATTTTTTTCCTCTGACCACTTGGACACCCACCCCACCACCTATATTTTTTCAGTGTATCACCACAGTGGGTAATGAAAAATTATTGCACTGAGCTTCCAGTTGTCAATCCTCGCCTTAATTTGAATCCTAATCTACTGTCTAAACTAATAATGAACACATCAACCAGCATCAACAGAAGCATTTAGATTTCACTAAAGAAAATTGTTATTAATTACTCCTTTGTTATCAAGCACACATTTATTTTTACTGGGAAAAATTTCATTGTTATTTTTCGTTGTGAGAAAACTTTCGAGGAACTGATTGATTCTTGAGTTGGAATTGGTGCTGAACCTAATATTACCCAGGATTGTTTCATCCTGATAACTGTTTTTTTCACATCTGGTGGTTCTAATACCTGATGACAGAACTTTCTGGTATGTTCTGGTGGTTCTAATACCTGATGACAGAACTTTCAATTGAGCATTTGTAATTCATGCATTTCAATAATATGCCTATATACACTATGGCGTAGTGTATACTGGCATATTATTGAAGTGCATGAATTACAAATGCTCAACTGAAAGTTCTGGCCTCAATGCTCTCATAATAATTATCATTCACGTGTTAAGTTCCGAGACTGAAGAAACAGTTTAAATTTAGTGAAGAAGTTTTAATTTTAATGACCTTGAGGTTTCAGCCAATTGTCATTACTCAAAAGATAGTAGATAGCGTAGGAAAGCTGAAAATCTGTCACCTAACACTATTGTAAATCTCACTGTCCGTCCTGGTCCGTCTCCGAAAAAATGTCAGCATTGATTTCTGCATATAACAGCATATAATGTAAGAATTAGACTATTTTTGTGAACATCAAATAGAGGATTAAAATAATCTTCTTTTGGTATTATGATCAGCTACTCATCTATATACTCTGGCTCAGTAAGGGTCAGTTTTCAATTCAAATATTAACTGTAACTTTTGTTTCATGTTTTCACGAGATAGCCAGACAAACCCTCTGTGAAAACCCTGGTACTATCACTATGAGCTTGAATTAAGTAAGTGGGGTTTTATATCAAAGATGCACAGTGAGAATTTTCGTTAGTTTCAGGTTACAAGAGCTCTTCTCAGAGAAACTGGGCATTTAGATTATTTTCCGTACATTTTTTACATTATTTTAGATGTCCTGCTAAACACATTGCTACTCATTGTAAAATCCAAATTGTGCCGTGATGATTCAGCTATGAAAATTATGTTAACCATTCCCAAATTAAAATTCATAAATTTCCACTGATTGTTTTTAGTCAAACTGGAGTACACAATTCTTTAATGCATCTAATTTAATTTACAAAAAAGAGAACAAATCCCCTAATCAGCCTAGTGGGGCCTTATTCACTAACCCTACCTGACAAACAGGTGCCTATTAGACTACTAAACAACAATATAGCCTTGTTATGTGAAAATAATTTGAAAAAAAACCACCAGGAAAAAAATTGCAACTCCAGGAAAAAAGCTGTTTTGGCCCCCATCCGACCACCCACCCACCCCGGCCTTGTGTCCAGAATTTTTTGAAGACTACCCCCCCCCCCCCCCCCCCCCCCTGGCATATCCAGAATTTTGTAACCATGGGACGGACGTTGATCTTTAATCTGTAACCTACCTGTTAAAAAACGTCAGATATTCAGTTCTTACTGAATAACATACCTTGGTGAATAATAGAATGTGGGTAAAATTATCTAATTTTTTGTCTTGGCTGGATTTCAGATATATAGTTTCTTTAACTTGTTTCATTTTGGTCTTTTCTCTGAGCAGTTAGGATAATGATTAATGGAATATGAAAAAGTTAATAATATTAACATTTGTCATAAAAGTGAACAGTAAGGTTCATTTTGTCAACACGGTTACTTGCCCTAAACTAATCAGAAAACGTTTTAAAGCTCTTTTTTATAACAAAACCCCCAACTTTTTCTGATTTAAAATGCCATTTGCCTAAAGGGAACTTGCAATATGTTGTAAAAAAATTATATCCTGTTATCTAAAGAATTGTCACTTTAGTGTTTCATTTAAGTAAAGTCTCCAGTTTTTAGTAAATTCAGTTATTGAAAGTTCCCTCCCTTACATTAAGAGCATTAGCCCACAGATGGCCCATGGAATGTCACATGGTTTAGAAATGTGTCACTGCCCTCCATTTTGAAGAATGAAAAGTGAATCCATTTGTATACATTAGAGAAAAAACAGCCCTTTTCTCTAGATGGTGAGTGGAAAATGTACATGTCAACATTGTCACTGTGTGAAAGGAATTAAAACCTAATTACGAAGACCGAATGATTATTTATTTTATAGAGTAAATTATACAATCATTATGAGAACATAAAATGTACTTGGTATTCCTACTGTTGAGAGAACAAACATATTGAAATAAAATTTTATCAAATCCATTACCAGTCAACTCTGTTACCACATGTGTGTTGAGTGACCACCCAACATTATGTCAGTATTTTGAAATGATCAGCTGATTTGAACCAAAACAGCATGCAGTATTATTGAGTAGTACAAACTTAATAAAGGAGGGGGGAGAAATTTCCCTTTGTCCCTTTGGTAAACCCCAGAGCTAAAAGCAGAAAGAAACTGAGATGCCAAAAGAACTACTATGTGGTATGATGCTATCTTTTGAGGAATAGAATCAAGTGGGAAACTAACTGCTTTCGGTTGGAGTGCTGTACAGTACAGTCGTCGTGGACCTGTCGTAATCCTCGCGTGAACAGTGATGTCCACGCATGCGTTTTCCAGGTAGCAAAATTTTAATTAATGAAGCACCGAGTTGTACGCGGTACTTTATTTTAAATTTTTGTTTGGAATCTAATATTATTTGACACGCGTTGTGTCCTTGGGCAAGGCACTTTATCTCAGTTGCCTACATGGGAGCACGATGACGCAGTGTACTAAGGCGTACTGCACGTCGATGGTGCACATGTCTTCAGCCGCTGTAACCCTGCTTGAGTGGAGCTTGAACATAGTTAACATGTTGAGGAGCTGTCAGTTGCTCGTCGATGCTCGGTGGTTCTCTCCGGGTACTCCGGCTTCCTCCACCTGTAAAACTGTCACAGTCACGATTAGCCATTGTGCATAAGTATGTGATCTTAAACACCAATAATAAATAATAAATAAATCCAATATTATTTTTTCCGAGGAAATACTGCCCATCCGTGGAAGTGAAGTCCACGTGGGCTGTACTGTAGGTCAGTGCTTATTAGAGCGCTGGACGTCAAACCGAAAGGTCCACTGTTCGACCCTGAACAGGGGTAACTGCGTTCTATCCACGAGCAAGGCACGTAATCCCGATTGAACATATTGTGGCATGGTGGCGTTGTGCGTCAAGGCATATTGCACGCCCCCCCCCCCCCGCGTTCACTGGTAAAATAGGACCCAGTCTCTAATGTTTGGGGTGCGAGTCCTCTAAAATAGTCAACATGGGGTATAAACGATTGACTGACCTTGACTTTATCTTCATGTTGTGGTCATGATTAGCCATTGTGCAAAAGTATGTGTCCTTAAACACCAGTAAATAAATAAATAGTGCACACCGATGGTGCACTTGCATTCGACCATTGCTAACCCTTTTTTTAAAGGGTTATTACGCTGGAGAGTCTAACAGTTGCTCGTCACAGCTCAGTGGGTTTCTTCCGGTAGTCCGGCTCCCTCCACTTGTAAAGCTCTCCGACACCAGTGGCGTAACAGTAATATTGGGGGCTCTTAGACCACATACTGTAATTTATTCAGCACGTTATAATGTTATATTCTCCCCACCACTGCATGTGTAACATACGTGTGTCCCGGGTGAGATAGAAGGAAGAGACAGATGTATCCCACCCCACCCACGTGACGTTATACATTTATAGCGCGCGCAAAAGCAGCCCAAAGGGCTGCTTTGAAGCAAGCCTGATAGACAACGTGTACGTGAAATTGGAAAAACCAAGGAATGCTATGCCATCCAATCTAAACCGGAAACCGGAAGTAAAAACATGGGGAACCCCAGCTCTCGTTTTCAGAAGCGAACAAATCGAATGACGCCCCCTAAAAAAGCGAACGGTGTAATGCGAGATTTCTCCTTAGATCATTCCATGCAGACTGTGAATAATTTATTGAACATGCTTTTCAAAATTAAAGTTTTTCCAAACAAACTCAACTGTCGTTTGCTTTGCTGACTAAATGACAGAAATTGTCGAAAAGCTAAATGTTCCCATATATGCACATTGGATTTCAAATGCACATTGGATTGGAAGCAAGCCTGATAGACAACGTGTACGTGAAATTGGAAAAACCAAGGAATGCTATGCCATCCAATCTAAACCGGAAACCGGAAGTAAAAACATGGGGAACCCCAGCTCTCGTTTTCAGAAGCGAACAAATCGAATGACGCCCCCTAAAAAGCGAACGGTGTAATGCGAGATTTCTCCTTAGATCATTCCATGCAGACTGTGAATAATTTATTGAACATGCTTTTCAAAATTAAAGTTTTTCCAAACAAACTCAACTGTCGTTTGCTTTGCTGACTAAATGACAGAAATTGTCGAAAAGCAAAATGTTCCCATATATGCACATTGGATTTCATCGTCTGCTGGCTGGCTGTTGGGATCCCGCTGTTGGTCGATTCTGCGGAGTATTCTGTCACGTGATTTATCTGTTTTGCATTTGCAAGTGCAAAACGCTGTTCACTTCAAACCAACACTGCGTGTTATTGGAACAATGTTACCAAATGAAAAGCATAAACAACACGTCCGTTTGTTGTAACTTAAAAGTACGCACAGGTCGGATTGTGGCAAAGGTCGTTTTCATTCAGTTATTACGAACCTAAGATGTCGAAGTGACATACTGTCTGACAAACGTCCACGAATTACCATTTCCAAAACAGAAGTTCCGTTCCACAATGTATGCACCCCAGCGAAACAAAAACAATAAATTTTCGACAATACGTTTCTAGGCCAATTTTTATGTTGTAGGTCTGATATGTTTTTAGGGGGAAATAAATCTACAAGACAGCATGTACATCCATTAGTTCACAACGCAAAATGTTTTGTTGGACGACCTCTTAAACACTGTTTTAAATTTTGTTAAGTTTATGTCATTATAATTTGAAAAACACTGTGAGTTGCGCGCGCTTCTTGGTTTTACCAAAGTTCATATTAACGTTATTATGACGTTATGCATATCGAATCAGTTTCTTGCTACCAACTAATTCATATTGATGTCATCGGAATGCAGTGTGATCAAAGTTTGATGCTCTAAAACTCTTCAACCCTCAAGCTGCCACCGTTCCTAATCGATTTCGTGGTATAGACCTTTGGTAAAAACATAACTTGTGCATGCTCTTTCCGATGGTGTAATCAGTTTTTCAAAACAACGAATACAAAATGAGTTGATTGAATCAGCACGTGACTCCCGATTACCTCTGGCTAACGTAATCGCTGCATGGTGGGGTGGGGGGTGGGGGGGGGGGGGAGAAAGATCATCCTCGATGAGTCTGAAGGTGGAATGGGAAATCTCACCCTCGGGGCAAGATATTTGAACCAGACCCTCGGCAAGGCTCGGGTCTGGGATCATAATATTCTACCACACTGACTGAGTACAAACATTCTATTCAATATAAAATCCATCTGGTCTTGATTAGCTTGAGAATTTCTAGTGATGGTTAGTGGTTACAATATAGCCGCCGGACTGGTCACTTTCCACGGGTGGGCAATATTTCCGTGCACGCAATAATATCCTGGTGTTAACCCAAATAAATAGAGGATACCTACTGTTTTTGAGTGAGTATCGGAATTATCTCATGAGTGGCTGCAAAGGAATATTAGTTTTCACGAGCGGCTGAACTCACTCAAAAACAGTAGGTATTCTTTTTATTATATGCGTTGCGTTGTTTTTGTTGCGATTAAAAGAGGTAATATGGTGTTTTCACTGCAATAAAAAACCGGAGGTGGAGAAAATGATGACAATGTCAACAAAAATCAGCTGACACAGATGACCCATTTACTTATTGGCCCCGATTTCAAAATCAAACTTCCACACAACAAAATAGTTCCACATAAATCCCCTTAGAAAATGGCTATATTGTCAGTTACGCACACAAAATTAATGAACGCGTGTGAAAGTGGTTTATGACATTCCTCTCAAAACAATGGGTGGCACATTTATTCAAAAGTAATAACAAAAGTGCCCTGCACAGATGCACACAAACATGACACAGTTCACAAAATGTTCAATGAAGGACGAAGGAGGATTTTTCAAATGCTCAAATTGTTTTTAGCATATTTGTCAATCACTGTCACTGTCACTATCGATGAGTCGGATTTTCTTGTACTTCCTTTTTGGACTATTCGCAACACTAACTTTGTTACTTTGAGACGAGCTAAAATACACATTTGCCGGTGCTGCGTGTATTGGACAGATAAAAAGTACGTTCGTCGGCGGAGTAATTTCATTCTAATTTTCTTGCGTGATTCGATTAATCTACAGAGGATATTCCCTTATATCTATCGTGACGATAGATACAGAAAAATATCAGTTAAAAATTTCTCGCTATCTTTTAAAAAAGCATATAATAAAACCTACTTTGCGGCATCATACTTGTATGTAGTGCCCCATTTTAACATTGTTGGTAAATGCGGAAAATACTAAACCGTGACTTCCTCGTGAACTTTCGTCTGCATTGATTTGATAAACGTGTATCGTAAGCAGTCAATGTTCATCGTTTAGATTTAAATTTGTTCAAAGAAAATTTCTCGGGTATTATTTAGGCTAGTTCTATGAGTGGCAGAATTCACATCCCCACCCCTATTTTAACAAGTTTTGGAACGGATTAGCTGATTAGAACCATAGCTGATATGGGGTATTATAGGGTGACAAACACTTGATACCTGCAAAAAGAATTCCCCACAGCCTTTTGAGAACCCTGTAGCAAAAAATAAAAACAATTTCGAATTCCTTTTTTCTAAACTATCTAGGGCAAATATTTGTTATATGCTACAGCTTGTCTTGGTGAGTTGAAGATTCAAACTGGTTGGATAAATGCTCTCACATGTAAAAATGATTCATACCCTAAATGAATCAATAAAAAGCTCTCATTCTTCAAGCATGTACTCACACATCTCCATTCCTTATAGAGAACTTGATCCAGGTGAGTGTTTTAGGCTCTCTTAAGCCTCTGGGTTTTCATTTGTAATTTATACTTTGCTGAAGTTTTAATTTATTATTACGATACAGCGGTGACTATAGTAATGGTATTGACATACGAACTGTAATGGATAATGTTGTTCATGTGTCAACGCCGTAAGTTGTCAACCCTCTTATCATGTGTCATTTGCAAATAGAAAAAAACATTGTCAGATTCGAAGATATATGTTTTTCAATGAATAGGAGAACGTGCAGAGTTATTAAAGGGCTGATTGACACTTAATAATCTTGTAGATTTTTGTTCCGAAATTAATATATCAGGGCTTATAATCCATGCGAGAATCAAAATCGAATCGCGCAAATGACTCTCACAAGAAAAATATTGAGAATCGACTTTGATTCGCCCGAAATATTCATTTGTTTCTTGTCCTAGATTCTGAAAGCCAGAAGAATTATTTGTACCCTCAAAATAAGGTAACAAAACTTCACTTAGCAGTGATGTCTGATGAAGTCTTGGCTACCTATATAAGCAGCCAAAACTTCACAAGACAACACTGCCACAGTACTGTAATTTCCATCAGCGCCAGACCACACAAACCCTGCATGTTGGAACGTGTGCTCTACACGTACATGCATGACAAGCACTGTTGGGTAGCCAACTCTGTTTCCATGAGTCACCCCATTAACAGTTAGAAAAACAATCACTGTCAGATTTGAAAACATGAGGTGTTCCTAAATAAAGCGAACATATAAATTTTATTAAAGGACTGATTGACCCTTAAACGTTTCACAGATTTTTGTTCTGCATTTAATATATTTATTTGATTTTATATGAGTTTATGTTGCATTTTTATGGCTTTCCCCAAAAGTAATACCCACTGTATTTTATTCTGTAGTTTTCGCAATATAATTTTTAGATATTCAACAGAAGTCAACAACATAAGTAATAATACGAAATTACGAAGAATTTAATAATATTTGACATTTTCTGCTGTGGACTATAGACAAGACAGTGAGGTAACAGAGTTAACACAACAAATTACCCCTTCCTATCAGCTCTAATCAATTGCAAAAAAAAAAAAAAAAAAAAAAAAAAAAAAATAATACCTTACACAGAAACTTCAACTGCTGTGGGCTGAAAAGAATCTTGCTCACATATATCTGTAAAATAATGGTGGAAATGGTGGAAATTTAATAACAGTTCCTAGTTAGACAAATTTTCAAAATTCCAAATTCTCATTTTGCTCCGCATTCTAATATTCCCCAATCCTGTACAAAGTATTTTTCCCACACCAGGGTGTATATGTTACAGTCAATGTGTCAAATCAGTCATTTGGCCAAATGACTGAAACTTTCAGTCATTTGGTCAAATGTCTGTGACCGTCAGTCATTTGGCCAAATGCCTAAAAATGACTGAAATTGACCACCAGGCATTTGGTCAAATGCCTGGTGAGTATTCATTGAGGGTTTGAAAAATAACAACACCGTGTGTCATCTTTATTTATATTTATTATAACAGAAATGAAAAATCCAAGTTTGTTAATCAAATAATTCAAATACATTCAACATATATTCAGTAATTGCCATAATATAGCGAAGCCTACTCAATTGGATCTCTATAAACCTATTAAATGTATATAATTTCCGGCCTGTTCGTGCTGTACAGTTATTGCAAGTTTTCTTTTGGTGGCTATGTTATGTTCTGGCTGATTTGTAGGTTGTGATAGAGTTGTCATCTCTGGTTGATTTGTCATTTCAGATTGAGTTATTGGTTCTGATTTGAGTTATTGGTTCTGGTTGAGTTATTGGTTCTGATAAAGTTGGTTCTGATAGAGTTGGTTCTGGCTGTTGAGTCGTTGAGCTGCTTGACACAACTGACAACAAGTCATCTTCCGTCTTCCGTATGTGTAACGTTTGGGTGACATCATGAGGCAACGACGAAGAAGTTAAGCCAACCCTGGCTTCCATGCCAAATAACGTTGCATATGGTGATTGTTTGATGCCCGCATTGTAGCTGGAGTTCATCCGAAATTGCACACATTTAACACCAACAGTCCAGTCTGAGGTATCGTTTTCACTTATCCATGCAACAAGCATGTCTTTGATGTCGTAATTTGCTCGTTCAACAGATCCTTGACTTTGTGGGTGACGCGGCTTACCATGCACTATCACCAGCTCCTGCCACATCTCCTTTAAATCCGAAATTATTTGAGCTGTAAACTCTGAACCATTGTCACTTTGTAGGATTTGTGGTGCACCGAATAGAAGAAAGATGTCCATGAGTTGGTATGCAACCTCTGAAGCTCTTTTTGATGTCAGTGGGCGGATAACACAGAATTTTGTAAGGTGGTCCTGATACACCATAATCCATTCGAAAGAACCATGTGGTAACGACTGCATATCAATGAGATCGACTTGGCCGCGAGCGGAGAATTCTTTAGATAATATTGGTCTAACAACCACACCCGTTGTCATCGGTCGTACACGTTTCCGTTGACAGTCAATGCACATGGTCTTAAACAGTTCAACAGAATCCCTGGTCACATTGGCATATTTCTTGCCTAACTCCTTTACCATTCTATCACGGCCGCCGTGACCAGTGGCTAAGTGGGCACGTTTGATAACATCAAATGTCTCTTCGATGGTCACGAAATACATTATCCGGTCATCGCTGATTTTCCGACGTCTTATTAACTTCTCAACATCACCACACTGAAGAATCTCATACTTGGACAGAAGATAGTATGCCTGGTGCAACTTGGCTGATGATTGGCAACTTATATGTTTTCAAATGCGAAACAAACAATTGCAAGTAATGTAATCTTTGTAGTTGTTTTAAAAACACAAATTAATTAGTAGTCACTTTGTGTGAACTGATCAATGATAGTTCCAGTCTGTGATCTCCTAAAATAATCAATACTGGTTGTGCATTATTTGACATATTGACTGAACTTCAAATTCCCAATAAGGCAAACTGTCAAATTCAGGACACTGAATTTCAGTCATTTGTCCAAATGACTGAACAAATTAGGCATTTGGCCAAATGTCTGACGGTCACAGACATTTGACCAAATGACTGAAAGTTTTAGTCATTTGGCCAAATGACTGATTTGACACATTGACTGTGACATATATAAGGGCACCCTTCGAGCTGATTTTTCATATTCTGTTTCTGTTTCGGTTCGGTTTCAGGAAAAAAAAATGTTTCATTTCAGTTTTTCTATATGTTAAGAACATACAGTAAATAACACTTCGGGCTCCTTAACCCTTTGAACCCTGGTAGTATCGTGCATGCCAGTTCATATGCAGCATTTAGAAGTGTCCATATTCATTATTAGGAGGTAGACCAATAAATATTTTCAACGTGCAGCCTCAGGGCTGCAAGTTGAAAATATTGAATGGTCTACCCCCCTTAACTTAGCATGCATCCTGCTTAATGAAAGTATTACGTACCATGTCCTTGTACCGGTAAAGCGGCATCTGGTGTTCAAAGAGTTAACTTGGAAAATCCGCATTAGTTTGTTTGATACCATTCATCGGGTCGCGGTGGCGTCGCGGTAACCGGTTCTCTTCAGATCACTGAAGTTAAACAACGTCGAGCGCGGTTAGTAGTGGTGACCATTTCAGCGACTGATTCGTGCTCCCGCGTTGTGTCCTTGGGCAAGGCACTTAACACCGATTGCCTACATGGGGCACGATGACGCTGTGTACTAAGGCGTACTGCACGTCGATGGTGCGCATGTCTTCAACCAGTCTAACCCTGTCTGTGCCGCGATGCAGAGTTCAGAGTTACGATGTTGGAGAGCTGACAGCTGCTCGTCGTTGCTCGGTGGTTCGCTCCGGGTACTCCGGCTTCCTCCATCCATAAAACTGTCACGGTCACGATTAGCCATTGTGCATAAGTATGTGACCTTAAACACCAATAAATAAAAATAAAATAAATACATAAATAATACAATTCATCACAAAAAAGCCGTATCTCCATTGGGTTCATTCTAACTTCCCTATAAAATAAATAAATAATACCATTCATCACAAAAAAGCCGTACCTCCACTGGGTTCATCCTAACTTCCCTATAAAAATAAATAAATAAATAATACCATTCATCACAAAAAAAACGTATCTCCATTGTGTTCATTCTAACTTCCCTATAAAATAAAAAAATAAATGATACCATTCATCACAAAAAGCCGTACCTCCATTGGGTTATCCTAACTTCCCTATAAAATAAATAAATAAATAAATAAATAAATAAATAAATAAATAAATAAATAAATAAATAACACCATTCATCACAAAAGGCCGTGCCTCCATTGGATTCATCCTAACTTCCCTTTGATGATTATTTGGGGTTATAGTGGATCAGCTGGTATGCCTATTGAGTCAGACAAAGCCCATAAATTATGATAACGAACGAATAAAGTTATCTAAGCTGCGTTGTGTTCTTATTGTCACATTTTCTGCCTTATTGACTTATCCTATCAACGAGTCAATAAGGGAGAAAATATGACAATTAGAACACTACTTATTTCCAAATGAAACAAAATACTGCATTTTGATTGGCTGAGAGGTACATCCACAGTGACTTTTTTACACCGTGTTTAACCACGGTGTAAAAACAAGAATATGCAAGAGCAAGCTATATGGCTAAAAAAGTACCCATTTTTTAAATTATTAATTCATACCTTCTGATTGGTTATGTTAGAACAAAAATAAAAATACAGGAAATTTAATATTTATGTGCAATAAAATATTACAGATATGGATGTCATTGGAACTGGCTCATTGAGCTAGTTCCAATGACATCCATATTTGTCTGGTTTTATTTAAGAAACTTGCAAAGTACAAATTTTCTGTCAGTTGTTACCCACAATGTAGGTTAAAGTATTAAGTACACCAAAATTCTTGGAAATAAATCCGCTATCCTTGTGTTTTCCAGGGTGTATGGGAATTTACACCGGTTTGGGAACTCATACACCCTTCGGCTTCGCCTCAGGGTGTATGAGATCCCAAACCGGTGTAAATTCCCATACACCCTGGAAAACACAAGGATAACTAATAGTATTCATCCCTTTGCCGGATAGACAAAGTAACGAGATTTCATGAATGCCACTAGACCAGTTCCCTCCAAGTAAGATAGTTTGATCGGTTTATGCACAAACACAGAAAAACCGTTCGGCCCTTTTGCTCAGTCTCGAAGTTCGGTTTTCCAGTTTGCTGCAAAAATAGGAACAAAACCGGAAAACCCACAACCGGCCATCTGTAGTTGGGTCGATGTGGCATTGGGTTAGAGAGGCGCTAACGATAAAAAGTTAGATGGGCTAACCACGAAGCCCCAACATGCGCATTAACAATTAAAATAGTAGTGATAATAGCAGTAATAGGCGTAGGATTATTCGCAGTGACCAACAATTACTTTTCCGGATTTGGTTAACCGTCGAACAATAATGTTATTATGCTCTCACACCAGCGGTCGAACCTTTTTGAAGTGCAAACGCCTACGTTGCATGTGATTGTCATGCAGTTATCATTAAGTTAATGATTCGACCAAGAGTGATAAGCCTTGCCAAAACTAATCATTCCTATGCCTCAGTTAAGTAGAAACTTGGTTGTGAGATCAATTCGCTAACATAGGAGTGTATTGCAAGTTACAGGGCGTTTAGTTGGCAGATACAGTGTCATATACGGCGAAGAGAAAACAATATTAGGTGAGGCGAAGCCGAACCTAATATTGTTTTCTATGACACTGTATCTTCCAACTAAACGCCCTGTAACGTATTTATTATGCACGGCATACCAAAATGTCATTGGGGAAGTTAACTCAACGAATAGTAAAATGATGCGCACTTCTCGAAAAATGTAAACAAAGCAGACGATGTTTACATACGCAACAAGGGGAGTAATTTTGCTTACGCATTCTAATAAATCACTCGTGACTTATTCTATAACCGCCAATGTTTTGGGCTGGTTTTGGCATTTTATTATAACAGTTTCATTCAATCGAATGCAATGTTTATACGACGGGCTATTTTATATGGTGTGTCTTCTGTACGACTGCGCTGCAGCATGTACGTACGTGTAAATTACAAGGTGAGGCGTGTGGATATAATGATAAAACCAAATGGCTGACGGGCACCTAACATTAAATTAATATTGGGTGCTTTTCAGCCATCCTGAACCTAATATTGCGGAGTCTATGTCTCTTAGTAACTTCATTTGATTGGATAAACAAATTTACTAGTATAATAATGGTAAAGCCATCCTGATTTATTTAAATATTAAGTGTTTGTGTGAAAGTTCCCCCCGAATATTTTTCGACACGGACTGTTGTTGTTTTTAGAATATGGATTTGAGTACAGCACAGAAATGCTAAATACCTTTTCGTTAGTCTATGCATTGCCGAAAAAGACACAACCAAGTCCAATGATTCTGGTGGAACACATTGCTGGTAAAAACTGATATTCGTTGCCATCGGGTATATGTTTGTAAATCTGTTCATGTATGTGAGATTGTTGATTCCACCTGGTAATTCAAAAAAAAAAAGAAGACAAAAATCGATCATTATTTTCGGCCGTTAGATATCGACTGCATGGAGGAAGTTGTATACAGTTTATTTATTATACGCTAAACGATAGATTATCGAAGAAATTGCGGAAAAGATAGAAATCGTATCCCCCACTGTGAAGATATACAAATTTTCACTGGAAATGATCAATTTGTTCTAAAAATGTATAATGCAAAGTAAATCTAGTGTTTTGGAGTGGATACCGATCATTTTCAGCAATAATTCAACACGTATTCACGTTGAATTGGTGGATGAAACCCGCTTGTCAAAACATGGCCTGAAAGTTCGTAATATAAATTTTTGGTTTGGAGCGTCCTTTCAAAGGACTACCAAACCAAAATCTTATATTACAGACTTTCAAGCCATGTTTGGACTCGAAACGCGCCAGCTGAATCAGACTGCAAGACGCTGTCTGTTCCGAGTATCGATCAAATCACTTCCGCGTATCAATGATTCAATGCGCTGTTTACTTTCATGCATCAATTCAAGGTTGAAACGAGTGGAATTTATCAGATTCTTATAAAAGCGTATAATAAAAAGAAAATCTAGTATTTTTGAGTGGATACCTAAAATTATACCACCTGTGACCGAGACAAAAAGTTTTCAAAGCATCACTTTAAGGTGACTACGAGTCAAATTAACATTTAAACATTTAAACATAACGTATAAACATTTCTCTCGGTCACTCATGAGATAATATTCGGTATTCACTCACAAACTCTAGATATCCTCTATATATTATTAGTTTTTCGGTTCTTCGGCAGGATATACAGCCCCACCCTGTGTACCCTGTCTGAAGTTTATGTACCCTGAGCTTCAGGCGAGGGGTTCAAAAAATACTGACAGGGTACATAGGGTTTTGGCAGGGCACACAGCCCTATGTACAGTGTACCCAGAGAAAGACGTGAATAACGAGTTTACGGTACTGGTAAGCTATGGTAATATGTTCCGAACGTAGTGATTTTCTAATCTCATTCATTACTTCCGAGCGTCGAGTATAATGGAGGCATACGTATCACCTCGCTCTTTTGAGTAAGTTTCAAAGAAGGTGTCTGACTTTTTATCACTCACACATTCACAAAAAGTTTCAGCTGTCGATTTATAATTATTCTTTGCAGCTGATAGCACTAATTTCAGGGTCAGAGATTCGCAAAATCTGTTCATTTCCAAACACACGCAACGTCATTTTTGGACGTAATTATCTTCTCAGTTTAATTTAGAAGTGGGAGTAAACTTTCTTGAATACGTAGAACATCACGTGATTTTAAGTTCCCCAGAAAAATACGAACATAGCCGTATGTAGCCCGGCAAGGGAACTATCACGTTACAATTTTCTTTGCAGTATAACAATGGGTAATGTTTACGCCACAGCTGAACTGTTCTTCAGTGAACACCGAATCGACTGTGAATTCTCAGCGATTCCAATTTTCCATCACGTCACATTACGTTATTTACACTCAGACTATTTCTTGGAAACTTGTGTCCAAGAAAGAACAAAAAACAGCATCTCACAGTAAATCCCCCCCCCCCCCCCCCCCCCTTCCATCCAGTGAACTATGACAGAAGGAAACATGTAAAGAACTAAACATTATTGAAATATGCTGACATCTCTGTTCACGTTATAACATAATCATTAAATCCACCCACCCATCAAACGGAAAAAGACAATAAAGCTATCAATTTTCAACAAATGACCACGATTTTCAAACTTGTCCAAGACAATGTCAATATAAAGCGGCATGCCAAATTAAAAAGCGGCATGCCAAAGTTGAAGATTATTTTTCAAGTTATCGCATAAACATAAAAATATATTAAAGTAGAACGAAATACGCAAAGTGCAATAATGGTTTTCAATACATCATCGAGAATTTTCCAATAAACCAAGCCAATATTAACCTTTTGAACCCGAAAGACCGCTTTTCCGATCCAGGAATATTATCACCGGAGCATCTACAGACCATGATAAACTTTCGAATCAAAAAGACAAATTTACTGTTATCATATTGCATTCAAAATCTACTATTCGCATTTTGTGCAATTTAATTTCAAATGTTTCAAACTGGGCATATTTCTTCATTCGTCGTGTGACAGCAAGCCCCTCTTATAGAAGTTGTTAACAAGTTGCCTCTATTCACTGTTTTCCTTCATTGTTTATTTAAGCTCTATTCACTGAGTTAATAAGGCATATCATTAAGACCCAGTGAAAGCTTACTTTAATCTTTATATCAAGTAAACTTGTTATGACATGACGCATTTATTATATTGTATATATAGCTTTGATCACAAGTAAGAATTCAGTTATAGTTTGGATTTCCAAACGTTACTCTGCTTCATTTTATTGGGAAATCCCACGAGCTTTTGCTGTAAAATTGTTCGGATATCCAACAAGTCCGGTTATTAAATGTTAATTGCTGTTAGATATTTGGAATACCAGATTCGCTATTAAATTGTTGTCATCTTTAATTTTTCTCCGAGTCATCAGTTGACCACCATTGTTTCACAGCAGATATCGACGGTCGTTCCCCACGGTTATAATATGATGTGCCATAATTTCATTAAATAGGATGGCTGCTAAGTGAATATGTTTGGTAGACCAATCAATATTTTCAACGTGCAGCCCAAAGGCTGCACGTTGAAAATATGATTTGGCCTACTCCCAAATAATGAATAAGGACTCCTCCAATTGCTGCAGTTGAACTGGCATAGAAGATACCACCAAAATCTGATGTTTACTTTTCAAGTAATCATATAAACATTAAAAAAAAAACAAATAAAAAACCTAACATAGAGCAATAACTTTCTAAATTTTCAAGAAATCAACGTCATTTTTCTAACTTGTCCAGACCAAAATATAATTAAGACAAAGCATGGTGTCACAATTAATTGAAATCGGATGTTTACTGTTCGAGTTATTGCAACAACAATGTCATTTTGAGCAAAATTGAACAAAAATGACAATAATACTCTTAATTTTTCACGGTGACTTTCGAACTTATCAAAGACAATTTTAATATGGAGACGTCTATCGAATGTTATTGAAACCAGAGGTCTACTGTTCATGTTTTTATTGAATAAACAATGAAAATAATGGCAAAATTCAACATACAAAGGGAAATAACGCCTCTAATTTTCATCGAATGTTTGTGGTTATTGAACTTTACTTGTCAATATGAAGCCACAAACCAAAATTCAGGAGCACCTCAAGCACTTCAGGGAAGCGGGGCCAGACCCCGGGAAAAGGACATTTACTCGCATTAGCAGCCCTGCCATGACATACCGAAGCAAACATGTCTCGAAGACCAAAGGTCCGAGATGGGGGAGTTTGAGAGGAGGTGTCGCTAGGAGGAGGGGGCACCTCCTCCCAAACTCCCACAACTCGCCCATTGAATTTTGAAAGCTCCCCCAAACGGATTTGGGGTGTATTTTAGCTTTACTTCGAGAATAAATTATTGAACAAATTAAGTGACGAACCTGGGAAGGGCATTGTCTGCCCCCCCCCCCTCTCGCCCCTGTGGTTCGAAGGAAGAGAGGGAAGCTGCCCCATCTTCCCTTTCGCCGTCCTGCCTAACTAACTTAAATCAAAATCCGATAACTATGGTTCAATTTCTTGGATAAACAAACTTCCAGAGGGACGGAAGGCTGAAAAGGCAGACATCCCGACCTACGGAACAATACTGTGAAGATGTTTTTTATCCAGTTCATTGTGGCGATATAGTTAGTTTTATCGGTATAGCGCCCCCACCGCCCCCCCCCCCTCCCCCTTGTGGGGTTATTTACTTGTACAAAGTTTCAACGTGGGTTTTTTTTTAATGTCTTATTACAAACGCCGTTTTTAGAAATTTTACAAATATGACTGTAAGGTTAAATCTAAAAATAGAAATTTAACCTCCTAGGGACGAATAATGCTAATATAAATCACCCGCATCGTGCAGTTAACCCCACAATGAAGAAAAACTATAGTGCTGTTTTGTTCACACAAATAACCCACATTGACGCTCTGCTAAGAGCGTACCTGCGGGATGCGGAATACTTCACTAAATCCCTTCCCGCAGGGGATTCTTACATAAAATGAAGGATAAGGTCTTAGGAAACCATACCCCATACCCCAATGTCATAGGCTTTAGATTTGTTCAGCTTAACATAAAAGCACACAATTAGGTTTAAAATACATACTGATATATTTTACTTAAATGTTTCTAAGCAAAAGATGGAGGTTAATGAAGTAATAGTCTTTTCGTTCTTTTATGTGCCGGGCGAAGCGATAATAACGTCAACACCAATGAAAGATTATTATTATCCCTGGTGGGTGTGGGTGAGAGATGGGGAAATCTCACCCTCGGGACAAGATATTTGGTCCAGACACGAGGCTGCCGAGTAATTTTTTTGGTAATTTTTTTTCCCCACCCCACCAAAACACTCTGACGTCATCAAAAGTAATCCCGGGGGGGGGGGGGGGGGGGGGTACATGCAGCTATATCGAACAATTTTGTTGTCCATTTCTGAAAAAAATAATTTGCTTATCGGAAAGAGCGCACAAACGTTCTGTAGATCACGAAATAAAATCCCAACGCCGGCTAGACAGGGATTAAAGATTTGTGGCGAAATAAACATTGACACATGACGGACATTTAGTATGAATTCGGCAATGTATTCACATAACTTTTCGACAGGAATTTCGTGTAACTCTCTCCACTCATAATGGCGTTCACCCAAAAATCCATATAAAAGAGTCAAGTGCCCTTTGGTTTCGCGACCAGTGTGTTTATTTCAATTTTCTTCTGCAGACGTTCGTCAGCTAATATTTCCGTAATGTGACGCCATGTTGTTTGTTTACGAAAGAACGTGCGACGATTAACTGGTCCGTGTGCTCATTAGATAAGCTAATAAGACGGTCACGTGGGTCATGTGAGATAGATATCTCTCTCACATGGCCTTCTCACATGAGACACGCATATCTTGTATTGGAAGTTAGTGAGTCTGGGGGGGGGGGGGGGGGGGAGAAAAAACGTGTGAGCAAGTCAATCTCTGATACGTCTTTAGAAGGACCTCCTCATTAGGGTGAGATGAAATGCACGATTTGTCAAATAATAGAACCTTGCTCCACCGATCGCACGCTTGCTGCTCAAACGATATCCGAAATAATAATTGCCATTAATTATATTTTAACCCTTTGAACACGAAAGACCGCTTTTCCATTCCAGGATCGTGATATAACCTGACCTCATTAAGTAGATTGTTTCTCGGTGAATTTGTGTGGTAGACCAATCAAGACTCGGGCTGCACGTTGAAAATGTTGGTTGGTCTTTTCCCAAGTAACGAATATAGTCTCTTCCAATTGATGACACAGAACTAGCGTGGAAGATATCACCAGGGTTCAGAGGGTTAATGAAAAAGTCACCATTTCAGCAGCTGTTTTGGTAATTTAGCGTGATCTCATTTTTAAATAGAAACTTTAGTGAACTTTATGTATTGTAAAATTGCATGAAAGTACAAACACAACGATTTTATTGAAGCATGCGTAGATTTTGCAATCAATATATCATCACATTACAGCGAAATCAGTACACAGAACTTTAAGAATGAAACAAAAATATCCGATTTTCTGACTGCAGTGACAAATTAGCGCAAAGTCGCTCCGCGATAACATTCGCTCCCAGGGGCGGACTGGGCCAAGAAAAGTCACCGGGAAATGTACCACGGATTTGAATTTTTCGAACTGAACGAACGCGGCTTCCTTACATCTGAGCGATCAATGGCAGTCCACGAAGAGGACATTTCGATGACATTTTATATCACCTTCATCGATCATTCGTCAAAAAAGGTTCTACCGGGGGGTGGGGGAGGGGTCATGGGGCATGGGGAAGACCATTGTTCGGCCCAATCGGAGGTTGATTTTTTAAACTGATGAGACGCTGTTTCCTTTCATGTGAGCAGCCAATGACAGTCCACATAGAGAACATATCGATATACCGACAGTCTATGTATGGCTCTATACAATTAGACCCATTTCGCTTTTTGGTCATTTTCACGAAATTTCACGCATCAACAAGTGTTGGGCTGCATCAATTTTGGGGGCCCCAAGGAGAACATAATAGGTGGCCCACCGGGAATTTTCCCGGTGGACCATACGACGAGTCCGTTCCACCGGGTTGTTATTTATTTATTTTATTGGTGTTTAAGGTCACATACATGCACAATGGCTAATCATGACCGTGGCAGTTTTACGGGTGGTGGAAGCCGGAGTACCCGGAGAGAACAGCATCGTAACTCTGCACTGCAGCACAGTCAGGGTTAGATTGGTTGAAGACATGCGCACCATCGACGTGCAGAACGCCTCAGTACACGGCGTCATCGTGCCCCCATGTGGACAATCGGGGTTAAGTGCCTTGCCCAAGGACACAACGCGGGAGTCCGAATCGATCGCTCAGACGGTCACCCATCCGAGGATTAACCGGGCTCGACGTGGCTTAACTTCGGTGATCTGACGAGAACCGGTTACCACAACGCCACCGCGCCCCCTCCATCGGGTTATACGGCGTGTTCCTGATGTACAGCGTGAGATCATCATTCAAACGACCTTCTCGTCTTGATATTAATTTCACATACTACCTCATGTCTCACGATCACAACTTATATCACGAAATGAAAATAATTTGATCTTCAAGCCTAAATAATTTCATTTCGAATGGCCGTCGACTCAAAAAATTCAAGTACCAGAAAGACAAAAACCCCAAAGAAAGAAATCCCCCCCTCCCCCAGAAAAAACCCAAACAAACCTAAAACAAACAATTTATTCTCTTGGGGTGAATGTCCAATCTATGTCAATACAAATTCTCTTATCGCACAATCAATATGGATGGCTACTAATCACTTATGGATTGCCGGTAATAAAATGTAATATTCCTCAGTGTCATCTTGTCACCTTTTATAATTATAATCCATTACGCCCGTAGCATTACAAACCACGCTGTTCCAGAACCCCTTTGTATGTGGTTCCCATTCTCTGTAAATGGAGTGCATTACATCAGTGGAGCATCCAGGATTCTGGGTTCGAAGGGGGTGGGCGCCAATTTCCATCGTAGGCTTTACGCGAGGCGTTATCCGACGAGCGTGGCGGCGAGTAGGGGCCGAGCACAAGAGGGATTTCCCACCCTCGTTCTGGGGCCTCCCCCGCGGGAAATTTTGAAAAATGTGTGTCCCTCTGGTGGCTTCTCTCCAAATTCTCTTCAAATACCGACAATGTTTTGCTTGCAAAATATCCCCGCAAACTCATTCAAGTTTTGAAAAAGGGAAGTAAGTTTATGACGACTCACAGGAGCTATATAGATGTATACATAGAGCACGACATTATCCGTGATAACACTATTCTAGTGTATGCACGGGCTAAGAATTTGCAACGTTGACAGTTCTTTGATGTTCGTACGTTCCATTAGTGGATATTCCGGCTCCCTCAACGATAAGAACCTAATGGGTACAAAACGCACTGCCTAATGTTAACTGGGAGAGTGCAGAATTATTGTTGGTCGTGAAATCTTGAACACATGCCTTGTTACAATATATAGGAAAATGCCTACAGGCAGTCTTCAATAAATTGTAACAAGGCACACCCTTACAGACTAAATAATATCACTTCAAAGATAATACAAAGCACATCCACTGAATATGCGCCTTTACGTTGTGGTACTGCACTTAAGAATAAAGCCCAAATATGGGTTCCCAACACGCTACCGGTTAAATATTATGCATGTTGACAGTCATTGTAGAAAACTGAGAAGCATTACCTGATATGCACTTGAAAAGTGCATTGTAGTCATTGTCTTGCTGATCCTCGTAAATAATTTGTACTGGATAGTCTTCACCGTGTAGTTCTTTCACCTTTTCTGGAATACAATAAGCAATGACGTTCTATATCCAAACACGTGGAACAAAATTGGGTCATGGTAAAAACTGAAATCTGGTAGTATTTTAGAATCTCGTGGCTTTTTATCTCAGTTTCTTCCCATAGAAACTGGAATTCAAGTTTCTACCGGAAGAAGTTAGAAACAAACAATGGTAACAAAAATTATCTACCATTTACCCCAAAACGCCATCGACAACTTCAGTATCAGTAGTGATAAAAATTTGTCGATACAGGATTTAGTTTGGTTATTACAGTAATAATAAAAGTCACGTGGGGCCGCGAGAAACAAACACACGCGTGCCTGACAAGACTATTTCAATGTAACTGGAAATTCATGTCATTCCTTTCAAAAACCGAAAACGCTGCAACGAACCATGAGTCATGTTTCCCTCAGCATACATTCCATGTTAGTACATAAACAATCCAGGAGGCGACCTCCTCAATCCACCCCAGGAACCCCTCCCCTCCCCATAAAAAAACCCGAATCGCAGTACTTGGAAGTGACAGAGTGAACATTGAAATATAACGTCACTTTCATTGTGATTGACACGCTTCTACGAATTATGAATGAAGCGACATCATTTATCAAAAGAGGTCCTGCGCACTACAAACATATAATCACAAAGTTGTTCTTGCAAACCATCTACCTACCCTACCTATACCTTGGGTAACCTCGTGGAGTGAATTAACCATTTGAACGCTAGTGTAACTTCCCTGCCAGTTCAGTGGCATCAATTAGAAGGGACCATATTCATCATTTGAGGTAGACCAATCAATATTTTCAACGTGCAGCCTCGAGGCTGCGCGTTGAAAATATTGATTGGTCTTCCCCACATTTACTGAACGAACATCCTATATAAGATGTTATGGCGTGTCGTCTTCCTGGCCGAAAAAGCGGCCGCTGGGGTTCAAGGGGTTAAAGTTGGTTCGAAATACCACTGCCCAATGGAGAAAAAATAGAGAGTTTGATTATTTGTTACAACCCTTTACAATTTCATTCAAGTTGGAGGATTTTTCTAAAGAGCCGTCGTTTCAGAATAAATGAAACGGAGTCCCATTATTTTGAACAGTTGAGTGTGAATGATTTTTCCTGTTTAATGATTATTTTTGAGTAGTTATGTTTGTTGACTGAATGGTAGAAATCGTTATGTGCTCATTGTACTTCAGCCCAAGCACATCACACGTAAATAAATCGGAGAAAACTGTTTTTTATATTATTTAGATCATAACATCGCGGATGCGTCACGAAAGTTCCTCTAAATTCCGAGCTGAGCTTTCTGAGTAACACCATTTTTATTGCATGCAGAAAGCAAACTGTCTTCTTTTTCATAATCATGAAAATAATTGGATACTATGACAATTTCTAACCTAAAAAACTCACCCATATTTGTTCAGTACACAATTCTCCAACCACAGACACCCATTCAAAGGGGAACTTCGAATGAATTGCGCAGATATGGATATGAAATGACATCATGACACCAAAACTGACTATTTTTTCGGGCAAACTGTCGTTTGTATTCGATGCCGGATTTATCGGGTTTCTCAAAACAGACGTGAGCGATCGGTTTTAAAAACAGCACAGACATCACTCCGTCACTATAATATGTGACTACGCCTGTCGTAAGTGGTCAATACTTGTAAAAACATGACATTACCCTTAAACTGGTTCTTATCGACCTTGTCACATTTTGCTCTTCTACTATGTCGAATCCCGCCTCTACTTCCAGCAGATGGAAGTTCCCCCCAGAGCAATGCCCACCAGGCTTCAGGGCGTTCACGAAGAAGGGATTATTTACAATCAGAAGGTCTGACTCCAGCAGATGGAAGGTCTCCCAGAGCAATGCCCACCAGACTTCAAGATGTTCACGAAGAAAGGTTTATTCACAATCAGAAGGTCTGACTCCAGCAGATGGAAGGTCTCCACAGAGCAATGCCCACCAGGCTTCAAGGCGTTCACGAAGACGGGATTATTCACAATCAGAAGGTCTGACAAGTTCTGGGATATATTTATTCCGACCAAACCAAAGAGCAGTGCTTTCTGCGGATGTTCAATGTAGCTGGTTGTCTCACACGTACACGGAATAACGGAGAACACTATTGCGAAATGGCTTCCCGCCACTTCACAATGTTTACCGATATGCAATGCTCTCTCTTGAAAAAACTTTGTTCAAGTCCACACTGGTCACAGTGACCAACACCGAGATCTTCGTAAGAGCGTACAAGCAAATGATGTCAGTGACATAAACAAATTTCTCAACTGGTGGAGAGTACATTCTTCGTTTAACATTAGAAATCCACTGAAGTTAGTCTCACAGCCATCTGGTAATGTTACAGACAAATCAGTCAATTGTGACCAGGCTGTTACAGTTGGTAATGGGCGTGTAATAAAGGTTGTAGGAAAGCATTCAGTAAAATCAAGCTCCATCGCGCCGATACTGTCACGTCAATCGCATCAATGGCCAATTCTATTGCAACAGGTGGAGATGGAGTGGTAGTTGATCCCATGGCCCACGATACTTTCAGCCGCACCACATGTGTGATTTGGTCCAAGTCCGAACAAATATGAGCTTTTATCTAATAATCATCATATAGATTTTGGCCTGAAAACCACGAGAAACGGTACATATCACATAATGTGTTCCGATTCCGTATCATATAGACGACTCATTCTGATTCCGTATCACATAGATTCAACTTCCGGTAAACACCGCGCTGTGACAAATAATAACATTACATGCATTGTTATTACGCAGTAAAATATGAAATACAAAATTTTGACCAATTCCAACCCAATTTAAACAGAAAAACGGAAAACAGGCTTTATGTAACGGGATTGTTAGATAAATGTATTATCATTACCAAATGCATGTCCTGTAATTTGTATCAGATTCTCGGTCGTGTTTACAATCGAATCACAACTTGCCCCGACGGGCTCGTTGCGATCTGATTGTAAACACGACCGAGAATCTGATACAAATTATAGGACATGCACATGGTCATGATAATATATATGTACCCAAACCGCCCGCAATGTTTGATTCCGGTGGAATGTGAAAGACACGGAAGAGCGTTTTTGGCAAAACACTCAGATTATCTTCCATTGGACGGGAAGACCGTCCAGGAAGCCATGTTTTCGTCATAGACTCTCTTTTGAGAACAGTCGTATGGCCCAAGTTGTCACCATATGGAGATATCTGCACTACAAATTCAAATTATATAATGAAACATTGTGGATCCAGTGCCATTGCTGTATGTGATGACTACGAACGTGACATGTCAACAAAGGATATTGAGCAAGCGCGCAGAGCTTAGGGTAGATATTCCGCAGATATCAACACCTCACTTGACCTACCAGCAACCACATCCCAATCTGATTTTCCGGCCAATCGTCGGAACAAAACACAACTAATCCGTCTGTTAAGGCAAGAATTTGCCCACATCGGAGCCCAATCGATGCAAACAAACGCAAATGCTGATATTCCGATCGCTGAGACAGAACTACACTTGGATCAGAAGGATGGAACCAATGTGGTAGTAGTTATTTTATAGACACTGACTTACTTGCTATTCTAACGTTTCGCGATTATTCAGAATGGAATATTTTCATGATGTTCTCCGTCGCACCCCAGTTCCTCTTCTCAATCGGAAAAAAATCGACCAAGTTGGGTGAGTCAAAGGCAAATGTCTTGCTGACACATGTCATATATACTATCAGCGGTTGTGACACAAATTCGATGCTCTTACACCTAGGGAAAAAGAAAGTCTTCAGCTTGATAGTCCGGAGTTTTACAAAAGTACATCGATTCTTTCGCGGCACATGACAGAACAGCTTAAGAGATTGCCTCGTTGTGGAGCGAATTCGTTGGTGTTATACGGAGCCAGAAAGGTCGCTTCCCTTGACCATCCCTTCCCTTGGCCATCCTTCAGTATTGCTTTTCAGTGTTTCGGGTCTCGTCTATTTGCTGTTATGGGTTTTGTTTTTGTGATCAATTTAGCCTAAGACATAGCATATCTTCCAGTAAAATGAGTCCTGCTAATCGCCTAAATGTTTCAGCAGAGTTTGTCAATGTCGTCGTCGTCGTTGTTGTTGTTCGAGGGTGGGAATCTGGGTGCACCCTTGATGTATACATCAGAACATGTTATCAGTCCTGCTGTGTTGCTTGTATTAGCTATCCTGACATGATTATTTGTCGTGTGTTTTTATTAGCCTTCCAGACACTTGAAGCCATGGTGTACGCGTTGGGGGTAGTGTTACGTTTTCGGCCATAATATCATATGAGTGGTGATGTTTCGATATATCAATTTTATTATCTGAATTAACATCTG
Source organism: Pictodentalium vernedei (assembly GCA_031216915.1). Taxonomy (NCBI): domain Eukaryota; kingdom Metazoa; phylum Mollusca; class Scaphopoda; order Dentaliida; family Dentaliidae; genus Pictodentalium; species Pictodentalium vernedei. Next base: position 292,974,499 of record CM062297.1, on the reverse strand, counting down.
TTTTAGTAAAAGGGTTCATATTTCAACTTGTCATCTGAATAATTAACCCTTTACCTAACATGAAAAGCAGACGAACCTTGCAAAAAAAAAATCTTCAATGACTCATTTTTGTCATTTTGTGTCTCTAAAACATAGGTTATGACTCCTCAGTGGAACGAGCTCGGCGCGCTCGTTCCAAAGAGGGGTCATAACCTATGTCTTTTTTGAGACAAAAAATGAAAAAATAATGAAAATTAATTGGCTATTTTTGTGAATAGCGTTGGCCGGTTTTGACGTTACGTTGGGTAAAGGGTTGGTTAAACTCTCTGTTACGGGAAAAAATCTGAATCACCATGCAGTTTCTATGCTTTGTTCGGTAATAATGTCTTCACAATTACGAAATATCGACTGGTAGAAAGCTCTAGCATCAACTGCACATATCCAGCGACACCTGCTCCACGATAGACGGGTATTTGTGAAGACTGAGTTCCTAAATTTGTCTATATATGACTACATTCGCATATGATCTGATGGAATTTGGTCATAATTTGAACCATTCCGAAAAAAGCACGACATCTCAAAAAACTCAACTCGGATTTTCGGGGACTTCTGCTCTGTTGTTCATAAATAAGTTCGTATTAATCCCTGGAAGAATCAAATGAAAAAAATCAGCTTTCTCCGATTTTTGTCCCCAGTGAACCCTAATGTGCGTGGACTACTTGTACATATTTTCAATCTTTTACTGCGATACAACTAGTTTTCTAGACTAGGTTTTGCTACTCGCGCAGGCGCGACGCTTCCCCCAAATGGTGTCTCGTTGTGATAAAAGCTTCTGCACAAGCACAATGTGCACATAACTCTTATTCATCTCACTTTCTTCCAATTTATTTTTTTTATTCATTGGTGTTTAATTCACATACTTCTGCACAATGACTAATCGTGACCACAACATGGAGATGAAGTCAAGTTCAGTCAATCGTTTATACCCCATGTTGCCTATTTTAGAGCATTAGTGACTGGTCCTATTTTACCAGGATAAACCACAGTAAACAAGCTCTGCCTCACTTCATGGGGTTCCCACGGGGGTCTTCAAATTGAAAATGGAATTCTAGTTTCTGCCGGTGAAAACTAGATCAACTCATTAACATGTTTAACGTCAGTGTCTGCCAGATAAAAAAAAAAAAACAAATCTGGAATTGTATTCTTCCTGAACAGAAACTCAAACTATGAATAACATTTTATTTAAAAACAAAAACATTTCAGGCATTTACTATTGAACTGATAACTTTCAAACTGACCACTTACGTAAATTGTAGTATATGTTAAACTTTTTTTCGACAGTTGCATATAAATTTCGTTCAGTAATATGACTACAAAAACGGACAGAGAAGTTCTAGCGGATCGTGACGCAGCTTTGATCTCTACACAATTGGATTGCTGGAATGCCAGCAAACAACATCGCCACTAAAGTTCAACCCCCCCCCCCCCCAGATGGCGTCAAGGCAATCAACGCGGTACTTCCTCCCAATGCATGACGTTTGATAACGTGGAAACTGTTACGCTGTGACTGCAGTCACAGCGTAACAGCTTTCACCTCATCAAACCCCACGGTTCACTTCATTAAATGTCATGCTATTACCTAATACGATAACTAATAACACTGTACCAAGTTTCCAACTTATCTTTGTCAATAAAAACCAAAACATGTTGCAAATATTCGTATTGCCACGAGACACGTGAACATCATCAATGTATTCAGTTTTCACTGACACCAAACATACTCTTCACGAATTTATCTGCGATTGTGATGCGTCGAGAACTTGAAAACCTTTTATTTTTTGTTGAGAACTGTTCATTTTTGTGACAACTTCCGTCCCAACCTAAGATGGCGTCGTTGAATACATTTTTTTATATGCGACGAAAGAGCATTCCAACAATCCAGTTCTATAGAATCCAGTGCATTCATGGCATTCATATCCCATTACCAGACGGATCCTGCACCTAATCGAACACACTGATATGGACGCGCACTGCATCTCGACTCGAAGCTGAGTCACAGATAGGAAGCTATCGGCAGAAAACCACACGAGTGGAATAACCGTCAAGTCGTCCTTTGTTCGGTGCAAAACCTAACCACCTTTTGACTTTTTAAAACATATTTTATTCCGTGAATTTGAAAATGGATCAGTAAACGGACACTATTGCCAATGCTAATACCTCCCCTTACACTTATTTACTGGTGCATAACGCCACATCAGCATCCAAGGTTATATCGTGGGGATAAAGCGTTATGCAATGAAACTTCCTGAAAATGAAACAAGTCTTTAAAGTCATGAAATGAGGAATAAACAAGAAAATACAGCAGTGCTGTGCAAGAAAGGACGATGATAATATGCCAATGCAGTTTTACTGAAAAGACCATCTTTAAAATAATAAGACTGAGTATCACAAATGTAGTTTCATGTAAAACATTATGTTGAGGAAAAATCTGAGGAATAATTAATTTAAACATGAACAGATCAATTTGAAAACAAATCAAAAGATATTTGATTCTCAGTTTCAGCTACTTTTCCAAACGACAAATTGTCATTTGATTGTGAGGAGTCACAATGTTGAGGGAAATACAAAATTAAAAGAAGTTTTCTCCAGTTTACAGTAATTATGGTCATCCATAATAACCAAGTTACAGGTTATTTTTGCAAAATAGGTCTAATTTACTAAATAGAAATCAAAATTTGATTCTAGACCTGCATTTAGCTTAATGTAATACTTCACCCTAATACCAAAATAATAGTTCTAGAAACAGATTCTGTTTAAAGAATTAGTTGTTGTAAATACACTTTTAAATATGTATTAAAGATGTTTCAATAAATTTCAGTATTATTATAATTATTCTTATAAAGACAGTAGATGCAATAAACCGATTCTTCAGTGACTTCAGTTCACGTCTGCTCAAACGTCACCGTAACCGAGGACGCAGTTGAGAGTTAAGCCCCCTTATTATGTTTTGAAACCAAACTGGTGGGTTTTGTATAATAAAGAATGACGCTTTCATGTTGAAAATCACACACACGAATGATTTCCATCTGACTGGCATTGTCATTTGTCATCTTTAAATAGTTACACCACATTACCAGCCTGAGAGATATATTATGAAAGAATAAATTCGAGATGATAAGCCGACGAATGCAAGCTGCCGAACGCGAATTTAGGAAAATTAGAAATTCAATCAAACCCTAAATGTCACAGTAGATTTGACAAAAACAAAACAAAACAAGACATGAAGAGCAAATATAAAGATTATTTTGTATGCAAATGACGTAGTCTTGATAATTTCTTTAAACACATACTATAATGTTTTTTCATTCGCTTTTCCAACAGCATTGAATGTTCTGAATACGAGTGGCATTTTCCGTAAATACGATCGGTTCTATCACAGGCGCCTGACGCTTAGATCATGAAAAAATACGTCCAAAATCCAATCCAAGAAAAACGATAATCTTTCTTTCTATCTCGTACTGGCAAATAGAAACAAACAGTTTATACACTGCGGTAGACTTTGACGTAATGTTTACGAATTTGTAACATGGAGTATGACAAGAAATAAATCTGATGTGAAAGTTATGAAAAATAAAGTTGGTATGATTGTATGAAGAGTGAGCGATAAATGAAACACTTGCATATGTGAATATAAATACATTGTGCATTCATTAATGCCTTAGAACTGATTGAAAAAGTTTCGTTTATATGAAAAATAGGCGTTATCTAATTTCGAGTGTCAAACTTCCTGAGAAGTTCGTTGCACACCTTTCTTTTATTTATATATGTATAGGGGTAATATTGGATAATGGTCTTTTATATTGGATTTTGAACGTATTTTTTTCACGCTCCAATCGTCAGACGCCTGTGGTTCTATCGGGGTTTTCTATCAATAACCTCAGAGTACACATCGAACGTAAGAAAATTAACTCGTTACATGGTGTCTGGACGATTCGGACCGTGTACGATTCGGACCAGAGTTTTATAAAGGACGTTTCGGCCCAGCTCTATGGACGATTCGGACCACATTTCTGGCCGATTCGGACCAGATTATTGGACGATTCGGACCATGTTTGTGGACGATTCGGAGCAGGTTTCTGGGCGATTTGCCCAACAGACATACAAACTACACAAGCCAGCCCAGACATACACACTTCACAAGACAGCACAGACTTGTCTTTTGAATTAAATAGGACTAGAACTTTATGTGCCAATTTCAGTGAGCCATTTTCATTAATTTCACTGAAAAAATACCGACGTACCTTTATTGTTTGTAGTTATCACAACAGATAATTCTGCGAGTAATTATGAAACAGCTAATCCTGTGCTTCTGGGTCATGTCAGGGAAGAGGAAAAAAGACGTGATGTCAACATTGACCTGCCTGTTTTTATTTGCAATACATTTTGGGTCCATATAGCGAATTTGGTCAAAATCGGCCCAGTAGTTAGCCCGTTGCTAAGGGGCGCTCTCGTTGCTAGGTAAGTCATGTGACATCAACATTGACTTGTCTGTTTTCATTTGCAATGCATTTTGGGTCCGCATACCGAATTTGGTCAAATTCGGCCCAGTAGTTAGCCCGTTGCAAAGGGGGAGATCTGGTTGCTAGGGAATTCACGGGACGTCAACATTGACCTGTCTGTTTTTATTTGCAATGTATTTTGGGTCCGTATACCGAATTTGGTCAAAATCGTCACAGTAGTTAGCCCGTTGCTAAGGGGTCGCTCAGGTTGCTAGGAAAGTTACGTGACGTCAAAATTGATCTGTCTGTTTTCATTTGCAATGCATTTTGGGTCCGTATACCGAATTTGGTCCAGATCGGCCCAATAGATAGCCCGTTGTTAAGGGGGCGCTCTGGTTGACAGGGAAGTAACGTGACGTCGACATTGATCTGTCTGTTTTCATTTGCCATAAATTTTGGGTCCGTATACCGAATTTGGTCAAAATCGGCCCAGTAGTTAGCCCGTTGCTAAGGTGGCGCTCTGGTTGCTAGGGAAGTCACAAGACGTAAACTTTGATCTGTCTGTTTTCATTTGAAATGCATTTTGGGTCCATATACCGAATTTGGTCAAAATCGGCCCAGTAGTTAGCCCGTTGCTGACGGGGGCGCCCTTGTTGCTAGGGAAGTCACGTTACGTCATCATTGATCTGTCTGTTTTCATTTGCAAAGCATTTTGGGTCCGTATACCGAATTTGGATCAAATCGGCCCAGTAGTTAGCCCGTTGATAAGGGCGCGCTCTGGTTGCTAGGGAAGTCACGAGACGTCAACATTGATCTGTCTGTTTTTATTTGCAGTGCATTTTGGGTCCGTATACCGAATTTGGTCAAAATCGGCCAGGTAGTTAGCCCGTTGCTAAGGGGGCGCTTTGGTTGCTAGGGAAGTCACGTGACGACACCATTGACCTGTCTGTTTTCGTTTGCAATGCATGTTGGGTCCATGCATCAAAATTGGTCAAAATTGGCCCAGTAGTTTGCCCGTTGCTAGGGGCGTGCTTTACTTGCTATGGACGTCACGTGACATAATCAGTGACCCATTAGCCCCCACCCCCCACACCCAATAGATTAATAGTCCCTTGACCCAATGAGGGTGAAAGCAATGGTGGAGAGCCATCATTTGTTCTAGCGTCCGAGTATCCTTGAAAAAATGTAACCTCATTTGTCCCCGGTTCCTTTGGGAAAAATTCCTAAAAGTTTAATCAGCCAGAGTCATTCTCGTGAAGTCTCATCTCGTTAACTACTTCCTACTTTAAAAAAGTGTGAAATTAGTATAAAGAACTCACTAATTTCGACGTCGGCTTCGCCTCCGTCTCAACTCGGGCGCCTCCGGCGCCTTCGTCCTTTATAATAATAAATAGCGAGAACAACAGTTATGAGGAAACGATACAACTCTTGTTGCAAAGCAAACTTTGGCGGGACAATGGTGGATTTGTTCATGACCTGAAATTGTTAGTATTATCAATGAAGCGAGACCTTTTAAATACTAGGCAACCTCAAGTCTCAACTTTATTGTAGTGTCAGATTTTTCACTAAATGCATCGAGGTTTGTTCAAAATCGTAGTTTTCTGTACATGCGAACAGCCTTCGGTGAAGATGATAATATATCTTTTCTACATTATCTTTATCTCCTGTATTGGAGAAATAAAATTTGAGAGATGTTTACTATGGAGTTTTAGCATGGGCTGATTTGGTCAAGAAAAATGGTATAAGGGGGTCTCGGATCCCGAGAAATTTTTGATTTTACGAACTGAATGAACGCTTCTTCCTTACATCAGAGAGATCAATGGCAGTCCACATAGAGGATCGATGGAATTCTGTTATCATTTTCACCGCGCTTTCGGCAAAAAATGGTTGCACCGGGGGAGGGGGGGGGGGGGGGGGCATCGGAAAGACCATAGTTAGGCCCAAAGGAAGAACATTTTGATTTTTCAGATTAAAAGAAGGCTGTTTCCTTGCATCTGAGCGATCAATTGCAGACTAGACTGCTGGTATATCGAAACGTCCACTAGCAGTTTACACAGAGAAAATTTCGATACACCATCAGTCTATGCAATCAGATATCCATTTCGCCTCTTGGTCAATTTCACGACATTTCATGCACCAACTGGTGTTGGGCTGCAGTAATTTTGGGGGCCCTGGGGGTCACCCATTAAGAGAGAGAGGGGGGGGGGGGGGGCACTGGGAATTTTCCCGGTGGACCATGCGACCAGGCCATCTCTGAGATTTAGATGTTTGTTTATTGAGGTTCAATGACATTTTCAAAAAACAGTGTAATACCGTGTCACCCAGGTTTATGGGCGGTGGAAGCCGGACCCCCCCCCCCCCCCTCCCGAACCGCGGCGAGCAACGGTTAGACTCTTCAACTTACTAAAGCTGCACAAGCAACATCAGCAGTTGAAGGCAGGTGCACCATCGGCGTGTGTACGCCTTAGTAAACATCACCACCGTGTCCCAATGTGGGTAATCGGGATTAAGTGTCTTGTTCATGGAAACAACGCAGCTCTCTTCGCATTTGCACGTAAGCATGAGCAACGTATTGAATAAACTGATGAAAACCGGGTAGCGTTTAACTAGTTCTAAGGTGTATATAGTGACTCTACATGTTCCTAAGATTTGATAATATTGATCTAAAAAATCCATATTTTCATTTTATGCACGTACAGGACCATCTTAAAGATGACCGACTGGGGGTTAAACCAGATTTGTCCCGACTGTGATGGCTCTTGTACCGACTGATCAAATATTCCAACTACATCACTAAGGTATGACTTCGTCAAAGGCATTCCTTGATGATGTAGTTAGAATATTAGTCAGGATTATAGTTCCAAACTATTTTCCTTTTTGCATGGTGTTCCAAACATGCTGGGCCCCAACATCCAGAATCGAGTACTACAACTGCGTCCAGTTGTGTGAACGACTGTGTGTGTGGAAGAAGTATTAAATCTTGTCTTGTAAGAAAGGACAAAAGTACTGGCAGAAGAGAACATACATTACAGCGGCCGTGAACGGGTCATTTTCCACAGGTGGGCAATATTTTCACGGACGCAATAATATTAGACTCAATATACTAATTACAGGATTAATCATCAAACATTTAATAAATGAAGCACCAGGAACAACTCTGTGCTTTATTAACCCTTTACCCAAGGTAACGGTAAAAACCGGCCAGCGCTATTCACAAAAATCGCCAATTAATTTTCATTATTTTTTCATTTTTTGTCTCAAAAACATAGGTTATGACCCCTCTTTGGAACGAGCTCGTCGAGCTCGTTCCAATGAGGGTTTATAACCTATGTTTTTGAGACAAAAAATGAAAAAAATTAGTTATTCAAGAATTTGTTTTGCAAGTGTCGTCTGCCTTTCATGTTAGGTAAAGGGGTAATTAAAATTTTACTGATGATAATTTTTATTACCTGGCAAACGCATGCGTGGACATCACCACCCTCGCGTGGATTACGACCAGTCCACGGCGACTGTACTGTATATCTACGACTCCAATCCAGACGACAATGCCCCGACTGATAAATTATTTGGGAGGGGTTTCACCCCAAACCCCCCCCCCCGAAACCCTCCTTAGCGACGTCAGTAGTATATAAGGTACCCGATCGTCCCATATTACCCCGACTTTTGCCGGTGCAACTAGTGTTAAATTCCCATAGGAAACGGACTTTTGCCGGTGCAACTTTTGCCGGTGCAAAAGTACGGCACCTTTCAGCTAGATCCGGTAAATAGTGTACGTACTGCATATATAGTATGCTATGGCAAGTGTAGTGATATATGTATGCATGAGGCTATAGGTATATATTATGGGTAAGTGATGGAAAGATGATGGTGAAGATGTGTTTTCTTGAAAGTTTTTCCCGCGAAACGGTTGACGTTGCTATTGACGTCGTGACGTCATGATGCGCACGCGACGTCATAGAGATGTTGACCACTGTTATTGTCCAGGTTCCGCTCCACAGTTTCGCACTATTGCACAGGGGTGAAATTCTAAACATAGGGCATATGTTGAAACTAAGGCCATGTAAAATAGAGATATATTTTTAGTATCAGATATATGATTACATTAGGTTTTTTGTTGGACAAGAGAATTTGAAGTTTTGGTCCCATAGTTGGAGTCTGATACATAGGGGAAAATTACCAGATGAATTATGGGAAACAGTGGCTTCGAAAAATTGGCTATTTTTTTAAATGTAATTTTTACACGGGTTTGTTATCAGACAGGTAACTGAAAAAGGAGACGGAAACATATAATTTTCTTTTTGCATTTTAGAAACAGGGGATGCTTTGTTCCAGGGGTGGGTAGGTGAGGTTGGTGGGAAAATTCTGCTTTTGAGGCTGCTAGGTGGCTGAAAATGACTGGTTTCGGCATTTTTTCATGCAGTTTTTCAGGTTGAAGTCTGGCCTTTGACAATAAATTATTCCACCCACATTCAGATTGTTTATTTCTACTTAGTCAGATAGTGTTATATGTTTTTTGTGGATTTGAGAAATGTAATACATGTTATGAGTTAGATAACTAAGCTACAGAATATTTGCATTTGAAGAGAGTGTATGGCATGTCATATTTGGAAATGCCTGGAAAACTGTGGAGCGGAACTTTAAAGAGCATTCTGCCGTCGGTATCAATTCTTGAATCAGGAAGTTCCTTATTTGTGTTTGAGTTATAAATACACCATTTTTCAAAAAACTTTTCATTATTTCTGGTTTGTGTGCAATTGTTAGTAGTAGTTAACATTCATCAAGTGATATCTCAGCACAACTGGATGGAAATAAATGGCAATTTGGAGAAATTTATTGATGTAGCCTAATTTCGCACTTGTTTTGAATTTTTGTCAAGATTTCGAAAACATTAAGGTAGATCACTGCCTTTCCTGAACACCAAGCCTTGTATTCATGGCAAATATATGCAGTTATGGACAGCCTGGTTTTTATTGTTGACCAGAGATTTGCAGTCATGGTGTCTACTTTTTCATTTTGGTCATTGGTGTAATGTCTGTGTGTCATCTGTCCGTCAAGCAGTTTACGCTTTCATATTTAGAAAGCAACACCCCCCCCCCCCCCCCCCCCAAGCTATGGTTATCACTGCTTATTGTTTACATTTTGATTGTATTTAACAGTGCTATTGGTAGGACCTGGTTAGTCAATGTGGCTGGTGGTAATAACAAAAATGCTCTCTGAAGTGGCTCAGAGAAATGTGTGTGCTGATGTGGTCTGGTGTGGTCTGGTGTGGTTGTGAAAATCAGACAAAAACTGGCTGCAAAAGCTATTCGGCAATCAGAAAGACCATGCTGTATCTTTTTACTGGTTGAAAATAGAGACTTGTGGTTTTTGTTCATTCAACTCAGGATAGACTCCAGATTCTTTTGCCGGAGTGAAATCCAAGGGGAGATCACTCTTGTTTTCTATTTAAGGTTCCGCTCCACAGATTCGCACTATTGCACAGGGGTGAAATTCTAAACATAGGGCATATGTTGAAACTAAGGCCATGTAAAATAGAGATATATTTTTAGTATCAGATATATGATTACATTAGGTTTTTTGTTCGACAAGAGAATTTGAAGTTTTGGTCCCATAGTTGGAGTCTGATACATAGGGAAAAATTACCAGATGAATTATGGGAAACAGTGGCTTCGAAAAATTGGCTATTTTTTAAAATGTAATTTTTACACGGGTTTGTTACCAGACAGGTAACCGAAAAAGGAGACGGAAACATATAATTTTTTTTTTTGCATTTTAGAAACAGGGGATGCTTTGTTCCAGGGGTGGGTAGGTGAGGTTGGTGGGAAAATTCTGCTTTTGAGGCTGCTAGGTGGCTGAAAATGACTGGTTTCGGCATTTTTTCATGCAGTTTTTCAGGTTGAAGTCTGGCCTTTGACAATAAATTATTCCACCCACATTCAGATTGTTTATTTCTACTTAGTCAGATAGTGTTATATGTTTTTTGTGGATTTGGGAAATGTAATACATGTTATGAGTTAGATAACTAAGCTACAGAATATTTGCATTTGAAGAGAGTGTATGGCATGTCATATTTGGAAATGCCTGGAAAACTGTGGAGCGGAACCCCAGTATACACTCTGACATAACGTTATACGGGTCAGTGGATGTCGGGCTTCTCGTATGGGGTGGCGGCGACATAGTAGTAGTGGTATATATGCATGTAGGTCCCAAGTTAGCCCTTAGTACTATTAATCCACCTTATGCTTCATATTATCCTATGTCTTCTATAGCTAAGTCAAGCAGTAGGGTGGGTGGGTGGTAGTGTGGTATTGCGAGATAGTCACTGGTGGTTTAGACTGGCAATACAGGATGAATGATCTGTTGGTCTATTACCCCCTTAGTACTAACCTACCGAATCCTTTGTATTATCTTATGGCTGGTATTGGTAGTTTAGTGTTAGGCCAGGCAGTATTATGCTAGGTTGTTTAGAACGGGTGGCATAGGATGCATGGTATATACCCCTGTAGGTCCAGTTCTCGATATTATTAACCAGCCGATTGCTTTGTACTATTCAATGACTGGTATAGGGAGTACGTTATGACAGGTCAAGTAGTATTGTGGAGTGGGGGTGGGGGTAATGCCTGGCAGTATAGAACAGCAGTATAGTATGGACGATATATACCTATGTGCCCCCCCCCCCCCCCGAAAGTCATTGATACTACTAATCGACTTAATGCTTTATGTTATCCTATGACTGGTATAGGTAGTATGCAATGCTAGGCATAGGGGTATTGTGGGTAGGGGTACTGTCTGGTAGTTCAGAACGGTACTATAGTATGGGCGGTATATACACCTATAGGCCCCCTGTTAGTGCTTGGTACTATTAACCTACCGAATCCTTTGTATTATCTTATGGCTGGTATATGTAGTACGTTATGGTAGATCTAGTGATTTTGTGGGGGTGGGGGTAATGCCTGGCAGTATAGAACAACAGTATAGTATGGGCAATATATAGCTCTGTGAGCCCCCGACAGCCGTTGATACTACTAATCGACTTAATGCTTTATGTCACCCCATAACTAATATAGGTAGTATGTAATGTGGGGCCAGACGTTATTGTGGGTGGGTGGGTGGGTGTAATGCATGGTCGCCTAGTGTGGTAGTGTAGGGTGTACGCGTTCTCCCCCTACAGGTTCCATGTTAGTCCTTAGTACTATTAATCCGCCTAATGCTTCATGTTAACCTATGACTTGTATAGGTAGTATGTAATGCTAGGCCAAGGGGTACTGTGGGTAAGTGTAATGCCTGATGTTAAAACACGGAATCCAAATTTTACGGACTCGGCTAGGAATCTCAATTACGGAATGCTTTATATGTATACACTGATGGAACATTTTGAAGGCCTGGGCGAAGGTATAACTAGGAAGTAGAGGTACACGTCAATATTAATGGATGGTAGTTTAGTCAATAGTACTGGTACAAGGCCGCAATGGAACAAGCCTGCTGTAGAAGCTAATGGTAGGACAGATAGACCATAGCCAGTAGTGGCCTTGGAGCTTTGGCGACAAGATGGAAACGGAATCCCATTTCTGGAATCCCTTTTTAGGAATCCCATTTGTTGAATCCCTTTTTAGGAATCCCATTTCTGAAATGAGGATAAGAGTCGTATTAAAAATTCCTCAATGAGGGATTTTTAATGGTCCTCATAACCTCAAAATTCAATGAGGCTATGAGGGATAATAAATGAGGACTCATTGAGGGATTTTTAATACGACTATTATCCTCATTTGACAAAAAAGGGATTCTCCAGAAGGAATCCCATTTGCGGAATCCCTTTTTAGGAATCCCATTTGTGGAATCCCTTTTTTCTGAAATGAGGATAAGAGTCGTATTAAAAATCCCTCAATGAGGGATTTTTAATGGTCCTCATAACCTCAAAATTCAATGAGGCTATGAGGGATAATAAATGAGAACTCATTGAGGGTTTTTTAATACGACTCTTATCCTCATTTCAGAAAAAAGGGATCCCACAAATGGGATTCCTAAAAAGGGATTCCGCAAATGGGATTCCTTCTGGAGAATCCCTTTTTTGTCAAATGAGGATAAGAGTCGTATTAAAAATCCCTCAATGAGTCCTCATTTATTATCCCTCATAGCCTCATTGAATTTTGAGGTTATGAGGACCATTAAAAATCTCTCATTGAGCAATTTTTAATACTCTTATCCTCATTTCAGAAAAAAGGGATTCCACAAATGGGATTCCTAAAAAGGGATTCCACAAATGGGATTCCAAAAAGGGATTCCACAAATGGGATTCCGTTTCCATCTTGTCACCAAAGCTACAAGGCCACTACTGGCTATGGTCTATCTGTCCTACCATTAGCTTCTACAGCAGGCTTGTTCCATTGCGGCCTTATACCAGTACTATTGACTAAACTACCATCCATTAATATTGACGTGTACCTCTACTTCCTAGTTATACCTTCGCCCAGGCCTTCAAAATGTTCCATCAGTGTATACGTATAAAGCATTCCGTAACTGAGATTCCTAGCCGAGTCCGTAAAATTTGGATTCCGTGTTTTAACATCAGGCATTACACTTACTCACAGTACCCCTTGGCCTAGCATTACATACTACCTATACAAGTCATAGGTTAACATGAAGCATTAGGCGGATTAATAGTACTAAGGACTAACATGGGGGAGAACGCGTACACCCTACACTACCACACTAGGCGACCATGCATTACACCCACCCACCCACCCACCCACCCACCCACCCACCCACAATAACGTCTGGCCCCACATTACATACTACCTATATTAGTTATGGGGTGACATAAAGCATTAAGTCGATTAGTAGTATCAACGGCTGTCGGGGGCCCACAGAGCTATATATTGTCCATACTATACTGTTGTTCTATACTGCAAGGCATTACCCCCACCCCCACAAAATCACTAGATCTACCATAACGTACTACATATACCAGCCATAAGATAATACAAAGGATTCGGTAGGTTAATAGTACCAAGCACTAACAGGGGGCCTATAGGTGTATATACCGCCCATACTATAGTACCGTTCTAAACTACCAGGCAGTACCCCTACCCACAATACCCCTATGCCTAGCATTGCATACTACCTATACCAGTCATAGGATAACATAAAGCATTAAGTCGATTAGTAGTATCAATGACTTTCGGGGGGGGGGGGGGGGCACATACTATATCGTCCATACTATACTGCTGTTCTATACTGCCAGGCATTACCCCCACCCCCACCCCCACTCCACAATACCATTTGACCTGTCATAACGTACTCCCTATACCAGTCATTGAATAGTACAAACCAATCGGCTGGTTAATAATATCGAGGACTGGACCTACAGGGGTATATACCATGCATCCTATGCCACCCGTTCTAAACAACCTAGCATAATACTGCCTGGCCTAACACTAAACTACCAATACCAGCCATAAGATAATACAAAGGATTCGGTAGGTTAATAGTACTAAGGGGGTAATAGACCAACAGATCATTCATCCTGTATTGCCAATCTAAACCACCAATGACTATCTCGCAATACCACACTACCACCCACCCATCCTACTGCTTGACTTAGCTATAGAAGACATAGGATAATATGAAGCATAAGGTGGATTAATAGTACTAAGGGCTAACTTGGGACCTACATGCATATATACCACTACTACTATGTCGCCGCCACCCCATACGAGAAGCCCGACATCCACTGACCCGTATAACGTTATGGCAGATTGTATACTGGACAATAACAGTGGTCAACATCTCTATGACGTCGCGTGCGCATCATGACGCCACGACGTCAATAGAAACGTCAACCGTTTCGCGGGAAAAACTTTCAAGAAAACCCATCTTCACCATCACTTACCCATAATATATACCTATAGCCCCATGCGTACATATATCACTATACTTGCCATAGCATACTATATATGCAGTACGTACACTATTTACCGGATCTAGCTGAAAGGGGCCGTACTTTTGCACCGGCAAAAGTTGCACCGGCAAAAGTCCGGTTCCTATGGGAATTTAACACTAGTTGCACCGGCAAAAGTCCGGGTAATAAAGAACGATCGGGTACCTTATATACGACTGACGTCCCTGGAAACGAAAAAGGTCAGACAGTGTCTGTCAATAGCACGTAATACTATACCAATCACTGTACACATCAGTTTCATAGATGTTCCACCATCGGCTGTACCATAGTCCGCCACTGCAAATGTACCACCAGGTTTCACTTTTATTTGCTCTGAAAATGCAGCATAAAGTTCGATTACGACATAGACATATAACGTTAAAAAATTAACAACAGTGCACCCCACTAAGAAAATATGGCAGAGAGAGAGAGAGAGAGAGAGAGAGAGAGAGAGAGAGAGAGAGAGAATTTGAAAATAATTGATTATATGAAGGCGACTGTGCTGCTTTCTTTCTGCCACTGAGGTATCCATTGGGGTGTCCAGTAATAATTGAGTTTTGATACACTGGAAATACCAGAATAGCTAACTTGGACCCCCCAACCCCCTCCACACCCCCCCCCCCCCCAAAAAAAGGAGAAAAAAACAACAACAAACAACAGAAACAAACTAGTGACAATACTCGGTCAGTATCACATCACAAGTCGGCCTTTGTATATTTGTACTCTATATGGGTGGAAGTTGGCCACACAGTGTTACAGCCTACATTTTTGTACGGGCCTAGTACAATTGCCTGCACAATTCTTCTTTTATAAAAGAAAATTTAGAGTGACTTCCATCCACTGCCTTTTTTAATCTGAAAGAGAATATACAGTCACTGGGTTAACAGGTTGCACGGTAGCTACATGAAAATATCTGTTGATTGTTTACTCCGTTGACAATTCCAGATCTTAACAGAGCACTAGCCCGTACAAAATAGAAATTAAGTCACAAAGAAGAAGCAAAAGAGGACAGTGGTTCTGATATGTTTAACCCTTTGAACCCTGGTGGTATCTTCCATGTCAGTTCAAATGCAGCAATTAGAAGAGGCCATATTCATCATTATTTGGGGTAGACAAACCAATATTTTCAACGTGCAGCTATGGGGCTGCACGTTGAAAATATTGGTTGGTCTACCCCATATATTCACTTAGCAGCCATCCTCCTTAAGGAAATTATGACGTATCATGATTCTGGCCGGAAAAGCGGTCGATCGGGTTCAAACGGTTAAAATTCTCAGAGCAGAATACTAGAGTTTATTTGACGAATTTTACTTTCTGACCTGATGTGCTTTCATGTAATGCTCTGTTGAAAAAGGCTCAGACAGTCCTTTTATATTTCCAACAGTGTATAACATTAAAGAAGGATTTCTTGACAGTATCAAAAGACACTAAGTTAGGTCATCATTATAAATTAGCTTGGCAGAACCAGGGCATTCCATGTAAACTTTGCTGCAATGTGTCTGAGGCACAATATCCAGGCTATATAAAAATCCCAATTCTTTAAGGTAATTTACAATTGTTTGCCCACTTTGTGCAGGCTTGAATTATTACCCCGGGGTAACCAAAATATCCCAAGAAATGAAGAAATGAAATCAAGGGTGGTTGAAATAATTAACAAAGGAAAAATGGGGTAAAAAATATTCTTGTGGTAACCCCGCAAATTACATTCTCTGGCACTGCTTGTTTGGAAGCACGGTGGCGCAGTGGTTACGGCATTGAACGGTACACCGAAAGGTCGACGGTTCGATTCCCACCAGGGGCCACTGCGTGTTGTCCTTGGGCATGGTACTTAATCCCGATTGGCTGTACATCTGCACATACCACGTGCATACACATGCACATTATAAATGTAACTTGTTACAAACCCACTCCTGGAGGTAAGCAAGAAAAAATAAGATGAATTTTACAAACATAAATTATTCTTTATCATCATAGTATTTTTATGCTCGGATGAAACAATACCTACCTTCTATCAGGTGTACTTTTCCAGGAGAGTAATGCGGCTGAGTGTTGGGAGGTGGTGAGGGCAGTGGCGTCATGCTAACGGTGCACGGTCCCAAAAATTTTCGGTGAAGTCCTGGTAAGTGCCATTTCCAGCAATCTGGGAGGCATTTTTTGCCAAAATTTTGGGGCACGCTACGCGCCAACCGATGGTGGCGCTCCACTTAGATGGTGTTACCGATCCGCCCCCTCCCCCCGATTTTTCCCTAGCATGACGCCCCTGGGTGAAGGGGCTTTTAACTACAAGTGTTCGTGTTTTCCGGTTTATTTTCAAAATGCAGGGTGTGTCGAAACAGTACATAGAACTCAATAGAATCAAATACTGAGAGGACAACATAGAACCACATGGGACTTCAAGATCATATAGAACAATATAGACACTATATAGAACTTCATAGAAAAACAAGGTACATATTCATGTTTTGAAACTGACAGTACCGATACTGTGACCACAAATACTGACACAGAGAATTTCAACCAGATCGCAATCGGGTTGACATTTTCACTCAACATTTCCCCCACGGCACTGAGGCGGCACTCCAGAATCGTGTCGAAAAATTAAATACGAAAAATTGCTTTGCAGATTCTATATTTTCATTGGACACCCGCAATCCACAGACAAACAAAGTAATTGATATTATATTGAAATAAAACGTAATAGTAATAAATAAGCAAATATATGAAAACGGAAAATAAATGAAATCAATTTGAATAAAATAATAAACAAATAGACTGTGGGTTTCGACCAAGTTTCAGCTTTTAGTTTTAACCATAAGAGGTTTTGTCCTGAGAGGTCTTGGTCTGCAGTGGGTTTTGTCCTACAAACTATAAGTTCTATCTTGCATCTATGTATTTCTGTGGAGTTACTTGCGGTATCGATGTGGTCCTATATAGTTCTACGCATAATGCTTTTATTTATTTATTGGTGTTTAAGGTCACATACTTCTGCACAATGGCTAATCATGACCATGACAGTTTTGCGGGTGGAGGAAGCCGGAGTACCCGGAGAGAACCACCGAGCAACGGCGAGCAACTGTCAGCTCCCAACATACTAACTCCACACAAGCAGGGTTACCATTGGTTGAAGACAAGTGCACAATCGACGTGCAGTACGCCTTAGTACACAGCGTCACCGTGCCCCCACGTGGGCAATGGGGAGTGAAGTGTCTTGCCCAAGGACACATCGCGGTTGCCGCAGGTGGGATTCGAACCGAGGACCTCTCGGCTTGCAGTCTGCACCTCTATCTACTGAGCCACCGCGCCCCCACGCATAATGCTTTTCTACATTGTTTTATGTTGTAAATGGAAGTACTGAAAATTCTATTCAAATACATGCAGTGTACGAAGAATATGGCATACCATACTTTTTCCAAATCTCACAGATAAATATTCCACCCAACATTACCACTATTTCAAAGAACCACCACCTGTCATTCTTTCAACAAAAAGTACGAGTTTAACCCTTTAAATTTCAGAGGCCCTTTTACCGGCCGGGTCACAAGTTACGTCATAATGTCATTAGGGGGATGACTGCAAGGTAAATGTGTGGTGTAGACCAATCAATATTTTCAACGTGCAGCCCTAAAGCTGTACGTTGAAAATATTAATTGGTCTACCCCCAAATAATAAATATGGACTCTTCCTATTGCTACCATGGAACTGACATGGAAGATTCCACCAGGGTTCAAAGGGTTAAATTACATATGCAATGTCTACTCCAATCTCCACGCCGATTATATAAGAAATGACAAATGATTTTCTTTATTTACAAAAACACGTCATTACGGTGTTTTCATGCAGGAACTCGATTTATTTCAGTTTCTTCGATTTCTCATTGATTCAAGACTTTTTTTTCAAAAATTCTTTCTCTGTCAATTCAGTCAGAGCAATTTAAAATGCGCTCAGTGCAGATTGAAGAATCCATACCACACGATGAACAATCTGCAAGAATCTTGCAGACTGAGCAGCCTTCAGCAGTGTTGTATCCGATGTTTCGAGCTTAGTGCGGGGAGACAACCCTGCTTTGAGTTTGACTTTTGAACAAGATATTTTCCGAGAATCAAAATGATGGAGCTGATCCGACATTAATTCAATGCCTGGTAAACTTCCGACATTTTGAATGGAATGCTGAGATATATACTGACAGTAATACCATTAGTTCACTGGTCAAGATATCATTCTGAATGTTTTAGACGAATTGTTAACATAACAATAAACCTATGAATGTCATTGGAATGAGATCACTGAGCCTTTTCTGATGAGACTCAGACTTGTATTGTTATTTTGACAAATTGTAAGTTTGTTTTTAAGGTATCCGTCTTTTTGTGGGAAATTATTTGACTTTTGTGGCCTCTATGTTAGATACATGTTAACGGATCAAGATCTGGTAGGCCGATATCGAATAAGAAAACGTATAGTGGTAGTGTGTGGTCAGCGTGGGAGAGGGGTGGATGGGTGGGAGGAACAATATAAAGATTTTCTTTAGCCCTCCTCATCCATAATGGTTTTCTGTTTAAAAAATCCAAAATTGGAGTAAGTCTCACTTTCCTTCAAATATAATAACAAAATTATGGAAGTCATTGAAACCCTTCCAATGACAATCATATTTGTGTGGTTTTGTATAAGAAGTTCAAATTTATTGCAGGAAGTGCCGAATTTATTAGCTCTCTGAAGTAAACTTAACGTTCGCTTGAAGCTAGGTTGATGTTCAAAATCCAATACATTTTAATTCAACTGTTTTTCTTTTTAGTACAGTACTGTTCACACACAAAAACAAGCTAAACACTCCTCGGCCGTGAATGCAAGGCTGGAAAGTTTTCAGTCTGACATTCACTGTCGACAGGTTTTAGGCTGTCTTGTGGGTATACATGGTAAAGCAAGGTTCCAATGGCAGTTTGGAACCTTGCTTTTAAATGTCGATTGTCAAAGTAGTTGCAACCTAATATCAAAGTGTCAATGTGATATAAACCGTTCAACCATATCTTTTTAATTTCGATGACAACAGTTACCTTATATTTACGCATACATGAAGATTACTTAGCAACGTTTGAAAACTAGCGCTGGCGCTGCCTGTATAGACGGCCAGCACGGGTATGCAAACATTTCCAATATACATTTTACATATTTGACTTAGCAACGTTTGCATACCAGCGCATTTCTAATATAACTACACCAAAATCCCCCAGACGATGTTAGCATTGACGGGGTCCAATGTGGGAGTAGAGAAGTCTGATATCACTGAGGCTGTGAGATGACGGTATTTCAATATGGTCGGAAGGTTCGTTCGTCAACTGGGACCTTCACACCCATGAAAACTCTACCAATAATACTTTTACTTGAGGGTAGGAATGCAGGTATATTAGAAACGAGGATAAGAAAATATACACTCTATGATTAGTGAGGTTAAAATCAACCCGAATCGACTTGGTTGAGTGAATATGAACCCAATTGGGTTCATACTCACTCTACCCAGTCGATTTGGGTTGAGTTTTAACCCTACTGATTTTAGAGTGTCCGCCTTTAACCGATTGTGGTAATTTTAGGAACACTTCGGATTTTGAAGGTTTTGGGGTTTGTTGAAACTTGAGTGCACGACTTCATGGTGGGTCTATTATGGCAAACCAAGTGACATGGGTTAGGAATCCGTACCAAGTAAAAGGGAATACGACCCTACACACCGTTCTATGCTTTTGTCGGCTCATTTTCGGTAATAAGATTCCCACAATAGATCACACACTCAAAAACCCTACCACATCTTGCTCGGCGGTCATCCCGAAGTTGAACAAAGATTGTCGCACCTGTGTTTAGCAATGTCATTCTCCACAGGCTTCGTGAAAACACGAGGCACTATTGAGATATGCGTTCGCATGCGCCATATAAATCACGTATCACATTGCCATATCTTCGCAATTTAGTCTCAAAATAAACAACCGCGCAGCCCGTACCTAACAGTCCATAGCAAATGACCTCCGGGCAAGTACAAGACAAGACAAAATCATGACACAACCCAGAAATGGGACATGCAGAACATGAGACAGTGCATTTAATCAGGACTCATTTCCAAATTATATCTACGATTCTGAAAGCACCGGGATTGCCGATTGGTGCCAATCGCAGCCAGACATACCACCACACTTGTTGATCTGAAAGGAGATACCCAATTTCATGTGCCAGGCCAGAATTAGTACCCGCCTTTTTATTAGACGTTGCACCGAGACAACTCTCTCAACAGAACTATCCACCCCAAGGTCATCTAAGAGAACACTACGTATGCGAATACATTTGCTGGAGGGACGCTCATACACGCAGTGATCCACAAGCTTCCCATTCTGCTATGTAAAGCGGAATACTATGCCTCGGAATGTTGAACAAACTCGGCTGAGTCGCCCAGCCATAGTAATATCTGATGATAAAACAATACCCAGAATTACATATATTTCAGTAGGAAATTTATTTTCGCGCACTCCGATGACATCGTCGCCATCGTATACTCCCCCGTCCTTGTCACAACTATTGCCTCTTTCCAGATTCTTGCAATCGCTACCACGCATCGCATGCCGATCCTGTTCGTTCTTACTCACTTCATATCCATCTCGCACACTCAGATTCACTTCAATGTCGTCCAGATCGCATTCACCTTCGTCCACGTCACTTTGCTCGCCATCATCCTCGCCTATCATATCACCTACCTCAACATCAGTCCTCTTATTGCTTCCTCCACTTGTTTTGTCTCTTTCTCGTCCACTCCATATTGCTCACGAATTTCCGTTTCGCTTTCAGTCTGTTCACTCTCATCATTATGGAAACCTACCTTGTCGATGTGTCTCGCGAAGTGGCTAAATTCACCCAAGAGGCTGGCATAATACTCCCCGTGGCCTTCTGGGAAATACCCGAGAGTTATCGTTGGCAGGTCGTCTTCGAAAACACTTGGCGGGCCGAGTACTACTGAATGAGCTAGCCCATAACACGCATATTTTAATTCTCTAGTGAATACAAATTACTTCGTGAATATTCTTCCATATCCACTAGGTAGTTCTCCAAATCCTGGTAGCCTCGCCAAAATTTGTAACAGGGTGGGGAAAAGGAGTCTCCCAAGGATACCCCGAGTGTACAATTTTCTGTTAATTACAACCAGAATCGAAGGATTTGGAGCTTTCCGATGGACAGGAAGAAATAAAAAAACAGGAATGAATTTTAACGTGATTTAATGATGGTATAACGAAAAGAGAAACAAGACATAAATGTAAACAAAAATACAATGTGTAATTTCACAGTATGATATTCAAAACCACGGACCACGTAATTTTTGCTAGCATTGTCAAAAGTGCATTGGGTTGAGAGAAAGGTGGAGGGAAAAGGGATGTAGTAGGGGATGTGGAGATCAGCCTATATTGGGAGATCTCATGGGGACCCCGCAGAGGAGCAAGGGAGGAAGGTGTAGGGGAAAAGAAGTAGTAGGAGAGCAATGGATCAGGCGAATTCAGTGGAATTTCATGGGGACCCCACTGGGGATCAAGGAAGAGAAAGGCGGAGGGGAAAGGGAAGTAGTAGGAGAGCGATGGATCGGGCCAATTCAAGGGGATTTCATACGGGAGCCCCGCAGGGGACCGAGGAAGGGAAGTGGTAGGACACGTGCCAGAACGGGGCACATTAGGTTGAGGAAAAGGTGGAGGGAGAAGAGAAGTAGTAGCGGATGTGGGGATCAGCCTAGATTGTGACTCCGCAGGGGACCTATGGGGGGGGGGGGGGGTGGAGGGAGTAGGGAAGTAGTAGGAGGGCGATGGCTCGGGCCAATTCAGGGGGATCTTATGGGGGGGGGGCGTAGAGGACCAAGGAAGGGAAATAGTAGGACATGTACCCAAACGGTGTACATTGGATTGAGGGAAAGGTGGATGAAGAAGGGAAGGGAAGTCCCTATATCACCAAAAAGATGATCCCAAATCCCTTTATCGAGTTCGGAATTCTGGAGAGAAATAGTAATTATACAAGTCTCGATACTATCAACAGGTAGTTTCTTATATGTAAGGCATCAAACAGGGCTAATGAACTCCATACACTGATACGGGCTAAGATAAAGCGATTGGTTTACGAAGAGGTCGATAGAGGATCAGAGATAGCTAAGAAGTATGTAGTGGTGCTACAAGTTGGCATTAATGGCACAAAGCTGCAATGGGGTACAAAACTATGGTATTTGGTAAGTACAATAGAGGCTAATCATAGGACGGACGATGATGATTATGGATAGGTCAGCATTAATGATCTGAGACTTATGAAGGGTATGGGGTGATTCAGATGCCAGGAACTAAACAGGCCCAAGGAGCCATAACTATCTTCAGATAGTATACTCCGATAAGTATCCTCTAAAAGGTATCCCCATTAGGACGTCACCATGTCATAGGTGTCCTCAAATACCCAGATGAGCATAAGAGTCGTATGTGGAGTCACTCGGTTAGATTCGAGTCTTTCGAGCAATTGGAGTAGTAATGCTACAAGGCTTCGTGTATGGGGGGGGGGGGGGGGGGTTAATATAGTGGAAGCTGGTCATAGGACAGATGATGGTGACAACGGACAAGTCAGTAGTAGCGGCAATGTTGTCAACAACGCTTTGAACCCGAGCGACCGCTTTCACGGCCATGAACATGATACGTCATAACGTCATTCGATAGGATGGCTGTTAGCTGACAAATCAATATTTTCAACGTGCAGCCTCGGGGCTGCACGTTGAAAATATTAATTGTCTACCCCAAATAATGAAAATGGAATGTTCTAATTGCTGCCTTTGAACTGGCATGGAAGATACCAACAGAGTTCAATAGGTTAAATCAAAAAATCCAAAGACAGCTATCTGTTTATCTTTCGAGCTCAACAACATACTGAGCTTTCATGTATTTTATGCGACACCGACGCTTACCGTCAACCGAACGGCTGTCTTCCCCCCCCCCCCCCCCCACCAACCATGCAAATTATTCGTCGGCTCAAAACTGATTACATTTTTACGAATGGTTTTCATTGAAGAATATATTTCCAAAATTTCGAGAGTGACCGTTCAAGAAGAGGGCAAACGTTCATGAAAAACGTCATATTGGCGTTATTTAAATTTATGGTTAAATTTGAAATCGTAACAAATACAATTAATAGATCCACCGTGAAGGTAGAAGGTGTGCAATTTTATATTTTATAGCTGTGTATATTCATAATACCACGTGATGCGCTATTGAAGATCAGCGTTGTCAAAA
This sequence comes from Pictodentalium vernedei, assembly GCA_031216915.1. Taxonomy (NCBI): domain Eukaryota; kingdom Metazoa; phylum Mollusca; class Scaphopoda; order Dentaliida; family Dentaliidae; genus Pictodentalium; species Pictodentalium vernedei. The sequence goes on along the minus strand of CM062297.1, from coordinate 292,950,809 downwards.
AGAAATGTGTAAAATAACCTCTAAATCTGAAGTGATGGAAAATGGTAAAAAGTAGCAATAAATAAATAAATAAATAAAAAAAACCCAACAAAAAAAACCTATCTTCTAATTGTCTGAGCACTACAACATACTAAATTAAAAAAAAAATGCGTTGCATTTTAATTTTTTATCTTTTGGCCGCTTATAGCGTCATCTCAGAGTTCGATCATACCGGTTGGAATATCTTAAGACGTTACGAGATTTTTAGATATGGTTTGTGTTGGAGATTATATTCCCCAAATGTCAAAAGACTGTGGCTCAAAACGATGTGGAAACTAAAAGATTAAGAAAATGACGCAGAATTGGTGGTGACATTTTAATTTAAAAAAATGGGCGTGCACAACAAGCACGAAGATAAATGAATCATAAAAGAAGCATTTTTACTGAAAATAGCCTAAAATTTAAAATGACGCAAAAACGTAAAAAATTACGAATAATCGAAAAACCATAAAAACCACTTACCTCCTGTTTTGGTGAGCTCAACAACATACTAAAATGTCATGAAAATCAGCCGATGTTTAATTTTTGTGACGCTGACGTGGATTGCGTCATCCGAAAGTTCGGCTATATCCTTAGATATTTGCCGGGTCGGTACCACATTTTGGATACGTTATTTCTGTGGAGATGACATATCAAAAATATAAAAGAGGGGCTTTTGATACAGAAGTTGATATTAAAAGATAGAGATAAAAACGTTAAAAAGTGACATTATTTTGGACAGAGGTCTGATATTAGAAAACAGTTGCCTAATTATATGACTATACGTCACCATTAACAAGTGTATCAAATTTGGTAACTACAGATTTAAAATTTGCCTGTGGTGTGCTGAACAAAAAAGAAAAAAATAAGCTAACGATCCCAAAACATAATTTCAACTTCTCCGAATGACTTTAAAAGGCTGCCGATCGCTAAATGTCATTTCATCTTCGTTGAATGACTCAACTACTCACCAACAATGTCCGGAATGATGTCAATTGCAATATTTGGATTGAAAAAATATTCTGGTCTCATAGCTGAAAAATGAATCGTCTCGTTGTCCATTGCAAAAGCTTGGTGTTGCAATCTTTTCTTCTGAAAAAAAAGGTTCGATTTAATTTCGAATCTTAAGTTGATATTCGATAGAGCTGAGACGGTTAAGGGGTTTTCTTGATCGTTTAATTACGTGGATTAACCTGGGTAACCGATTGATCACTTGTCCAAATAGATATCTGAATAACTGCCATACCGTTGATGATTTACAGCATGAAACCTTTGCCAACGTAACAAACAAAACCGACTAGGCCTATATACAAAAATCTCCATTTGAATGTATTATGTTTTCAATTTTTGTCTTAAAAACATAGCTTATGACCCTCATTGGAACGAGCTCGTTGAGCTCGTTTCAATGAGGGGTCACAAGCTATGTTTTTGAGACAAAAATTGAAAATTTTTAGTAATTCATGAATTTATTTGGCAAGTTTCGTCTGCTACTCGCAATGGGTAAAGGGTTAAGAATTACCATTTCCAGCTATTGACACAGTATGATGATCATGCAAGTAAACAAGTATACCAGCAAGTAACTTGCATGCTTTTCGCATATAATTGATGTGAGTTAGTGTGACAATGTTTTCCTGTTTTGGAGCAAGTTTGTTTCTTTGTTTACCCATATAATACAGTAGTTCAAAAGTAACGGTTAATCGAACAATTACTTTTTGGATCGATCAAGATGTTGATCATTGGTTAATCGATTAATCGGTCAACCGTTTCAGCTCTAATATTCGATTCGATTGCAAATCGTTTTCTTTCGAATCTTTACACGTGATTATAGCTTGTTATTAGTCATTATCGTCGCCTCACAAGACGTATAGTTAAGATGGAATCTTTACGTGAATAATGCATAAAATAAAGACAAGAAGTAATTTCATGTATATTAACATAAATGGCTTCTGACCCACGCCAACTCGCATGCTATGTCCAGTCTCACTAGTCTCTACCACTGTTGAAAATCAAGTTAAAGTTTCCAAATAGTGTCGACGGTGAGCTGTTGCTTGCGACTAGTCCTGTGCTTATGTGTTGGTAAGTCTCGCACCCATTCCCGAGTGATATTTCAACTACATCATCATGACATGCATTCCAAGAAGGCATGTCTTGACGATGTAGCTGGAATATTTTATCTGCCAGAACTTGAGCCGTCACAGTCGGAAGAATCAGGTTTACAGCCCCCTCCCCTTATCGGTCATCTTCAAGACGCCCAAGATTTGATTCGACATTCTATTCGATTTCGAATAATACACCTGATTCGATTCGACATTCCATTCGAATGGAAAATGCGTGATTCTAAGGGCCCTACACACTGAAAACTAAAGTGTTAAAACTGACACTTTCAAGGTGTTTAACCCATTCTAACTCTTAGGGTTTGATTTTAACACTCAAAGTACAATGCTTTAAGCACTTAGACATTACAATCGTCAGACATATCAAACTTGAATGGATGGCACTTCCCATGTGTCTAGCATTGGTGTTTCTTCCAGAATCGTCCATAATTTGATTTGCGCTTGGTGGGTACATAATTAAAAGGACACAACGCAGATGACGCGGATCAGGCTCGAGAATTCGAGCCTGATCCGCGTCATCTGCGTTGTTTCCTTTTACGTGTCGCGACATTACACTTGTCAAGTGGTATTAATGTAACACCTGTCAAGTTCTGGGATATCTACACCTGAACAAAGTGCTAGTTCAGCACTTAGTAAGTGTTAAATGCAGCACTTCAAGTGTAGTTTTTAACACTTTAGTTTTTAGCGTGTACATCCAATGAAGCACGACCAACGCCTAACGCTCAACAACCAGGGGAAGATGTCTGTCGCCTTTTAAAGTACCAAGCACCCAATAATGCATACCCCGTCGCTCGTTTTTAATAAAATAGGTCAAAAATGGGCTAAACGTTGAAGTGACTTAAAAACGTCAAAATTGCGCCAAATCGATAAACCAAAAACCCAGCTATCTCTTAATTATATGAGCTTAACTACATACTAAAATTTCAGAAAAATCTGACGTATTTTAATTTTTAACAATATGACCCCCCATGACGTCACCGCAGCGTTCGGGTATAACGGCTGAGAATTTCCTAGGACGGCAATACATTTTTAGATATGTTTTTTTGCGATTATGACAGTCTCAAACTTTTAACAGGGTGGGGCTGAAATGAGTTTGAATATTAAAGATATAAAAACCACGCAAAATTGGCATCGCTGGCATCGCGTGCGTAAATTTGAAATGAAAAATAACATTGAACAGTTTCAAATGAGTAGAAAACAGTGTGCGAAGTTTGGTAGCTGTACCTATTATAAATATGAAGTTACATGAATCAAGACACGTTTTTCATGAAATATATGAAAATTAGGCTAAACTTCAAAGTAAAAATGGCATTAAATCAAAATGGCGTTAAATAAAAAAAAACCCAGCTATCTCCTAATTTTAATTTTTTAGCTCTATAACATACTCAAATTTAAAAAAAATCTGACTCATTTTAAGTTTTGACCCCCAAGACCCCTATGACGTCACCAAGAATTCAACCATAAAAGGCATAGAAAAAAGCGTAAAATTGGCACCGCTTGTATCGGGTCTCACAATTAAATGAAAAAATCGAACTGCACATCTGGGAAGAACCATAATAAGTGTGGGAAATTTCATAACTGTATCCCGTATAAACTCATGAAAACCTGAACCACAAGCTTTTGTTTTTTAAGGGTTTTCATTGAAAATTAGGAGAGATCTGAAATGACGTCAAAATGTCAAAAATGGCGATAATTAAGAAACGTTAAATGCACATGTCTCTTAATTTTGTGATCTCTACAGCATACTAAACTTTCATGAAAGGCGCCCATTAATTTATTCTAGGTCACGTCGACGTCAATAACGTCACCCGAAGATTCGGCCAGAACGCCCCACAATTCCATGTGACGGTCCTATATTTTTACATACGGTTTCTGTTGGAGATGATATTTACAAAATTAGAAAGAAGAAGGTTTGATGCAGGCGTAAATACAAAAAGATAGAGGAAAAACGTTAGAATTGACGTTGTATTGGTTAAATGTCGAATCTAAAAAATGTAACTCAGAATGTACAACTAGAAATGGTCGTTTACAAAAGTGCCAAATTTGGTGAGTGTTGCTTTAGAAATATGGAAGTGCAAAGCTGAAAGAAAAAAGTAAAAAATAGTCTAACGATCCCAATGAGTCAATACAACTTCGATGGATGACTTCACTAGGCGATGCACCCGCGCTACGCGCTTTTCTCTTTTTAAATAGCGATTCATGTATGTATATAGAATGGCGCAGGATGCTACACAATTACAGATTTTCGGAAATAACGCAAATATTGCAATGAAACATCTCGATTTTATTATATCGGATAGAAATACATACACCTGTCGAGTTTGAAGTCGATCGGGCCCGTAGAGACTGGGGAGTAAGGCACATCACTCACGGCAAACAGAATAACTCAAATTATAGTAACATTCAAGAGTCAATAAAAACCATCATGCCATTTCGCTTTGTTCTGGGGAGAGCCCTTTAGTTTTTGAGCCACAGTACAGTCGCCGTAGAATGGTAGTAGTCCACGCGTGGGCAGTGATGTCCACGCATGCGTTTACCAAATAATAACAAATCATCATCATCAAAATTTTGATTAATGAAGCACCGGGTTTTACCCGGTGCTTCATTAATTAAATTTTTGATGATTATTCCTGTAATTACTGTTAGGGAATCTAATATTATTGCGTCCGTGGAAATATTGCCCACCCGTGAAAAATGACCAATCCATGGCGGCCGTACTGTATACATGATGTAATCTCAATTCATTGTTCCACTTGTACTAGTGTTTCAGCTGTGCGTTTCTTTGTTTTATTTTTCAGGTTTAACGTTTGGTAGGTCTATATAAAAATATCACCATGGCAAAAAAATGATCTAGTTTAATTTAGTTTCGTGAGTTGGTGATTTATTTGTCATGTAATTACTGTTATCAAAACGGTGATCTCGACATGAATAATCAATTTTTGATGAGTGCATGGTAAAAACGTTTTCTTTCTGGACTGAATGATCGCACGTGCTCGTGGAAGTTACTGTGGACGATACAAATTTGTATCAGTCTAGACGTAATAGCTTATATCACGGGAAAAATCGATTCCTTGTAAGATAAATATCAATATCAATGGTGGCTCAAATGTCTTGGTGGGAGGGTAGGAACACAGTACACAGAGCTGTTGTTGGGACTAACTGCACATTTTTGACTCCACATGTCACAAATGTCTCTACCGGGACATATGTTGCATATGTAGCGAAAAATGCTAGAAGCTGTATAAGAGACAGGTCATACGAGGGAATCCTCAGTCGCATCTTAAGCGCAAAGAGCCAGGACATGCCATGAAATGAAATGAAATGAAATTAAATTTATTCAACAAAATACCAAATTTACAAGTTAGATTTGTACAAAGAGTTTTACATATATGGGATACATTGGTAAATTGTTGGGAGACAACATAGCCACATTGGCTGTCTTCCTGTTGCCCCAGGAAGTGAGAAAGACTACACAGAAATGACTACACAGAAATGGAGTAGGCTGGATATTTTTGTTCATAAGTACCACTGCCTATGGCCCAGATATTGAATGAATGATGAGAGGAAGGAAGACCTTGAAACTATATGCTAACCCCTTCCCAGTGTACCCGAAAGACTGCACCCGATATGCGCGAGTGCAATTTGACGGTAGACTACAAATTTGGAAAGATAAGATCAGACGTGAGATGATGGGGCAAGGCATGATTGGGAGATTAATTCGAGGTCGGGTGGGATGAGATAACTGGAGAAGTCACCGACATGGGCTGACAATGGCGTCCTACGATTAAGAATGCTTTTTTTCTTGGCAGGAAAGACTCGAACAGTCGGCGCCTTTAGCAGAAGTATTTAGAATATGGCTCGTTTGTAACTAGGAGGTGGGAATGTTATTGGCTAATTCTCAATAGAATTGCATTAACCGGAAAGCAAAGGAGAAATACAAGTTTCAGGTAATTGCCTTGCAGACGTCAGCTCCTCCCATCTTCCTGATTCTCTGTTAGTAGTGATGTTACGTTGTAAAAGTATATTGGTAAAGATACTAGTGATTCCTCCCCCAACCTAGAATTGGCGCTGGTTCCAGGCCACAAGTGTCGATTTCCTTAGAGAATTCGATAACGCATAGAAAGCATGAAAGTTCACGTCAAAAAAACCTGTTAGGTTAGTCAGATACCTGGGATTCATAAAAAATATTAACACTTAATGCTCCCAAATGCCACAAACAGACCTTTTATATTGCTCTGAAAAAGTTGTCCCAACTAACGGTTAACCCTTTACCCAACGTAACGGCCAAAACCGGCCAGCGCTATTCTCAAAAATCGCCAATTAATTTTCAAAATATTTTCATTTTTTGTCTCAAAAACATAGGTTATGACCCCTCGTTGGAACGAGCTCGTTCCAACGAGGGGTCATAACCTATGTTTTTGAGACAAAAAATGAAAAAAATTTAGTTATTCAAGAATTTTTTTTGCAAGTGTCGTCTGCTTTTCATGTTAGGCAAAGGGTTAATATACGAAGAGACACATAAAGTCACAGTCAGTGTGCACAAAAATAAAGGAAATCATTAGCTTAGACTAATCAATGCGATAACCTATATTTGTTAAAAAAAATTCAGTTTGAACGACACAGTCAGCATATATACTAGCGGAAAAAAGAAACTCAAGTTTTTTTCTTTGGTAAATATTTCAAATGTGTTATGGATGATTATTTCATTGTTTGGATTTTGATGTTATTTATTCATTACTGATTAAATTTTGACGAGTTTTGTTGTCTTAACACAGACGGCGTTTGCATGGATAACGTTCAAACGTGGGTACCCTATGCTATTTCCCGATCAAAATCAATAGCGGGTGTGCCCACCCCGGGCTTCAGTCGCTGCTCTAACTCTCCTTACCATTGACTCCATCAGGTTGTTTATGGTCCTTTTGAGATGTTATTTTACCCCTGAAGAAGGGCCTGTGTGGGCTGAGCGACGTTCTTTGGGACACTGACGCGCTTCCTGACCCTCCTGTCTAGCTCGTCCCACAAATGCTCGATCGGGGACAAATCTGTACTGTAGGATGGCCAATGGAGAACTGTTTTGGTTGAGAAAGTCACGACAGACCCTAGCAACGTACGGTCTCACATTATACTGCTGCAACGTAAGGTTACGCCGCGCAGGGATAAGAGGAAGGACATGAGGCATGAGGACCTGCTCCCGATATCTTACGGCTGTAAGATTGCCCTGGGTGGCCACGAGAGGTGTTTTCACGCCATGACAAGTCCCCCACCAAACCATAACCGACCCTCCCCCGAATCTGCAGTTTTCTTTAAAGCACGCGTCAGAATATCGCCCACCTCGACGTCGAGAGCAACGTTGTCGTCCATCTGACCTGTGAAGCGTGACCGATGACTCATCAGTGAATAACACACGTCTCCAGTGGGGCAAGAGAAACCGAATTGGTGCATGTGCCGGCAGCCATTGCAATCGACGTTGGCGTCGCCTGGGTGTAAGTTGTGGACCAGCGTAGGGACGTCGTGGCCTTAAATTGAACTCCCGCAACTGATTCCTAACTGTTCTTGGACACACTCGGCGACCATGAGTGCCTACAACCTGACTCGCCGTCTCCGTGTCCGTCTGAAATCTGTTACGCAGATGTGAGAGACGTATGCCTCTATCTTGATGTAACGACGTAAAGCGCAGACGTTCGCTCCTGAGACGGTCAACTAATTTTCCTGTGGTCCGGAGACGCCCAACTAAACGAGCAATCGTTGACTTATGGATCCCAGATTGCTAGGCGACGAGACGTTGCGATTGGCCCTGCGTAATTAGAGCAATAGCCCTACCCCTATCAACTTCGGACATTCGCGGCATTTTGCTTTTCAATCCAGTTGAAATGAAAAATTGTGCAGTCGATGTGTACTGTTCAAAACTTCGATTTGGTATGGTTTTTAAGCCCTTAGCACGTGGAAGTGCCCCGGATGCACGCTCTGTCGGAAAAATCTGGTGAAAGCATGCAGCTTCGCACGTGGTAATGATTGACTGAATTTTAACCAAAGACACTGTAGACAGTACACTGAGGTAGCTATGTGTCATATTTTACTACATTTGGTCTACGGATAAAAAATTATATTACCAACTGAACTTGCGTTTCTTTTTTCCGTCAGTATATTTAATACGTTAAATATTTTCATCCTGGTGAGCTTTATGTTCATTTAACACATCAATTTGCATTAATGTGTTTTGCTCGGTGGGTTTAATTATTTAATGTATAATTTATTCTTTTGTACAGAAGATGGCATTGAACCTGAAGTGATCCATGGCTGGTGTTTAACATTTTTTTCGGCGTTTCTCAGCGTTGGTAAAAGTTTCAGGGAGAATGCTTTATTAAACGATCTATTGAGAGTAGCAAGGAATAAATTGTATTCTTCGTTTGTACTCTGCTCTTCGAACGCGTTGGTAAAGTCTCACTCCGACAGAAGATTTATATATTTATAAAAGTTACGGATCACATTACGACGGGTGATTAAGTGTTAAGCGGGCCATCCACACTCAATATGATTGTCAATATAATTGTCAATAATTTATATTGACAATCTTATTGATCATGAATGGGCGATATTGAAGACTTGATCAATATTGATGTGCATTTTTGTCACATCAATTGTATTGATCAATATTTCATTCTTGTCAAAAACACAGAGCCATCAACATGGCAAAATCAATCAAAGATTGATCAATCAATCCTATGATTGTCGAATCAGAAATGAAAGAAATATTGATCAAAATGATAGTGCAGTTGAGGGCAAACATTATATTGTCAATAATAGTGAGTCAATAATATTGACAATTATATTGACTGTGGATGGGCCGCTTTAGTTGTATACACTGTGTTTGCGCCAGTGGATGTTGACCACTGATGTGGAAATGAGTTTTTCATGTCGCTTTTGTCTGGGTGAAATGTTCGTAGTCCGTGCAGTTCATAACTGTTGTGGTCATGAAGTGCAGATTGTTTTTGATCATTCGAAGCTTGCCGTTCCGCTGTGTAACAGAGTTCTCCTTTCTTTTTTGCAATCCCAGCCGCCCACCCTCCAGGTCTCACACTAATTTCAGAGTGTAATGCGTTTGGTTGTATATACTTGCAATGTTGCAATATAACTGTTCTCAGAATACACTTCGTTAAGGGCCTATATAAGTAATGAAATTTTGTTTATTTTGAAAATTCTCACCTCTCATATTCCTTAAATTCAAATTAAATATACACAAATTATACATCCAAATGAAGGTTGGGATGTATAGAACACGAAACACACATGTAATCAACTCATAGAGTCGACTGTAGGCACCACTGGTTCCTGGAAGTCTGCTACCGTATTCGCACCAGAACTGACAATAAACTAATATTTCATCAGAACAACTTGTGGCCAAATGTGCTTCATATATCCAAGAACAAAGCTAGGCGTTCAAAACACTTTCGAATGCAGCGATAGGACTGCATTTGGGAAAAGGACAACACTGTCTGCATTTTTTATTGAAGATGGGTTCCATGCTCGACAGACATGCGCAAATCACTCGATATCACGAATTTCCATCGAAAAACAAATCGAAATTCTAAGAAATTTCAACAGGTATCATGAAACCTTGCATTGAATATGGCATCTGTGCAATCTCTATCTAATAACAGTATACTGTATGAAGGCGATCTTTTTCATTATTTAATTTTAGACGGCGTTGTTTTTACATGCTTTTTCCGTCCGATGACGTCGACCGGAAATCGAAAGTATACTCATACGTAAACAAAAGCAAAGGCTTTGGAATTTTCCCCTATGCAGCTCTGTCGCCGTGTCTTGAAGTATTTTGATCCCCTAGCTCTGTTCTTGGATATGTAAAGCACATTTGGCCACGAGTTGTTTTCGTGAAATATTATTAAATTATCATTTCTGGTGCGAATACGGTAGCAGACTTCCAGGAACCAGTGGTGCCTATGCTCGACTTTACGAGTTGATTACACATGTGTTTCGTGTTCTATAAATCTCAATCTTCATTTTGATGTATATTTTGTGTATATTTAATTTGAATTGAAAGAATATCAGAGGTGTGAATTTTCAAAATAAACAAAATTTCATTACTTATATAGGCCCTTAATAAAGACTGTTGCACTTGGCTAGGCACGCTTACTGCTAGAATGTATTGAGTTTATTTTATCAATAATTTATATTCGTTTGAGCAATGCGAATTAGAATAACATAATTGAATTTATTAACATTTTCTGGTTTGTAGAATCGGAAGGTGCGATGCTCTGTTTCGAAGACGTGATTAGTGGAGTTCTCGATGTGATAGGTCCAAAATGATGATTTCGGCTTTAACCCTTTACCCAACGCAGACGATATCAAAATTTATCATTTTAAATATTATTTTTTTTAAATTTTTCCAAAAATTTCAACAAAACCATATCATGTGACCCCTCGATGGAACGAGCTCGAAGAACTCGTTCCAACGAGGGGTCACATGATATGGTTTTGTTGAAATTTTTTGAAATATAATATTTTTTCAACTGCTGAATTTGCATATTACGCGGGCGGATGCGGGCGATTCGTTAGGTAAAAGGTTAAGGTCCTAAACACCATTACAGAAGATGTGGTCAATCAAATTGTCAGAAGTGTTAGTAACTCGAGTTGGCTTGTTTATAACTGGGGAGTAGCAATGAATAATGATTCAAAAACGCGAGGGATAAATACCGATAAGTCCTTACGTACTTTGAACGGTAAATTTACTTCAACAAACAGACCGACCCCACCTCTATCGTCGTCGTTCTCAGATCTTGTTTGGAATGCCAGCGGGTGGTAACCTTCGAGTTCAGCTATTACGTCGTGGAATTTATCCCAATTCGCGTTCAGGCTGCGACAATTAGTATTAAAAAGGATTTTCTGCCTTGTATGGCGTCCGCAAACTGTTCAGAGAAGTTCGTAAATGCAAGTTTCGTCTTGGGAGATGAATGGGAAATCGGAGTCGTCGTTAGTGTCACCAAGGAGTGAATCGCTAAATTTAGTTATGAAATTGAACCTTTCTGAATTCTGGATCTCTTCAAGTATTTTTGCATAAGCCATTGTCGTTGTAGACATGTTTCGATGACATGTTCAGTTAAGAATTGAATGCAATTTTTATAATCTTTATTGGAGTATGAACGTGTGGGAATGGGTACAAATTGTATGAATCCCGAAGGATTCATACAATTTGTACCCATTCCCACACGTTCATACTCCAATAAAGATTATAAAAATTGCATTCATATTTTATAATTACATTCCGTAACTGTTTAAACTACTTTTTACCAAACAACAAAGCAGAAAGACGAAGTAAAACAAGTACGAACGAACGAAGCGAAAAACCACCCTCACACAAAAGACAAAGCGCACAACTCTGATTTTTAATTTTCACAACTTTAGAAATGGAAACGAGTATTTTAGTAACGGGCTTTATGCCAAAGTTGGGAAATGTCACCAAAGAAACAGCAGCGGAGTTGATCACTGCGAGAGGTGTTAAAAACCCGCCCAAACACCGCCCGAATTACATTCTGTCAGCTGCGCTCTACCGAAAATGCGGGTCAAAGTTCGACCAAATGTATTCACTGGAAAATGAATTACATTTGGTCATGACGTTTTCATCCAGCTGACCAATGAGAATTGAGTATTTGGACCCAAAACGTATAACTACATTAACAATGTAATTATTGGACCATAACAAAAACAAAAAACAGCAATATGTGGAAAAATGGTGAGTAAGTATATCATGAAGCAATATTGACATGTTCTGCGGAGAGTCAGTGATACTCTACTGTCAGGACCACTATAAACACATTTACACTTTATGAACAAAAGTATCTACACATTTCACTTATGCTGTGCGTCAAGAAGTTAGTCGGGAGGGGAGGTTAGAGAGGGGTCTAAAGCACACGTCACGAGGGCACATTTGCCTTGATTATGAAACATCCGTGGGTATTTAGGTCTGTGTTTTATTTTACGAATCCAAGTCGTTCTGGGTCTCTATTGGAGCGGAACAAAGTTGGAAAATGTTTCGAGGCAGTGCATTCACTTGTTTGGCACTGTACCAACTGGACCTCGGAGGTTGGTCTGGAAAGTGTTGAGTATTGATGTGTGGATTAACACACCTGTTGACTGCGAGAAATTACATTACAAAAACTAAAGAATTGTAATTTGTAGGACAAATTACGGGCTTTCCAAACTTTTTAATGTGAAAAGGCAAACTGTATTGTACACAAAACTATCGATCAGTTTTGAAAAACAGAAAATTTAGTGGAAATCAAAGTTTTTGTGATGCTACTAGTTTTTATGCAGCCAAAACAGATATTTGAGATCCTGCAGGACACCAAAACATTTAACACAAAATTTGCTCTTCAATAATTACAGAATATTTTCCTAGAAAGCAAAACAAGCGATGTCCTTTGTGCTTTGGAAAAAATTAGTACATATGAATTATGGGCGTACGGGCCGGGATTTCATGAAGGACTGTGCCCAACCCACCCCTGAGTCAGGAAGGAGCCGATTTTTCGGCCAATATGCCAGGAAATTTCGGACAATTTAGTTGCCAGAAATGACCACAAAACATTTTGGTTTTCCACACAAAATGTTGTTTTCCTATCTCATCACTTAGAAGTTGCAAGTAAACTGACCATTATACTGTACAAGTTGATTCAGTGGAACCGTATCCACGTTAATATTATTCATTTATAATCACACAAGTGCACATAAAGAGCTCTATTACTGCATATTACGGGAGCACGGTGGCTCAGCAGGTAGAGATGATTGTTGCAATCCAAGAAGTCCTCGGTTCGAATCCCGCTTGTGGCAACCACATTGTATCCTTGAGCAAGACACTTCATCCCAATTTAATTTTCCACGTGTGTGTGGGGGGGGGGGGGGCATGATGGCGATGTGTACTAAGGGTACTTTGAGGGTGCACTTGTCTTCAACCAATGCTAACCCTGCTTTTGTGGAGTTAGTATGTTGGGGAGTCTGAGTCGCTTGCCATTGCTCGGTGGTTCTCTCCAGGTACTCAATGGGAGGGGGACCCCCCCCCCTCCCATACCCACATTTGGCATTTCCTCCTGAGATTCAACTTTTTCGGGCTAAAAGGGTTCATCCCACCCCCCTGAAAAATAGCCCTGTACGCCTATGCAATGAATACCTGGACTTGAATAAATACCTATATTATGGTCATGATATAGCTGTAGATGCTGAAAATGACCTTAAATATCAATAATTAATTTATTCTCTATCATTTTGTCTGTTTGTGAATGTGTGGGATTTCTCAACAAACGAGGATAAGCTTCCTACTCCATGATTTCACAATTTTTCCAACATATCTGTTTCAGATACAATGAAATACATGTAATATGAGTTACTGTCACACACAAATTAGTCGTTTATTTGATATGGTTTAAACCATCTAGAGAGCTAGTATACACAGTGATGGGTACAGTTCAAGTCAAAATGAGTTGATTGAAGGTATTTTGAACAGCTTGTTGATAGTTCTTGCATTACATTACTACTTTGCAATTTATTGACAGAAGGATTTCACAGAGGGTTTCCCTGACGGTATTTATTTATTGGTGTTTACGGTCACATACTTATCCACAATGGCTAATCGTGACCGTGACAGTTTTACGGGTGGGGGAAGTCGGAGGACCCAGAGAGAACCACCGAACATCGACGAGCAACTGTCAGCTCAGCATTCTAATTATGTTCATGTCCGCTGAAGCAGGGTACCAGCGGTTGAAGACATGTGCACCATTGACATGCAGTACGCCTTAGTACATGGCATCATCGTGTCCCCATGTTAGCAACCGGGATAAAGTGCCTTGCCCAAGGACATTACGTGGGTCGTCCCAGATAGGGATCAAACTCGGGACTTCTATCATAGAAGTCAAATAGTCTACCACTGAGAAAATGTGCTTTCTTTCCTGACGGTATTCATATTTGTACGGCCAAACTGGTGTTGGGTAACACGGAACACCAAAACATATAACACAAAATTTGTTCCCCATTGATTTTTGAAAGCAGTCATGAAAAGCTCAAAGAGCTCTTTCCTTTTTGTTTTTGGACAAGTGAGTATTCACTCAAAGTCATTTTTTGCAGACAGTGCTATTTTTAAGTGGCCAAAGCACATGTTTCATTAAGTCCCAGAACATAACTAAAGCCGGATTTATTGATTAAACATCTCTGCATATAGCAAAGCAAAGTGTCTCAAATTAACCCATTCCAAAATGATAGTAGAGAGCAACCAAAGTTGGATAATTTGTTGGGTATTTCCAAATGGTACACTTATCCTCACTCTCATTGTGCTTGAGGGTTAAATCTGAGATTGAAAAGGTATACCAATCTTACTCAGGGAAGGTGAGTACAGAAAAGTACGAAATTAATCAGAAAATGAATTTTGTCTGACGGTAGTAATATTTGTACGAGCAAAACTGGTCCTGGATTTCTTTCTTTATTTATTAGGTTTTAACGACACATTAACAGCCAAGGGCATATTATGTCGGTGACAGTTGTATGGGTGGAGGAAGCCGGAGTATCCAGAGAGAACCACCGACCAATGACGAGCAGCTGCCAACTCCCCAACATAGTGCCTCCGCACTGTAGCACAGGCAGGGTTAGATTGGTTGAAGACATACGCACCATCGACGTGCAGTATGCCTTAGTACACGGCGTCATGGTGCCCCCATGCGGGCAGTCGGGGTGAAGTGATCGGGACACAATTGGAATATATCTGACAGATACAATGTCGGATATATTCCAATTATGTCCCGATCATGCAAGGCAGTAACTTGAAATTCTCAGAATGTTTCCTACTGTCCCTGCCCGACAGTTTAGTATCTTTGTCAAGTGCTGAGACCGCGTGGAAATACCGTGAATCAGGTGGAAACCGAGGGCACGATTCGTCCCTACTTTATTCTCAACTCAACGACTTTTCCATTCATTATTTACCTGTCACCGGCTGAGTTAGGTATTATATTTGTATATTTGATGAACTTTTCAACCTTAACTATTTGCGGCTTCATGTAGAACCACTGAAAGACCACTGCGCGGTTACCAATATATTCAGGGATTGATTTTACGAAAATAACAATTATTCCGACTATACCCACATGGGAACTCCTAAATATGCCAAGGGTTAAACTTTTGATAATGACGTATAAAACAGAAGTTGTCATGCTATGCTTGCTGCATGCAGGCATAGAAAACATTCAGCGCTCAATGAATTAGGAATGGAGTAAATTGTCACTTAAACCTACGAAATTCTGAAAAAATGAGTTTTTTTTTGACGGCATCTACCATTATGCATTTGAGACAGGGATTGCGTTAAACTTTACAGCAACTTTATAACAGAAAATATTCTTGGAATTGAACTGTGAATCCGAATTTCGAAAGCATTTTCGGATATTCTATTCCAAACTACCACTGCACGCTTATCAATATTCAGTGATTTTATGAAATTTAAATTTATTCAGACCATACCCATATGGGCAGTCTCGAATCTGCCAACGGTTAAACTTTTAATAATGACAAATAAAACAAAAGTTGTCATACTATGACTGCTGCATACAGCTGTTGTAGAGTAATATTTTTAGTTATATATATTTAAAAAAGATGGAGTAATATTTTAGTAGTAATATTTATTTAAAGAAACATTGTACCCAATAAGGTTCTCAAAGGAAATAAAAGTATTGTAAAAGTAAATGAGTAAACTTTAACAGTCTTTAAGCTGGTAAACAAGTGACAGGCTTGCATAGCTAATTGTCCTGTTGAGTTCTACTCTTAATCTAAGTATAACACAATGGGGCTGTGGAGTTTGATTCCCTGACACTTGTTTATCAGTAGAAAATATGTAAGGCATAATCACGCTGTATTGTTATAGCTGTACTCAACAGTGTTAGGCAAACAATGGATGTCTTTAGCTTTCTGTATTTGTGAAAACATTGGTTACCCCTGGAAGTTGTTTGTTTACTTGACAACAATGCTCACCTTCTGGAAGGAGTATATAAGAAGAAGGCATGCACTGGTCAAATTACCTACCCACTAAAATTCTAAGGATCATATCATCATTTCTAACTGACCGAAAAATCAAGGTGAGGGTTAACCGCGAGGTGTCAGAGGAAGTAATACTCGAAGCGGGAACACCACAAGGGTCGGTTCTAAGTCCGCTTCTTTTCATAATATATGTGAATGATATAGAAAAAGTAGGGGAAAACTTTGTTGAACTATCGCAGTTCTCAGATGACAAAGGCATTTGGACAGCCAGCAAGTCCAGAAACATAATTAAAAATCGTCTGCAGGATACCATTCGCGATCTTGAAAGCTGGTGTGCCCTGTGGCGCATCAAACTCAATGCCGCCAAAACTCAAAAAGTTACGTTCTTCAAAAAGCAAAGGAAAAAACCAGTCCCGAGTATCGATCTCCAGTTATACGATCACAAACTAGAAGCAAACAAAGAGGCCAAATTTTTGGGATTTATCCTAGATAGCAATCTCAGTCTAAACAGTCACGTAAACTCCATTACGGTTAGAGCTACTAAACGTATCAATTTTCTGAAGATGATCAGAGGTAGAAATTGGGGAGCAAACAAAGATGTGCTTCTCAAGCTCTACAAAACATTTATACGTCCGGTACTAGAATACGGTGCCATAATAACAAGCGACCTAAGCAAAACCAACATTCAGAAGCTACAGAGGGTTCAAAATTATGCCCTGCGAGTGGCACTATGCAAACCGAAATGGACACCGATAAAGGAACTTCACGAGCTAGCAAAAATAGAAACTATTGATACGCGATTAAAAGACCTACAAACCAAAACCCTCAACAGACTCCAAGATAGTGAATTAATGGTTGAGTTGAACGAACACCGATCCCTTAACAGAAAAACAAAATAAGTTTCCAGAAAATAAAAAAAAAAAAAAAAAAAAAAAAAAAAAAAAAAAAAATAATAAAATAAAATAAAATAAAAATTATACAATATAACTAAATCGCGTGGAGTCAGTGAGGATTGCCTCGCTACTCATTGGGAACTTTAGGATAGAGTCTGTGAGGACTGCCTCGCAACTCTGCTGAAGCGCGATTGAAACGCGTCTAATAAGATCTATATAACAAAACCCTCCACATACTCCAGGATAGTGAATCAATGGTGAAGCTGAACGAACACCGAACCCTAAACAGAAAAACAAAATAATCCACAGTAAATTAAAATTACTCAATAGAATTAAACTGCGTGGAGTCAGTGAGGATTGCCTCGCTACTCATTGAGGTCTTTAGGATTGAGTCTGTGAGGATTGCCTCGCAACTCTGCGTGTTGGGAGTGGACTCAGATGAAACACACCCCTTACCCCATCCATAGCAACAATCACACAGCAGGCACAATATACAATAGCGGATACGTATCTTTCTCTCTACCTTTTACTTTTCTAACTGAACATTCTCAAATTTTCTTGCAACACTCTTATCAAGAAGACGCATGGAAATGGTAGACAAAGCGTAGGAGGAATTGGTGCAACCTACCTTTCTGCAACATATACAAGAAACCACCAAACGCTAGGCAAGGATTGAAACAAGCTTGTCTGGCTGGGAACGAGTGTACATTTGATAAATAAACATTTGAATAAAGATTTAACAGCCCTTTTAAGGGCTTGAGGGTGTGTGTCAGTGATTTTTTTTTTTTTTTTTTTTTTTTTTTTTTTTTTTTTTTTTTGGGGGGGGGGGGTTGGGGTGGGGTGGAGGAGGTCATTTGGAATTCCCGAAGGATAACCAGATACCTCAAAATCACATACGGCATCCTATCTCCCAGAAGGCTTGATGGATGACTCCCGGTTTCTTAAAACTAAACTGTTGGAGCTTCTCCACTTCTTTTTTGTAACCGCTATGGTCATATACCGGGGCCGCTACCAAACCGGCGTTGCTGTTTGGTTTTCTTTTCTCTTCTTCCCTTAAACTTGCCATCGCACAACATTACATTCTGGCTCGCCACCATGGTGGGACTCAAACCTCTACCATCGCCGAAGTGGAACCGAACAGAGCTCGCTCTCTTATAGTTTTAAAGGCGTTGGGGGATTGAGTATTGACCATCTAACACTCCAGCTTAAACTGCCGGGTATTCTAACCGCGTGCATAACCCCCTCAGACTCCATTTTGGGCAATAGGAAAGCTAGGCCTGTGTGATCCAAGGAAAAAAAAAAAAAAAAAAAAAAAAAAAAAAAAAAAAAATAAGGTTAACCGGGTCGCAAGGGATTTATAAATCCCACATCGTCCCTGCGCGCCTTCGGCGCGCTAAAACCCTTCATTCATTCATTCTCGGTCAAATTACCATTAATAGTTTGACCAGTGTATGTTAATAAATATTTGAAGTTATATATTCTTTTCATTGAAGGTGAGTCTAGTTTGCTTGTACTTTAGTTATAATTTATTTTAGTGCCCTGAAATCAGTGGGTGACTGGCTTATATTCTGTTGGAACTGGCTAAACATTTATTCAAATGATTAGCAAGTTTCAATGGTTAAACACTGCACGTTAGCTGTTTTAGAGTTATTTAGAATAATTATTTAGTAGGTATAATGTGTTTAAAAGTGTATAATAACTTGGAAAGTGAAATTGCTTACTCTGGAATTTCCATACATAAACAGTTGAATTATTGAATGTGATTAAGCATTTGTTTGAATTTATTTCAATTAGTAAATTGAGAAATTTGACAGTCATGGTGTACAGCGTGTACATAGTTTATAGGATTAAGAGCTTGAAGCAAGTGCTTATTAACCATTTATATGTTTCACAGGAGTTCACAGGAGATGTTGATCTCTATAGATCAACAGAGTTCTGGTGAACTCATGTGAAACATAGGCACGTGCAGGACGACAGTATAATATTTGCTTAGAATAAATCAAGGTAAAGTCAGGTAGCTCAAGGAGCTTGTAGCTCAAGGAGCTTGTATTTGGTTAAGTATTAACCAGCAAGGTTTAGATTTATTTACTCGCGGGAAAAAGCGAGGATGTAGTTATATTCATAAAGTGTGAGTATGGTTCTATGTTTTTTATGGGAACCTTTAATATTTGTTCTAGCTCAACATAATAGATTATATTTACAGTTGCTTCAGAGGCAGATGAAGTAAAGAGAGCTTTCGACTCTATTTCCTTCATTTGCCTGGAAGCAGTAAGCATTAAAGTCACACTGAAATTGTATATTTATGTGTAGTCATTGTTTAAAGGGAGACAAATCTAGAGAAGAGTTACTGAAGCTCTTCTGTGAGATTTAGCCCTGAGTGTGTGTTACAAAATACCTTAGATATTTATTTTTATATGCCAGAAACTGGTTTACATAAGTTTTGTTTAAACATTTGTCACATGTGTCCATGTGGCCATAACAAAACGATAGATATCAGCACTAGGAGCTTTCCACAGCAGATAATTATTTTATTTATGTTTGGTTTCATATTGAAATGAAGTAAATAGAGCCAGTAGCTCTATTCCCTTCATTTGCTTGAAAACAAACATGTCTCTGTCTCTCAAGTAATTTATTGGTGTTTATGGTCACATTCTTCCGAGCTGTAGCTCATTGAACTTGCTGTTGTATCACATTGTAATGTAGTATTGTTCACAAGCTGATGAGGCAAATGGAGCCCTAGGCTCTATTTCCTTCATCTGCTTGGAAACAAAATGATAATGTTAGCTCTAGGAGCTTGCTACTAAGTAAACTATAATCTAGCCTTGTTTTGTAAGCAAGCGAAGTGAATGGAGCCATTAACTCTATTCCCTTCGTTTGCTTGGAAACAAACTAACAAAAAAAAATATACCACATTGTTAATTAATTTATTTATGGTAAAAAAATGTGGGATCAGTTCTAGGGCAGGTCGACACATATAATTATTATAATCAACAATAAGTTTGTACTGGTTGAGTTGAAGAATTCGCCACACCTGTTCACGTTGCCTTAATCGGCCGTGTGAGCAAGTGTGCTGGCCATCCCGAGGCCTGGGATGGCTGCTCCTATCTTTGACATTGATATCATCATAATTATGAGATTTTGTATTAGAGCATTATGTTGCTTCCACCCTAAGGGTACAATACACAGATCCCTTAGGGACACTTTGTAAGATTTGCCTATGTACCTGATACTTAAAAATGACCATTAATAGTTTGACCAGTGTATGTTAATAAATATTTGAAGTTATATATTCTTTTCATTGAAGGCTACTCCAGAAATTAGAATTGCCCCAAGAGGCAAAAAAATTCACCCTATAACACAGCCATAGAAAACGTTCAGCGCTCAATCAATTAGAATGGAGTCACTTAAACTTACCAAGTTCTGAAAACGAGAGGTTTTTTTGGACTGCACCTATCTTTATGCAAACAGAACGAGCATAGGGTTAAACTTTACAACCAAACTTACAACAGCAAATATGCTCGGTAGGCAATTGTAAATACGAACATGTAAATCATTTTTCAATATTCCTTTCGAAAATGGAAGAAAAGTGAGCTCCAAATTAGCCAATTTTATGAAGAATGTTAGGGCACTCAAATTCAAGGCCCGAAAACTGGGTGAAGGTTAAAACTTTGAATAAAATATATAACAGCAAAATTGTTCTTGGATGAAGGCCCAATCCTCTCATGGAAAAGGTTTTGAGACAATATGGCTCCTGTGCTGAGAAAGTGCATGTAAACGTTGGCGAAAATAACACTTTTTCTGACAGTACCCTTATGGGAAGTCTCAAATCTGCCAAGAGTTAAACTTTTAATAATAACATATAGAATAAAATTTGTCATACTTTGACTGCTGCAAGCAGCTATAGAAAACATTCAGAGCTCAAGCAATTAAAAATGGAGTAAATCGCCACCTAAATTTACCAAATTCTGAAAAAATTGGAAATTGTTTGGAAGGTACCTCTTTTATGAAACCAGAATGGGATAGGGTTAAACTTTACAACCAAACTAACACAGCAAATATGCTCGATAGTCAATTGTGAATACGTACATGAAAAGTGTTTGAAATTAACCCTTTCCAAAATGATAGAAAAGGCAACCAAAAATGGCTAATTTTGGCATTTTCAAACGGTACTCTTATTCTCGCCCTCATTGTGCTAGAGGGTTAAATCTGAGATTAAGAAATAAAGAGTAACTTTCTTCCACAATCAGTGTTGCATCTAGCCATACCAAAATAATTATTACAACTACCTTGTAATTAGAAAAATTTGCTCTTGAAGTTGGCGAAAATAACAAATATTCCGACAGTACCCTTATGAGAAGTCTCAAATCTGCCAAGGGTTAAACTTTTAATAATAACATATAGAACAAAATGTATCATACTTTGACTGCTGCAATCAGCTATAGAAAACATTCAGAGCTCAAGCATTTAAAAATGGAGTAAATCGTCACCTAAACTTACCAAATTCTGAAAAAATTGGAGTTTTTTTGGACGGTACCTACTTTTATGCAACCAGAATGGGATAGGGTTAAATTTTACAACCAAACTTACAACAGAAAATATGCTCGGTAGTCAATTGTGAATACGTACACGAAAAGTGTTTGAAATTTACCCTTTTCCAAAATGATGGAAAAAGCAACGAAAGTTGGCAAATTTTGGCATTTTCAAACGGTACTCTTATTCTCACCCTCATTGTGCTTGAGAGTTAAATCTGAGATTAAAAAGTAACATTAACTTTCTTCCGCAATCATTGTTGCATCTATCCAAACCAAAATAATTGTTACAACAACCTTGTTATTAGAGAAATTTGCCCTTGAAGTTTTGCCCTTGAAGTCAATTTTGAAGAAAAATTCTATATTCATGTCATTTTTGGCCAGTGTGTGTGTGTGTGTGGGGGGGGGGGGGGGGGGGGGGGGGGGGTTAAAATTGAAAGATCTGAGTGGTGTATCATATTATGCTCTAAATGTGTGGAAGATTTGATCTAAATAACTGTAAACAATTTTGAGACATTCGAAAAATGGTGAAATTTTGAAGGTTTTGGCAGAATATTTTGAAAACATGCGTTTTCACAGATATGGCGATACCGCATTTCACTAGATTTTATGGCATTACATTAGTGTGCCAAATTTGGTCAAAAGCGTACAGCTTGTTTTCGAGCAGTTGAACAGACAAAATTCAGGGAGGAAAAAAAAAAAAAAATAAATAAATAAAAAAAAAAAAAAAAAAAAAAAATAGAGAAGAAAAATTTTGAAAAAGAAGAATAACAATAGTCTTTCCCAAACTGGGTTTGGGAAAGCCTAATAATATAGTTAAGTTTTATCTCGCCGGCTGGTTTGGCTAACAGTGGCGCATGAACATACCAAATAGCGAGGTCGTGATCATCTAGCCAGGAAAGGCACGGAGTGGAAACTTCGACCGGATCGCGAGCCAGGCAGAGAGATACGTATAAGAATTTGTGGTCACGGTACTATTAGGCTTGAATTAGACGCACAAGGACTCATGTGATTAATGAGGAAAGAACAGGAGTACACATTCGATCGGCGAATGATCAAATCGCGATACGATACAATTTAATGTCCGTCTTTATGGTCACAGATTTGGCATTAGGCGGACACTCGCTCTAGCCGAAGCACTACATTAAAATTTGTATGCAAATATATATATGTATGCGCAAAGATCCAAGCGACGAGGAACTCCCGGCGGAGATCCCGATCATTTTGCGTGCAGACAAGGGGGCAAATTAATTTCCAGTAATTGAGGAAGGTTAAAGAGAACGTCCACAAGCAGTAACAGTCTCTATAAAACATTAAACGTGAAACTGGATGTCTAGACACCACAACCCACATATGGGGCGTATGAATCATGTTTTCACATTGACAAGTAGAGCGCGTCCCAACTTAACCAGTTGAGTGTGCAGGGAAAATTGCTTTCTATTCTCGCGGAGATAAAGGATGGAAACAGGACAATATATGTAAGCGTTGTAGTTCGATAGTAAGCAACGCAAAAGTGTGTCACTCAACAGCTAATAAAAACGTCAATTGATCTCCCAGACATCACATATGGGGTCGCTCAACAAAACTTATTTGGGGTGGGCAACCGGATGTAAAGTCACGTAATATTCTGCTAATTTGGATAGGATATTACTACTATCAAAGTTTTTTGAAAACACCAGCTTGGGAGTCGAAGGAAAATATTTGAAATTTGTGTAGCTTCGTCAACAGATCAAAGTGTGATAATTGGAGTTCCACAACACAGGATGATTTATCGGATGACCTCTGGAAGCAATGAATTTAACTTGCGAATTTAGCTTTTATTAAGTAAGAAACTGGGAAAGCTGAGCAGCAAGAGGGGGGGGGGGGGGGGCTCGAGTAACAATTTCAGACAGGAGGCCCCAGCGTAGATCACTTGGGGGAGGGGGCGACCGGGTACTCAAGAGCAGCAGCGGGGAGGGAGGGGAAGGTGTGGGGCAAATGCACCACTTCTGTGGGCTCCGGGTTGAGATTGCAATCCCAATCGCTGTGAGGATAGATGCGATCGTAATCCCCTGTTCGCGGAAGAGGGTGCGAATGCGCTCAGCGAGCGTCGTGTCCCCATTGAGGATCCGATTGACCGTCTCTCTGATTCGGTTGATTTGAGATTTGAGAGCCTCTCTATAGATTGGAGAGCCTCTCTATTCGTTGCGGCCACCTCCAGGCGGGAAGCTCGTTCATCTTCCAAGCTGCGCAGGCATTCTCCTACCCGGCGCCTACTAAACTGATCATCTTGAACTTCATCGAGCTTTCTTTTTTCCAATGCGATGTGCTCAACCAGCTCGGACAGTCTGGCCAGGTTGTTGGTTAACTCACCTCGGGTGGTCGGCATTGCCCTCTCGAGTCCACGGAGCTCTCTGATGCTGTACTCCAATCACACGGTATCAAGTGGGGGTCATGTAAAGTTTTAAGTGCAGTTTCTTCCTCCTCGGTAAGACTTTCCACCACGTTTTGAGTGGACTTTGACGCAGCATTAGCCACCCTCCCAAGTCTTGCACTTCCATAGTATCCGATCCAATTCTATCCGTCGCAGCACCCAACTCATTGTCATTGACGCGCAGTGCTTCAAGCACCCCAGGTTTAAGCGCCTTGCCCCTCGAGTCCAGTCCGTAAACCCCAGCTCGTTCCGGATGATCTCACCACCGCCACGCTTTCCAGCAATTGTTGAGAGAGCATGGGGTGCTCCCGATTTACTAACAATGTCGATATTTGGATGGGCCTTCAGCCTCAGCCGCGCTCAAACTTGGAATAGTCACGTAGATAGGGCACGGTCCTTTTCGGGACATAAGAAACCAATGTTCTGGAGTTTACGGAGCTTGTGGCCGCGGTCCAGTTGGAGGTGGGGTTGGATCACCCTGAAGTCAAGTTCCCACCCACCACGAACAGGGTGCCTAAACAGAGACAACTGACTGGAGTCATTCTGGATAAGTTCGTAGCTCCTCCACTTGACTGAGCATTCCAGGTTCAAACCACGTAGCTCCGTACAAGTAGCTTGTTGCGACTGTTCCTTTGGAAGAGGAATGGGCAGCTCTTTTCTCTTGTATAGCTCACAGAGAGCTGAAATGCATACAATTTATCCGCCACCCTGGTTCTCCAATGCCCTGCGTGTCCCTGAGATCAGCCAGCTGAAGGGTCGTGCAAGGCAATGCATCATGTGCTCCTGGTCCTCCGCTATTCACCATGTCTTTACAATTGTTGCAGCTGTTGCTGTTGTTCCGTAGGACAGGTATATTTCGAGTATGTAATGTTACGGATAGGTGCTGCAATTCAATAGGGCCACCCCTGCCATCTACAACGTGGACTGTAACATTGTCTGACGGGCCTGGGACAAGCCTTTTGTATTGCAAATGAGAGAAAGCTACTGTTCTGCCACTGGCACATTTTTCATTTGCTACAGGTACTGTTCTGAGAAGTGTGCTGGGTAGCCCATTGTGAAAATTGTCCGTGGTGCTGACTTCTGACATATGAACGTAGAGCTCACGGTGGGTCGCTAGTTCAGGTAACTCATCCCACGTCAGCTGCTTCCCTCCCCGAGGAATTTTGTTTGTTGCAAATCCCAAGATGCGTGCCAACCCTCCCAGTCTCAGAACCTTATGTGTCTTGAGTCGCAGACGAAGGTTTGTAAAGATCCAGTATAGCCCCAACCTGACTAAACACCTCATCATTTAGCTCGCACGTAGTTCATTTTGTCCCTGTTTTGGTGGACTCCGGCTGGTGGACCCCGGAAGTGACGTCATATCGCAATGTATTATGGGTATCACGTGGTTGTCATGGTAACCCGCGTGGGTAGCCATGTTGTGACGTCATTTTTAAGGTGATGGGTGATGTGAGTGCGCATGCGCAGCTCGTGTTGTTAGGGTGATACGTGTTTCCGTCGTCCATTTTGTATGCAGAAGGCCTCCATTTTTGTTTCTATGGTGGTACGTGGTTGGTGTGTTACCCAGAGGCTTCTTATAGGATAGGGGTATGTTCAGAGGGTATGTCCCAACGTACATGAGTAATTTCCAGATTCGTAGAATTAACACAAACAACCCGAGAATGCCCGTAAATCACCGGAAAGTACCTTTTTTTAACCGAAACGGACCTGTTTAGAGTAGCACGTAGTGTTATAGACCCTTAAAGGTCGTGTTCAATTGAAGCGGAGTATTCTTTTTGGAACGACTTCCCTAGATAATTACCCAAATAAACCCGACAATCCCTCCAAATCACCAAAATCCACCCAAAACTACCGAAACGGACTTTTCCCCCAGTAACAGGGGTGTTTTATGAAGGCTCGAATTTTGTTATTCCGGGTCAAAATCATCGTTTCTCCGACCTCACCCCGCTTTCCTAGAGTATTATTCCGTTCTTCTGGAGTATGCTCTCTTCCGTCTGTTTTGTTACTACTTCTGATAAAATAACCAATCAGATCATTATGTCTTCTCCAGGATTAAACAACCAATCAAATCGCTCTATTAACCTTAGCTTCCGTCCATCATCTTCTTCGTTCCAACGATTGTGATCTACGTGCACAATGTACAAATAGCACATGTAGCACATCAGCACTTGTAAAATGTGTCAATATGTGCCTGTGTGCCAGTGCACAATGTGCTCTCAAAGCATGCAGCACATACGCACATACGAGTATTTGAGGACCAGCAAAGGCCATATTTTGGGGACCAGTGAGGGCTAGGCTTTGGGGACTAGTGAGGACCAGTGTTTGCGGACTAGTGGGGACCGGGCTTTGAGGACCAGTGACTACTATGAGATGTGATTGTACACAATGTGCAAATAGCACATGCAAAATATGCCAATATGTGCCTGTGTGCAAGTGCACAATGTGCTCTCAAAACATACAACACATAAGCACATACGAGTATTTGAGGACCAGCAAAAGCCATCTTTTGGTGGACTAGTGAGGACCAGTGTTTGAAGACTAGTGAGGACTAGTGTTTGCGAACTAGTGGGGGCCGGGCTTTAAGGTCCAGTGGGGACCAGTGTTTTGGGACTAGTGAGGACTAGGCTTTGGGGACTAGTGGGGACCAGGCTTTTGGGATTAGTGGGGGCCAAGGCTTGGGGACCAAGGTTTGAGGACCAGTGTCAGAAATATTGTCTAACCACCGTCTTTATTCAGCACTAAAGTTTCTGCTACCAACAATGTTACTGTTTGCAACCAAGGTCTTGGCTTATTCCGCCATTCTGCTAAATCCATCGCTACGACTATGAGATGTAATTGTACACAATGTGCAAATAGCACTTGTAGCACATCAGCACATGCAAAACGTGCCCATATGTACCTGTGTGCAACTGTTCAATGTGCTCTCAAAACATGCAGCACATGCGCACATACGAGTATTTGAGGACCAGCAAAGGCCATCTTTTGGGGACCAGTGAGGACCAAGCTTCCGGGACTAGTGGGGGACCAGTGTGAGGACTAGTGACTACTATAAGATGTGATTGTACACAATGTGCAAGGACCAGTGGGGACCAGTGTTTGAGGACTAATGAGGACCAGGCTTTAGGGACTAGTGGGACCAGTGTTTGGGGACCAGTGGTGGATGTTGGGGGGACTAGTAAACAAATAACATTGGCTCCTGGCTCTTATATGGCTCCTATACAGCTCCTGTACAGCATCTAAACCACACATCATCTCCAAAGCTCCAAGACCACAACCTGTCAGTGTCCTATTATTAGCTTCTACAGCAAGCTTGTACCATTACTACTGACTTGTAACACTACTTCCTATCTCTCTCTCGACTGTAACCTCGGTCAGCTTGCTCCATGTTCCCCATTTTGTACTATGTTATACAGCGTTCAGGTAAACTATCTTTAAACCGGCTGTATAAGGGTTTCCGTAAGTGGGATTCTTATCCGATTCCATGAAATGGGATTCCGTGAATTGAACACTCGAGGGTATTCCCCGTCCCTATTGAAATAATTTAGTTCAAAAGGTGTTAATCTTATAACGATATGGCAGTTATTCAGATATCTTACTGGACAAGTGATTGATCGGTTAACTAAGGTTAATACACGTGATTAATCGATCAAGAAAACCCATTAACCGCTTCAGCTCTGGTAACTATCCGATTATGAATTCAGGTCGTATCACGATCCTGCCCCGTGAAAGCGGCCTTTCGGGTTCAAAGGGTTAAAGCTGAATCAGACAAAACACGGAAGTTTGAAATGGCTCAAAGTTCACTTTCAATTCAAGTTCCACGGGTTTTCATTTGTCAGATTGTATAAGAGGAGAGGAACACATTGCATCTTGAATTCAATGATTGGATGAGTTTGGTATTGGCATTTTATGACCGGAATATGTCAAGTTTTCCCTTTTCAACCCTTTAAGTAATTTAACTTCCTGATGCCAAGTAATCCATTTAAGGCTTCCGAGGTAAATTCACACAGAGCCTTCATTTCCACCGACAAGTCATTGTAGAAAGCAACAACTGATTCCCGTTAGTTTGCTCGGAATCTTTTGTTTCCCGTCAAGCAAAGCTATTTCTAACCAAAAGAGATCACAAAAAGCATTTTCCGTTCTTTTTTATCATCATTATAATTATTTATTTATTTATTGGAGTTTAACGACACTTTCGACAGCCAAGGTCGCCTCGTGTCGGACAGTTTTACGGGTGGAGGAAGCTGGAGAGGCGGAGTACCCGGAGAGAACCATCGGGCAACGGCGAGCAGCTGTCAGACTCCTCAACGTACTAACTCCACACAAACAGGGTTAGCATTGGTTGAAGAGAAAGGTGCACCATCGACGTGCAATACGCCTTAGAACACAGTGCCACCGTGCCCACACGGCAAAGTCGGCAATCTGGATTAAGTGCCTTGCCCAAGGACACACCAGTGCTGGAAATGAACAAAAATGACGGGTGCAGTTTTAAGCTCCCGTGAAATCAGAGACGGAAGTAAATTGCACCCGTAAAATGTTGGTATATGAATTTTGAGGGAATACTTTCCCCAAACACCAGAAACTTTAATCCTTTACCTACCATGAAAAGCAGACGACACTTGCAAACAAAATTCGTGAAAAACTGTTTTTTTATTTGTTGTCTCAAAAACATAGGTTATGACTCCTCTTTGGAACGAGCTCGTTCCAAAGAGGGGCCATAACCTATGTTTTTGAGACAAAAAATGAAAATTAATTGGTGATTTTTGTGAATAATGCTGACCGGTTTTTGCCGTTACGTTGGGTAAAGGGTAAAATGTATAAGGATCTGCTGAACTATGTGAATAATTTTCCATTCGCCACAGGGTGCAAGCTTTCTCAAAACAACCACATTTATATGCCGTTACAGTATATTAGTGCTCCACAATATTTTTCAACGAGTGAATTTTTTAGCTCCCGTAAAATAGAACACACGGGTGCTGACGGGAGTGATTGCACTCGCACCCGTCTCATTTCCAGGACTGACACACCGCAGTCACTTTCCTCTGGCAGGGATCAACCGCGGACCTCTCGGTGTGAAGTTCAATGCCGTAGCCACTGAGCCACCGCGCTCCCATTATTATAATTAAACCACATCGCGGCTGCTTCATGACAGCCGGGACACACTTTTCGTAGTTCCTAACAGAGTTACAGTAACGCACATCAAGCTTTTCTTGTGGGTGTGCTGGCAAACATTACTGATGCCTTATTGCGAATAGCTGTCCCCAGTTCCATGCTCCATGGTGCCTCTCTCTACATTCTCGGAGGCCGGGGGGGGGGGGTGTTACCCCATCTCTCAAAGGAAAATGGTTGTAAAATAGGCGTTAAAACTTTTCAACTGACTATCGACAATCAATCGTGACATTTTTGGCGTGAATGGACATAGGTGTAAATAAAACAAATCCTCCAGAACTTGAATTTTCCAAAAAATCCTTTAATGGATGAATTGTGGCAGGTACCCCGCCCCACACCCATATCTACAAACAGATCAGAGAACATATCAATCATTTCTCTGGTTTTATAAAACGTTGGCTGATACTCAACATAACATTTTAAGTTCCGCGGTAATGTATCTAGTATATTGTTTTGTTACTCGCATTAATTAAGCTGGAAATTTGATTGACTAATACACATCTAAGTATCCCTTCGGATTTACTGTTTAACTCTTTACGAAACGTAACGGCCAAAACCGGCCAGCGCTATTCTCAAAAATCGCCAATTAATTTTCATTATTTTTTCATTTTTTGTCTCTAAAAGCATAGGTTATGACCCCTCACTGGAACGAGCTAGTCGAGCAGCTATGTTTTTGAGACAAAAAATGAAAAAAATTAGTTATTCAAGAATTTTTTTTTTGCAAGTATCGTCTGATTTCCATGTTAGGTAAAGGGTTAAACCATACCATGGGCCAATGCATGGTATTCTTTGAATTCTTGAAACACGCCTGAATTTGTGTGTTATTTTGTACAGCAGCCAGAGAAGGATAAAATGCCGTCTTTTGATACCGGTGTAGGAAGCTGACAGGCCTTATATTTCATCTACATGTGGGAGAATCCATTTGGATTCTCGCGAAAATGGTTGCGAGAATCCATACCAACTATGAGTGTCTCAGGATTTCATGAGGCCACCGTGGTTGAACCCCTCTTGTATACTGATAAAACCTTTTTAATTTCTAAAACATAAACTGAATTTGATCGTTTTTTTTTAAAATAAACAGTATTTACAAAATCTTACAAATATGGATGTCATTGGAACCGGCTCAATGGGCCGGTTCCAATGAAGCCTTATTTGTACAATTTTATTGACAGGTCATGTTAGTCTTGTATTGATTAATTTGCTGCAGGTATGCTAGGTAAAGGGTTAAAATGATTCAATTCTTTTCACGCTAATCCTAGTAGAGGTTCGGTAAGAATCTACGTGAGTCGTAGGAGATGTGGACATCGGGCCAATTCAGGGGGATCTCATGAGGGATCTCACATGTGACGTCATGTCACGTGACCAAGTGGCGCCATGTTGTATTGTCATGGTAACCCGCGTGAGCGGCCATCTTGTGATGTCATCCCCGTAGCGATGCGTGGTGTTAGTGCGCATGCGCAACGCGTGTTGTTAGGGTGATACGTGTTTCCTTCGTGCATTTTGTATACTGGGAGCCGCCATCTTGGTTTCTATGGTAGCGCGTGGTTGCTATGTTACCCAAAGGCTTTTAATAGGACAGGGGTATGTTCGGAGGGTATGTTCGATTGAATAGAAGTATACTCCAGTAGAGTAGAAGAGCCTGTCGACTGGAACAGCTTTGCTTATTGTTACTATATTTAGCAATTTCTGGTCTATTCTTGTTAGTTCTGACCCTATTCCGAGTACTCTTGTTGTTTCATTTATCTTGATCACCCAATCAGTTCACTCTACTAGCGCTAACTAACCAATCAGATTGCTTGATTTCCCGTAACCGCTATGCTGAGTTATCTCCTCTTATCAAAACGAAGTCCTATCCGATTCTCATCACCTCTATATCCAATGGCCATATCCCACTTTTGGAAAACACCTGAATTCTGAAGCCTACTCGTAGAATAAAAGTTTTAATTACGACACAAGACGTTCATTAATTTGCCGCTCCCCTACTGGGGAGGCCTTCATTCTCCCTGTCCCAGACGTGTCATCCCAACCCCATTGTCCCTTCTAATCTCCCAGCATTCGTTTTATAATATTTCTCACTGGCACTACCTTAATTTCCCCAACTATAATATTAATATTAATGCTCAAAAAGTAAAAGTCGCGTTACTTATCGGACCGTCATTGACTATAACAGCCAAGCAAGCCAATAATGGCCCAATACGTCTAAATATGAATAAAGACGTCACATCTCTCAGTTGATCGATATTTTCCCCCAGATTTCTATTTTAGTCGAAATTTAATTTCGGATTTAATTTGTAAACACATTTGTTTCGCGTGTTTTCCTTTGCGTCTTGGATAGATAATGTATCAAACTTAGGAAGCGACAACAGAAAGTACGTAATGACAACTCTGATGAATAAAGTCTTGCCCAATATTCGCATCTCGAAGATATATTTCATTATCCAACTTTCCAAATTTCGTCGTAGATTGATCAGACGCTAGTCAAGTTACCCAGTGTTTTTGTCAACAAATCAGACCATAGTTCTGCAGGTTTTTTTTCGTAATTTGAAAAGTCGATTTAATGTACAAGTTATGCCTGTCTAGTTAGGCTGTTAAAGTTAATTTTTATTTTCCTTGAACTTGTATATACCTGTTATGTTTCTTATTATAAAGTCTATATTTGATAATGAACATAGTTGTTTTAATCAACCGTAATTAAAAGAAAATAAATTAATGTAAATTACTGGTTTGCATTATGTTATAACACCCTCAACAATCCCCGTTTACTCTTTGGTATAAATAATTAACATTTCCCCACTCATCACAACACGGACAGCAAGCTTGTTTATTACCATAGAGACTGAAATAGTTCCATTGCAGTCAATGATTGACAGAATCTATTTATAGGCTGACTGATCTTAATTACCATTGATTAACTGGACTCAGATTTTTAATGCACTGTACACGTAATGGCATATGTGCATTGTTATTACGCATTAAAGTATAGTTCCTGAAATTCAAAATTTTGACCCATTTCAACCCAATTTAAACTGAAAAATGGGGGAAACGGGCTTTATGTAACTGGATTGTTAGATAAATGTATTATCATGGCCATGTGCATGTCCTGTAATTTGTATCAGATTCTCGGTCGTGTTTACAATCGGGTCGCAGGCTCGTTGCGATCCGATTGTAAACACGACCGAGAATCTGATACAAATTACAGGTCACGATAAAGAAAATGTATCATATATGTGTGTAAGGTATTAAGGACGTCATCACTACGAATCTGACAGCAAAACACCAACCCGATACCAATCCAGGCCGGACTGCTTGAAGGCTGAATATCAAAAAATCGGTAAAGGCCAAGATTAGAGGACCGCACGTTTTTTGAGAAAATAAAACATATTTCACAACTTTTTTGAGTTACTTATCATTCTAAGACATGTTTTACACAAAATTAGCCCAAAACACTGATACCCACTCACAAAAATAATCACTTTTAACCCTTTCCTCTGTGACGAGTTTTTGAAACAAAATGAATTTCTGATTGCGTTCTGAAATGGAGCTGTGGATGTTTCGATGTGACGTCACAGGGGAGCAATCATTACCTTTTTGCATGCTAGGATCAGTTTAGGATGGGTACCGGTACGGGTTAGCTAACCCGTACCCATCCTAAACTGACCCTAATGCATTGGTCGCCGTATTCCAATCCTTGCCTTCTTTGCGTACTAGGGTCAGTTTAGGATGGGTACGGGTTAGCTAACCCGTAACCATCCCAAACTGACCCTAATTTGTTCTCCCATTGTAATTACACCCTCGTATACTCCGATCAAATGGAGTATACACGATAGCGGAAAAAAACAAAGAATCGCGTACCTGTTTACCGCAGGTTTTGTTGTTGAAATTGTTTGGAGAATAAAGTTAACGGAATGTAAAAAGGGTTAAAAGTGATGATATTTGTCAGTAGGTATCGGCGTTTTGGGCTAATTTTGTGTAAAACATGTCTTAGAATGATAAGAAACTCCAAAAGAGCTGTAAAAAATGTTTTAATATCTTAAAAAACGCGCGGTCCTCTAATCTTGGCCTTTACCAAAAAATCTAACTCCGGAATGTTCAAAGCAGGACCAACATTTATAAATGTGCCAAATGCGGTGGCTGCAGCTTTAGAAATGTGGAAATGCAAAGCTGAAGGGAGAAGATAGGCTTGCGATCCCAATAAGTCATTCCAACTTCGTTGGATAACTTAATTAGTTCATTGTGGCATTTTGGTACCCACTGGTTTCCTCACGACGCATGATCACGCATCTGCCACATATGCATATGAACTAAAAACAGAGAAATATTCAGCAACATCTCTCACGTCCCAGCAATAACTTCGCGACAGCACTGCTTCGAATCACACCAATACAAAAGATCCACTCTGTTTTGGACGAAACAAGATTGTATTACGAAATATGCAGAGAAAAAAAACATGCCGAAAGCCTGAGATTTTTTGTCGTAAGAAAGAGCAGAAATCACACTTGATGCAAATAATATTAACACAATTTATGAGTGCTCTAGTCTGGAATGGTAACATGTGAAGGGGTTCGTATCGATCGAAGGCATGGTCTTCCGGAAACTTAAAAAATGGATGTCAAAGAAAGAATTTTATTAATATTTTGGTAAATCCAGAGTGGGGAGAGTTTGTTGGTTTGTTTGTTGGGGTTCAACGACACATTCAACACCCAAGATCATATCGTGTCGTGAGAGTTGTGCTAGTGAAGGAAGCCGGAGTACCCTGGGAGAACCACCGAGCAGCGGCGAGCAACTGTCAGGCTCTCCAACTTACTAACCGGGCACAACAGATTTTATCAGTGGTTGAAGGTAAGCGCATCATCGACGTGCATTATGCCTTAGTACACAGCACTAACGTGCCCACTATGGGAAGAGAAGACTGCTTCCAAAACATCACTGGAGTGTCGTTTCTATTCCGAAAATAAATTGATAATGCATGAGAAACAGAAGCAAGGTTTCAGGTAAACCCGGGCGTCCGTTACCCGAAGCTCCAGTGGTTGTTCGTACATTTTTTCTACAATATTCAAGTTATCCGAGTGGAAACTCAATTCTCCCCGCACTGTATACAGCAGGGATCGATATTTCAAATCTGTTCAGATATCCCACATGTTATCTCGTTCAAGAAATCTGGTAACGCAAATTAATCGATGGTACTGAAGAATAAACTGCCCTGTAGTAAAACATTAAATTGCGTTTTAGAAACAACTTGTCCGTGATACCAAGTGCAGGCTGTTAAACTAAATGAAATTAATTTATAGATCCACCCTTGTAAGAAACGTTTATATATCTTTGTGGAAACAGGCGTGTAGTCAGGGGAGGTGCGACAGATGCGAACGCACCTCCCCACAAACTTGGTGTTCAACTTTGAGGGATTATGTGCCCTTTGTGATTTGAAATGTTTGATAAAATGGGGTGACTCGACTCACCCCGACACATCGCACCCTCTGTGGCTTAGCCACAGAGAGTACGATGGATCGGGGTATCTCGTGTTAAAAAAAAATAAATGCTCTCGTTTACATAGAATTTCTGAGAAACGCCTAGGCACTACTAGATACTTTTTTATGGCCCTAAATGTTACACAGAGCTTATAGCCATTCAAATTCTTCCAGAATCACATATTAACAGAATTACATATATGGGTATAACATAACATCTGGAAAATAAAATGAGCCTATCAACTGTATCCATCTATTTTGTCTGTATTTTTTCCACATACAACAGATTCTAAATTTCACATAACGTTTCTCAGATGTTACCACAGTGTACCATTTGATACTCATTTTTAATTTTTTTTCGGTCGAGCCGGCGGTCGTCGATCGCTACTTGAGGCATATCACCAACAAACCTCCTGGCTACGTGCCGGGTTACTCTGGCATATCAGGTAAATTATTGGGCATTTTATCGATCTGAATGTAGTGACCTTCCTCTTGTGAATAAATGATCACGACATTCAGATTTCAAAACAATCAAAAAAATTATGAACTTGTTGGAGGAGAATCTTCAGAATGGCATATCTGAAAAAGACGTTCAAGCGAGCAAATATAAATTTTGTTGATTATGTGGCTCTGGCTTGTGATATCATTTTTCTCCCTTTTTTAGAAACGCAGCAATTCACTGTCACTGTCTTATTGCGTTACCAAGCTTTGTACCTCTGCGATTTCGCCGCGTAGGCGAAAGTTCCACTAATTGTGTTGATATCTTATTTTTAGAGAGGATTAGATACTTATTGATTGGAATATCTATAACCAGAGTACGAACGAATATCTGTATATCTGTGCGAGTAAAGAAACATCACGTTACATCAAAAGTAGTCTGTGCCCAAACTCCACGAAAAGTGGTGCAGCAGGCCTGGCATTTTCAGGAGAGTGATTTACTGCCCGCCTTAAAAAATTAAGCAGGATGAAAACTAGCCCTCCTGGCCTTAGAAAATAATGATCACCATAACCGCCTATTCCTAAAACCCACATCTTTTCAGATCTCTGCTATGTTAGAGGTCTCTGTAAGACGGCCACACTGCCCCTCCCACGTCTCCGGGCCTTGTCGGGGCTCGGATGTATGGGAGGGACAGTGTAGCCGTCTCATAGAGGCTAGCTTGTTATAGCAGCACCAAATAAAATGTACAAAGCCCACTAGGCAAAATTCATTAACAGTAAAATTTCATTTTGCCACTTTTAGCTTTCGTAAGCTTGAGGAGAGCTAATCGCTCGCCTAGGCAATGCGAGGGGAGCGATTTTTAACCCTCCTGCTTTTTTGAGAATGTCAGACCTGGGTGCATAGACAGCCCATAAATAACTTCAAATTCCTCACCGAATTTGGCTAGTCGCCTGAGAGCTTGTGTCACTGGCAGCAAATTTAGCATTTTACTTAGAGAGCCAAGACCCTTCCTAGAGTCCCAACCAAATGTCCCTCATGACTGTGAGACGGCCTGTATTGAAAAGGTCCCCACGCAACAGGGGAATCGAAGAAGAGATATTTGGTGAAATTTTTGTCATACTTAATTCAACAAATTAAGAAGCATTATCCACTAAACTGAAATAAAACAACTATTTGCTTGAAACACATTTCCCAAACTCTCAACATCATTGCCTATGGAATGTTATTCTCGAAGAGATTTTCAAAACGAGATTTCGAAAGTAACTTGGCACGGGTTGTTAGTCAATATCTTGGAACTGATCTGCTTGCCGTTGAATTACAAATGAGGAAGAATTTATTTTAATAGTGTCACAGATTTCACACTTACCAATTGAACAATTCAGAATATAACTGTTAACAGTGTGTCCCTCTCCCCAATGGCACCCATGTCCAATGGCATACATCGGCCTGTCGTTTTAAAAGTCACATGACAACAACTAATGCCCTCTCGCCAAACTGTTCAGAAGGGAGGCGCCAATGGGTTGAGGGTTACAGCCCTCTGTCGGGGCACTCTAGCTCCCCCACCCCATCGTTGGGAAAACTACTTTCTTTATTTTGGGTTTGTTACGGAATGCCCTCACTCATCGGGAAGCACACGCCACACTGTCGCGGAAATTCTAGTGCCACCCGGCCTGTATATAACAGTCATTTCACTATGATAAGAAACCTTGACCTAGGCCAACAGCCTATTCTTTAAAACCGCCCACTGGACTCTATTAACCACCAAAGGTCCTTATCTGACTGGCAAATTGTGGGGTCTTAGGATAGATATTTTAATATACAATCCAAAGGCGATCCTGTGGATAATATTCAAAAAATGGTCAAATTATCCTTACAATGGTTTAATGTCAAGTTTTGGGAGCGCGGTGGCTGGGTGATTACGGCACTGGACGTCAAAGAGAAAGGTTGACGGTTCGATCCACGCCAGGGGTAACTGCATTTGGTCCTTGGGGAAGGCACATCCTCCCAATGATGTGTATTTATTACTTGAAAGTTGAACAACTAATATTTTCAACTTGCAGCCTTGGGCTGCACATTGAAAATATTGATTGTTCTACCATAAAAATTCACGCGGCAGTGTACCAACCACTTTTGTAATACAACCACTGTTGCAATAAAATTTATTACAAAAGTGGTTAACGCGTACCAACCACTTTTGTAATAAAACCACTTTTGTAATAAACTAACCATTATTGTAATAAACTCATTTCGGCGATAAATCACGGACGTCCATTTTATTTATAGTCGGACATTGGGGTGGAGTGACAGACTAGTTTACCTAAACTTGTTTGTGTGTCGTTCGATGGAATAACGTGTCCATTCACCAGTTAAAACATGGTAATGACTGAAGAAAGTACGCAACCACTTTTGCAATAAACTTTATTACAAAAGTGGTTATCGCGGCGGACCAACCACTTTTGTAATAGAACCACTTTTGTAATAAACTAATCATTATTGTAATAAACTCATTTCAGTAATAAATCACGGACGTCCATTTTATAGTCGGACATTGGGGTGGGATGAGGGACTAGTTTACCTAAACTTGTTTGTGTGTCGTTCGCTAGAATAACGTGTCCATTCACCTATTGAAACTTGGTAGTGACTGAAGAAAGTACGCAACCACTTTTACAATAAACTTTATTACAAAAGTCGTTATCGCGTACCAACCACTTTTGTAATAAAACCACTTTTGTAATAAACTAACCATTATTGTAATAAACTCATTTCGGTGATAAATCACGGACGCCCATTTTATAGTCGGACATTGGGGTTGGGTGAGGGACTAGTTTACCTAAACATGTTTGTGTATCGTTCAATGGAATAACGTGTCCATTCACCAGTTAAAACATGGTAGTGACTGGAGAAAGTACGCAACCACTTTTGCAATAACTTTATTACAAAAGTGGTTATCGCGTACCAACCACTTCTGTAATAAAACCACTTTTGTAATAAACTAACCATTATTGTAATAAACTCATTTCGGCGATAAATTACGGACGTCCATTTTATAGTCGGACATTGGGGTGGGGTGAGGGACTAGTTTACCTAAACATGTTTGTGTGTCGTTCGATGGAATAACGTGTCCATTCACCAGTTAAACATGGTAGTGACTGAAGAAAGTACGCATCCACTTTTGCAATAACTTTATTACAAAAGTGGTTATCGCGTACCAACCACTTTTGTAATAAACTAACCATTATTGTAATAAACTCATCTCGATGATAAATTACGGACGTCCATTTTATAGTCGGACATTGGGGTGGAGTGAGGGACTAGTTTACCTAAACATGTTTGTGTGTCGTTCGATGGAATAACGTGTCCATTCACCAGTTAAAACATGGTAGTGACTGAAGAAAGTACGCAACCACTTTTGCAATAACTTTATTCCAAAAGTGGTTATCGCGTACCAACCACTTTTGTAATAAAACCACTTTTGTAATAAACTAACCATTATTGTAATAAACTCATTTCGGTGATAAATCACGGATGTCCATTTTATTGTCAGACATTGGGGTGGGGTGAGGGACGAGTTTACTTAAACATGTTTGTGTTTCGTTCAATGGAATAACATGTCCATTCACCAGTTAAAACATGGTAGTGACTGAAGAAAGTACGCAACCACTTTTGCAATAACTTTATTACAAAAGTGGTTATCGCGTACCAACCACTTTTGTAATAAACTAACGATTATTGTAATAAACTCATTTCGATGATAAATTACGGACGTCCATTTTATAGTCGGACATTGGGGTGGGGTGAGGGACTAGTTTACCTAAACATGTTTGTGTGTCGTTCGATGGAATAACGTGTCCATTCACCAGTTAAAACATGGTAGTGACTGAAGAAAGTACGCAACCACTTTTGCAATAACTTTATTCCAAAAGTGGTTATCGCGTACCAACCACTTTTTGTAATAAAACCACTTTTGTAATAAACTAACCATTATTGTAATAAACTCATTTCGGTGATAAATCACGGATGTCCATTTTATTGTCAGACATTGGGGTGGGGTGAGGGACGAGTTTACTTAAACATGTTTGTGTTTCGTTCAATGGAATAACGTGTCCATTCACCAGTTAAAACATGGTAGTGACTGGAGAAAGTACGCAACCACTTTTGCAATAACTTTATTACAAAAGTGGTTATCGCGTACCAACCACTTCTGTAATAAAACCACTTTTGTAATAAACTAACCATTATTGTAATAAACTCATTTCGGCGATAAATTACGGACGTCCATTTTATAGTCGGACATTGGGGTGGGGTGAGGGACTAGTTTACCTAAACATGTTTGTGTGTCGTTCGATGGAATAACGTGTCCATTCACCAGTTAAACATGGTAGTGACTGAAGAAAGTACGCATCCACTTTTGCAATAACTTTATTACAAAAGTGGTTATCGCGTACCAACCACTTTTGTAATAAACTAACCATTAATGTAATAAACTCATCTCGATGATAAATTACGGACGTCCATTTTATAGTCGGACATTGGGGTGGAGTGAGGGACTAGTTTACCTAAACATGTTTGTGTGTCGTTCGATGGAATAACGTGTCCATTCACCAGTTAAAACATGGTAGTGACTGAAGAAAGTACGCAACCACTTTTGCAATAACTTTATTCCAAAAGTGGTTATCGCGTACCAACCACTTTTGTAATAAAACCACTTTTGTAATAAACTAACCATTATTGTAATAAACTCATTTCGGTGATAAATCACGGATGTCCATTTTATTGTCAGACATTGGGGTGGGGTGAGGGACGAGTTTACTTAAACATGTTTGTGTTTCGTTCAATGGAATAACGTGTCCATTCACCAGTTAAAACATGGTAGTGACTGAAGAAAGTACGCAACCACTTTTGCAATAACTTTATT
Source organism: Pictodentalium vernedei (assembly GCA_031216915.1). Lineage (NCBI taxonomy): Eukaryota > Metazoa > Mollusca > Scaphopoda > Dentaliida > Dentaliidae > Pictodentalium > Pictodentalium vernedei. Next base: position 292,910,835 of record CM062297.1, on the reverse strand, counting down.
ACAAAAGTGGTTATCGCGTACCAACCACTTTTGTAATAAACTAACGATTATTGTAATAAACTCATTTCGATGATAAATTACGGACGTCCATTTTATAGTCGGACATTGGGGTGGGGTGAGGGACTAGTTTACCTAAACATGTTTGTGTGTCGTTCGATGGAATAACGTGTCCATTCACCAGTTAAAACATGGTAGTGACTGAAGAAAGTACGCAACCACTTTTGCAATAACTTTATTCCAAAAGTGGTTATCGCGTACCAACCACTTTTTGTAATAAAACCACTTTTGTAATAAACTAACCATTATTGTAATAAACTCATTTCGGTGATAAATCACGGATGTCCATTTTATTGTCAGACATTGGGGTGGGGTGAGGGACGTGTTTACTTAAACATGTTTGTGTGTCGTTCAATGGAATAACGTGTCCATTCACCTATTGAAACTTGGTAGTGACTGAAGAAAGTACGAAAGCACTTTTACAATAAACTTTATTGTATAATAGGTTAGCTTTATCATTCAACGTAACCGATGACGTAATAAATTTATTGCACAATAGGTTAGGTTTGTCATCCAAAGCAACCGACAGTTTAATAAATTTACTGCATAATAGGTTAGATTTGTCATCCAAAGCAACCGATAATGTAATAAATTTACTGCATAATAGGTTAGGTTTGTCATCCAAAGCAACCGATAATACAATAAACTTTATTGTATAATAGGTTAGGTTTGTCATCCAAAGCAACCGACAGTTTAATAAATTTACTGCATAATAGGTTAGGTTTGTCATCCAACGCAACCGATAATGTAATGAATTTACTGCATAATAGGTTAGGTTTGTCATCCAAAGCAACCGATAATACAATAAACTTTATTGTATAATAGGTTAGGTTTGTCATTCAACGTAACCGATGATGTAATAAATTTATTGCATAATAGGTTGGGTTTGCCATCCAACGCAACCGATAATGTAATAAATGTATTGCATAATAGATTAGGTTTGCCATCTTACGCAACCTACAATGTAACAAATTTATTGCATAATAGGTTAGGTTTGCCATCAAACGCAACCGATAATGTAATAAATTTACTGCATAATAGGTTGTATTACATTACCGGTTGTAACAGTGCTTATCGAGTGGATTGTGTGGGTAATTGAAAAGTGCGCAGTTCACGATACATGGTAAAATAGACTGCTGTATTGTTGGGTCAGAGGGGGTATGTCTACCACAGCATATGTCAGGCGGTTTAATTCCGATTACGAAAAAAATAATAAAAAGAAAAAACAAGTTACACAAGTTATCAAAATCTGTTTAATAGGTCACTCGAAAAAGACAGGACGTTTACATCAGTTGGACAAAACTCCAGTGTACAGCTGACTGGCTTGCTCAACTAAACATTCCATGTCAGCAGGATTGGCACATTAGGAGCTTTGTGTTGCCAAATGCGGTAATAAAAGCGTTAATAATATTAATCTAAAATGGAATAAACATCTTTTTTATATCTGGTCACGGGTTTTGATGCGCTGATCCACTTTGCATTCGGGGGTCAATGTCCCATGTAAAGCAAGATATTCAATTGGTTGGTAGCACATTGAGGGATCGGGTCAGATTGACCATGAGTGGTCACTGTTACTATTCTGCATTAAGCATAGGTTATTTCTTTTCAAGAACGATGAAAGTTCAGACACGATTATTGCTACGGATAAGTTAACCGTTGCGCAGTCCGCCCATGCGGCACAAGATCGGGGGCATGCGTAACTGGTTTCGTGTTATGTGGAGGGACTAGATCAGAGTAAATAAATTTCTTTTGACTAGTATACATTTGCCAACTGTTATATTGCCAACTGAAACACTCATCCTTCCGGTATGGCAATATACCAATCGGCCCGTAGTCAATTGTTAAAGTGCCAAATTAGGCTCATGAAAGTTCAGACTCCGATGTTTGATAAGATTACGTGTGCGACTGCACGTAATTTATTACTCCGTTTCAGAGCGAGCAATCGGGCCAGTGGTGAATCCTTTTCATGGATGCAAAGGGATCAAAGTTGAATCCAGTTTATCACCAGCGTCCAAGTTGCGCCATTCTTTCGTGTACCAAAAAGCAAAGGGGCATGTTTTACTTGTCTTGTGGCACGCGGAGAGACAAGACCAGAGGGATAACGTGCAGTTGAGTTTACTACTGAATACTCAATATTTGTTACATTTGTAATGTTCATTCAAAAAAACAAAAAAACAAAAAAAAAACAAAAACAAAACGGCGAAAGTTTAGATTCATGTGTCAGAAGTGATATGATGTGAGCCCCTTTTCACGATTGCAGAGTCAGACATGCTATCACATCCCTAAGAGCAGCCGTTTAGTACAGCAGTAGACCAGCCAAAGGCGCCCTCTTGTAATTCAGATGGATCTTGGAAGTCACGTCATGTCACCTGACTGCAGGCGCTCATGTTGTGTTGACATGTAACTAATGTGCGTGGTTATGTTGTGACGTCATTGCCATAGCGATACGAGGTTCGAATGCGCGTGCGCAGCTTGGGTGCATATGGGGACACGTGTTTTGGCCGTCCATTTTGTGTATAGGGGCGCCATCTTGATTTCTCAAGTGTCACATGGTTGCCTGGTGACGAAACCTTACCTCTTGGTATAAGATCGGGGGGGGGGGGGGGGTTGGGGGCTATGTTTTGAGGGTATGTTTGATTCGATGGAAGTATATTCTGGTAGTATAGAATTACACAAATGAACCCGACATTCGTGTATTTTAGTGGATTTTACTCTGGTAACCATGTTAATGTTGTAGCTGGGACGTGGAAATGTTCCCGATCCAATGTTTGTACGGAGTGTGTTTTGGGAAAACATGGAATTACCCCAAACAACCGATATTAAATATAGAATTACCCAAAACAGCTTGACAATGTCTAAAAAACTATCCATGGATGGAAATTTTTCTGAAAATATCGCGCCTTCCAGACACGATAGACGGCAGCGGCAGGGGCAAAGGGGACCAGGAGCTCTCGGGATGAGGCGGCAGAGGCGGCAGGGAACCAGAGGCTCTTGTGGTATGGGCGGCAAGGGACAGGGGCGGTCAGGTAGCAGAAACCGGGGGGTGGGGGTGGGATCTAGGGGCGCTAGAAGCGTCAGAGGCTCCTCTTCTTCCATTTTCCCTCTCTGTTTACTGTTTAAAAAAAAAATAACAAGAGTTATCTCCATTGGAAGCAGAAAGTGCCTGTATGTAAAATGATTTTCCCTTAGAATCCATTTAATGAATCCTAGTTAGTGACTCAGTGGATCCAAAAATATCGAAATGAGGCTATGATACGTATGATTTTGCACGCATTGAACTCATTTTCATAATCTTCGTTTTGAGACATATAATTTTGCGCGCAATGTGCTCATTTTCACAGCATTCATTGTTCCATTCGACGAAAAACGGTATTCAGTGGGTCTATTTATTTATTTATTCATTTATTTATTTATAATTTATTAATTTATTTATTTATTGGTGTTTTACGACACTTATATAGTCTGAGTCATTTTGTGTCGGTGACAGTTTTATGAGTGGAGGAAGCCGATGTACCAGAAGAGAACCACAAAGCAACGACGAGACCCTATAACCTCTTCAACGTCACATAAGCCAAGACTGCACTACGCACTGTACATCAGTACTACGCACTGCACAACACAGTCAGGATAATTAAGGTTAAGACGCGTGTACACCAGTCCATCTCAGAACACCGTCAGCTTCCCCACCCGCTCCACATGCGAGCAGTCGAGGTAAAGTACCTTGCCCAAATGCACGAAGTTTTAATAATAATAACTCTTTGGCCAGCCGCTGATTTGTCGCGGTCCTCATAAGAGAAGGCCATCATTCCCCCTGCACCCCACCCCCTCTTCCCCTCCTCTCCTCCCAGCATTCAGATATAAACTGCTTAATAGTGTCCCTCACTTCCTCTTTTTCAATTTCTTCAATAAGCATTCCTACCCTCTCCCTCGTGTCCCCCTTCAGCCATCTATCCTTTGTTTCTTCACCCCACTTCTGCATTATTCTTCCAGTAAATTTTATTCTATGAGGTATATACTGTGGGCATTCCAAGAGAAAATGTTCCAGGGTCTCCACTACTCCAGAGAGGCACATTTGGCATCCCTTTTCCCCATCTCTCCCAATTTTTCCCCGAAGCTCCAGTGATCTTGATCTCAGTTTGAACAGCAGTGACCCTCCAAAGGTGCCATCTAGGTACTTCTCAAAAGCTGGCTTTTCTTTATATTGTAACCCCTGCAGTGATCTTTTCACGCTAACCCCTGCTCGCCAGTTTCGATTGCAATCTTCCATGACTCTCTCTTTGACAAACCTTTTGCCTTCTTTCATTCCTACTTCTATGTTTGTGACCTCTATAGAGTAATTGTCCATTAGTTCCCTCACATGTTTTGACCACCCCGTTTCTATATTAGAATTCCAAATGGTATCGAGCATCAATTTGCACCACCGGTTGTCAGGCAGGTTTCTCAAGTAGTTAAAGTAACACAATTTTCCCATATCTACCCTGTCCTTGATTTTCATCCACCCAAGCTCCCCCCTTACTGCTTCCAAAGCTGCAGCATTACTCGACCCTGTTATCCATCTGCCGGCATCATTGTGAGTACTTTCCAACTTCTTAATAACGGTTTGGTTTAATGGAATCACGTCCGTGCCATACGTTATACATGGTAAACCCACCCTCTCCCACAGTGTTTTCCCCACAAAGACCTTATTGAAACTATTTTTCCCTAAAAGTTTTAGTTGGTTCAGAATTCTTTTCCCCTTCAGAATCAGTTTGGCTGAGTAATTTCTGTACACCCCTCTTCCCGTTATATTTATGCTTACCCCTAGATACTCATACTCTCCCGTTTCTCCTACAGTGATTTGTTTGCTTTTCCCTTCGGGGATTGAGAACTCCCCCACTCTCCATCTCTTCGTCATATCTACCTTGCGTCCAACGGGTATTACCTTGCTTTTATTTTCATTTAGTTCGAGCCGCCAAGTGTTCCCATATCTACCAACAATTTCCAGCAGTTTCTCTAGCCCCTGTTCAGTTCTAGACATTAACACCATGTCGTCCGCAAAGAATAAGCCTGGTATCTTTATGTCTCCAACATTTACCCCCTCCGCACTCTGAATTAGTTCGTCCCCTAAATCTTTAACATACAATGCAAACAAAATCGGTGAAAAGATACACCCCTGCTTGAGGTCTATATCCATAGGGACTCGTTTTGTAGTGATACTCCCTAGACTGAGTTGGCTTTGCACATCTGTATACAGTGCTTTCATGATTCCCACAAAGTCACCCCCCCCCCCCCCCCAGTCCGATGCCCTCGAGCTTTCGCCACATACCTTCCCTCCACACTCGGTCGTACGCTTTTTTCACATCTAGAAATGCCAGAAACATCTTTTTCTTTTCAGCCTTTGTTGATTCTATCAGTTGGGTGAGTGTAAATAGGTGATCAGTGACTCTTCGTCCTTTCCTGAAACCATTTTGAATTTCTCCTAAAAAACCTTTCTCTTCAATAACTTCCTCTAGTCTACCGTATATGACCTTACAGAATACTTTTCCGATGTTACTACTAACTGATATCCCCCTATAGTTATCTAGAACTTCCTTATCCCCCTTTTTGTGTATGAACGACACCTTACTTTCCCTCCACTCTCTGGGGACCTCTTGCTTTCGCAGAGCCACGTTGAAAAGGTTGGTCAGGACTTCAATAAGTGCCTCCCCTCCATTTTTGAGGAATTCGTTCGGAATTTCATCAGTCCCTCCCGCTTTACCATTTTTTTAATTTCGAGACCACGTTCCGCACTTCTTCTGCCGTTATTTCGCTACATACACGATTGGATAGGTTCTCCTCCACCAGTGTATTTCTTTTTGGTGGGGACCCACTGCCCCATCGCCTATCGTTTATCTTTTCCCAGTGCTTGACTAACTCTGAAGCGATACGGCCTTCATCTTCTGTACTTTCCCCATCCACTTGGATACTCTGCACACTACTTTTCCCCCGTTTATTTACCCAGTTCCAAAATACGTTTGAGCTCGAACCCCCCGTTTTCTTTATTGTTCTGGCAAGACTGCAACCAAATCAATCACTAAATGGTCATCCCATCAATAGATTAACCGGGTTCAACGGAGCTTAACTTCAGCGATGTTGGTGGCAGATGAACGTCCACCTGTACTGTGATAATTTACTAACACCAGTCAATAGTGTGTAATAAAATTTCTAATTTTCTCGCCTCATTTGGGGTTAACAGTGTGCGGAAGAATTCAACCCGACCTATAAAAGGGACAACAAGATCGATAGGAACTGCGGAGTTTAAGACAAACTGCGCCCGTAGGAGGAATTCGGGCAGACATATCCAAAACGATAGACGTCAAACCCAGCTTTCCTCATCCTTCCGTGTGCAGTAAGATTTTAGCGCCCACCAAATTCAAGAATAGATTTGACGCTACTTTGTGCTACCCCCTCTCCAAACAAACACACCGTCCGGCCATAAAATGGACGTCCGTGATTCATCACAAAAATATGTGCATTACAATAATGGTTAGTTTATTACAAACGTGGTTTTATTACAAAAGTGGTTGGTACGCGATAACCACTTTTGTGATAAAGTTTATTGCAAAAGTGGTTGCGTACTTTCTCCAGACACTGCCACGTTTCAACTGGTGAATGAACACTTTATTCCACTGAACGACACACAAACATGTTCAGGCAAACTAGCTCACAACCCACCCCAATGTCCAACTTTTAAATGAACGTTCGTGATTCATCACAAAAATAGGTGTGTTACAATAATAGTTAGTTTAGTACAAAAGTGGTTGATACACGATAACCATTTTTGTAATAAAGTTTATTGCAAAAGTGGTTACTTCAGTCACTTCCAAGTTTCAACAGTGAATGGAATGGACACGTTATTCCATTGAACGACATACAAACATGTTTAGGTAAACTTGTCCCTAACCCCACCCCAATGTCCAACTATAAAATGGACGTCCGTGATTTATCACCAAAATGAGTTTATTACAATAATGATTAGTTTATTACAAAAGTGGATTTATTACAAAAGTGGTTGGTACGCGATAACCACTTTTGTAATAAAGTTTATTGTAGAAGTGCTTTCGTACTTTCTTCAGTCACTACCAAGTTTCAACAGGTGAATGGACACGTTATTCCATTGAACGACACACAAACATGTTTAGGTAAACTAGTCCCTCACCCCACCCCAATGTCCGACTATAAAATGGACGTCCGTGATTTATCACCGAAATGAGTTTATTACAATAATGGTTAGTTTATTACAAAAGTGGTTGGTACTGGATAACCACTTTTGTAATAAAGTTTATTGTAAAAGTGCTTTCGTACTTTCTTCAGTCACTACCAAGTTTCAATAGGTGAATGGACACGTTATTCCATTGAACGACACACAAACATGTTTAGGTAAACTAGTCCCTCACCCCACCCCAATGTCCGACTATAAAATGGACGTCCGTGATTTATCGCCGAAATGAGTTTATTACAATAATGGTTAGTTTATTACAAAAGTGGTTTTATTGCAAAAGTGGTTGGTACGCGTTAACCACTTTTGTAATAAATTTTATTGCAAAAGTGGTTGTATTACAAAAGTGGTTGGTACACGGCAGCCATCTACTTCATGAAATCAGATCGTGTCACGATCCTGGTTACGTCTACTTTTGAAGTAACTGACCACTTTTGTAGTAGCGCACCATTTTTGAAGTAAAAATCGACCACTTTTGAAGTAGCTCAATACTTTTGTAGTAACCATCGCCCACTTTTGAAGTAAAAAAACAAGGTCACCACTTTTGAAGTAATATTTGACCACTTTTGAAGTAAAAAGATTTCCCCTTTCCCATGGTCGTTGGACTAAGAGAATTGAAAAAAAAAAATTTGCACGAAACGGTCTATTTGAACTCAAATCGTAATGCTTGCGCAGAACTGACCCGACCTTCCACCAGACTCGGCACTAAATAGGCTGTTGCACCTTTCCCATTCAATTTTTAGCTCACTTGAGCGAAGCAAATGAGAGATCATAACTTCAGAAGGTTTGGTCCCAAAAGTTACACATCCCATTTGTCACACAATCCAAATGTGTCATTCGTCACACAGTTTTGAAGTTAATAAAAGAGTATTAACAATCTGTTACCCCTCGACAGATAATGCTGTGTTATCACGTGAGAAGCAATCAATTGAAGTTTGCTTTACTGTAATCATCAATTAGTTTTATTAGTTTTATTATTTTTTTCAAGTATTCAAAACTCATACCATGTTCACTCTGTACAAACACTATCACCTGAATGGCTTTTTGATTTGATTTGATTTGATTTGATTTGATTACATTAAACAAATGTTATGTTTTTTTTTTTTTTTGATTATTAATAAACATTTGAAGTTTTATTTGATTTGTTGGTTTTAGCCTAAACATTTTTTTTTTGAAGTGGCTTCTATGTTGAATAAACAAAATGCATATTCCCTATTTAAGGAGTAAATTTTGGATTATCCACAGTAAATTTTCCTCACTTACCGTTCTCCACAGTAAACATGGCAGCTCTTCAGAACGTAGAATACATTTTATCACAACGTGGCACACAACAAGTTTTATTTGAAGGTTACATCTACAACAAGCATGTCGCTAAGAAGTTTTGTCAGCACTGGACATGTGCTGTAAAATCATGCAAAGGTCGTTGCACAACTGTTGATGAATTCATCAGAAACACCACAAAACACACTGTTCACTGAATGAAATTAATTCAGATCAGACCATTAACACCAATAATAGATGTGCAAGGGTGGTGTTTATATAGTCATTTAGACTGTGTGACAAATGGGATGTGTAATTTATGGGATCGACTTTATTTTGCTTTGGACGTTTTCATTTTCACACTGTGCGACAGACGGTCGATGATTGCATAACGAAATTTGGAAACTTTTCGAAGCGTAACTAAACGGTGCGGTAAAAAAGTTCCGGCTTGTATATCACCCGTTGAATACAGAATCATTCATATCATAGCGGCGATTCCGTTCAATACAAGGGTTTAAAGTTTAATGGATGTGTAATAATTCATTTTATTAGACGGCAATTTTTACAGTTGTTGGGGATGTCATACTGAAGATCGTTTTTACCTCTTACCTTTCAATATAGCCATACAATATAGCCATACAACATGAATGTAATGTAACAGAAATATTCGAAGTCTGTTTACTTTAAGGTTGGAAGTTTCAACACTGGTTGGTTCTGTGTTACTTTAGAAGGCTTATCAATAGAGCCATACAAATGATATGGATGTCACATGTATTTGTCACTTGCCCCTTCTTTGAGCTGGTTCATCCAATCATGCTGAAATTTTCACCAGCTGTTGCGGCTGTTATTAGATGATCACTTTAAATACAGCCATACATATATAGAGTAGAAGAAGATATATATACTGCTGCTCTTTTCGTCTATATGACAAATTCTCATCTAAGCGGATAACCCCACCTTTCCCACCCGGGGGAGGGACTTTTGTACTATTTTAATTTTTAACAATTCTCTCCGACCCAAATCGTGTTATCACCAGGAATTCGCCCCTATCGGGTTTACTCTTTTTCCAGACTATCTGAAACTTGGGGATTTTGACCGCGCATTCGTTTAATTAGACAATTCACCGGTATCTAGAGAATGGTGTAGTGGTCTGGTCAAATGGTATAATCAGGGTCGAATACTGGGCCAAATGGGTAGTGGGATTTGATCTTGGGATCACATAAACGAATGAATGGTGGAACAGTGTCGGGGTCATGGGGAGCATATGGGGATATGCCCTCTAAAACCTTACAACCCTCCTCCCTTCCCAACTTACATCATTTTCTCAACTCATGTATATTAAGTTATATACGAATATTAAGATTCCTGTCACGACCCAGATAGCATGATTAAGTGTATATTTAAAAAAAACAACATTTTCTTCAGTAGGACCCCCAATGACTGGTCTCGATAAGATTACTTACTTACCATCTTAGACCTACATGGGCAGCATGCCCAGGTTGGATTACGCTCGTAAGTAGCCTTACTGAGACTTGGGGTATATGGTCAACCCGAAAGATATACGTTTGAAAGGTGCTATACTATATATGGCAAGCAAGTGGCTCTCGGATCCTTCCTTCCCTTCCGCGATTCCGTCATTGTCCTTTCAGTCATTTTCTGGACCCCTTCCCCTCAGATGGCACCCGTACCTCTTACCTTTGTATTCCTGGCTCCGCCACTGGTGGAATGGGTTTGTTGGGCAACTAAGTCGCGAAGAGTGATTGGAAGGGGGAAGGGGGTGGCGAATATGGGTAGGGTCGCGACCGAAATATATGGGTAGTGGCTCATCAAACCGCGACAAGTCGGGTCGCTGGTCAAGTACTGGGTCGAATGCGTAGATTGGGTTGGGCAACACATGAAATGTGGGAGTTGGAGTCGGCTCGAATATGTTGTGGGATGGGTGGGGGGGGGGGGGGTGGTCGGCCACCAGATTGTCAAGAGTTGTGTGTTGACGTCACTTGATCGTTGTGGGGTATAAGTTTTGGGTTGGGTAACATAGATGCGGCAGAGGGGATCAAGATCAATGGGTGGGTATGCAGAGATAGTGGATCACTTTGTCGTTGATGGATTCGATGGTTTACAAGAACAAGTCGAGTAACTATGTCGCCTTTGGGATGAATGATTGGGGCGGTACATCGCGTATGAAGGTAGGTGTTTTATGTTACTGAGACGTGTTGGATCACTGGATTGAGTCGGTAGATAGGGGTGTTAAATCACCAGGACAGGTCGGGGATAGGTTGGTGTGGAGGAAGATCTCCAAGTTCGTAGGTATGGGTGTTGACAACCGGATTGTGAAGTGTCTTTGGGATGTAGGTGGTTGTGTTATCAGGCCCGAGGCTAACAGGGCCACCCCAGTTGGAAATTTTGACCTCTTCTTTCTAGAATGTGGGTGCATTTTTCATACAAAATTTAGGGTTTTAGGTCATTTCCGCAATATTTTCGAAAATTTTCGAACTCACCCCACTCCTTTCTGGGTCAGTCGTCGGGAACAGTCTGCCTTCCGGCCCACGTATTATACTTGTGCTGGGATGGAATGTCTGAAAAGGGTCAATGCAAATTACCAGTGGATCAGGAAGATGATGTGATCGGGCCGCGTTGATTGGATTTTGGTTTTGAGGACATCGTTAGTATGTTGGATCGCCGGGTAGACTACTGCGTGGATCAAACTTCTTACTCAGGTAACACATGGGAAGAATGGTAGGGTCGTGTAGAGCCACGGGGTTGAAGGAGTTGTGTGGTGAGATCACTCTGTCGCGGAGAAGACCCATCGGGTCGAACCACCTGTAAAAGCCACTATGTCGAGTGGGTGAGTGGGGCAGGGTAGGAACAACGAGTTGGAAAGTAGATGTCTTGAGTGTGGTAATCTGTGGACTGCATCAACCTCGAAATGTGCGCTGAGGTAGAGTTTTGGGGCAAAGCTGCTAGGCTACCGCTTCAAGACAGTTATCAAAAACGGTCATTTCGCTATCATCATTTGTTTTGACGTTGCAAGGTATTATCTCGCCGCAGCACGATAATTAATTCACTATGGCGGGATAATTAATTCGCCACGGCGAGATAAATATTGGACATTGGAAACCTAATGTACCTTCCACGTTGGTAATTAAGTTGCCTCGGCAAGTTATTATTCTCTTGCCGCGGCGAGATATCCCGCCTAGACGAAATAATTACCTCACCGCGGCAAGTTATCTCACCGCAGCGGAATAAATATCACGCCGCGGAGATATTATTTAGCCGAGACGAGATATGATCTGGCCGTAGAGAGATAATATCGCGCCGGGGCGAGATTATTATGATCCCCGATGAGTCCGGAGGTGGGATGGGGAAATCTCACCAGAGGGGCAAGATATTTGAACCAGACCCGAGGCTTGCCGAGGGTCTGGTTCAAATATCTTGTCCCGAGGGTGAGATTTCCCCATTCCCACCTTCAGATTTATCAAGGATGATTTTTCTCCCCCCACACGAGGATTACGTCATTATAGATAATTGGAGGTCACGTGCTGACATACCCAATTTATCAAGTCGTAGTCCTTTCGAAAAACGAACAATTTCATCGGAAAGATCGTACAAAAGTTGGGTATATACCATAGGTATATACTAAAAATTGATTTGTAACACTGTCCGTTAAGGGGTTAATGAATTTGCGCATGTCAAACTCTAATGTAAAGGGCGTTGTGAGATTATTGATCGATCGATAAATTCGCGCAGTGATATTATTAAATCTGCAGAGAAACATGGGGTTGAAACAAATCAACATTGTTGATTTTGAATGGCACGTGGATTACATGCGGGAAATCGTGAAGTCATTTTGTTTATTTACAATTGTGCAGACGATGATGAAATAGTTCCGGCGACCTAATAAAATATGAAAATGAGTATGTCACGTGGGGTGGGTGAGATAGAAATATCCCACCCTGCTGTCTCACCCGGGACACGCGTATGTTTCACGTATAGTGGGGGAGAAAAATATTGGCAGCCAGTGTGCCTTTTACGATTCCGTATTAACTGACACGTGCAAGATAAAAAATAAATTTAATTTTCTTGGTTTAAACGCATATCCAACCGTTGTGTCATTTATTTTTTAATTTTTTAATAACAATCGAGCATGTTAGATATTCAATACTGAAGATATCGGCAGCCGTTCTGTAATTTTTCTATTACTGCAAAGCCTTGGAACTTTTATCAGCTGAAGCTTATTAAGAATTTAAGTTTAGCTCATACGGCCTGGTCGGCTCATAAAGCAAGACATTGTGAAGCAATCATTCGTGATTATATTTATTTTTTAAGATTAGTACAGGGTTCAATAATTATTTGTACAATTATACACATTTTTTAGTTACATTCCCTGCATAAGAAGTATTGGTTTCACCCAAAAGACTGATATCCGCAAAAATATTTTCTTCTGTGCAGCTGCCGTCTGCTCCTAGTCATGCCAGTTAAAGTTTCATAAGAAATCGCTCGTATATATAGACAAAACTACATGTATGTTTCAATGAGTCGTTTTGTATTCAACGAGTCAGATGTGCGTAGGAAGGAAACGTCAAGACCGAAGGTCGAGACGTTTTCTTTCTACGCACATCTGACGAATTGAATACAAAACGACTCATTGAAACATACATGTGGTTTTGTATTTATTACATGACCCAAGCACCTACTGACCTAATTTTCTTTTCTATCAACGGTGGTAAACACCATGCACTTTATGCAGTCGCATTGCATAAAAAAAGTCCCGGTTGGAACAGGTTGGTGTGCAATACGGAATTCCGTATTGCACAGCCGTATTGCATAAGAGAGACTGCATGGGCATGTAATACAAATTTGCAATATATGGGAGTTTGAATTTGTGTGGACTAACCTGATATTACATGGCTACAGTACAGTCGCCGTGGATTAATAGTAATCCACACGTGGACAGCTATGTCCACGCAGTTGTTTACCAGGTACTAAAAATCATCATTAGCAAAATTTTAATTAAAGAATCACCGGGTTGTACCCGGTGCTTCATTAATTAAATTTTTGATGATTATTCATGTAATTAGTGTTTGGAATCTAATATTATTGCGTCCGTGGACATATTGCCCACGCGTGGAAAGTGACCAGTCCACGGTGATTGTACTGTATATGTTAACAATTCCCGCAGCAAACAGCTGGACACAATCGTAGGTTAAACAGTTCGCATCCATTCAGAGCACATTTTTTTTTATTTGCTGTGCAACTTGTGAACCTGCGATGATGCACGCTTAGGTTAGACTACAGAAGCCCATATCTGGCATAAAATTATTGTACGGATTTTTATGAAACTCGCACTGAAGTTGTTATGGTTGGAGGGTACGGCTGATGGATCTTAGCAGTGAACTGAGTATTAGGACATTCGACAGGGCTTCTGTAGACATGAAGTCGGTACTATATACCAATAGGCAGTGTCTCCTCTTTATATGTTTACAGCGAGTTGATCTGTGGCAAATTTTGATACTGTGATGGAATTGCTGGTCGGTGAATGGTGGGTGGGGTGTGGTTGGTTGGGGTTTGATAGGGTGAGGTGAGGTGTGGGTGGGTGGAAGTACACTGAGTAATATTCTTCCTGCAAACAGGAATGGCGCTTAATCTACCCAAATGTTCTGATGATGCGCGGGCTGCTATACATTCTAAATTTCGTAAAGCCTTAAAACCACTTGGTGAATTTATTCTGAGTTTCTATTGTTCCATAAGTTGCAATATTGAAATAAATGTTGTTGGAAAATGGCAAGTGTTGCCACTGTGTGTCAATGGAAGATGTCGAGTGGATATCTGTCATATAGGGTCCGTTTTATTTAAATTTAAATCTTTATTCTACGAGGTTTTAATTCAAACCTCCTCAGTCTCTTCAGTCGAAATTTTGTGGTTTCCTAGTTTAAGTATAATGGGAAAATTGGTTGCATTTCAAACAAATTAATTTATTTTCTGAAATATTACTCCCAGGGAAACCATAACAGCCTCCAACCAACATCACTTGCACCCGCCCCCGATCCACGACATTTTCGTCCATCTGAATAGTGTCGTGGACCCGACACAGGTCAGAAATTGCCAGGAATGCCAATCATATAGATCTACGAATGCTTCTGTGACTCACGAGCATCATGTCTTGACCATCCTGTATTTCCTCAGCCGGATTTCATTTCCAAGTTAACACATTGCAAAACATATTTGGTAATAGAACCAAGTTGTCACATATACGAAACTAAGACGAGAATGAACAAAACTACTGGTCAGTTGTATATTAATAATTGAGTATGTGCAGAACAGCGTTTGCGAAAAATCTCACACACCCACCCTCTCTCCCTCTCCTCTCTCGACAAAGTTAAGTTGTAGATGAACTTAGAATGTCGTGATTACACGGCTCATCGGTTTTATTCCCCAATCTCACAAGTGTCGACTGTACACAGGCGGTCACCTCGCAAGGCCATCTGCTGTGGCCCGGACGGACGGACGGACGGACGGACGGACGGACGGATGGACGGACGGAGATTCTTAAAAATGGGAGTTGTGGGCTTAATTTTTTACGGAAAAATTAATTATTTTAATTCTTTCGGACAATGGTTAAAACCTCGTTTTTTTCGGTAAAATGTTGTTTTTTGGGGGGGGGGGGGGGGGGTGGGTGGGAGGGGGGGTGGGAGGGGGGTGGGGTGGGTATAGACATGGTTACATCCCTCAACGTAATACTTGATAGTAACTAACGCTAACCCCAACCCTGAGATAACCCTAACCCTTAATATAAACCCCGAAAAATCGCTATTTGCCTCATAAGTCTCTTATCTTAGTAATAAAGCTCATAATATATTAAATAAGCTCTTAATATTTCGGTAAGCTCATAATGCCTGTCCGGACAGAAAAAAAAAAAAAAAACACACCTCGTAACTCCCCTATTATATTATTATCAACATATTTAATGAATATATATTATCATCATCATTGGGATAGTTCAGCGATCTGAACGTTGTGGCTACCCCCACTGGGGTAGCCACTACATTCAGGCAGCTTAAAGGCATATTCAACATATTTAATGAATAAAGATAATAATATCACCTCTAAAAGTATATTGAATTTCCGTCGCATCACTCACGAAGGAAAGTGCCCCCCCCCCTCCCTCCCACCTCGATTATGAGGATATTTTCGCCACTGGACAGCGCGGAATCACATCGATTTGAATCCCTCGATACAGTCATATGAGCAATTTAAATACTTACTGTGACTGAGATAGCGATTATCTTGTTCTGGCGGTCATGAAAGCGTTGTTATTCACACTTCGTTCAGACAGCGACACTTGATAAAATCTGTGCAAAATGCAAAAAACACTAATGCATGATGGCTTTAGTACGTGATCTGGTTGCAGTGGATCGGAACAATCATACAATAGCACACCATCCCGCCACGTCGTCATTTTCAATAAGCACTCTGTTTATAGTTCACTTTGACTGAAGGGGGAGCTAAAGTCATCACTTTCTGTCCGTCGCCCGTCCGTCGTCTGTCCGGCGTGAACTTTACATTATATCGGAACATTGAGAAGAACTTAGTTGATATTTCCAAACTTTCACGGGGGGGGGGGGGGGGGGGGGCGTATGCGCGCATGTGTGTGTGTGTGTGTGTGTGTGTGTGTGTGTGTGTGTGTGCGTGTGTTTGAGAAAGTGCCCTTCGTGTCGCGATGTACGGAAAACGATGACTAACTATTCCGCCGCAAGGACTGGAAATTTCAGAGAAATACCCCCGAAAAATGGCTGAAATACAGCGTTTTGATGAAAGGCCGTCAATTTGCGAATCTGGTCCTTTTCAAGCCGGTACAAAACGGTTTCAGGGTTTAATCTTGAAACCTCTGTCTCCTCCCTTTGCTGGGAGAATCCGTTGTTGAACATTTAATAAATCTTTAATGCAGTGGAGATCGTGTAAAGTCGAACTGGCATTGCTAAGTCCCGGCTCGAATGGGTTGCGACACTGTTTTTGAATCTTAGATAACCGACATAACTGAAAAGTAGACCGAACATGCGGAAGGATTAATGGCGAAATAGCGGTGAATTGGCTGATCAGACAACTACATACCAGAAATATAATTGTGAGATTTTCTCTATTGCGACAAGATGCATGGGCGGAGTTTCCTTTTTAACCGCATTGAACTCTGTATAATCGCGTAGGAACCGAGACCCCCCCCCCCCCCCCCCCCCCCCCCCCCACCACACACACACACACGTCAGTCTCAGTTCAAAGACTTTTCCACTCATCATTAACCTGTCACCGACCGGCCTGGTTTGTCATTTTTTCTGTCCATTTGATAAACTCTTCCACTCTAACCGTACACCACACACCTTTATACAAGACTACGAGGTTGGAATTCAACATTTTCCTTAGATCGCATTAAACTGACATTGCAGAAGCAAGGGATGGCAAGGGATGGTCTGGGGGAGGGGGTCTGGTAGGCAATCGCGCCTATTAAACAGTATTATATGTGGTGTGGAATGAATGAAGATTTGAAGATAGGAGATTGAACCAATAGACGTGTTCGGTCATTATTGCTGTTGACACGCTGTGATTAGAGGCATGACTAATTCGGAGTCCGGTGCATGATAATGAGGTCTAAACAACGGGTCGGAAAGGCCTGAATTTATTTATTCATTTATTTACTTGTTCACTGATTCATTTATTTATTAGTATTTGACGACACTTTCGACAGCCAAAGTCGCCTCGTGTCGCACAGTTTTATGGGTGGAGGAAGCCGAAGTATTCAGAGAGAACCACCAAAGGCAACCAACTGCCAGACTCCCCAAAGTACTAACTCCATATAAGCAGGGTTAACATTGGTTGAAGAAAAGTACACCATGTGTACGCTTTATGACACGCCACCGCGCCCCCACGTGGGCAATAGAGGTTTAGTGTCTTGCCCCAAGACACAACGCGGTTAGGTCACCGCAGTTGAGATTCGAACCGAGGACATCTCGGCTTGCAGCTTGTTCCTCTACCTACTGAGCCACCGCGTTCCCAGGAAAAGTCTAAATGAAATGACGACAGTCACATGTATTTATCAAGCCCGTGCAAGGTATGCTTTCGGAATGCTTCCGGTGAAGGCATGCCTTTATAATATAGTTGGAATAAATAACTAACATTAGTCCGCCTCAAACTGACAACTCGGTCATTTCTATAAAAAGGTACCCAGACTGTCGGCCACTGATTAATACAGAAATTTTTTGCCAAATTCCGATCCCTTTACAGACATATTACTTATCGCACTCTTGGATTGTTCAAAAGTTTGTGGCGGGGTGGGCTGGGATAGCCCCTACCAAACAGAGAGGCAATTCCATGCCCTCTAAAATGCATTGGACAGAGGGGAGGGGGGTGCTGGGAGGGGGTGGGGGTAGTGCCAGGGGGTCATCCAAGTTAATGTCCATTTCGTTCCCATCACGATCAATTTTGAGTGCGGCACATGCATAATTCGGTCTAAATAGGGAGTCTAAAATCAATGCACGACGACTAATACTCGCACAATTCGCGTGCTTTCAGGATGCCTTCGATGAAGGCATGCATTCGGAGATGTCATGCGTTTGTACATGCCTTTATCACGTCGTGCCTTGGGAATGCCTCCTGAGAAAGCAGTCCTTGATGATGTAGGCAGAATCACATTTTATTGAAACGCCCAGCAACGCAACAGGTACATGCATTTATTAAACAATTCATTCTGAAAGCGCATTGTCGGGGAATGCGGCGGGAGCTCGTGGAATTGGGGGTCAGTGCCGATTTGTTCCCAGCAGCTGATCAATTTTGAGTCGGGTGCATTCTAATTATGTCTAAGCAGGAAAAGTGAAAGCTCAGGGTGACGATTGTTACGCGCGTGCCTTTGGCCTGTTTTCTGAATGGCATTGATGGATACACTCGGAGAAGTCATTTGTGTGTGTGTGTGTGTGTGTGTGAGGGTTTATGTAGGTATGTGTGCGTTAGTTTAACCCACCCCCCCACCCCCATCGAGGTAAATTATAGAAGTACACAGTCACGTACAGATGTACACAAAAATACCGAGATAAATTTATCGTTACCTCGATAAGGTAACCTTACTAAGTTACTCCACTTTCAGTGCTTGATCCTATAAACATAATTTGAGAAATACCTCGCTTCTTCAATACGGAATTTGTGAGTGTGGATCTGTGTGGAACACACTCCGTGAGCAGAAATCCGACATGACTAATTTTTGCAGCTGATGCATGCAGATGCTAGTTGAATATTAATTATCTTCAATGAATGTCCGTACGCTTCAGGAAATGAATAAAGAAAGGGACACCACCTGGGAAAGACGTTACCATATAAGGAACACTGCCTTGGAACGACATTACCATATAATTGATTAAGGAACACAAAATGTAAAAACCTCAGAAAGACACTGCCATATAAGGCTGTGCCTCGGTATGTATGTGGAATGTCTAACACTTTGCTCTTCATGCTAGACAAAAACGTGGACGGTCCTTGAATAGTCCATGTTATGAAAGGATAAAATACGAAACATCTCCTTTCTGGGAGCCTTAGAAAGCGATGACCTCGCTCAGCTGGTATGATATATGATACCTCAAAATGTATGGAAAACACGCCTATGTGTGGGGAGGGGGGGAGGGGGGTGTGTTAGTGCATGACTGCATATATAGGTGTGAATGTAAGAGAGTGTGCGCTTAGGTAATGATGAATATCCTGTAACTTATAGGCCAGATTGGCCGGGTGCATTTTATACTACATATGTAATTGTATAACTGTACTATCTGTGGGAACACGTCAAATTATTAAAGAATCACTTACTTACTTACTTACTTACTTATCGACTTCTCATAAACCACTAGGACAAATTAAACCAAATTTGATATGCATATTCCTTATAACATGTCAATTCAAGTATGTTCAAATAAAGTTGACACACCCACAGGGGAGGAGGGGGTGGGGCACCACAAGGTGCATAACTCTGATAGCATCCATAAATTGTTTTCCAAAATTAAAAAAAAAACTTCTCCACATCCATCAATTAGAGTCTTTTGATATTTGGTATACAACATCTCGGGGTGGGGTGGGGGTGGGGGGGGGGGGGGAATCTTCTTTTTCAGATCCATCAATCAGAATCCTTTCATAGTTGGTTTACAACATCTCTAGGGAGTCAGATTCAAGTTTGTTCAAATCGGATCCTTGGGTAATTATTTGGGCTCCCTACTGGAGCTCAAAGTGTAACTTAATGCAATATGAGAAAATTTGGTATACAACATCTCTGGGGTGTGAATGTGTGCGTGTTTGTGTGCTGGTGGGGTGGGGTTGGGGGGGGGAGTTGCGGGAGGCTCAGATTCAGATTTGTTCAAATCGAGTCCCTGGGTTAATAATGGGAGCCCGAATTTTAACTTTGAGCAGTATGAGGGAATTTATTTAAACGTTTTCTTCTTCAGATCCACCAGTCGGAATCCTTTCATATTTGTTATGTGACATCTCCAGTAGTGTCATATTCAAGTTTATTCAAATCGAGTACCTGGCTTAATATTTGTGCTCTCTATGACAGCCCAAAGATTAACTTGGCGCATTGTGAGGAATATTCTTTAAAAGTCTTCTCCGTCAGATGCATTAGTGAAAATATTTTGATTTTGATATTTGGTATACAACATTTCTGGGGTGGGGATGGCGAGGAGGGGGGGGGGGGGGCAAATTATATTTGATGTACAACATCTCTGGGGGACATATTAAAGCTTGCTCAAATCACGTCCCTAGGTTAAGATTTGGGCTTCCCATGGGATCCCAAAGTTTAACTTAGTGCAATATGAGAACATTTCTTTAAAAATCTTCTTCTTCAGATCCACAGGTCAGATTCCTTTCATATTTGGTTTATAACATCTCGGGGGTTGGGGGGAATTCAAGTTTGTTAAAATTGAGACCCTTGCTTAATATTTGGACTCTCTGTGAGAGCCCGAAGTTTAATTTAATGCATTATGGGAAATATTCTTAAAACATTTTCCTCATCGGTCCCACCAGTGAAACAATTTTGATATTTGTTATACACCATCTCTCGAAGGGAGGGTTCAGATTCAAGTTTGTTCAAATT